>JAWMAG010000005.1:8040000-9240000 GCA_037013455.1 Ceratitis rosa | reverse complement strand
AAATGTTGGTTTTCAAATGTATTAATGAATTTTTATTAAAATTTTGAAAAATGTTCAATTTAAAAACTGAATTTTTTCTATTGTTCGAATAATTTTCGGTTTTCAAATCGATTAATTTGGGAAATTTCAATCTAAAATTTAAGTTGTTTATTACTTGAAATAATTTGGTTTTCAAATCAATTAATTTTACTGAGATTTTGTATAAACATTTTTGGATCTAAGATTTGAATTTTTTATTATTCGCATTTGATTTTTTTTTAAATTAATACAAAATTTTTTTGTTTATCGTCTGTATCAAAATCAAAAAGGCTTTAAAGAACGTCTGTGATACTTTATTTTTAATAAAAAAAATCTCAGCTCGAAGTATTTCAATCACTTTTGCTATATTTTCCACAAAGTAATTTTCATGTACCTCAAATTTTTATTAATTATAAAGTAATAATATTTTTTTAAGGAAAAAATTCCCATTCATTTTTGACAAAATTTTGTATCTAATTTCCTTTTCAGATTTTTATATAAATTGGCAAAACTTGTCAATAACTTCCGGCATTAGAATTTTGAAAATCATATAATCTTCACTAAACTAAGTATTTGCTGAAACAAAAAGTTTATAAAAGTATTAATAAGTTTTGTGTTATTAAATTCGTAGAAATATTAGAAATCCCAGGGGAAATGAAATTTACAAATATACACCCCTATAAGTAAACTTAGTTCTTAGCTTAAGCGCGCTTGGTTAGGCGTATGACAAATGCTTTTAGGATTTTTCTTTCTCTACCTTTGATTTTCAAACACACATTCATAGCGCTATGATGGCTTATAGTTTAAAAATTTAATACTAATATTATTAAAAGCTAACATTATTGATGAACATAAGTTTTTTCAGAATTTCATAATTTTCTAAAATTTTTCACTTTCAAAAGTGCAACATTTTTTTATACATTTATCTGCATTTATTGATATATATTGTATACACATATCTACTCTCTTTTTATATGTTTTAGTCACCTTACATACATATACTATACATACAAATATTAATTAATGAATTAATTTATTTATTTATATATGTTTAGGTATATATCTCCCTAAACGATCTACATATTATATATATTTGTTCCACTAATCAACAAACGTCGAATCACATACATATTTATGTACAAATACAATTACAAATACAAATACGCATTATTATGGTAGATAAGTTTACAAAACCGTAAATAAAATTTAAGAAAAACAAAAAAACACAAGCAATTTCCTTTGCGCCGCTCATTTCTTCCTGCCGCTTTACAGGTAGTAAATGCGTATGTTTGCATGCTCGCCGATGACAGCACATGCCAATCAGCACATTGTCTCATTATATGGCACAATCTTCTCCGATTCGGTGCTCGACTTGATGTTGGACGATAATTTGGCGATCTCATCTTGCACCGGGGGTGTACTTATTTGTGGCATTGTAGCTCCCGCGGACTCTCCGCCAGCGCTGGTTCCACTCTCCTTCGACTCCTCCGTGCTGGAGCTACTCTCCTTGAGTATGTTCATGTCGAGCGTCTTCATGCTGCCGGGCGGTTTTAGTGAGGATAACAATTTGGCTGGCATTGCAAGCGCCGGCAGCACCGCCGCTGCAGCTGCTGCTGTGGCACTCAACTCCATGGTGTCGGTGTGACGTTTAGCACTCGCTATGTCGATACGTTTACCATCACTGGCGCCCATGGAGGCAGTGCGCAGCGGCTGGTACGTATAACGCGCTGTGGTGTCGCCCACGCTAAAGCCGTTGCCAGCAGTGTTGGTTGTTGAGTTGTTGGTGTTGGTGTTACTGGCGCTACCGGCGCCGCTGGTGTCGCTGCTGTTACCGCAACAAAGCATTCCGCCGCCGAAGAGCGGCTTGGACGGCGATAATTCGATGGCAGCCTCGCGGCGTAGTGGATGACGATGACTGAACTCAGCCGATATGCCAGTCTGGAATGAGAAGGAATGGGAAGAGGGGATGATATTAAGGGGGTATTCTGGTCTAGAAATTTCAAAAAATCGAAATTTTTTTTATATTTTCAAAGTTTAACTATTTAAGAATATGTGTACAAGAGGATTTTTCAAAATTTAAATTATTTTCGGAGATGTAAGTATTTTTCTGACCTGGCATCCAAACTTGTTCGGTCGGAACTAATCGAACAAAAGACTTTACGCGAAACTTTAAACGCGTTTTTCTCAAAACTGTCTTTTTCGGACCGATGACCACGATTTTTCAGGTTCTACTGGACCGATTTCCTTGAAATTTTTATAGATTCTTCTTCATTGGCTTGTCTATGGTTGGAACTAGCCCTATCCCCAAATTTTTATTTATACTATTTTTAAAAAATTCAAAACCGTCAGAAAAAGTGGTCGAAAAAAAATTTTTTTTTTCAAACAGTCGCCATTTTTCCGTCAGCTTATAATTTTAAAAATTTTGTACTTTTTTTAGTTTTTAATTTTTTTTTTTGTATTCTTCTAATGTTAACAAACAACTAATAAAAAAATGGATGGTAAAAATATTAATTACCTTTTTTTTACGACACTTCAAAAATTACCTGAAATTCATGTTTCTAGACCAGAATACCCCCTTAATATCAAATAAACAACCAAACAAATCTTAACAATTAGTTGTAGCCACATCAGTTTATGTTGATCATAATTAAGACTAGTTTTTTTGAAGAAAACAATAAGTATCAATCAATATCATCGCTATTAAAATATCTAACCTTCGTAGTTGACTGAAGTTAGCCAAAAATTTTTAAGATGCCATAATGAACACTGGTCTGCTCTTAGATCTCTCTGAAAAACATAAAAAAAACTTGTTGAACTTTGGGTGCAAGGTTCAGTTTACAGGGTATATCGCAAGTAAAGAGAACTCAAACCTCAACAAAGGTCTCAAATGTTTTCCATCGTAGTGGATTATAGAGAGGCACTTAAGGTCCCGAAGCAATACCATCGTAGAACGTAACATTCAATTATTGTGGGGCAGAGTGAAATATAGACATTCCAAACTATTACTTACATCAAGCAAGATAAATGAGATATCATCCCAACATTCTATGTAAATTGGTAACGACTCCATGCAGAGCACTCACACAAGATCACAAAACATTTGAGCACTTTTTTTGCGAATATCCGGCTGTCAGTCTCTTGAATCCTCATATCTTTCACTGTGCTCCCAATTTCAGGTTTACCCAGGTGGCCATGCATGGTTAAATCC
This sequence comes from Ceratitis rosa, assembly GCA_037013455.1. Lineage (NCBI taxonomy): Eukaryota > Metazoa > Arthropoda > Insecta > Diptera > Tephritidae > Ceratitis > Ceratitis rosa. The sequence goes on along the minus strand of JAWMAG010000005.1, from coordinate 9,236,774 downwards.
AAAGTAGTTCATAATATCGAGCGACCCCCAGATCCTACACATCGGCTCCCTCTGCCCTTATAAACCAAGCAACCGCCAAGGAACTTGTGAATGCCTTGTTCTAAATATTATTTCTTTTGAACTTGTTGTTGATATTTAAAACTTGTATATTAAACGAAATGCTGCTCACTGATTACAATGGTGAACTGGCAATATATTTGCAAAATAAAAAACGGCGATGTCGTTAAGTCAGAGTTGTCTGACCTACAGAACCATCCTTATAAGAAACTGAAACATTCGTGTGCCGTTTAGGAAAAGTTAAAACAACTATATATTCAGTTCAGCCAATCACGCACTTTTGAACGAATTTTGAAGACAACTAATTCACGGAACTGAGTGCTCAAAATGCAGTTTTATTGTGCGAAGAATATTATCGAAAATTCTATAGAAATAATTATTATTAAGAAATTATATATGCATATAATTGGCACTTTGTAACCGCTGAAGCGAGTTACTTCCGAACTCCTCCACGAATTTTTGGTGTAAATCTTGATGTTTTTCCAAAAAAATGGTGAGATCACGTTCAATCTTATTACAAAAATTCACGTTCTTTAAATAATGTGTTTCGCGCGCTTCATTCAACTTATGGTCAACATAATCCGCCAACTGAGCGTACTATTCGCAACACTATCACCCATCCTTAGACCCAGCATTCGTTATTGGATAATCGACCGAGCAGACCACGTCGCTCTATGGGCTCTGCAAAGTTTTGTTCAATGATGAGGCCCATTTCTTGCTGAATGGGTATGTAACCAAGCAAAGTTACCGCATTTGGGACGAAGAGCAACCTGAAGAGATTCAAAAGCTGCCATTTCATCCAGAAAAAAAAACGGTTTAGTGTGGTTTGTGAGCCGGTGGAATCATCGGTCCATATTTCTTCAAAAATTATTCCCGGTGGAACGTAATCGTCAATGGCGAACATTATGGCGCCATAATTTTATATTGAAGCTCGTGATTTCGGAGACATTTGGTTTCAACAAGACGGCACCACTTCCCACACATCACATCAATCCATCGCTTTAATTAGAGAACACACGGTTAAACTTTTTCCTGTGGGGATATGTAAATTTTAAAGTCTATGCGGAAAATCCTGCTTCGATTCAGGTCCTGAAGCAAAACATCACGACTGCCATTCGCCAGTTACCAGTCGAAATGTTCTAACGAGTCATCGAAAATTGGACTCAACGGATGGACCATCTGAAACGTAGCCGCGGCCAACATTTGAAAGAGACAATCATCAAAAAATAAATGCCTAAGAATGTTCTTTCGTATGATAATAAACATTCTCCATTAAATTTGAATTTTCTATGTTTTTCCTATGTTTTCTCTTTAAAAAAGTAGGAAGCCTCGAAATGGATCACCTTTTAAAGGGCTTTGTCCTGAATGCCTGACGTATCAACACACAGCATAAACCATTCATCGTAGATATTATATTTAAAACTTGGAGAAGGTATTCTGCGTATGACGTATGCATCCGATTACACAAGATTTTGCATCTATCGTTTGATTTACATAAAATTTGGCACAGTACTAGCTTTGGGGTCAAGCTGTCCTTGGAAATATTTTCGCTGTATTGCTAGCAGGTGATTTTCGGCAGACTTTATTAAAAGTGCCTTGAGGAACGCGAGCGAACGAAGCAAAAGCATGCGTGAAATGATCTTCTGAAGTGAAAAAATCAATTTTACCAAATATGTGACTCCATTTGAAAGGAGGTGGTAAACATGTCTCAGACCTGTCGCTTAAAATATTTCCAATTTTTGTTTTCTGAACTGAATAAGAATATAATTATTCCTACAGTATTCAAAGTCAAACTCTTTAGGCAGCAGGAATAGCCTTGAGAGAAAGCTGCTTCTCTCCCATAGACAGTTGTTATGTGGCGTGCTCCAGAATGTACTTACAGAACAGCCTGGTGACTCTAACACCACACTATAAATTAAATATTAAAATAACCAACACAAAAATTTATTGAAAGAATTTTCAAATTCCATGCGGACAAAGTCGCGGCTAAACTTTGGTATATCGACAGGACAATTAACGCAAAACTTAAATTTGCTGCCAATTAGGTAGTAAAGTGTTAACAACCCTCAACAAAAAAAAAAAAAAAATCAGCCGCTGACAGCTTAGACTTAGTAAAAATGTAGCGTGACCCGATACAACAACGTGTCTTCATTATTGAGCAATGTTTCAAAAATAATAAAAGCTTGGTGGCCGCAGTAAAGAAAATTTCCTACAAAGTATGGTCGGAATAGTGTTTTAACTTCGTCAACTGTGGAAAGATTAATTGAAAAATTCCGGGAGAAAAGATCCGTTGAAGACACCAAACCAAGTCGTGAAATTGACAATATCGAAACAGTGCCTGAGAGTGTCGGTGACAATCCAGGAACCTCAATTCGGCGTCGTGGACAAGAATTGAAAAATTTCACGAAGCTCTCACTAACGATCTGTATCTCCATGCTTACGAAATTCAATTGAATACTTCAACAGAAGCCTAATTACCATGTACAGCGAAGAGAGTTCGTTGAATGGATTATAAAGAATTAAGAAATGGATGCTGATTTTTCGAGCAAAATTATCCTAAACCAGGAAGGACATTTTCACCTTGATGGGTTTATTAACCGCCATAATTGTCGCCTATGTGATTCTGAGAACCTACGGCTGATTATCAAAAACAAATGCATAAACAACGTGTCACTGTTAGGTGTGGATTTAGGGCTGGAGGCATAATTGGGCCAAACTTTTTAGAGGCTGGCCAAGCAGTAACTGTTACTGGTGCTCGATATCGCGACATGTCAACAGTTCTTTTTCTTTTTGCCGAAATTGAATGATATTGATGTGGCCATTATGTGGTTTGAACAAGACAGGGCTACATGCCACTTTTATGACCCACTGTTTATACTAAGCCGATTCCGAATGGATAATGGTTTTTTAAGTAGCCTTTATTACATTTCAGAAGTACACCTCCGGAGGGGTTGATACGTCTTGTCGAGCGTAATTAAGTTAGTTTTCTTATAAATTTTGGATGTTCGTTGGAACAGAACTGCCTTCCGAATGTTCGGTTAGTGCGCCGCAATTGGCATTATATATGTGTATACAATACATATCAACCTATTGGTGTAGTAAAAAGAGATTCATTATTTTTGCATGAAATTGAAGGCTTTAATTACCATAGTTAGAATGATTCGATTTAGGTCAAATGCGCCCCGTGGATGCATAAGAATCTATCAACCTAGCTCTCGAAGTTTCTCGCGAGTCACTAGCAATGTGTGTGATCTGGCGTTGTCTAAATGAAACGAAATTCAACTTCTGTTGGCCAAAGCTGGTTCTCTTAGGTGATTGCTTCCTTCAAACGGCTCAATCGTTGAGAGTACAGGCCCGAATTAAGAGTTTTGTCACGTGGGAGGAACTCATAGTAGCTAATTCCCTGCCAATCTCACCAAACGCACAGCAAAACTTTCCTGGCCGTCAATCCTGGCTTGGCCAGCGTTTCCGCCGGCTCGTCGCGTTTAGACCACGGACGTTTTCGCTTGACGTTATCGTAAGTGATCCACTTTTCATCGCTTCAGAAATGGGTCGATTTTGTTGCGAATCAGCAGCGATTAGCAGCCTTATTCAAATGGTTCCAAACGGTTCTTTTGTGAAATCTTTAGCTCTTGGGCAATCGAAACAGTACTTATATGACGGTCGGACTCGACAATGTAAAATATTGCGTATTTTCTCTTTGCTAGGTTTGCTAGGTTTCCTTCTTCCTTCAAACCAAACTGAATCAACCAATCACAAAACTGTCTGAAAAGCTTTTTTAGTACGAAATGTCTTCTTTCTAACGCCATCCGAAAATAATGGATTTATTTTTGCCACACCTATATGAGTATATGTTTGTTGTAATTTGGAACTGTTTGTGCATTGAGTTTTTCTTTAAAAGTTTCCCATTTAAAATAATATTTTTACATTGCTACCAATACCTTGCCTTTGGTTCTAATTTTCAGCCTGTCAGGTAGGACGAAATGCAAAATTCGAAAAAGCACAGAAAATAGAATTCAATATTCACCAACACTAAACACTTTACACAGCATTTGCTGCCAAAAATACAACGTGTATGTATTTCATTCTACAGTAATTTTTAAAAAAATTTGTCATTAATCAACAACCACAAACGCCAGTGACACATGTATACAAGGATTTAAGGAAAAATGCTACTGCAAAAGTGAAAATAAAGCAACTAAAAGCAAACATATTCATACACATATAGAAGGGGATGTCTCACTAATTAGTCGATTAGGCTTTGCATTGTTGGAAAAAACTCTACACATATATTAGGTCAAGTACAAAGTTCGTTCGGTTTTTATCTAAGAGATGGTGTTATTGAGTACTAATGTTACGTGTCGCATCATATCATATTATACGGCGCTGAAAACGTGTTTATTCGGTTGATTGACTCAGTACGTTGTGAGCGCTGGTCAAAGATGAACACCAGCAAAGAGAAAATTCGCTATATTTTACAATTTTTCTTCGATCAAGGCGAAAAAGCAGCCAAAGCTGCTGAAAAAATTAATTTAGTTTATGGGCACGATAGTGTTAACGAACGTGTATCACAAAAGTGGTTTGCTAGGTTCCGTTCCAGTAATTTCGATGTCAAAGATGCACCACGCATCGGGAGGCCTGTCGTCGAAAATTGCGATAAAATCATGGAAATAGTGGAAACAGACCGTCACGTGAGCAGTTATTTAATTGCTGAGGAACTAAAGATAAGCCAGAAAACCGTTTGGAACCATTTGCATAACCTTGGATTCAAAACGAAGCTCGATGTTTGGGTGCCACACGAACTAACGCAAAAAAAAAACATGATGAACCGAATTTCCATTTGCGAATCGCTGGTGAATCGCAACAAAATCGACCAATTTCTGAAGCGTTTGGTGACTGGCGATGAAAAGTGGATCACTTTCGACAACGTCAAGCGAAATCGGTCGTGGTCGAAACGCGGTGAGCCGGCGGAAATGGTGGCCAAGCCAGAATTGACGGCCAGGAAGGTTTGGCTGTGTGTTTGGTGGGAATGGCAAGGAATCATCTACTACGAGCTGCTCCTCTATGACCAAACGCTCAATTCGGCCCTCTACGGCCAACAATTGGACCGCTTGAAGGCAGCACTCATCCAGAAGAGGTCATCTTTGATCAACAGAGGGCGAATTGTGTTCCATCACGATAACGCCAGGCCACACACGTCTTTGGTGACGCACCAGAAACTCCAGGAGCTCGGATGGGAGGTCCTAATACACAAACCTTATAGTCCGGACCTGGCACCAAGTGATTACCATCTTTTTCTGCCCATGGCGAACGCGCTTAATGGTGAGAAGTTGGCCTCAAGAGAGGCCTGTGAAAATTGACTCTCCGAGTTTTTTGCCAATAGGGACGCAGCCTTCTACGATAGGGGTATAATGAAGAAGTTTACGAACAAAACGGCGTATATTTGACTTAAATCGGACAGATGTACACAAAGTTATCATATTTTGAAAAATCAATAAAAACCGAACGAATTTTTTACTTGACCTAATATATTTTTATAGTGTTGGCATGCAACATGTGCCACAAATATTTACCTTTGCATATGTTTGTAGATGTGTGCGTACGAAAAAGAAGGGACATTTGCAAATATTTGCACTGTAAACATGCCAACGTTCTCACATTCTACTCTACGCCACACTACTCAATGAAAATACAAAATCAATACGAGTATACTCTCTGCTTCATACCTACGATGCATGTATGTACGAGTATGTATACATGCATAGGAATAAATATCGAGGAGTTACTCACCCCAAATGAATTGTCGGTATCATCAATGGATGCACGTGCCTGGAATAAGCCTTCTAGCATAATATAATCATTCTCTTCGCACTCCTTTAAATGTTACTTCTCCAGTAGCGCAGCAAATTCAAGCTTAGACATTTCACCCGTCGGACGGTCCAGTGATGCTGTGAGTGATTAATTTCACATAGAAAAAGGATGAAAAATCAGAAGAAAATGAGAAGAGTGTTTAGTTACGTTAATTAAATGATTTAAATGTGAGTGATATAATAAATGGCCAAAGAAAGAAAATATCAAATGAAAATACTCAGTTATATGCATATGTTTGGGATTAAATATGCTCCCAACGAGCGAGAGAAAACTAAACAAATTTGTACGCTCCGTTTTTTTGTGCCCCCATCTCTCTGGTAATTTTCGAATACCAACTCTAAAACATCAGTCCACTTTATCCTCGATCGAATATTTGAGCCTTTCTTCCAACTGGTGACGCCCCAAATCGTTTTGCATCCGTCGAAAAAGCCAGTACTCGGAAGGAGCAATGTCTGGAGAATACGGCGGGTGAGATGAGACATCCTACTTCAACGTTTCCAGGTAGTTTTTGAACGTGGAAAACAGGTGGGAACGAGAGTTGTCATACCTTTCGGTTCGTTTCTGGCAATTTTTCCGTAATACACGGCTCACACGCATTAGTTGTGGTCGGAAAGGTTTAGCATCAATGGTTTTGCCTCATAGTACGCCACACTAATTTGGTCCACCATATGCAAAGCATAATTTTTGAATTGTGGAAGTTATTCTTTGGCATTGTATTTGTTCTTCTTGGAGTTATTGTAGTCCACTTTCCATTCCATGCACAATCCGGTGCAAAAATCCTTTCCTTTGATGTCTTTTAAGAAGCAGTTCTTTCAACATCTCTCGTCTTCAACTCCAAACTACCTTAAACGAACGAAGGTTGTTTTGTTTGTTGACTCACTCGCAAAGATTCTGTGAGTTCAGTTTGCATTTGGCATCGATCTTGATCCAGTAAAGCCTTCAGTGCCATATCTTCAAACTTTTTGGATTGGCCAGCACGTTTTTTTTGCCTTCGGGACAAAAAGCACTACTTTTAAAGCATTGAAACAATTCTCTGTATGACCATAAGCTTTCACATGTGATGGACTTCAGCCGCAATTTTCTTCCAACTAAAATGTTGTTTATTTAACACAAATCTGGACATTTTCGAAAAGGCAAAAAATATTATTTTGACAAAACATACGCTGATATGAAGCCTTTCTAATGACATAGGTAATCGCATCCTAAATCGGCCACAATTTGTAGGTGGAACTATCTTTTGAGAATTGACCGGAATAATGTGTAAAACTTCGACCATTATCTGAATAGGGACTTAATTATATATTCCCGAATGATAAAAGATTCGAAAAAGATTTTTGAAGAGCCGAAGGTTCAAAAAACTAATTTCGTTTAGCTAGCGAGAGAAGACTTTCACTACAAACTTGCTAATCTATCGTCGCGAAGTATCATTATATTCGTAGAAAACGAGCCCGTCTGCTCGTCTATTTTGCTTTTTACATTGCTTTGCTAATGCATCCATTCATTCCCAGTTTGATTAATATTTTAGGTAATTGCTTTAATTTGTCTAACGTTTTGCTTGGATATTTAATTACTAAGTTATTCACATACAGAGAATATGTCACTTCTGTCGTCTTTGATGTCCAAACGTGCAAAATTTAAAAACTTTTTTAATTTTTTTTAAAACATCTCTAAATATAATATACTCGTATTTATATTATATTTAGAGATGTTTTAAAAATATTACAAAAGTTTTTAAATTTTGCACGTTTGGACATCAAAGACGACAGAAGTGTCTTTTTTACTGCAACGATTAAAGGTAAATGCGCCTCGATGATTTTCCCAATCCTAGTACACCGAAGTTGTAACTACCGAGTTTCAACCTCAATTGAACATAATGCAGTGTTGACTGCTGTTCTTGTATACCTAACGAATTCTCGCACTCATCTCTAGAAGATTCTGTTTCAATTGTTCCGATAACGAGCATTCAATACGCGCACTCTTGAACATGCTTTAGTTATCGGCCTCTCCTTCTCACTTCATTCATTCAATCTTCAAAACCAAGACAACAAAGAAACGGAAATGGTTAAAATTTTGCGATGTGTCCTACAGTAAAAATACGATTACGCAGTTAGAGGCGAGTTAACAAGAGTGGAGAAGCGGTTGTTGAGGTCATACGCCAGCAGCTGTACACTTTCATAAAAGATTGTATTTTCCCTATCCAGCTCTGCAGCTCGTATTATTTTCTCCAGCATCAAATGGAAGAAATCCCTAGATAAGAGAAACCTTGTTTGGTATCGAAGGGCTTGGAGAGGTCTTTTTCGATCTTTACGGAAGTTTTGGTGTTGCTGAACATCAGCTTACACAGTCGTATAATTTCTTCGGGGATACCAAATTCAAACATAGCAACGTAAAGACAGTTCCTTTTCGAGCTGCCGAAGTCTGCTTTAAAAGCAGTGTGTGTCGATTCGCTTTGCACGGGTCTTTCCTAAGATTTGGCGCATGGTGAATATCCGGTCAATACTGGATTTACCAGATCTAAAGTCACACTAATGAGCACACTCAGATTCCTATCGTCGGGCATGTTTGCAGCTGGCCGAATCCGCTGCCGTATTTGAATTGCCTGGCCGACAATCCAACGGCCTCTCGGCTTTGATGTTTTTTAAGCGGGCGATTGCAATTCTTCATAGTCGGGAATTGATACATCTGTTTCATCACCGTTGATTGGGTAATCGGGTTCGCTATCTTCATTTTCACTGCCATTCAACGCGCCCGAGTAGTTTTCCATCCGTAAATTCAGTAAACTCTGAGTATCAGTCAGTAGTCCGTAGACCACATTGCTGTGTTCTAAAAGAAAATCAATACAGATCGATTTCAGAACAGCATCAGGTAAATTGATGATTTCTAATTGTAACGCGGAAAAGCGTGGTAGAATAGTTATGAAATAAAACTTTAAGCATTTCTTTTACATATATTGGGATAATATTTAATTAATAATAATCAATAAGTTGGTAATATTCTCTATATTTTTGGCCAAAAAAATATGCATAATTTGCACCTCAGATTCGTTTTAAGATGGCGGTGAAATAAATTTACTCCATCTATTATAATAAATGTAATTATGCAAAAAAAAAAAATTCACCTATTAATGCAACTCACTAATCAAATTATTTCACTGTTTTTGCAAATTTTACCTATAGAAATACAACATACATAAGCACAAAAAAAGCACAAAAATATTAGAAAAATATGTATACTAACCTTTATTACTTGGCAATGAGACCGTCGGCGAAGCCATCAAATGGCCAACACTCTCCAATTCATCCGTAATTGAAGTGTATTTAGGTGTACTTGTATGAAATGTCGGTTCGAACATATAGATGTCTCGCAAACGTAAATATTTATCGATTGTCATAAAACTTTGACCTTGTGAAGTGTCAACCTTGACTGTCGAACCACCATAGTTTTGCGCGAATCGAGCGTCATTATCGTTTACTCTCAGTGCAGTCAACATGTCGAGTTTCGTGCCGAATAAAGAGCAAACGCGGACAGTGTTAATTTTCTGTTTTCATTTGAAGAAAACAGCTGCGGAATCGCACCGAATGCTTGTTGAAGCCTTTGGCGAACAAGTACCAACTGTGAAAACGTGTGAACGGTGGTTTCAACGCTTCAAAAGTGGTGATTTTGACGTCGACGACAAAGAGCACGGAAAACCACCAAAAAGGTACGAAGACGCCGAACTGCAAGCATTATTGGATGAAGACGATGCTCAAACGCAAAAACAACTCGCAGAGCAGTTGGAAGTAAGTCAACAAGCAGTTTCAAATCGCTTGCGAGAGATGGGAAAGATTCAGAAGGTCGGTAGATGGGTGCCACATGAGTTGAACGAGAGGCAGATGGAGAGGCGCAAAAACACATGCGAAATTTTGCTTTCACGATACAAAAGGAAGTCGTTTTTGCATCGTATCGTTACTGGCGATGAAAAATGGATCTTTTTTGTTAATCCTAAACGTAAAAAATCATACGTTGATCCTGGACAACCGGCCACATCGACTGCTCGACCGAATCGCTTTGTCAAGAAGACGATGCTCTGTGTTTGGTGGGATCAGAGCGGTGTCATCTACTATGAGCTCTTGAAACCCGGCGAAACGGTGAATACGGCAAGCTACCAACAACAATTGATCAATTTGAACCGTGCGCTTCAGAGAAAACGACCGGAATATCAAAAAAGACAACACAAGGTCATTTTTCTCCATGACAACGCTCCATCACATACGGCAAGAGCGGTTCGCGACACGTTGGAAACACTCAATTGGGAAGTGCTTCCGCATGCGGCTTACTCACCAGACCTGGCCCCATCCGATTACCACCTATTCGCTTCGATGGGACACGCACTCGCTGAGCAGCGCTTCGATTCTTACGAAAGTGTGAAAAAATGGCTCGATGAATGGTTCGCCGCAAAAGACGATGAGTTCTACTGGCGTGGAATCCACAAATTGCCCGAGAGATGGGAAAAATGTGTAGCTAGCGACGGCAAATACTTTGAATAAATGATTTTTTCTTTTTCCACAAAATTGAACGTGTTTTTTGATTTAAAAAAAACGACATTTCATACAAGTACACCGGTATTTTGTGTTGAACTTCAGAAGTATATTTCTGGAGGATTTCGAATGTAATGCTGTTTTTTCTAAAAGGCATAACGACGATATTAAGAGAATTAAAGCGCCATATACAGAAAGAGAGAGCGGGAGAAAGAGAAATGCGACAAATAAGAGAAAAAGTGTATATTTTACAATAAAAATTGTTAATGCTATTAAGAAAAAAATAATTAGTAAAAAAAAAATATTTTAATAAGAAAGAATAAATAGAAACTAAAATAAAAATAAAAATAAAAAAATTAAGAAAAGTAGTGCTTTTGAGAGGTGGCTTATATAAGTTAAAAGTAAGAATAGGATATGAAATAAAGGGTGGTTAAATTGTAAGGACCGAATAAAATTTGATTTTGAATAAAACACAAACTATTTAGGAAATTATTGAAATTTTATTTTATTATGATATATTGGTATTACTCAATTATGTATGTAACAAAATATCGGCCAAATGAGCGCCGCGACCTCGGCGGCACACCTCCATACGATGGTCCAAATTTTCGATGACGCTGAGGCATAATGGAGTTTCTATGCCGTCAATGTGCCGAATTATTTCATCCTTTAGCTCTTGAATTGTTGCTGGCTTATCGACGTACATCTTTTCTTTCAAATAACCCCAGAGAAAAAAGTCCAACGGTGTCAAATCACATGATCTTGGGGGCCAATTGACATCGCCATTACGTGAGATAACACACATAATAAGTCTGGATAACTTTAACACGTTGCTGGATTGTGTATCTCTTCATGTTTCAAATTGAGTAAGTCTGAAATAGAGAAATGTCAAATTAAATTCGGAAAAAAACTTGGCGTTTAGGTGTGGTTCACATTCAACATCGGCCCTTGAAATTTAACCACCCTTTATGAGCCGTGAAGGGTAATTTTTTGAAAAGTTTGTGAAAAAGGTTACTTGGCGCAAATACTACTAGTGCTCTGTTTAAAAATAAAAGGCAAAAACTTTTAGATATAAAAATATAAAGTATTAGATGCGACATTGAATGTTGATGCTTAGGCTCGACTGCTTTCCCCATTTTGCACATGACATTTGGGCCTGGACTTCATTGATACATTATCTAATAATCCGTAATATTGGTGTCAAGATACCGTCAATACGAGACTTTTCTCGAGATCTCAGAGCAAGAAAATTAAATGATGGCCGATCGAAGAGACTTAATTCGTTTCAAAAGAATTACTCTGTGTAGAGTGTGTACATAATGGCCATAAAAAAGTCAAATAAGGCAAACAGAAGAATAGAATTGAGAAACGTGGGCTATAAGTCTATTACTAAGCGTAAAAACTAAATAAGTATAAAATAGTTATAAATAAAATTTAAAAAAAGTCAAATAAAAAGAATTCCTAAAATATTTATAATAATTATGTATGCATTAATTCGTGCCGTTTTCTAAGAGAGGACTCTACTAGTACTATTTCGCGTCGTTTTCAGTAGATGTCATTTGTTTTAGCGTGAACAACAATTTGTTTCATTCATTTGAAAATTTCGAAATTTTTACCAGATAAAGTGTTTTTGCGGGGAGTTCTTCTTCATTACTTTAACATGAAGAAAAGTGCTACCGAAAGCCATCGTATTTTACTGGACGTTTATGGTGACCATGGTTTAGCCGAACGAACGTGCCAAAAGTGGTTTGCACGGTTTAAAAGTGGCAATTTCGACTTAGACGACGGACAGCCAAAAAAATGTCAAGACGAAGAATTGGAGACATTACTCGACGCAGATGCATGCCAGACGCAAGAAGAACTTGCAAAAGTATTAGGAGTTGATCAAGACAATTTTTTCACAATAAAGTCTTAATTTTTGAAAAAAACCCGCATGAATTAATGCATACACCCAATATATAAAAAAAAAATTTAAATATAAAATGCAAAAAGATAAAAATAAGATAAGAATCAAATCAAATTAAATTAAATAAAGCTTAAAATAAATAATGAAATATAATAAAATAAATCAATGGAGGAAATAAAATAAAATCAAATAGCATAAAAAAATAATTAATAAAAAAAAATTAAACCAAAACTAAATAAAATAAAAAAATAACAAAAGTTAAAAAAAAAATTGGGAAAAAAGTTAGTGAGCCAAAATAAAATTAATTAGAATAAAAGAAAAAAAAAATAAAACTAAATAAAAGACACAACAGTAAAATGAAAAAAATAAAACAAAAGACTGATAAACGAAAATAAAATAACATAAAAAAACAAAAATGAGAATTCACTCAATTAAATTAAATATAATAAACAAATATAATAATGAATATTAATAAAATAAATTAAAATGTAGAAACAAATCGAAACAAAATAAAATTATATAAAGTAAAATAAAAAAAAAATATTAAATTAAAAAGAAATTAAATTAGAACAAAAAATAATGGGAAAGAATACTATAATAAATGAAAAGTTAAAATTAATAAAATAAAAAAATAAAATAATATAAACCAAAATATTTTAACTAACAAACATTAATGGGAATACAAAAATAATATATAAACATTGATAAATAATCATAAAAATAAAAAGTTAAGCAAAATTAAGGGAATAAATACAATAAATAAATTAAAATTTAAGACAAAATAAATAAAGTAAATAAGATTTAAAAAATAACATAAAAAATGAATTAAAACAAAAAATAAAATAAATAAAAATTAAATAAATATAAAGTCAAAGAAATAAAAATTAAGTAAAATTAAAATAAAATAAAATTAATTTAAATAAGATTTTAAGAAAGTAAAGGAACATATTAAATATAAAAAAAAATACTAAAATAATAGATAACAATAAAATTTGGAATAAAGTTTACTCGAAAGATTAAATATTGAAAAATCCAACCTCAACTTGCAAAGCTCTAAAAACGACTTTTTAGTAAAGATTGGTATATTTCTATGTATGAGAGTATATGTAGTAGAATTTTGAATAACATACAATATAGTCTAAGACCTATTTGATACAAATTTTTTGTGAGTAAAGGGTTTTCCAATTAGAGATGTTATTTTGATCAGCCTGCTGTTCCGGTAGATATCACTTTTGAAGCTGTCAGGTTTTGACATTTGACAAGTAAAAACTACGCCAGCAAGAAAAAAGGTGAGCGACACACGCTTCAACAAGCATCGAAGTTATTTAAATTCACTATAAAAATTGTGAAAACCTGGCAGAGATGGTAAGTAAAACACCTTGTCAGGTCGCAATACAAAAATTAAAAAAAAAAAATTACGCTGTAAGGACAAGTTAGTGATGTGAAGAATAAAACACATGCACGTCGCTCAAAAACAACTGAAAATATTGCTGCTATAGCCCAAAATGTTGAAAAAAACTTAGGTTTGTTCATTCCTCGTCGTTCTTTGGAATTGGTGAAATGGTTTGGTTTGTGAAATGTCACAAACTTCATTACAACGTATTTTGCATAAAGGCTTGGGTCTTAAGGCTTAAAAAGTTCTGTTGACACAAGAACTCAAACCGGCCGATCATCAACAACGTCGTGTCTTTGCTAATTGAGTCTTTCAAATGCAAGAAAATGATCAGTAATTTCATCAGAAAATCATCTTGACTGTTGAGGCCAATTACCACCTCGATGGCTACATCAATAACCAAAACTGTCGCATCTGAGGCTCTCAAAACCCATATTTATTGTTGAAAAGCCTCTCCATTCTCAACGTGTACGTATGTCGCTGTTTATGGTGCTGCGGGTTCATTGGATACTTTTTCGAAAATGAGGTTAGAGAGCAACAGTTACGATGATTGGATTGCGCTATCGAGAAATGACTAATGATTTATTATAGCCGGGATTGGATGGCCATTTGGCTGATATTGTTTTCCCTTATTAATCTTTACATTAGGCGAAATAACACCTCTTATAAGAAAACCCTGTGCATATATTGCTTTCAACTCTTTTGAGTTCCATCCCCTCAAAGTAATCTTTAAAAAATTGAATATCTCAAAAATAAAAATGAAATAAAAAATAATAATCGTAAATTGTTATGTTATAAAAGTGCAATCTATAGAATGGTTGCATTTGAGAAATAGCTAAGGAAAGGTAGGATAAGATAGGATAACGACACAACACATATAACTGGTGAAGATTTGGTAATTGTGTCAGTTAGGTTAGATGAAGTATTCAAGTGTTTTCGTTTCTCGCTGAAATTTTTCATTAAATAACTCATTGCGTCCTTAAAATCTGTTAATTCTTTCAAATAAATCTCTTCTGCTTTAAGACGTCATTTTCTGTTTTTAAAGCGAATTTTTTCTTTAATTTGGATTTAAACTTAAATTTAATTTTAATTTAAATATGCAGTTTTTTTTTTTTTTTTTATACATAATTCATTTATTTACTGGATCAGCTATAATATAAGCCTAACAGTAAGTGTACAAATCTTAAGAACTAAATTACAAACATGATAGCTCGAGTTATGTAACTCTGAGCCCTTTTCAAACTACCGCGCTCTCCTTAGAAGGCGGGAGCATCTCTTCTTGTTGGGTTGCATAAAGCATTAGCTAGCGGGTTTGGGTGATTTCTCAGCTTTATGAAGTACTTCGTCCTGCTTCTTTCAATTTCAGGCTTAACCAGTAAAATACCAAGGTCTTTGTGAATGTTTACGTTACAAACGTACCATGGAGCGCCCGTTAGTGCTCTTAAAATTTTGGACTGGAACCTCTGTATTTTATCAATGTTAGTTGCACAGGTCGTACCCCACAGTTGAATACCATACATCCAAATTGGTTTTAACACTGCGTTGTAAATAAGGACTTTGCAGTCTAGTTTTAGACCGGAGTTTTTATTTAAAAGCCAATTTAAACTAGCTGCTTTTAATTTCATGTGTAGTATTTTTGCCTCTATGTGTCTCTTCCAAGTGAGACGTCTATCTAAGTGTATACCGAGATATGTAACATCATTTACTTGGGGAATATTTATACCATTTAAGCGAATTGCAGGACATGATTGCGGTCTTAAAGTAAATGTAACGTGTTTACACTTTTGCTCATTAACTTTGATTCTCCAGTTTTCTAGCCATTCTTCGATGAGGAGTAAATGATCACTAATCGTTTTTGCTGCTCTTTTAGGGCATTTATCCCGGCATAAAACAGCTGTGTCATCCGCAAAGGTAGATGTCTGCACTTTTCGGTTTAATGGGATGACTGCAGTGTATATAATATATAAAATTGGCCCAAGGACGCTACCCTGCGGAACACCAGCTTTTACCGGATACTCCTCACTGATAAATTCAGATTGTTTAATTGTAAATTGTCTGTTAGTCAGATATGACTTAAGTATCATATAAAATTGAACAGGCAGAGCTTTATGTATTTTGTACAGTAAACCTTTATGCCAGACTTTATCGAACGCTTGTGCTACGTCAAGAAAGATTGCACAGCAATACTCCTTGAGCTCGAATGCCTTCCTGATTTCATTAGTTATTCGGTTAACTTGTTCAATAGTACTATGCTTTTCACGAAAGCCGAATTGGTGATCTGGTATCACATTGTTACGGTGGAGAAAAGGAGATATTTTTGATAGCAGAATTTTTTCAAATAATTTGGAAAGACTGGGTAGTAGGCTTATTGGTCTGTAAGAAGACGCCTGGGTATGGTCTTTGCCTGGTTTGGCTATCATTAATATCTGCGACTTTTTCCACGCGTTTTGAAAATAATTTAGTTTTAGAATGGCATTAAAGAGTTCAGAGAGCAATGCTTGTGCAACTCTCGGTAGCTCTATTAGCATTTTTGGTGTAATAAGGTCGTGGCTTGGAGATTTCTTTGGATTCAGTTTCTGTATCGCGTCTACCACTTCTAGGCTTGATATTTTAATTGCCACCTGATTTTCCTGGCCGTTAACAACAACTTCCGGCAAAATAAAATTATTAGTTGCGTCATTTGGCTGGAATACATTACTTAAATGCTTTGCAAAGCAATTTGCCTTTTCTTCGTTACTACGTGTCCAGTTACCATTTGGGTCCCTGATTGGCATATTCACTTCTATTGGAGGCTTAAATTTCTTTTGTGCTTTCCAGAGTGAGTATTTTTTGGCAGAATTTGGCGCTAGTTTTTCTATGTATGCCTTGGTATTGTGATCTTCTGCTTGTTTCAGTGCACTTTTCAGCTTCCTCTCTGCTGCTTTCAACCGTAACTTTGCGGCTGGAGAGCGATATTCTTGCCATTCTCTCCGCAAACGGCGCTTATTTTTTACTAATTTTTCTATTTCCGTATTTGTTAGGATTTTTGGGCACGTAATAGGCTTTTTACTGTTTTGAGTTGCTATGGTTGCCGCAGAAACAAGGACATTATTGAGCTCATTAATGTAGTCTTCAATATCGTTTTCACAATTCAATATTGGGTTGATGTTAATAAGACTACTAGTATATTTTTTGTATTTTAGCCAGTTTGTTTCTCTGTTTGTTAGTCTTGATTCTTGCGCAACTATCTTCGGGCGCTCATAAATTTTTATTAGAACTGGTGAGTGGTCTGAAGACAGCTCAGCAACTGTCACAGCTGATACAAGTTGCCTGTCGATTTTTCTTGAGACAGCAAAGTCTATTAAGTCAGGTATTTTCTTCCGATCGGTAGGCCAGTATGTTGGTTGACCTGGGGAATTGTTTCGCTTCTTTATAATGGTATTGTATAGCTGATGGCCTTTGCGGTTTATTAGACGGGATCCCCAGTATACATGCTTTGCATTGTAGTCTCCTCCTGCTATAAATCTATCACCAAGATTATCAAAAAATTCCTTAAATTGATTTTCTGTGATCTTAAATTTTGGAGGGCAATAAATGGCTGAGAGATTTAGCTCTTTGCCATAATTATTCAAAGTTATAGAGGTAGCTTGTAGATAATTGGTGGCGTAAGGCTGTACGACGCAGTGTTTAAGGCGGTTTCTTAGAAGTATTCCAGTGCCGCCATGCGCTTTGCCATCAGGGTGGTTAGTGGAGTAGAATATGAACCCAGGTATATAAAAGTTATATTTATCCGTCAAGTGTGTTTCAGACAATAGCATTACGTCTATAGCATACTCTGATAAAAATCTTGCCAATTCTAATTTATGTTGGTTCACACCGTTTGCATTCCAAAAACAAATGTTTAGCACGCTCATTTTTTTTGCATGAAGATTTGTAACATGTTATTCTGGGCTTTACTCAGGTCTTGAATCATCATTTGCATAGTTGACATGAACTGTGTCATGCACTGCGTAAGGTTTAAAATCATCGATTCTATACCTCCATTAGATTGGTTCTGTGGAACATTATCTGAATCATTCTTCAGTACATTCGCATAAGATAATTTATTTGGATTCAAATTTTGCACGTTTGGAACAGTTTTATCCGTAGATTTTTCTACAAATTGGATTTGATTTACCATTTGACTTCGGCGAGTCTGTATATTGTTAGCCAACCTAACTTTTAGATCTTTATATACAGGGCAGCCCCTATAATTAGCAGTGTGATTACCTCCGCAATTACTACATTTTTTCATGGTGGCATCATCTTTCTTTGACGTGCATTCAGACGTGGGATGTAGGTCCCCACATGCTACGCAAACACTGCGCAATGTGCAGTAGGATTTAGTATGGCCGAATTCTTGGCAGTTGGTGCATTGCACTGGGCCGTTTCTTTTGTGTGGCTCTTCTACTGTTACCCTACGATGTAGCAAATATTTTAAATTGTATATGGGATGGGTTTCGTTTTTCTTCAACTGACTTGCATTGGGCTCTAATTCTACCTTAAACATTGGCTGGGGTACTTTGTTTCTATTAAGTATATTTATGACCGATTTAGTACTGAAACCATTTTCTTCGAGAGCCTCTTTTATTTCGTCTGACTTGACTGAGGATTCGATACCTTTGATTACAACTGTTAGGCCTTTCGAGCTCTTCAGTTGATATGAGTAATAATTTTTATTATTCGACGATAGAAAGCTTACTATTTGCATGAAGCTTTTTTCATTGTAAATTTGGATTTTTGTTTCATCGATGGTACCTTTTTTTAAAGGCACAACGTGAAAGTTATTAGTTCCGACTATTTTAGTAATATTATTAACTAACGTGCTTGAGACACGTTCGCGCAAGTAAATTGGCGGTGGTTTGGCATTTGCAACTGTGGTAGTACCCTTTACGCTGTCCTCACTTAATAGAGTAAATCGGTTGCTATTGGAGGGTTCTTGAATTTTTACATTGGTTCCACTCAGTTGCACTTTTTTGTTGTTAGTGTTTTTAATAGGACTCGATTTCCTCTTGACATTGATATATCGATCTAGTCCTGTCTGTATTTTTGTGTTCTTTTTTATTTCATTGGGCTTACCGCTTGCCTGTTCCTTTTCATTTGTACTCGTATTGGTGGGCGATATCCTACTGGGTGTTTGCTTGCTGTCACCTTTTTTCTCTTGTTTCTCTGCCGACTTCGCCGTCTGTTTAGTGCTAGCTGAGTACTGCTGAGAGACTTCTGCTTGCATGTTGGTTTCTTTTGCCGTTGATCGTGTTGGCGTTGTTTGCTCAAAATAGGAAAAATAAGCATTTGAGAGCAGTGATGCCAACTTGGGGGTTTTCCTCCTAAATTTGGGGGAAAGAATTTAAAAAAGTGGGTTTTTTCGGAGGAAAAATTTTTCAGGGTATTTTTTAGGGGGAAATTAAATTACTTCGATAATGTCAAAATTTTTTTATTTAAACGAGTTAAAAAGTCAAAAGTTCAAAAAAGTAAAACTAGAAAAAATGAATTCTAATGAAAAGTATTTTGATGCCCTCTATAGTCTGATTCATTAACTCGTTGGTATTATTTGTAAGTGTCAATAGAAAAGTTAACAACTTTTATATGAGAAACTTTGTGTATACTTATTTGTTACTTATATTTATAATCTCTCTCTTCGAGTATAAATTTTTATTATTGTTATTGCAAAAATGTCAAAATCGGCTAAAAGTTCAAAATGTTACGCCCAAAAATATACAAAAAAATGGGAAAGTGACAATCAGCTAAAAGGTTTGTATTATGTACATCGGAATGTTTATGTTAATTGCGTATTTTAATCTTCATTAAATACCTTACCTCGTATATTTTATTGTATAAAATAACAAATTAATGCATTCGTTTTGACATTAAATATAATCATTGGTTTTTTGTAAATCTTATGTAATATTTGTAATATGGAGGTAAGTTAATCTATTCGATGTTGTAACAATTTTAAATATTTAATTAAACTTTGTATTTATTGAAAAAAATTTAGGGGGTCTTGGTTTGAATTTAGGAGGTTTTAAAATCAGCTTAGGGGAAAAAATTTCAAGCAGTTGGCATCACTGTTTGAGAGCCTTCGATCCGGCGGGTTTGACCGCGACGCACTCATTTTTTTTTGTACTCACTGGATAGCTTTTTGTTTATTTTTTTCCGTTTGCACTTATTGATTATTAATATTATGTTATATTATTTAATTTGGAGTTTATTAATGTTTTCCTTTTTTCAAGTGTTCTTCAGAATACACTAAAGGCACTGGCTTACTTATTTTGAATTTTCACTGTATGTTTGGTTTTATTTTATTTTATTTTTATGAGCAGTGCTTAATTGCTTGTGTGCTCTTACAGCTCTCTCTCATAATTGCAGTTGAGCGGGCAAAATGTTGAGAAAAGAACAAGAGAACTATAGAACATAACATGAAAATTTCACAGCCTTACGAGAGGGCATAATCAGTGCAAAATATCTTCGTGAAATGAAAACACCGTTAGTTATATTGCGATTGCTATTGGTATTACCAATGTGTGAGGTGTTGTAACTGATTGATGATTATGGGGAAATAATTTGGATATGGAAGTGAAGATTTAATTATATTTTCTTCTTAGGCTAACAGCACGACACTACAACAAGCAATTTTAATTAAAATACTATTAAAAATCCCAATGGGATATTCAGGTGATGTGGTGCAATGCTGCTACTGGAGGCTGGGCGCAAGCGGTGGCTGCTGAATGGATGGAATGGCGATGGGTTGGGATGATGGATAATCACGCAAGGAAACTTAGTGGTGTGGGTGTTACGAAAGGAGTAGAGGATTAGGCATGCAAAAAGTATAAAATTGAGTGTAGATAAGTGTTATTAATACTAAATCTTAGGCATAAATATATATATGGATGTGTGTGTGTGTGTGTGTGTGTGAGTATGAGTAAATGTTTTTGTGTGTGTACGCACCCCCTCCAATCGCCTCCTTGCCACTATCTGGCTCAGATTGGGTGAGACTAATTTGCCGACGTGACAACGGCAATTGATTCAGGCTTATGTGTGAGCGGTTAATATCAGCAGCAGCAATGATGGAGCACGCTTCAGAGTTGCGACGACACAGCGATACCGTGCGTTGGCGCATAGCACGACGTTTGGCGGCTAAGCGTTTTTTCGTTATTTTTTGATTATTATTATTTTTTCAGTTTTTTTTATACGATAAAATGAGAAGAAAAAGCAACAACAAAATTAATTAGTGTTTACCTTTGTTGTTTTTTGTTTTTCGTTTTTTTTTTTTTTGTTATTTCGATTTGCAATTTCTTTTGTACAACAACAATATGTGCGAATTTAATGTTTTGTTTTTGTTTTTGTTTTTTTTTTTGCTCTACAAAAAATGACATCTACATACATACAGCTTGTTGACTGTTTATTTGATCGAAATTGTTTGGTGATTGGGTGAGTGGTTGATTTTGACTGTCAATTTATGCACTGTTGGTCGGACATCATTTATGGTGATGTCGACGCGCCGTATGTTGGAACGACATGCCGGTGTTTAGATGTATAGTAAGGTATTTACCTTCGAAATTGAGCTCCTGATTCGTTTCATCGGAATTTTCGCCAACCAGCGTGTGCACGTCGTCGGCGCCCAACGGCGTAAGTGTGTCTTTACTTTCTGGGCTGGCGCCAGTGTCCTGCCGCACCGTGACGTATGGTGTACGCTTTACAGTCTCACAGGTGGACGGTCGTTGGGACATAGGTAAATAAATGTCCGAATCGGATTCGGATTGCATGGATATTTTGCGGACAACATGCTCGTTAAGTGCCTCGCGTGATTTGACTAGCTCATCGGGCTCTTCAGGTACTGGTACCACCTCGAAGTGGGTGCCTTCGTCGAATATGTATGCGTCCGGACGCACTTCGGTGAGTGAACGATTGAAGCGACGGCGGTTATTGACCTGCAAGGGGAGAGTGAGAGAATTATAAATTATTAAAATATAAAAAATCCTGAAACAAAAACATTACACATATATGCACTATTTAATTATATTTTTTATGATAATTTTGAACTTCTCTTTGGGGATATTTTACTGCTGGTAATTTATAGCCAGGACTCACCTGCAAATTCGGTGGTGGCATCGGTGCTTCATTATCAGACATCGAGACTGTTCGTACGCGTGGCAAATCGACTGCTATATTCATGTGAGATGCTCGTAGATCACCGCCATCCGGCATATGCATGGACATAAAGCGATGGATGACCGCGAGGGTTGAAAGTATTTGTTCAGATGATTCTTCCATTTTACGCAGGCGAAAGTCGATGCTCTGTGGAAGAGAAATAATGAAAGTAGAGGGCACGTGATTTACAGAATTTTCTTCACATATACATATATTTTTTCATTCATAGATTTTCAGACTTAATCAGTGGAATCAACACCAAATAGCACTCTTTCGGTGTTAGGATTTGCCAGATGTTGAAATTGTATGAGACCACACACCAGCTACTCAACGACTTTAAAGCTATAGCATGAACCCGAACGAAATACAGAAAATTGCGAAATCTACTCGTTCTTGGATACTTCAAAAATCAACCTCGATATCTGAAAATCAAGGTCCGGTTCCAACGAAGAAAGACCTAACCAATGACACATAAACCGAGAGCTTATAGAGCCAGACGTTGCCAGCTGTTCAGGTTTCAATGTTTTTCAGGGAAAAGGAATCCAATCAAGTGATGTACAGCTCGAAATGTTTTGCATATACATTTAACCTTTACTTGTTGCCCAACTGGACTCTGCACTGGTTTAAATGTGCCCTCGTTGATGTATGCAAAATACGGGCGTTATGACTGATGCTCTATGACTCAACCTTGCAGAACGAATTGCGGGAATCTGCCCAAAGGAAATGCTCAAAAATTATATGAAAGGAATACCAGAGTATACTCATTTCGCAACGAAGAAGGTAATCTGGTTACCGTTGTCCAAAGTATACATACTTACTGTATGGAGATGGTAATTCCGACTCCCCGATCGATGATAACGAATAATATGATGCAATACCTAACGATGAAGAAGGCGACCAACGAGTGGTTAGCATTGTCCTAGTTAATTTTCTAATTGCGGTCGCCCCTCAGCAGGAAATATCAGCCACTCCGTGTGTAGTTCTGACATGAAATAAAGGATTCTTTAAAAAAAAAAAACTATTACCCGTGTGGCTTTAGACCTGGTAAACCTACCATTAACCAGATATTCACCATGCCCCAATTCTTGGAAAAGAATAGGGAAAAGCGGATCGACACACAGCACTTCTTCGTCGATTATAATGCAGCCTTTGAGAGTACGAAAAGGAGCTGCCTCTGCGTCGCTTTGTCTGAATATGTAAGCGCCGCAAAAACGGCTACGTAAACTGACATTGGGCAACACCAAAAGCTCCGTCGGGATCGGGCAGGAGTTTTCGAATGAAATGCTTTATACATGATTTACGGCCATTTTCACATTGACAACAGCGAGTACTGCGATGAGCTGTACGTGATATACGGCGACTTTGATATAGTTTAACGAATAGAAAGACAGCGGCCACCGTATCTAGGTCATGTCGTTCGAATGGATGAAAGCACTCACGGTTTGAAGGTATTCGATGCAGTAACCACTGGTGGAAGCCGAGGAAAATGAAGACTTCTACTACATTGCAAGGATCAGGTAGAGAGCGACTTGGCTTTACTTGATATTTTCAACTAGCACCAAACATTGAAAGAACGATTGACGCGTTATTATTGATTCGGCTACAATTGCCATAAGGGACTTACTTGACATCGTAGCACTAGAAGCGACTGCAAACATTCACATAGCGTTTGTACCCCGAAAATAACATCAACAGAGTCTAACTTCTACTCTGAGCAGATGAAGGACTAGAGTTGTTCGGTGAGATATGCGTAATCATGGCTTAATGAATAATAATAAATAAGGTGTAAATATTGCAGACCTCAAAAAGCTTCAACTCTAGCGAACCTAAGGTTTATCCCATATACAACGACCTCACCCACGGTTCTTACCACCTCTTTGTATGCATCCCCAAGCATATTTCAGTTTCTTCAGAACTTAATGAAGCCCGTCAGAACTTAACGAAACAGAAGATTTCCTAAGCTTGTTGTTAGAATACATTGTTTACTAAGAAAGTTTGCCATGTGCCATATGACCATTTTGTGGGTGGTATTTTTTAACTAGAATCAACATCTTCATCCGTCGACAGGGAATCTAAACCTTGCGACTATAATTTCTCACATGAAATAAAAAGCTTCTCATAAATATCCTTCAGCTGTTCGGATGCGTTTTAGAAAGAACTGCAGATCTCTCCATATATTGCAAAGAATCCGGAAATTGCTTTTGAGGTTATAAAGCTTCAATCGTTTTAAGACTGAGTCCGAAAATTGGTTTAATATTTTTTGCGAGCACTTTTAAGTGTATTTCAAAGCATGAGAGGGAGTCTACAAAAGCTCTCTAACCATAGAGCTTTAATACTCTAATAAACATAAATATAGGTATATATATGTACATTCAAGCAAAAGAACTAACCTGCACCGTAGCTGTTTGTTCATTCTCTTTTTGATTAATATCCTCAATCTTTTGGGCCAATATCTCAACACGTTCCGTTGTATTTTTAACACGTTCACATGTCGACTGATTCAATATGATTTCCTGTTCGTGGAATAAAGCCTCAACGCATTCCTCTTCAAAATCATACAAACGTTCCATATCATCCTTTTCCAAGAATAATTTTAAACTATTGTCACGTTGTACATCCAATCCTGTGTGGGGGGAGCATGTGGCGGCGGCATATGTTTGTTGTTACAATTGCAAGTTTTCATTTACACAACAACAATAACAACAAATTCGTATTTGAGTGAATGACAGCAGTTGTTGATGGTTTTTGTTGGTTCATCGGTTGGTGTTGATGTTGTTGTCGATTTTGTACAAATAACGTAGATTGTTGTTTTGTTTGTGTTGTTTATTATATTTTGTTGTTGTTCATAACAATATTTAACGGCATTATTAACGTTGCGCGCAGCAATTGTTGTATTTTTGTTGCCCATCAAAGAAATATGCCAGGTTGTTGAGGATTTCAAGTGTTGTTATAGGGATTTTTTTTATTTATTTTTTTTTTTTCGTAGCAGAAGGACAACAACAAGATTTATACACAATTGCAGTTTGTTCAATCAAAAAAAAATGTATAAAATAATATTTTATCAGCAAATTTTTTTTATCTCAATGAAAATTTTAAGGTAAAAATTTAATGATATACAGTTATGTAGGAATGTGTGTCTGTAAGTTAACACAGTCTAATGTTCCGCAAATTGTTTAGACTACATTGTTGCAGTCATTTCCGCAACTTAGCAAAATACTTATGAAAGACGATACCCGATACTTCCATTTGTGGAATCGATTCATAACAAACAATTCAAACCATGGGAATCGCTGAGTCAACATACCCACAGGCAAATACTAATAACATTGATATCAGCAAAAAGCGGCGGCAGCAGACAACATTGTAAGCCACAAACGTAACAGCAGCGACGGCAGCGGCGACGACGGTGATGGTTGTAGCTCAGGATAGAAATAAGTTAGGGTAGAATAATTAGTTTAAGATCAGACTCAATAAAGCACACAAGTGTCAAAAAATAATTGGCGCCCAACCTCGGTTTGAACCTACGACCGAATAATCAATTGAATACAATTCTCAACCACTTGAAGGAGGCTGAAAGAATATTACCAACAACTGAATCAATTGGAGGAGGCTAAAAGGAATTACCAACAACTGGATCAATTTCAATATATTATTATACGCAGTTATGGATAGCTTAATAATAATTGCGTAAGTAGAGTGCTCAATTTTTTTTTTTTTCTTTTTAAACTGATTCGTGGAAAATTGATGAATAGTGACAGTGTTGCGCTGTAATAGAGAAACGTATTGAGTTTTGCTGGTGGTCTAATTTGTAGGGTTTATTAGAAAAGATCGGTAATATGCAGATCTCAAGGAATAGAAATATAGGTGTAATGGACGCAAACCAAATAACCGCTTTAGTACAGGCTGCCGTAAAAGCGCACTACAACAGCAACAGGAGTCCTTTGAACACAAATTTACACGACTGACAGAGAAAATTGCCACTTTAACCACAGTAAAAAAACCACATACGTACGGGCATGTGAAGATCATTGCAGGCATTAAATGTGAAGAACCTCTAGACCTGGTGAAGTCATTGACAGAGTTTGACGGTCAAGTTAGCACCTACGTTTCCTGGCGTCAGGCCGCCCACACGGCTTACGAGGTGTTTCGAAGCCATCAGGGCAGCTCTAGGCATTATCAAGCCGTAGGAATAATCAGAAATAAGCTAAAGGGCTCCGCTGATGCCGTTTTAGCATCTTTTAATACTGTCCTGAATTTCGAGGCGATCATTGCCAGATTAGATTTTACCTATTCGGACAAGCGTCCGAGATATATTCATAGAACAGGAACTTTCTACGCTTCGACAGGGCAACCTGCCAGTCCTGAAATATTTCGACGAAGTGGAGAAGAAGCTAACTCTTCTCACAAATAAAACCATAATGACACATGAAGGTCCCATTGCGGAATCAATCTGCACAAAGTATGGAGCAGACGCGCTTAGGGTATTCATTTCGTGTCTAAAAAGACCATTGTGTGACATTCTCTTTGCTTCTCGACCTGATGACTTACCGGGTGCTCTGGCCTTGGCACAAGAAGTCCAGGCAAATAGAGAATGATATGCGTTCGCTACAAACTTCGTTGCGTCTGCTGAAGATCCAAACAGATTTAAGAAAATCGGTGATAATAACTTAGAACAGAGATTGCGAACCCCCCAAAAAAATCCACATTTTTTCAATAATGAACCGAAAAGAAACGGCAACGAAAATGATCAACAAGATCAACTAGTACTAGTACTAGAATCACGGTTTCGCCAGAATTCAAATTGGCGTCAGTCACAAAAAGTAAATAAGGGTCAACAACAGTACCGAAACAATTCCAAACAGAGCACTAACTCTAACCAACAACAACAAATTGGAAAGCGACAGGCAGAATCAGGTAGGAATACTAGACCTAAAATCCAGAGAATAAATAATTTAAGCCAAGGTAACCAAGACACAGCCTACAATCAAGAGTCGGAAGAAGAAATAGAAAATCTCGAAGAGGAAGAACTAAATTTTTTAGGGGGAAGTCCCTGCTTCCATGGATCGAACGAGGAGTAGGGAACCAAAGGAAAAAATAAAGCTATTAGTGGACACAGGGGCAGTTGAGGAAAAGTATCCGATGCCTAATCCAATGGTGATATTGTCAAACCTAAAGGGAGCACAATACTTTACCACACTTCATCTGAAATCTTGATTCCATCAGATTGAGTTGAAAGAGAGGAACAGAAAAAAAAACTGCCTTCTCTGTAAACAACGGCAAATACGAATTCTGCCGCCTACCCTTTGGACTCAAAAACGCTCCAAGCATATTTCAGAGAGCGATCGATGATGTTTTGAGGGAGCAAATTGGTAGGACCTGTCATGTTTACGTCGACGATGTAATCATCTACTCAAAGACTGCAGAAGACCATTTAAAAGACGTTGATTGGGTTCTACGTAAGCTTTGCGAGACCAATATGAAAGCCTCAGTGGAAAAATCAAAGTTTTTTAAAACTGAGGTAGATTACTTGGGCTTCGTTGTATCAAGAGGGGGCGTAAAAACAAACCCTAATAAGGTCCACAGCATAAAATGCTATGAGCAGCCAACCACTCTTCGGGGGCTCCGCTCTTTTTTAGGATTGGCGAGCTATTATAGATGCTTTATTAAAGATTTTGCTAGCATAGCAAAACCACTGACCGAAATGCTTAAGAGGAAAATGGGAAAGTAAGTGCCACACAGTCTAAAAAAATTAAAATTCAGTTAACATCAGAAGGTGTAGAAGCATTCAGCAAACTAAGAGAAATTTTAGCATCAGAAGACGTCACATTGACATATCCAGATTTCACAAAACCCTGTGGCTTGACGACCGATGCATCTTCGAGAGGTTTGGGAGCTGTACTCTCACAAGAAAGAAAACCCATTACCATGATCTCAAGAACTCTAAGAGAGCTCCTGGCAATCGTGTGGGCCCTCAACAGTTTGAGAAATTACTTGTACGGTGTAAACCAGTTGAACATTTTCACTGACCACCAGCCTTTGACATTTGCAGTCTCAATCCTTAGTAGAAATCTTCAATGCAAACATTTTTTACAAGCCAGGGAAGGAGAACCATGTTGCCGACGCATTGTCGAGGCAACATATGAATATGGTGGAGGTTGGAATGGAACCAAGCTCTGACTGCGCCACCGTACATAGCGAAGTGTCCCTGACGTATACCATCGAAACGGCGGATAAACCTGTTAATTGCTTTAAGAATCAGATTGTGCTTCAGGAGTGCGAAAGTCCGTCAAAACAGACCTTTATCCTGTTCGGTTCGAAGACTAGACATATTGTTTTATTCCGTGACACATATTCGCTAATAGACACACTACAAGAAGTGTTTAATGATTTGTGGTTAATGCAATACACTGTAGGCTACAGCCTACCAGTTCTGGCGAAGATTCAGCACCGACTGGTGGAGCTTCATCCCAACGTGAAATTCCGCCACACTGAAAAAATGGTTGCTGATATCTTTAGTGAAGGTGACCAACATGAGATTGTTGTCGCTGAACACAACCGAGCACATAGAGCTGCTCAAGAAAACGTGAAACAGATCCTGGCCGACTATTTTTTTTTTCCAAAGATGGATAAAAAAGCAAGAGAGGTGGTGGCGAACTGCCGAATCTGT
Source organism: Ceratitis rosa (assembly GCA_037013455.1). NCBI lineage: Eukaryota > Metazoa > Arthropoda > Insecta > Diptera > Tephritidae > Ceratitis > Ceratitis rosa. The sequence goes on along the minus strand of JAWMAG010000005.1, from coordinate 9,208,197 downwards.
TCAAAGTCCAAATACGACCGCCATCCAAAAAAAAAAGGCATTGCAGCAACGCCGATACCATCTCACATTGGACAAATACGAGGGCTGCTATATATATTTCTGGCCTAATAATGAAAACACGAATATTTATCAACGAAAATGGGTTTTTTTTTTTTTTTGGATTTGGCTCGTCTTGGAAGACCCACACGGTCGATTGCTGTTTTGTTTCGGGCTCATACGCATAGATCCATAATTCGTCACCTGTGACGATCTTATAAACGTCTTTTGAAGCACCGCGATCATATTTTTTCAGCATTTCATTACACCAATCCACACGAGCCTTTATTGAGCGATTGTCAAATTGTGCGGGATCCAACGAGAACAAACCTTTTTTACGGCCAGGTGTTCATGCAATATCGAATGTATGCTGGTGGGAGAAATGCATAGGCATGCCTCTTTTTGAAGGTATGTTACATGACGGTCTTGCATTATCAGTTCACGTACGGCATCGATGTTTTCTGGCACAACGGCTGTTTTTGGACGACCTTCACGGAATTCGTCTTTGAGCGAGCGTCGGCCACGATTGAATTCGTTGTAGCAGTTTTTCACAGTGCTATAGGATGGTGCTTCATAGCCATATAAAGATTTTAGTTCATCGATGCACTCTTGTCGTGATAATCCACGTCGAAAGTTGTGAAAAATGATCGCACGAAAATGTTCACGAGTTAATTCCATTTTTTGGCCGAGATGAATTTTTTAATTCCCTGTAAATAAAACAATTCACGATTAAATGACAAAACGTTCTGAGTGATGTTATGCTAAAAAATGTCAAACTTTTCAATGGAAATGTCGGATTGCACCTGGCAACACTTAGTGTTGCCTAGGCCAGAAATATATATAGCAGCCTACGTAGTATTTATTATCCATGTGAATATATTTGTGTTAAGGTATGGTTGAAAAAGATGTGTGTATGTATAATGTTTGTAAATAATGTTTTCTTGTTCAAAATAAATTAGACTCCCTGAGGAAGATACAAAATTGTATCGAAACTCGTAGAAGGCAAAAAAGGAAAACGAATGTTTTTACTTTAATTAACGGCCGAAAAGCTCAAACACACTACCCTATAAATATTGGCCCAAAATACAAACCAAAAAAATATTATTTTAGTTAAATTCATTCAAGCGTTAGTATAAAAACTCACTGGGAATAAAATTTAATTTTCTCATTCCTCTCTCACCTTTCGCTTTGCGTATACAATACTTGAGCAGCGAGTATAAATGGCAGAGTGCGATGAAGGGTGGCGGCAACACGAGTTTCTGTTGATACTCCAAAACGACGGTGAAACGTTGGAACATCCAAACCTGCGTATAATCCAGCCATTACCGTAAAATAAAATTCCATAGCGACGACGTGTGAGTAGTCAGTCATCAAGCCATTAGTAGCCGCCATTACACCCACACAAAGTCATAAAACAGCAATGCAAAAAAAGTTCGTTCACGTAACATCGAACAGCAGCAGTCAAAGACATAGAACAGTTGGTTTGGCGCAGCAGCAACAGCGTCAGCATCATCAGCAACAGTTATGAAAAAGTGATACAAGATTTGCATTTAGCATTTTCATTAATTTTCAATTTAACATAAAAAAAGAAGAAATTGCATATGAAAACCAAAACCAAAATAATGTGCTACAAAAGTCCTCTCCCCCTCTCTCACTCACTCTCTCTTTCTCTCTCATGTACTGCTACATAAATTATACAGCTAGCACAGTGTGACCCACCTGATGCGAAACGGAGTTCACTTGGTTGAAAATGTTATTGAAGATAGCTATCAGCAGATTAATTAGTAAAATGTTGGCGATTAACAGGTACATTGCCATTATGATCGGTGTTATCCAGTGGCCTGTGGAGAGAAAAGAGAAAAATGTCAGTAACACATTTTGTTTAGGGGGTAAGCATGGTACGAATATTTACACATGAAACAAATTAATTAGAAATAATTCTTCGTTGTGTCCTTAGATATGCTAAAGAAAGGTGTTAGATATTTAAATTTATGTGGGTCCTCCACCGTTTGCTTTTTGAACTTTTATTTTATTTATTTATTTATTTATTTAAAAGAGAAACAATTATTAATAATTATTCCACTTGCAAACTAAAGTACTGGCTGCCAGGGCCTTCGGCTTATATTTAAACTTATGTTAAAGTGTTATATAATTTAAGGATATTAAAGTATAAATATTATAAATTTATTCTAGCTTATGTGATAATAATTAAAATATAGCAAAAATAACAATACTATTTTATATCTGATAATGGTTTCTTTTTTTTATTATATGGTTATTCTACAAAGCGATACAAATTTTGCAATTAGTTTAATGTTACGGTCACTTGGGATTTTAAGATGATCAGATGGCTTGGAGTTGTTGAATATTCCACTTCTTATTTCTTGTGAGTTGTCGAAGATATGGGTAACATTGAATTCGGTACAACCACAATGCGGACAGCTTGGTTTAGGTAGGCCTTTCAAAAGATGTTCATGTGTGTGGCCAATGCGAAGACGCATAAATGTTCTTATATTCCTGGAAAAGGGGTATGAAGGGTAGACGGGCTTTGTCCCTGACATATTAAAATATTTGTAATGATGGTTGTAGCTACTCCACTCGTCCACTGAGAACTTGGTTAGCTAAATTTTTAATACAGCAAAATACAGCAAATGCAGTACCGGTGTCTGATTTAGATCCGTCTGTATATAGTATATCCCAACCTATTTTGTGATGATCTAGGATTTCGTTATGTACATAGTTGGTGATATGCAAGGTATTAATAAACGATGATGTAAGCTTAAAGCAGGATGGAAATGCCGCTGTTTCGGCCAATGATGGAGTTGCAACGATATGTAGTTATTTTGCTATGGTTAGTGCGCGGATTATGGTAGATCTTCTTTTGTTAGTTTTTAAGTTACTAAGAGCGTTTTTTAAGGTATAAGCGCCATCGTATTTCTGGCAGTTCTTTGGACAATATTAGGTAAACCGGCTTCGGACAAGATAGGTATGATTGGTGAAGTTGCGAAGGCTCGAATACAGCTTCTAGCTGCCGCATGATAAGGTGCATAAAGAAGTTTGATATGGCTTTTTGCGCAATGCCCGTATATTGAAAGTCCATAGTCTATTTTTGACAGTAGTAATGCCTTGGTTATATTTACAAGTGTATTTGTATGGCGGCCGCGATAGCCGAGTGGTTAGCATTGCGTACTGACATTCGGAAGGCTCGGGTTCATATCCCAGTGCCAGCAACATCCAAAAGTTATGGAAAATTAATTTAAATAAAAAATTAAGTTAAATTTTCTAATTGCGGTCCGCCCCTCGGCAGGGAATGTCCATTCCTCCGAGTGTATTTCGGACATGAAATAAAGGCTCCTCGTAAAAAAACCATCAGCCGTTCGGAGGCGGCTTAGTATAAACTGTAGGTCCCTCCATTTGTTGGAAAAACATCAAGACGCAAAACCACAAATTGGAGGAGGAGCTCGGCCGAAAAATCGCTTCAGCGGTTACAAAGTGCCAATTATATATATTTGTATGACATAAGGAGTACTTAGAAGACATAAATTTTATAATGTTAAGTCTAGCACAAAAGCTTAGTCTTATATACACATATTTACAATGTTCTTTAAATGACATACTTTTATCAAATATTAAACCTAATATTTTTAAGGAATTAGTGTGAGGGATTTCAATGTTACGAAAGGAGAGGGATGGAAAGGAGCACTGGTGTTTTCTGCAGATGTGAAAGGTGGTACATTTGCTTGTGGAGATATTGGCTCCAGATTCTTCAGACCATTTGCTGATTGCATTTAGAACTTTAAGAAATTTTTTGCTTCACTTGTTGTAAGTCTTTATTTTTGGTAAAGATAATTGCATCATCAGCATAAGCAAAATGGTGAATTGTCGGACTGGAAGAGATTAAGGTGGTCACTTTGTTAAAAGCTATTATAAAAAGAGTGTTGTTGTTGTTGTTGTAACCGCAAAAATATTCCTCAAAGTAATTTTTGGAGAATTTTGCGGGAGTGACAGTCCTTGGCCGGATAAAAAATCCGGGTCGTTCCGGTATAAAGACCCGACTGTCGCGGGAACTATTGGATTTTAGTCGCCTCTTACGACAGGCATGCCTTACCGCTGGTAAATTCTTGAACCCCTAACCCGCAGGGGGGGGGTGAACGAGTGGGGGTGAAAGAGTGAACGATAATGGTGAGCCTTGGGGTATACCATTATATAGGTGATATATTTGTGAATGATGTTTATTAGCAGAAATAAAAAATTTACGATGAGTCGAAAGAGATTTTACAATGTTATAGATTTTGGTACCAACTTTCCAACGCTTTAGTTCATCAAGTACTACATTCACCCCAATTTTATCGAAGGCCTTTTCAAAGTCTAAGCTTAATACGGGAATGTGATTACGAGTTGACATAGCTGTAGAGACAAAGTGTTTAAAATAAAGTAGAGGGGTCCATTACCCCTAAACCTTTTTGGAAACCGAATTAATGGGGGCCCATAAGGCCAATCGCTTTTGCATACCACATGATTCGAAGTGAGAGAAGGGAGATTGGTCTGTAATTTTCGATAAGATTTGTTAGGTTTGAGGACGGTATAACAATGGTAATTTTCCATTGTTGCGGATAAATTCCGGAATCAAAGATGCTTTATACAGGTTAACGAGTCTATTTTTAAGAAAAAGTGGGATACGATATTCTATCAGCTCCAGGCGTTTTTCCTGAAAGCGATGCAATTATGACATCAAATTCTATCGCAGTAATAGGTGAGTCAACCATAAGGGTTTTTGGAGGTGGGTATGGGTTGGTATAATTTTAATTTAAAACATTTTCTTTTTTAAGGGTAAATCTGTTATGAAAGTTGTGATCATTTGAAAGAGATGACCATGTTTGGCCAAACTTTTCAGAAATATCTTTTGGCGAGTAAACTGGACCTTCTACTGTCTGGATATGATGTATACCAAATCGTTGAGTACCGGATGTCAGATATTTTATATCTGACCATATTTTCTTGGGGCTCGAGGACGGATTTATATTCTCCGTGATTTTTTCGAACGATTTACGTTTAGGATTTTAGCTCCTTTCTAAATACGGCATTGGCTTTTTTATAATTTATTATGTTGGTATCAGTCCTATTTTGTTTAAATTTAGGCCACAGATGCTTTTTGTTGTTCTTAGATCATTTAGGTTGTTGGTTGTTGCTGAAAATTTTTTGGTGCTAGACTGAGGGATAGATAAGTGCGCGGCTGAGAGAATAATCGATTTTATCGCAAAAGTTTCGGCATTTACATTTTGGGAAGTTGATTTTTTATTAGACAGAGATGTAGAAAGTGATGAAAAGGTTGACTAATCTGCCTTTTCTGTAAGGAACTTGGGTCTGGGTTTCACATTATAAGCTTTAGGGATTGAAAGGGAAGTTATGATGGGAAAGTGGTCACTGTTGTGGAGATCATCGATGGTATGCGTGGAAAGTTTAGGGGCTAATGTAGCTGAAGCTAGAGCAAGATCGGTATGAGTGAATGTTCCATGGGTCGAAAAATGCGTTGGCGTACCATCGCTAAGTTATTGTACTTATGTCATGTAATAGTATTGCGTCTTCCAATATTTCACCTCGTCTGTTTGTATTTGTGGAACCCCATAAGGGACTCCATGCATTAAAGTCACCTACTACTAGGATAGGGGTGACGATGGAGTTTAATATATTCGAAATATCTCTGACATTAAAGTTTTGGTGGGGGGGGAATGTAGCATTTAATAATTGTAATCTTCAAACTAATGTTTATCTCGAGAGCTAAACATAAGATGTTTGAGCTGATTTAGATACGTTTGTTGCTTATTATTTTTTTAATAAAAAGAGCTATCCCTTGCTTACACGAAGTATTTTGTCTATTGTTGTGGAAGTAACTATAATATTTATTATGAGGATAAAAATTTTTAGTAAAGGGTATTGCTACAATTTCAGGAAAAAAGTCGTTAATTAGTATATTTAAATCTGGGTAATTATTGAATAGACCGTTCATATTTCATTGCAAAATTTGCATTATTCACTCGATCGTTGGGGACTCCGTTGAAGGAGATGTAAGTTGGGAGGGGTCTAATGCTGTAGAAGTAAGGTGAGAGAATAGTGCGGACAACATTGTATGTGTAGATGAGTCGTCGACTGATGTTGACATTGTTGCGTTGAGGACGGGCAGCGTGGTGTTGTTTTCCTCTTTTCCTTTCTCTTCTTCGTTTTCGTTTGTTTGTTTGTCTGGTATACACGTATTGTTATTGTTGCAGTTAGTTTGAACAGCGTTATTAAGGTTGTTGTTTTCTTGAATATTGTTGGTTTTTTGTTTTGTTATGTTAGCATAAGAAGTAGTGGTTGAAGTTTCTTTAAGTCTGAGTTTACACGGGGATACTTTTTGTCGCTTTTCATCGAAATTTTCTCTTTTGTGTCGCCCTTCACGTTCACACAGCGACACTTTCGTCAAGCAATTTTTTTGACATTTGTTTGGTGTTCATTTTTTTTTTCTCTACTCCGCTTTATTTTACACTCGCAATTTTTCGTTCGCATCGCGCTTTCTAATATGTCTAAAATAAAAACACTATGTGTGTGTAAAGGAAGACACAGCTTTTATTTATCTATTTCTTTTATATATTTTTACATTTTATTAAACATCAACTCTACCCTTTCCAAAGTGTAATCTATTTACATATCTCATGCTTTTCACTATAATCAAAATCAATCTCAGCGGCTTCTTCAATAGTCTCTAATATTTCTTGCATTAATTCAACTTTATCTGCAAACTCCATTATCTGAAATATTTATTAATAATCGGATACATATACACAATTGCATATATGTTTGCATGCATATACTCGTATTACATATACTATGTAAATATTGTAGTAAAAACCCCCAATTTCAGTTTCCAAATTTACGGCATTTATTCGTTTGAAATTTTAGACAGCTACAATCAGTTCAAAGTGAGAAACAAAATAAAGGGGAATGCCAAAATCTACAGAGATGAATAGAAACACAAAACGAGTCGAACGAGCACATCGATACTTTGCATTGTCGCCTTTGTCGTCGCCCCCTCCCCTACAAACGAGTGTTTCGTCGACAAAAAGTATCCCCGTGTAAACTCAGACTAAGGGTGTTGTCTGTTTTTATTGTGATTATTTCTTTCATTTGTATATACTTGGGACATGACTTGCTGTAGGCTGGATGACTACTTCAGCAATTTGCGCAAAATTTTCTTGAACAAGGCGAGGGAGAGTGGGGTGGGAGTGCACATTCGTCACAAACAGGGGCATTTGTATTGCATCGTTTGGTCGTGTGTCCAAGAAGTTGACAAGACTTACATCTCATGGGATTATCGTAATATGGTCTTACTATTGTAGTATACCAGGAGATTTAAATTTTTTTCGGGTAGACGGTACATGTCAAACGTAAGAAGAATAACACCACTTGGAGTTGGTACATTGTTATCTTTTTGTTGATATGAACTTTTCGGCAATATGAGTGTTTTTTACGAATAGCAACAAACTGCCATCTCTCAGTTAAGATATGTTAATAATTTCAGAGCTTATGTTTTTTAGAGCTTTATGCACAGCAAAACAAGAGAATTTATTCAAGGGTTTAGCAGTATTCACAGCACTAACTACCAAATATTTGGGGTTGTCTTTTTTCACTGTGGGTAAAATGGGAAAATCATCTATTAAAATATGTTTAGTTTTTTTCTTTTTTGGTTTTGTAGGGGGGCGCCTGGAAGGCATTGTTTTTTTATCACCAATAAATGTCTATTTTTATCAAGAGAAAAATAGAAAAAGTAATTATCGCACTATGCGAACGAATTAGGAAAAAGAGAAACGAAAGAAGGTCACTCAGAACACAGTCGACACAACCGTACGCAACGAATATCAGTCGATGACTGTTTTTGAACTTTTATTTAACTAATCTCTGACGTCGTTCGTCGAATGCGTTCAGAGGAAAATGTTGCTGTGTAGCTGAGAATGTGATCGAAAAACCATCAACACTTAACTATGGAAACGCCAATGCATCCTCAATGTAGCATTACCCTCAATGCCGATCGTTACCGTGCCTTGACATCTGAGTATTTAATTACAAATATGGAAGAAAATGACATGGACGCTGTATGATTTCACCGCCCGATATTTGTGTGCGAAAATTAACTGAAAAGGCGATATCAACTGGCCGCCTGGCTGTCTCCGTTGGACTAGTTTGGGAGTAGTCGTAAAAAATAAGATTATCGCCAACCGTAGACGAGCCGCACAATCGTGGTTTAAAAAATGGGTCGGCAGATAGAACGAAATGGTCTACTTACTACAAGACCGGCCATGGAGTCATATGAATTAAGTAAGAGGTACTCTTTTCAATAGCCTTTTTTTGACAGATCACGGGTGAGTCTTATCAAGCTGTCATGTTATTTTTGTTCAGTATTGTTGACATTTCATCATAGAAAGACTTACGCCTGAACAACGTTTACAAATCGTTTAACTGTATAACGAAAATTCACGTTCTGCAAAGAACGCGCTTCGCTCAACTTAATGGTCAACATGAATGGCCTACAAAGCGTAATATTCGCAACACCATCGCCCATATTTAGACCCAGCATTCATTATTGGAAAATATTCGACCGAATAGACAACTTCCAGCCCGAACTGAAGAAAATATAGCGGCCATAGCTGAGAGTGTATACGAAGATCGTGGAGAGTCAATTCGGTGCCGTTTGCAGCAACTCGGACTGACGCATGGAACGACTAGGCGCATTTTACGTCGAGATTTTAAATTAAAAGCGTACAAAATACAGCTTGTGCAAGAACTGAAGCTGCTCTACCCTCCCTAGCGATATCGCTTCGCTCTATGGGTTCTGGAGAAGTTCCAAAAGATCCGACGTTTTCTAACCAAATTTTGTTCAGGGATGAGACCCATTTTTGACTGAATGGGAATGTAAACATGCATTTGTATGCAGCATTTGGGACGAAGAATAACCTGAAAAGATTCAAGACCTGCCATTTCATCCAGACAAAATAACGGTTTGGTGTGGTTTGGGGGCCGGCGGAATAATTGGTCCATATGTCATCAAAAATAATGCCAGTGAGAACGTAACCGTCAATGGCGACCGTTATCACGCCATAATAACCGACTTTTTGATGCCTGAAAATGAAGCTTGTGATCTCGGCGACATTTGGTTCCCAAACATCACATCAATCAGCGGATTGAGAGAACAATTCGGTGAGCAGATAATTTTACGTTTTGGGCCGGTTGATTGGCTATCAAGATCATGTGATATCACACGGTTAGACTTTTTTCCGTGGGGATATGTAAAGTCGAAAGTCTATGCGAATAATCCCGCTTCGATTCAGGCCTTGGAGCAAAACATCACGCGTGTGATTCGTCAGTTACCAATCGAAATGCTTGAACGAGTCATCGAAAATTGTACCGAACGGATCGACCATCTGAGACGTAGCTAGAGATAATCTTCAAAAAATAAATGTCAAAGAATGTTCTTTCGAATGCTAATAAACATTCCCCATTAAATTTTAATTTTCTGTTTTTTTTTCTTTAAAAAAGTAGGGAGGCTCGAAACGGATCAGCGTTTATATAAAGAAAGGCGTTTTGTAACCACTAAAACGGCCGAGCTTTTCCTCCAATTTGTGGTGTGCATGTTGATATTTTTTTAACAAATGGGAGATTAATCTAATGCCCCCGAATGGCCGATGGATTTTTATGAAGAGCTTTTATTTCGTGTCAGGGCTTGACATTCCCTGCAGCAAAGGCAAGTACACCTACTTTTTACTTATGCCAATTGACAAGTCACAAACTACTGGAGTCACACGCAAGCAGAACAGATAACAGTGCCACATGTAGAACGTCTAGGGATGAGTGAGACACTGGAACATTAGTGCGACGTTAGAATACCTCCTCTGATTCAGTTCGGCCTGATCTAGCAAAACCCTAAATCATCTGGGAAGTTCGTTGTGCAGAGGACTAGAGGAAGCTTGAAGATTGGATATGGACCCTCTTAAACTTTTCAGAAAGCGTTGACATACGCGACGACTAATTAAAATCATAACAAATTGAACTGATTAATTTTCAACACAATGATTTATGCCAAATTCCACACTGAACTTTAACCTTATCACTATAATAATAAATTTTCCTTGCAAAACAATTGTGAAATAATAAATTTTTAGACCACTTCATCAACTCACCAGTGAGACATGGCTTCTGATGTGGCTCCTCACCGCACGGTGGATTAATATCATCGGCGAACACTTCACCATACAACATGAAGTATGGCTGATAATAAACCTTTGTATGAATTGCATAAAAAAAGACAGGAAATAAGAATAAATTAAAATTTTTGCATTAAAAGTGAAATGAGATTAAAACGATTAAGGCGCGTTGAAAGTTGACAGAGAAATGTTAGTGGAACAGCAGATAGGTGGCAAGGTCAGCACAACAAGAGGACGAGGAACACATACGAACCGACGTTAGTAGCCATTTTGAGGGAATTACAACTAAATATTAAACACACAAACATACATACAAACAGACTGCAATGAGTAGGCATTTGAAACAGAGAGATTTCTACACAAAGCAGCACCAATTGGAAGGAGTACACAGAGTTTAAGACAAATATACAGGGTTATCCATTTTGCGGTTTCGAAAATAAACCTAAATAATTCATGATGACCCATATTGGTCAGTATATCAGCCTTTTCTTGACGAATGTTAATTTTCAAGTGCTCAATAGTTAAATTAAGTTTATCCGCAAAGACACGATCCTTCGCGTAGCCCGTAAAAAAGTCCAACGGTATCAAATCGCATGATCTCGGTGTCCATTTGACATCGCCAAGACGAGAGACTATGCGGTCTGAAAATTTCTCTCGCAATAAAGCCATATTCGCTCGTGTTGTGTGGCAAGTGTCACCAACTTGTTGAAGTCGTGCTCTTCAGTTGCAGGCAAAAAAAAAGTAAGTTATCATTCGACCATATATCGTCCATGCCTCCGTACTATATCGCAAGGAGGAAGGAGGGATGAGCGACTTGTAGAGTTGGGTTTGCGTGCCTCGAGAGAGGACTTTACTTTTCTATTGACTAGTCAGTCCAAAGTAGCACCTACTGGCAAGATTAACGCCGCGTGGATTTCCAGGCTGACATTGTTGTTGGTTTTAATACTGGTTCCCAGATAGACAAAGTTATATACGACTTCAGAGTTATGGGTGTCAACGGTGACGTGGGAGCCGAGTTGATTGGACGATTATATGCACCATAATCTCTTCTTAAAGCACGAAACGTGGCCACTTAAAAACACCACTTTTTTTTTGAGTAGGTTGTTGTAGATCCTGTAAATAAAGTATGTATTTACATATGAAAACTAAATATATCGACACAAATCGCCTCTTAACATTCATATTTCCTTATTTTATTTAATTCAGTTATTTACATATATACATTTGCTATTGAGAGTAAAAGTTCAGAGTTTCAATGAATTTCCCTGAAAAATAAAAATACAAACATGCAAAAGCTAGAGCAATAAAATTACTACAAATAAAATGCAGATAAGCAAATGAGCAGATGCTAAATGCCACAGCAAATCAATCAACTGTCCATGCGTGCGTGCGTTCACTAATTTATTAACCACCGTGGTGGCTGTCTAAGAGACTCAAGGTTCAGCTCTGTGCCTAAATGTAACTGGAGGTGTGCCAAAGTATGAGTTTGGTTTTATTTGTTTATCGATTTGTGGTCTCTTTACTGATCAATGGATTGTAGTGAACCTTAATGATTTTTTTTTTATTTTATCACGCTGCCCATTAATAATAAGAAGTGTATTATTCTAATATAAGAAATTTATTTCGCTCCTAGTTAATTTGGTGAGTGCATCATAATATCTATTGCCTTCACTCTTTCTCTCTCCGTTTCGAAGAGGTTAAGCAAAGGCTTGGAGGATTAAGAACGCATTAATGTAGATGAAAGGAAAAAAGCAACAATAGAAAACTTATGAGAACAGCGAGATTAATTTCTTGGTAGGAGAAAGAGAGCACCAACTATTTAAGTATACTGTTTTTTTCAGCCGAAAGGTGCGTTTGAAGGACAACGAAACCGAACACTAAAGAGCCCGGCAACACCTATTCGAGTAATGATCGTTAAAAGCACTGCATAAACATCTGATGGAGTTATGTAGTAAAGAGTGTGGTTCGCAATGCTCATTATGAGGGGCTTCTTTAGGGGGTCTAGCTTGCGAAAAGTTCTTCATAATTATTTTAAAATGAAAAGAACCGCTACTGAGGGTCATCGTACTTTGGTAGAAGTTTGTGGTGAACATGCTCTAGCTGAACAAACGTGACAAAAGCGGTTTGTGGTTTGACAAAAATGTTTGAAGATGAGGAACTGGTCACATTCGAAAGCAAGGAATTTGGGTGCAATATGTAGCAAAGAAACGTTAAAAGACGATTTTGCTTAAACGATTGAAATGGATCCAAAAAATTAAATGCTAAATCGCATGTGAAACCTGGCCAAACAGGTCAAATCAACGGCAAAGACGAATATCCACGGTGTCAAGGTAATTTACTGTATTTGGTGGAATCATAAAAAACTGCTGTATTATGAGCTTCTAAGTGCAGGTGAAACCAATAATAAAAAAAACAATACCTACAACAACTCATAAGCGAGCGATTGCCCCCAGACACGAAACAATAGATATGCAATGTGACAAGGCTCGGCCATATGTGCAATACCGGTATTTAAATTTTTGGAAAACATCGGGTCTGAAGTTTTTTCTAACCCACCTTATATCCCCGAACTTGCCCCATTTGTTATGGTCGATATACGAATACATAGAACATCCTCACTGGAATACGGCTCAGGATTAGATTAGATTCATTCTTGGTCCCCACGTCGACGCTGTTCTTCTGGGAAGAAGATAGAAAAACGTTATAGTTTATAATGGGTAATACTTTGAGTAATACTTCTGCATATTATTTTCGTAAATACACTTTGAAATTTCGAAAAAAATTTGCGCGACACTGATGTAAAGAGTAATTCAGTTATATACGGATCATTGATCGATCTCCAATATTAACGTAGGAAATGTTGGGAGGCCACAATAGCCGAGTGGTTAGAGCATTGAATATCGAATCGCTCCCATATTCAGCGTGTTCGCCAGATTTGGCTACCAGCGACTGTTAGCTATTTGCAGACCTTAAGTGTTCACCAACAAGAAATTGCGCTCGAATGAAGATACTATTGGTGGTATTACCGAAAGTATTCGTAGTACGAGTAGATCAGTCGACTACGAGAGAGCGTTTTTATATTCGCCTAATGAGAGGGTTTTAGAGAAATGATTCGACTCATTAGAATTGCAACATGCTCAGGGACTTATGTTTAGTATAAATACGAGGATTTATTGTTACTAGGTAATTAGTTTTTGAGCTATAGTCAACCCAACAACCGATGAAAATGAAATACGTCGTTGTCGATTGAGGTTGTGTTATGTACCCGACAAATGGAAAGCTTTTCATTTTTTTCTTATTGGTGGATTAGACTAAAAGCTTGTTAAAAAACTATGTATATATATCTGCTGTAATCTGCGCAAAAAAAAGGTATAAAACTAACACCTCAGTTAACTTTTCTTCCTCCAAGCGAATAGTTTTCCCTTCCTCCCCTATCAAGAAGTGGTCACTATAAATTGAAGATACTTCAAACGAAATATAAAGTTTTGTTATAAAATATACGACTTCAACATAAAAAATAAGTAAATCTCTAAGCTTTACAGTCATAAAGACACTCAAAGTACTCAAGAACGGCATTAACATAATTCAGACCAAAATCACAAACCAATTTATGCATAAATGAATATGTACAACAAAAAGAATAAAAAAAATAAATAAATTTTAGAATATACATACATAAAGCAACGGAGAAATAAAAATAAGAACTGTTACTTAGTGAAAGCCCCAAGGTTGTAAAAAAAAGATGTCAAAGAAAATAAAGGGTGTTAGTTTAGACATGTGGTTTTCAATACGAAATAGAACGCATTTAATTTGATGTAATGGCTAATCTTTTAGGGTTAAATGGTTTTCCAATAATAGGTGTTATTTTGAATAGCCTGCTATTCCGGTAGATGTCACTTTTGAAGTTATAATGTTTTGTCCAGAACAATTGAGAATATTGCTCGTGTAGCGCAAAGTGTTGAAGAAAACACATTCCTCGTCGTTCTTTGGAACTGGGCATTCCACAAACGTCATTACACCGTATTTTGCATAAAGGACCCAAGCCTTAAGGCTTAAAAAGTTCAGTTGACACAAGAGCTCAAGCCGGCCGATCATCAATAATGTCGTGTCTTTGCTAGTTGAATCCTTGAAATGAAAGAAAATTACGCGGAATTTCATTGAAAAATCATCTTGACTGATGAAGCCCATTTCCACCTCTTTGGCTACGTCAGTAAGCAAAATTGTCACATCTGGGGCTCGGAAAACCCAAGATTTATTGTTGAAACCCTTCTCCACCCTCAACGTACAATATAACAGTTTGTTGCGGTTTATGATCTGGCGGGGTCATAAGACTTTACTTTTTCGAAAATGAGACTGAAGCAACAGTTACGGCGAATGGATTACGCTATCGAATTGGTATTGATTGGGACAATGTTTACTTTAAACAAGACGGCGCTACGTGCCACACAAGCAAAAAAACCATCGATCTTTTAGATGAGAAGATTCCGGACCGTAATATCTCTCGAAGAGGTGATAGGTCACTGTTTAGTTATTATGTATATAGAAGTATATGCTAAGGTATATGCAATAACATTCAAATATTTGCTTGCTTAAATTTTGCAATCCCGCAAATATGATTGGCATTAAGCATAAAAACAAAGTTAAGAAAGGGAATTGGGCAAAACAGAAATATGTATGTCATATTTATGTATACATATGTACATAAAGCCGTACATAGCAAAATAAGCCTAACGGAAATAATATAAATATAAAGAATCCAAATCAGGTGATCCCTATACCGTAAGGGATTCAACACATTGTATAGACGAAATTTGCAAGCTTCTTTGATTGTACAGCTTAGCGAATTCTGTCATTCGATTTTTGGTTGGTGCAGCATATAGTTGCTATTTTTATATTTTGCTTGTGCATAGGTACGTGAATAAAGCTTATTAATTATAACGACGTTCGTTTCTTCATTTGAATAAAAAAGGGTCAGTAAAAAAGCTTACTGTTGTCCTAAACAGTCACCAAGACCTATCAAAAAAATGAGCGTAGCTCCGATTGTTGCGCGGGATGGCGGATGGACTCATTCGGGTCTTCTTCGATACTTTGGCGTCTTCGGTGCTCACAGTATGTCTGAAGATGATCGTTATCCACTAGGACAAATGGGTTGCTCGAATTACCGACTCTGCTGGGCGATTGTGCCGACCGAATATTGGATACAGCACGAGAACCAAACCAGTATTTTGGTAATTAATTAGCACGATTTGCAAACGGTGTTCCAGCGTAAGCCTGTACGTAGAATATAAAACGAGTAACAGCTGGAATAAAGACCAACCCTGAGAAAAGTATTGCCTCACTGAAAACCATACGTCTAAAAAAAGCACCCTTTTTATGTACTTAACATAAAAAAAAAATTACATGAAAATTGATTTACGACATTCAGCAGTAACAATCGAAATTGAAATAAAGAAGAAAAAACTGATGACTAAAAAATTTAAATTTGAATAAAAAGAAAGTGAGAAAAGCAAAAAATCAAATCGAAAAAGGAAAAAATGTAAAAAAAAAAAATTTGTGGAAACGGTAAGGCAAATATGCAGCGTTTAAATGCAGGAAACGATGAAAGCTGCGTTTAAAAGCTCAAGGCATGAATATATAAAACAGAGAAAAATAAAAATGCTTTTGGTGCATTTTAAAGTTAAATTTAAAATTATTCAATATGCTCGGATAAGTTGACGTTGTTGAAATGTATTAAAAACAGCTACCGTAATTTTTGTATGTAGTCAGAGTGTAATATGAGAAAGAAGTGAGCATGAAATTTGTACAAACGTTAAAAATGAATTTACGTATAGCGTAAGCTTTTAGGAGGAGAAAATAGTGAAAGCTTCGTAGTAGTTAGATATAAAGTGACACATTTAAGTAAATACATATATAGTTACATAGAAATAATAGAGTACACACATACATATTTACGTGTAAGTCTTTAACTCAGAGAAGAGTGAATGCATAAGCTTTCATTTTATTATATATATATATTGTTTTTTTTTTTTTGGATCCTTGATTTAAATTATGTTTATTTTGTTTGTTTTGAGGTTTAAATTTTTACTATGAATAGCAATTCCCATTTCTCTGCTTTGAGCAGTTTGAATTAAAGTGAGTGTTCTTTATGTCTGTTTAGACATAAAGAGTGGCATTATGTATTGGGCGGTTTGAGTCGCTTGGCCATCGGGATTCTATTGAGAAATGGAGACGTAACTGATGGCACTTTAGGAACGTCAAGTTGCTTTTGCAAACGCTGTTTGGAGTGAGAGTACACCAAAGAGTTCGTGCAGTAATTATTTCTCCTTGCGAACTTCAGCCAACCGAAGACTGACAGTTCCTTAAATTATAAGCACTCCACAATAGAGTGGGATGTGTTGCAGAATTCGCGAAAGATTTGTCTTTTTGGTTGTGTTTAAAATGTAGGAGTTTCTATTACGAGCGCAGAGTAAGAGTTTTCGTATTTCGGTGAAAGCGCTTGTTTTTTTTAATTTCTCAAATATATTTGCAGCTTATTTTCTTGTTCGGTTTTTTAATGACAACACCTTTTGTGTTGGTGACAAGTTGGGGTTTTCGGATGCCCTGAATTTGTGTCATTATTAATATATTGTATATAGTCTAGTGTTTAGCATTGCATACTGCCATTCAGAAGGCCAGGGTTCGGGTGCTGGTTCGGTCAACATCTAAGTGCGGTCGCCACTTGATAGGGAATATCCAGCCCTCTAAGTGTATATCTGACATGAAATAAAAATTTCTCATAAAAACTCATCGGTTGTTCGGAGACGGCTTAGAGTAAACTGTAGGTCCTTCCATTTGTTGGAAAAGCATCTTAGCACCCGCTATCTCGCTCAGGTCTCCAAAGGTTGCCGCCCCTAGAGACTTCAGCCTACTCCTTCAAAGTGCGGGGCATTCGCAAAGAAAGTGCCTTAAAGCTTCCGGTGTTTCTTCCTGTCTGCAACTTCTGCAGAAATCATTAATTGCCACCCCCAAAATCTCTGCTATAACTGTAGACATATCCTTCCTTTTCAGCTCGATAAGGTCACATGACTTTCTACTGTTCCATTTTGGCCACATTACATGTGTCAAGACTTCTCCATCTTAAGTTGGCATCATTAATGAATAACTCTCTTATATTGAGCTTACAACTGGAGAGCGGCAAGCCCAAACTCTTCCATGATGGCGAAAGTGGAAGGGAAGTGCCCTTCCTTGCAAGCTCGTCCGCCATCTCATCACCCGGTATGTTACTGTGACCCGGAACCCATACCAGGATTAGAGAGAACTGCTTAGCCATCACGTTAAGTGATTTACGGCAGTTCTCCACGGTTTTAGATTTTACTGTTACAGACGCCAGGGCTTGTAAGGCGGCCTGGCTATCCGAGAAGATATGGATACGATTATCCGAAAGTACCACTGATCTGAGACAGTTAATACCCTTATGTGTGGCCACCAATTCTGCCTGAAAAACGCTACAGTGATCCGGTAAGCGAAAGGATTTACAGATACCAAGTTCCTTCGAAAAAACCTCTCCACCGACCCTCTCTTCTTGTTTTGACCCATCCGTGTAAAAAAGAATCGATTCGGCGCTTGCTGGTATTATCCCATCCCACAGGTTTCTATCCGGGATAACTACCTTGAAGTATGTCATGAAGTCAGTGGATGATAAGTAATCTATTTTTTCCGGTATACGGAATCTTCTTAATATGCTAGTGTGCCCGTGGTTTATAACTATCTATTCAGACACTTGCAGCCTTACCGCGGCGCAAGCAGCGTTGTGCATCCAAATTATGTCAACGGGGAGTAGATCTAAGGGAAAATTCATCGCCTCAGTTGGTGTAGTACAAAGTGCTCCGTTGATGTACAGGAACGCTGCCCTTTGTACTCAAGTACTGGCCACCAGATTACAACCCCATAGAGAAGTATAGGCCTAACAACATACAGACGCATCCGAGTGAGAAAGAATGGTTTTAACTCCTGCAAATCAGACAAGATCATCTGGGAAGACAGCGAGGGCACCTAACTTTCGCTCGGATTATCTCAAAGGGACAGTGTTATGTGCAGGAAACGTTGTAAAATTCATGTAAAGGTTGGTCAGTGCCACCTAACCTCAATTAAGCTGAATATATCGAATTTGTATTTCTGGTATAAAAGGAAAATTTACAGAATTTAAAACTCTCTTAAAGTAAAGAATTAAGAGCACATAAAAATACACTTTGAGGACAAAAACAAAAAAAAAATATTGTAAATCTAATTAGTTTTATTTTAAAAAAGCCACAATTTACTAGATAACTCCATATAATAATAATACATATCTAGATATTTCTTTGTTATCGATAGGCACAACATCAAATTCCAGGCAAGGCAAAAACTGAATGAAAATAGTAGAGGATAAACAAAAAAAAAAATGTAGATTCACATTCACTTGGAAACAATGAGAGACAGACATTGGCGTTCCCCCAACTCTAGACGATCAATACATTATCATTTTACATATCTAAGGTAGACATTGTTTTGCATTTTTTTTTTCTTTTTACAGAAATTTATTTTTCTCTAATTTGCTTTTTTTTTGTTTTTGTTAACTTGTGTACATTGTCATTTGCCGCTCAAAGTGTTAAGAATATCGAGTTTGGACGTATTTAACGTTGATAATGTGCTTGTTGATGTAGTTGTTGTTGTGCTAGTTGTTGCCGACGAAGCACGATGGAAACCACACTGTCCATAACCTGGTATGCGTGCATTTTTGGGCCAACTGTTATGACCCAGCACGTTGAGAAAGCCCGGCGCAATAATCGAGCCAGCGATCAACTGAGGAGCGAACGAACGTACGTGTGGTCGTTAAGCGTAATTGCAACGGTGCAATTTTTAAGTTTTTGACAGTTTAACAATTTTCAAAAGAAAAACTAAAATGTGCAATTTTTTTATACATGTGAGTGTGTGTGTGAATGTGTATATGTCACATGTGTATTAAACAGTGTTAGATGATTTTTTCTTTTAATTTTTTGTTAGTAAGTTATTTCGTTTTTATTGCTGGCAATATGGATAAAAGACAAGTAGAATTATAAGTAGAATGAATGGAAAGTACAATATCAATATTTGCAATTCTCGTTTCGTTCAATTTTTTTTATTTGTTATTTATTTATAATAACTATGCATATATGATACATATGTATGTACGTATCCATATATGTATATGCATATTTATATGTACTTATGTATGTACTCCACTATTTGTTATATTATTTATATATAACCGTTAAAAAAGTTTTTAAAAAAATTTACTACTAATTAAATATTAAAAAAAAAATTACTACTAATTAAAATATAGTATATGAAAAGAACGAAATGGCATACTAGTATACATACATACACAACTCGCAGCCTTAAAAATGGATGAAGTTCTCAATTATTTTTTAGCTCAGTCTTACAGTCACTGAAACAAACACAAACAATTTGTAGAGAAAGTGTCTTCCTACTTCGTCAACAAGCACTTTTAAGTATGAACAAGGAAGAAGAGCGGTCGGTCATCGTCCACACTTAAATCTTTATACCTTTCATGACCATATCAAATTTATGGTATTTAATTATGGATTAAATATTAATTCTCATGTCTGAAAAATTGGTTGGAGGAGGCTCTATGATGTAGTCCTCGGATTCCGATGGTGACAATGCTTATTTGTATATACGCATGTAGAGTGAAAAAGTTTCATGCTCTTAGACTATTTTTTGACGGGTTTCTTTTTAACCCAAAACCTCATATCTGAAGAAATCGTTTGTATGGGAGCTACGAGTATATGATATAGTCCTCCGACCCGATGATTTTCGGTGACAACATTTATTTGTAACGAATGATCCAAGTAGAGGTACGTTTCACAATAGCCTTTTTTTTTTGACAGATCACGCGTGAGTTGTGTCAAGCTGTCATGTTATTTTTGTTCAATATTGTTTGGCTTTTCATCATGGAAAGACTTACGCCTTAATAAAATTTACAAATCGTTCAACTTTATTAAGAAAATTCACGTTCTGTAAAAAATGTGTTTCGCGCGCTTCGCTCAAATTATGGGTCAACATAATCGGCCTACTGAACGTACTATTCGCAACACCATCACCCATCTTTAGACCCAGCATTCATTATTGGATAATATTCGGTGAAATAGACCACGTCCAGCACGCAGTGAAGAAACTATAGCGGCCGTTGCTAAGAGTGTACATGAAGATCGGACTGACATATGGAACGACTTGACGCATTTTACGTCGAGACCTCAAATTGAAAGCGTACAAATCACAACTTGGACAGGAACTGAAGCCAATCGACCTTCCCAAGCGACATCACTTCGCTCTATGGCCTCTTGAAAAGTTCCAAGAGGATAAGGCGTTTTCGAGCCAAATTTTCTGACTCAATGCGTACAACGTAAACAAGCATTTGTATGCCGCCTTTGGGACGAAGAGCACGGTGAGACATTCAAGACATTGAAGCTAGTGATCTCAGCGACATTTGGTTTAAACAAGAAGGAGCGACTTCTCACACATCGCATCCATCAATGGATTGGGAAAACACTTAGGTGAGCAGATATTTTCACGTTTTGGGGTGGTCAATTGACCACCAAGATCGTGTGATATCACACGGTTAGACTTTTTCCTGTGACGATATGTAAGGTCTAAAGTCTATGCAGATAATCCCGCTTCGATTCAGGCTTTGGAACAAAAGATCATGCGTGTGATTCACCAGTTACCAGTCAAACGAGTAATCGAAAATTGGACTCAACGGATGGACTATCTGGGACGTAACCTCGACCAAAGACATAATCTTCAAAAAATAAATGCCAAGGAATATTCTTTAGAATGATAATAAACATACCCGATTAAATTTTATTTTTCTGTGTTTTTTTTATTTAAATGGATGACCCTTTAATGCTATAGTGGTGCGATCTGACTGGTTCAGAGAATTAATTTGCGTACCAATCTTGGTTTGAAATATCTCAGAATCTAAGGACCTATTTTGCGTATAAGTAGACGGACATTCCTAAAGAAAAATCAACTCGCCATTGTGATCACATCGGTAAAAATTTTCGTGGGTCTCTCACTACCTTTTTGGTCATTTCATATTTTTGACCAAGGGCTAGAAAGAGAACAGTCTTAATCATGGTAAACTCTGCACATAACACGGGCATAGCGTTTTCCTCGGCAAGGTATTTGCTAAGACTAGCCTTTACCAGAAAAACAACAGCAGATGGCAGAGCGAAGCCACGTGCAATGTGACAATACAAATCTGGTAATTAATCGAGGTAATCAGAACTAAGTCTCTCCTTAAGCATATAACCGGCGTAATAACCGGACACTGTCTTATGGGGACTCATTGTAAAAGGATGGGCAGCTTCTCAAACGACTTTTGCCGCAGCTGTAGGAACATGATGAGCGGTATTCGGTGGAGCATTAATTCTGCCACTGCTCAGCCCTCTGTGCGGTCCGTTGTTGTTTTCTCGGAAATTTCTACTTCGTTTGCCTTGCAGGGCTTCCATCGATAGGCGCCATTAATCTCCTGAATTTAATAAGACACACCAAGTGGTTTAAGCATTTGGAAAGATGACAGGAATCTCCTTAGCAGGGCCAACATAGGTATCACAACGGGCCAATAGGTCTAAGTGCGCTTGATCAAGATTATGACCAAAGCTATTGGGTGTATGCAGTAATTCGTGCGGTTTTCTAAGAGAGGGCTCTACTAGTATTATTTCGCGTCGTGTTCATCTGTGGCTATATTCATTTCAAAGGTACTGTCATTTCGCGTCCTTTTCAGTAGATGTCATTTGTTTTAGCGTGAACAACAATTTGTTTCATTCAATTGAAAATTTCGAAATTTTTACCAGATAAAGTGTTTTTGCGGGGAGTTCTTCTTCATTACTTTAACATGAAGAAAAGTGCTACCGAAAGCCATCGTATTTTACTGGACGTTTATGGTGACCATGGTTTAGCCGAACGAACGTGCCAAAAGTGGTTTGCACGGTTTAAAAGTGGCAATTTCGACTTAGACGACGGACAGCCAAAAAAATGTCAAGACGAAGAATCGGAGACATTGCTCGACGCAGATGCATGCCAGACGCAAGAAGAACTTGCAAAAGTATTAGGAGTTGATCGAGCAACCGTTTCAAGACTATTAAAATCATTAGGATTCATCCAGAAGCTTGGAAATTGGGTGCCTTATGAATTAAAGCCAAGAGACGTCGAACGTCGATTCTGCATGTCGGAAATGTAGCTTCAACGCCACCAAAAGAAGCGTAAGAGATCGTATGTGACATAGCACCTTCCGATTACCACTTGTTCAGATCAATGCAGAATGCCCTCACCGGAGTACGCTTCACTTCAGAACAGGGTATCAAAAATTGGCTCGATTCTTTCTTGACCTCCAAGCCGGAGAAGTTCTTTTGGGATGGGATAAACAAACTGCCAGAAAGATGGGCAAACATCGTAGCTTCCGATGGGCAATACTTTGAACATTAAATGTATAACAATTTTTTCACAATAAAGTCTTAATTTTCGAAAAAAACCGCACGAATTAATGCATACACCCAATAATATAACATTTTATGAACATGAAAGGTATAAAAAGTAAAAACTTCAAAGACATCCCGGCAGGTTAAATATAAGACGGACTATTCTTTGTGGTTAGGTGCCTCCCTGGTTCTAAAATCTCTGTAACAGAACTAAGACTTGGGGCTTCTAAGATTGGAAACAAAAATACCTGCTTCTGACTGTGCAGCATCTGGAGCTGTCTCTGTTCGACGACTGTAATTTTAAGGACTTACTCACAATAAACGTAGGCAGCATTGTAACCTTTAAAAGAAGGCGCAGAAGGGAAGTTTTCCCTGATCATAGATATATGTACTTCAAGTTAAACATCGACGGTCCTCAGGGATCGATATATCGTAGCAATACCGGAACCCACAGAGACAAATATGTAATAGCCTTGGATCTTGCACTAAATACACTCACAGAATACGAAGAATTGAGCTCCATATCGGAAAGCGACGCAACAGTTGAGAATATTACAAAAAGGTTCATTAATGCATTAGAAGAAACCCTCCTTCTACCACCAGTAGACAAGCCTTGGTTGACGGCGGAGCTAAAAATTTAAGAAGGAACTGTCGAATAGCTTTTAACCAAGCAAACACTTTACTACGTGTATCGATAATTGCTGATATGATTACCAGTCTTCGCTCTTCTGCGAACAGGTTGATAGCGTCAATGGTGCGGCGCGAATCAAGAGATTTTTATCGAAGGACTATTTGCAGACCGCACTTATGGTTGGTAGACATGGCCGCAGATCTTCAAATTGGAAGATTTAAAGAAATTTTAATTAAATACTCACTTTCTGCAAAATAACGCCCTGAGCAATCAATCGCTCCAGTTATGTGGACGGCGCGAGGAACTCTGTTTCAACGCTGAAATACCATGAAGAGCTTTTAAAAACTTTCTACTGTTGAAAGCTTCTGGCACCGCTGAAATTTTTCTAGCTTTGCTGCAAAAAAGGGCCACACCTACCGGTACAAAGATTTGCTTCGGTGCACACTGCTTGCATCCGCCTCGCTTATATAGCAAGTAGGTGGCAAAACATCGAGGTGATTTTTATCCCGAAGCCCCCGAAGCCTAGTAAGGAGGATTAATATGTAACGAAATCATACAGACCGATCAGTCTGATATTTTTTCTGCTGAAAAGTATGGTAATGATTTGTGACGATTTTTTAAACCTTCCGAGCGGTTGCCATTCCGAGAGCACGTATACGTAAAAAATCGGCACATTTAAAAA
This sequence comes from Ceratitis rosa, assembly GCA_037013455.1. Classification (NCBI taxonomy): domain Eukaryota; kingdom Metazoa; phylum Arthropoda; class Insecta; order Diptera; family Tephritidae; genus Ceratitis; species Ceratitis rosa. Next base: position 9,184,116 of record JAWMAG010000005.1, on the reverse strand, counting down.
ATCTATGTATGTACTTATTTATTGACGTAGTGGGTGCTTTTGATAATGCAAAACCACCTCATTTGTGATCAACCGAAACTTGGTCTTCTAATTGATGAATGTGTTGAGCAAAATACGGGCTGAATGTGAAGCAGAAGGTGTTAAAATCATACACAAAATCATATGTGACACTTCACAAGGAGGCATCTTTACTTCTGTATTTTGGAACACTTGATAAACCAGTTACTCCAACTGCTTACAGCAGATAACTCTAAAATAGTGTATTATGCGGCCGATCTTGTCATTCTATCTTCTGGCGAACAACTCAACCGACTAACATGCGTTATAGAGAGATAACTTAAAATCGTAACTGATTGGGCTGAGAGACAAGGAAAGTCTCAGCAAACCCGGAAAAATCCGAGATTAGTTTCTTTACGAGAAAGAAAGTTGATCAATTCAGCCCACCAACTTTAAGAGCTAACATTATAATCCTCCAACTCTGGTAATTATTTTGGGGTAATGATTGAATGAGAATACTTATAACTTTGAAAGTTTTCAACGCAGTACCCGTCGGTCGAAGTCGTGGAAGAGAAATACATCCACTGCGTTGTTCTCGATCTCGTTTGATTGTAATAAATTGTTAAAACTAGCCTGAAGTCTGTATGTAAGATATATATGCTTGAAACTCTTTTAAAAAATGAGCTAATAAGCAAACTCTTGTGTGGTCACAACTTTGGAAAACTGGAATAGCTATGTGTTCTTTAAATCAACAAATCTATGGACTCCTAATGTGGCGCTCATTATGCACACCAGGGTTGGCATGCAACGCAGCCACTTTCACACTAAAAGATCTCCCTCTCTGAGCAAGTATGCTTTAAAATCATACGTATTCATACATTTACTCATTTCGTCTTCATTTCCGAAAAAAAATCCTCAAAAACCAGCCAACCAACAAACTAACTAACGCAAACAAACATGCGAAATCGAAACATAACAACAAAGTAACGAGAAACAAACTAGGACAATAACAAAAATAAGAGAATAAACTGAAATATTGTATATTTTACGAGCCTCTGTGGCAGCGAGTGTACTTACCTCTTTAATTAAACCCCACGATGGCTCAATGCCCGGATGCCGTATGGCTTGACGGCTGACGCCAAAACTCATTAACACCACAGCCAAGAGTACAACAAAATAAATCATGTTCTTAACCATTTTGCCCATGATAGTGACCAAGGGACCTAGAAAATGTCAAAGTAAAAGTAAAAATAAGAGTTTTTAAAGTATTTACATTGTTTGTATGGTATTTTATGAGCGTGTACAAGAGTTTAATTAAATTTATACTGAGGATAAACTGGAAAATATCTACATACGAGTACATATATTCTACTAAAATAACAACAAAAAATGTAGTTTAATAAAGGGTGTTTTATAAACATGCCATTTTCAAGAAGAAATAAAACGCATTTAGTTTAATGATATAACCATGAATTTAGCTTTATTATACGAGTAAAGATAAATGTGCCATTATGCTTAAAAAAAAGACTTCGTGCGCCGAATACTCTCTTCGTGTCGGGATTTTCTGAGTAGCCAAGCGAGAGTTTACTCTGGAAAACACAGCACACGTACGCCAAGGGCAAATCAGTGGACACATCATAACATAATGTAGGGTGGAAGGTAGACTTACTTAGATATACCTACTTACTTACTTTACTGGCGTAGACACCGCTTACGCGATTTTAGCCGAGTTAACAGCATTGCGCCATTCGCTTTTTCTTTTTGCTGTGTGGCGCCAATTGGAGTGGAGGTCTTCCTCTTCCTCTGCTTATAACGGCGGGTACTGCATCGAAAACTTTCGAAGCTGGAGTATTCGTATCCATCCGGACCACATGGCCTAACCAGCGTAGCCGCTGCCTCTTGATTCACTGAACTATGCCAATGTCGTCGTATAACTCGTACAGAACTCACGGCGCGGTTGTTGAGGCCAATAATGTCGATATCATCGGCGTACGCCAGTAGCTGCACACTCTTATAGAAGATTGTACCTTCTCTATCCAGCTCTGCTGCTCGTATTATTTTTCCAGCATTAAATTAAAAAAATCACACGATAAAAAGTCATTTTGTCTGAAACCTCGTTTGGTATCGAACGGTTCGGAGAAGTCCTTACCGATCCTGACGAAGCTTTAAGTGTTGCTAAACGTCAGTTTACATAGCCGTATAAGTTTTGCGGGGATACCAAATTCAGACATAGCGGCGTAAAGGCAGCTCCTATTGGTGCTGTCGAAGGCGGCTTTAAAAACGACGAAGAGGTGGTGGGTGTCGATTCTCTTTTCACGAGTCTTTTCCAAGATTTGGCGCATGGTGAATATCTGGTGGTTGACTTACCAGGTCTAAAGCCACACTGATAAGGTCCAATCAGTTTGTTGACGGTGGGCTTTAGTCTTTCGCACAATACGTTCGACAGGACCTTGTAGGCGATATTAAAGAGGCTTATTCCACGATAATTGGCGCAGACTGTGGGGTCCCCTTTTTATGGATTGGGCAGAGCACACTTAAATTCCAATCGTCGGGTATGCTTTCGTCCGACCATATTCTGCAAAGTAGCTGATGCATGCACCTTGTCAGCTCTTCACCGAAATGTTTGAATAGTTCTGCCTTTAGGTCGTCAGCTCCAGCCGCTTTGTTGTTTTTTAAGCGAGCGATTGCTATTTTAACTTCTTCATGGTTAGGTAGTGGAACGTCTTTTCCATCGTCGTCGATTGGGGTTTCGGGTTCACTATCTCCGGTTACTCCGTTTTCACCGCTATTCAGCAAGCTGGAGAAGTGTTCCCTCCATAAATTTAATATGCTCTGGGCATCGGTGGCTAGATCACCTCTTTGTGTCCTACAGGAGTCTGCTCCTTTCTTGAAACCTTCTTAAGTCGTCGTATCTTCTCATAGAATTTTCGAGCGTTAACCTTGTCGGCCAGCTTCTCAAGCTCTTCATACTCACGCATCTCGGCCTCTTTCTTTTTTTGTCTGCTTCCCTCTTCAGCTCTCGGTATCTATCCCATCCCGCACGTGTTGTGGTCGATCGTAACGTTGCGAGGTAGGCAGTGTGTTTTCTCTCCACTGCGACATGGCAGTCTTCATCCTACAAGCTATTTTTGCGGCCTTTACGAAATCCAATAGTTTTGTTTGCAGATGTACGTAGGAAGCTTGAAATGCCGTCCCACAGTTCCCGTATACCGAGTTGCTGATGAGGCGCGTGCGTATCTACGCTGCAATAAGATAGTGGTCCGAGTCGATGTTGGGTCCTCGGAGTGTACGCACGTCAAAAACACTGGAGGCATGTCTTCCATCTATCACAACGTGATCGATCTGGTTTTGTGTTTTTCGATCAGGGGACAGCCAAGTGGCTTATGTATTTATGTCGATCAGCCTCAGCCCATTAGGGGATGTTGATGATGCAAATCAACGATATATTGAAAAATTTTGCTGTGAGTCTAATTGTGGCGAAACGCTCATCCACCGGGGTGAATGCCAGTACTCGACGACGGAGTCTCTCTCCCACCACAAATCCGACACCAAATTTGCGCTCCTTTATGTGGCCGCTGTAGTATATGTCACAAGGACCCACCTTCTTCCGTCCTTGTCCCGTCCATCGCACTTCTTGGACGGCGGTGATGTCAGCCTTTATTCTTACGAGGACATCAACCAGCTGGGCAGCGGCACTTTCCCAATTAAGGGACCGGACATTCCAGGTGCATGCCCACAAATCGTGATCCTTAATTCGTTTGCAGGGATCGTCAACAGAAAGGTGGTATCTCATCCGAGGGGTTTTTAACATTTTCATTGGGGCTGGTTTCTACGTTGCGGGTCCCAAACCCAGCGTACAACCCCACTAGGCGAGTAAGCTTAAAGATTTTACACATTTAGCTAGCGAGCCGCTTGCTTCAAGACCGACGCCCGCTCGCAGCAGCACCTCTGGTGAACAGACGCTGCAATTAGACTTCAGCGGACCCTTAAACCGAATAAGTCGGAGTGGCTCCACTGAAGCTTCCTCTCTCATTAGCTGTGACCCAAGGCTCCCTTGCACAAGGGTTCCTCACTATAAATAACATTATATAGATATGTAAATGAAGATTTATTTTAATTTTTTAATAAAAATATTTAACATTTATTGTTTGCTTGACAATGAAAATTATAATAATTCAGATAATGAAAATATTTGAAATTAAAAATTCAGTAACATAAAAATTGAAAAGTTGGAAATTGTAAGTTGCAAATGTTAAAGTAGATTCCTACATTTACTCCTCCTCCAGTGAAACGCATATTTATTAATATTAATTAAGGTTAAATGTAACTTTTTTTTGCTTGGTATTTATCAGTGTAGTTGTGTTTCGTGAAGAAGTGGTTGACATAATGTTTGCAGGTTTAAGTAAATCTATTGATACTGTTTTAATTTTATTTCCATATTGTATTTCAAAAGTTTTGTTATGTTTAGATATAACTTTAAATGGTCCTTCATAAGGGGGTTGAAGATTAGACTTATGAATAACTTTAACAAGTACGTATTCACAAGTACTTAAATTTTTAGGAATGAAACTATTTTCTTTTTTATGATGTATTACTTTCGATCGAACAAGTGAGAAAAGTTTTCTTAATTTAGAAAGAATTTCATTTGTATTTTCGATTTCGCTATTATAATTATTATTGGAAACAATAAGTTCACCCGGAAGCCTCAGTGTTTGGCCATAAACTAATTCAGCTGAAGAACATTTTAAATCTTCTTTAATCGCTGTTCGTAAACCTAAAAGAATCCACGGTAAAATTTCCGACCAATGAACTGAATCATTTGATGCTGTAATTGCAGTTTTCAAAGTTCTATGAAATCTTTCAATCATTCCATTTGACTGTGGATGATATGGAGAAGTGTGTATTTTATGAGAACCTAATAACTTTGTTAATTCATTAAATAATTTTGAAGTAAATTGTGTTCCTTGATCTACCGTTATATTGAGTGGAATACCGAAACGAGGAACATAATTTTGAATAAATGTAGTTGCAACAGAAACAGCTGAAATGTCTTTAAGTGGATATGCTTCCGGCCAACGAGTATGTCTGTCAATGAGTGTTAATATGTATCGATTCTCTTTTGAAACTGGAAGAGGTCCTACTAGATCCATATGAATATGTTCAAATCGTCCAGAAGGAATAATAATCTTTTGAATTGGAGTTTTTGTGTTCTTAGTAGCTTTAGATTTCTGACAGTTAATGCAAGATGATGTCCAACTATTAATTTCTTTACGCATATTAGGCCAAAAATATTTAGATTGAATGAGACGTCGAGTTGTTCGAACACTTGGATGTGATAAAGAATGAATTTTTTCAAAAATAATTTTTCTCAATAAATTAGGGACATATGGTCTAAAAGGTGTTTGTGTAACATCACACCAAATGTTGAGATTTATAATAGGTACATTAATTTCTTTTAAATTACTATTAGCATTTGGATCTGAAATAATATTTTTAAGTATTTCGTATTTTTGTTGTTCTTCATAAAGTTATTGGAAATTAATGTCTTTTGTTGTAATTGAATTAATTTCTGGGATACGAGAAAGAGTATCAGCAATTTTATTATCTTTACCACAAATATATTTAATATCATTAGTAAATTGGGCAATATATTCTAAATGTCTAATTTGACGAGGAGATCTATCTGCTTTAGAATTTAGAACATGTGTAAGTGGTTTATGATCAATGTAAACAGTGAATACTCTACCCTCGAGAAAATTTTTAAAGTTTTAATTGAATTATATATTGCCAAAAGTTCTCTATCGAATGTTGAATAATTAATTTCAGTTGGAGTTAATTTTCGCGAAAAAAATTTTAACGGTTCTAATGTGTTATTACTCTTTTGTTGTGAAACAGCTCCAATAGCAACATTTCTACTGCAATTGATAATTGACCGTTTTTGTCAAAATGTGTTAATAAAGTTTTTTGTGCGAAAAGTTTTTTAACATTTTCAAAAGCTTGTGTGGTTTCATCTGTCCATTTTAATTCTTTAAGTTTATTTTTAATTGTAAATGTTAACATTTCGTGCAGAGGACTTAATTCTGCTGCTAACATTTTAATATAGGTACCTATGATAATAATTTATTATACCTAAAATTTTTTGTAATTTGTTAATCGACTGAGGTTTTTCAAATTCTAAAATTGTTTCAATACGTTCTTAAAATTTCATAGCTAAGAAAATTTAATTTATTTGTTCCAAAAACACATTTTGCAGGTTTAATATTTAAATTGTAATTTTCAAGTCTTTTAAATACTGATTTTAAATGTTCAATATATTGATCTTCATTAACACTAACTACTAGAATATCATCGATGTAAACAAATACGAAATCTAATCTAGAAAATACTTTACATTAATAAATCGTTGAAATGTTTGAGCACTGTTTCTAAGTCCGAAAGGTATACGTACAAATTCAAACATTCCAAAAGGAGTGGTTATTGCTGTTTTGTGTATATCTTCCTCAGCCATTGGTATTTGATGATATGCACGAACTAAATCAATTTTTGAAAACATTGTTTTGTCCTTTAAATCAATATTTAAATCGTGAATGTGAGGTAACGGATATCGATCTGGAATAGATATAAAATTTAATCTTCCATAATCCCTACATGGTCTCCAATCATTTGGTTCTTTTTTGGGAACTAAATAAATGAAGAGGAGTTGCGGTATGTGAATTTGATGGTCGACAAATACCAGTTTTAACTAAAAATTCGAATTCAGTTTTTGCTATCTTTAATTTAATAGGATCAAGACGACGAGGTTTAGAAAAAGGAAGAATCCCTTTTGTTTCAATTCTGTGAACCGTATGGTGTTGCACTTGTTTAGTGTAATCTGGTTCACAAGTAATAGATGGAAATTCATTTAAAATATTCGTAAATTTATTTTCAATAATGGGAATTCGAAGAGAGAAAATGTCGCAAAAACCAGTAGACTTGGAAATTTTAAATTTTGTTGTTAAATCTGTTATTTCTTTATTTTTGATATCTACTAAAATTCCAAATTTTTCTAAAAAATTAGCGCCAATAATTGGAGTTGAAATATCGGCAATAATAAATGGAAATTCGAAATCTTTTCTTATACCTAAATCAAGTTTTAAAAGTTTTGTTCCAAATGTTTCTATATTAGATCCATTTGCAGCTGAAAGTTTAAGATCAGAATTTCTTTTAAATGATTTGAATTTTGAAGAAGGTATAACTGAAACGATTGCGCCTGTATCAATCAAAAAATTTAGTTTGTTAAATTTATCGAAAATAAAAAGGCGACGTGTAAGTTTACTAATATTTCCATTACCAGCCACCGTCATAATGGAACGTTTTAGTTTAAAGGATTTGCATTTGAAATATTTGTGTTTATTTTAAAATTGCAAGGTTAAACGCATTTGAAGGAATTATTCTTAAATTTTTGATGATACCAACAAATATTATTTTGATTATTATTATTCCTGGGTCTTGATGAATTTCTTGATCTAGATCTATATCTATCTTTAGATCTAGATCTAGATCTAATTTGTAATTCATTAATATCTTCTGTAATTTTGTTTAAAGTTTGATATATTCCAGTTGTTAAGTCAGTTCAATTTTTCATACATTGTTCTTAAATATTATTATTATTATTAAATGTTGAAGCTATTGCAGGTACTTGAGGTTTATTAGTTAAATCGAAAATTTTATCAGCCAAAATAATAATTTCATCTTTAGTTTGATTACTAGAAGAAGTTAAATGAATTTGAATTTGTTGAGGTAGTTTACGAATCCATAATTTAAAAAGTAATTCATGATTAACAATTGAATCTGAACCACTTAAAAATTTCATATATCTAAAAAGCTCTGAAAGTGAACGATCACCAAGTTCAGTATTTGAAAACAATTGTTCCAATCTCTTTTCTTCACTAAGAGAAAATCTCTCACAAAGAACTTTCTTAATTGTTTCATATTTATTCGACAACATCGATAATTTTGAAAATAGTTTCTCGTTGAAGAGCAATTAAAACATTTTGAAAGTTAATGTTATCATTATAAATGTTGTTTATTTCAAATTGTCCTTCAACAAGTAAAAACCATGCTTCAGGACATTCATTCCAAAACAGAGGTAATTTAATTGATTTGGAATTCGATCTAAAATTATCTTCAAGATGTGTTAAATTTTGTGTATGGATGTCTTGTGTTAAATTTTGTGTAGTATTTAAATCTGTATTAGAGTTAGTGATTTCATTTTGTGTTTCTGTTGTTGTAAAATTACGTGTGCGTATGGGTGATCTATGCATGTTTGGAGAAGGAGTTTACAAATATTTAAACAAAAATTAAATTAAGATTTGAAATGCGATATAAAATTAAATTAAATTAATAATGCTCGTATATATATATATATTTTTAAAATAAATAACTTGCTGTGATTTTTATTAATGTAAAAATTGTTCATATTGATGTTGATAGAAGCGTTAGTTGATACTTTTTGTTTTTAAAAATTCGGTTGTTCGATTCAATTTCAATGAATGAATCACAGCAGGGTCGAAGTTGAATTGCCTTTTACAAAATTGCTTTTTTTTGTTTCTTGTCAAAGAACAGCAGAAAATTTAGTAATTGAATTGCGTAGACGGGCAGGATAGATTATTGTTTCATTCTTCTTTTGTAGTTAATGGATAGTTAATTCCGCATACAAATTTTGAAAATCGCACAATTTTAAATTCAGTTATGTACATTTTTGTTACACACAAACACGTATATACACGTACATATACATATATGTATATTTTTAAAAGTTTATTTTAAAAAGCTTTAATATTCGTATGTAAGCTTAAATTTCTGTTCATTGTTTTAAATTACTTATATGGTATTGGATGAGTGCATAAGTTCGTGCCCGATTCCGCTGGAGGCCGTACGAATCGTTTGAGAGTGGCGCTCGTGAAAGAAATATATACATATTATATATCGTTGGAAAGGTGACAGTCCGAACTGTAAATCAAGCATAAAATAACTTCATTTTGATTTGAGTTGCTTAGTGAAAAGACGCATGGAAGATGAACAACGAAAAAGATCATATGCGTCATATTATGTTATACGAATTCCGCAAAGGAAAAACAGTGGGCGCTGCAACTAAAGATATTCGCGAAGTTTATTTGGACCGTGCTCCAGCATTCCGCACAGTAAAGAAATGGTTCGCGAAATTTCGTTCTGGAGATTTCAACCTCGAAGATCAACCTCGCAGTGGACGGCCTTCTGAGCTTGATGACGATGTTCTAAGGACTTTAGTTGCGAATAACTCACGTATTTCGACGGAAGAGGTTGCCAGTGAATTGAACGTCAACAAATCAACTGTGTTTCGTCGTTTAAAAAAGGTTGGGTACACTTTGAAGCTCGATACATGGGTGCCACATCAGTTGAGTGAAAAGAACAAAGTGGACCGTATGTCAACAGCAATTTCTTTGCTTCGACGGATCAAAAACGAACCTTTTTTGGATCGGCTCGTGACTGGTGATGAAAAATGGGTCCTGTACAACAATGTTCAACGCAAAAGAACATGGAAACAGGCACACGAAGGGGCGGAACCGATGTCGAAAGGTGGATTGCATCCGATGAAGGTACTGCTGTGCATTTGGTGGGATATCCGAGGCGTGATCTATTTTGAGCTCTTGCCAGCTAGAGAAACGGTCACTGCCAACAAGTATTGTCAGCAATTGGTCGAATTGAAGAAAGCAATTGATGAAAAACGTCCGATTTTGGCCAATCGCAAAGGAGTTCTTTTCCATCATGACAACGCCAGGCCACATGTTGCAAAACCGACCCTGGCCAAACTGAAGGAGATGAATTGGGAAATCATGCCGCATCCCCCATATTCACCCGACATTGCACCTTCTGATTATCATTTGTTTCGATCGCTGCAGAACAATTGAATGGAAAAAAATTTAAAAATGTGGAAGACGTCAAAAACCACCTTGACACCTTTTTCAACGAGAAACCGCGCGATTTCTATAAATCAGGCATCCGTAAATTAGTTGAACGTTGGGAGTGGATTGCCGAACATGATGGCGAATACATAATTGATTAATAAAAGAGCTTTCTTCAAAAAATTTCAATTTTAGTTTGCACTTGAAATCGGGCACGAACTTATGCACTCATCCAATATATAACAGGATCGCCAATTTATATAGATAACATAAATCTATATATACCATATGTAAATGAAGATTTATTTTAATTTTTTAATAAAATTATTTAACATTTATTGTTTGCTTGAAAATGAAAATTATAATAATTCAGAAAATGAAAATATTTGAAATTAAAAATTCAGTAACATAAAAATTGAAAAGTTGAAAATTGTAAGTTACAAATGTTAAAGTAGATTCCTACACTCACGTTTCCAGGGTGCGCGACGTGGACGCAAGAGTAGGAATTGAGTATAGCCTCACAACTGTGACAGCATACCCAGAAGCTTGACTACACCCCAATAATATACTGTGGGCATTTTCCCCGACATATTTAGAGCACTCAAAAACTTTTTTAAACATTCCTTCATGAACGGGTTAGAATCAACAGGAGTCAACCTTTTCTTCAGGGACTGTATACACCTATTGCTAAGCAGCAGGAAGGTCTAAGCACAATGGCTATTTGACGTGGTAACGCGGTCCTCTTCTTACCACCTTCGCAGTCAATCAATTGTTGATGAAGACGGAAGGGGCAGCTGCCATGCTTACACGTACATCCTAAGGGGACGACACCTTAGTCATTGTGGCCACTAAGTATATCTCTGGAGAATCAAGCACATAGAAGCATCAACAACTCGCTTGTTTCAGCAGGATTTAAGGCTGAGTTGATGCGGCTGCTGATCAGTACCAGCGCACTTAGGCCAATAGGCCCATTGTTATACCGTTTTGAGGCTCCTGTCTTCATCTTCTCAAATGATTGAACTATTTCGGGTGCCTTATAAAGGGCAACTAGATTTCTCACAACAGTATACGTTATCTCCAAATGTACGAATAGACTATGTAAACTCGCGTCTTTCGGGAAGTTGCTGTCTGCTGAAATAGAGGCGAGTGGGTAGAACAAAAGCCTGAAGTTGAGAGATGGCAAGGTCCTTTAAAATAACAAACCAATATCTTTCAACCCGATAAATTGGCTATACAGAGCTACTGCAAGATGTATGCCTTATAATGAAGAGACAACAAATATGTGTAGATAACCAAGCGGCCATTAAGGCCTGACCTTCATACAGCATAAATGCGGCTGTAAAGAGGCAATAAAAATACTGTCTTAGAAAGAAGGATTTATATTTACTGAGTGCTAGACCACATCGAAGGTAAAGAGAAAGCTAATGAGCTGGCTAATGAGGGTGTCCTTTCTGATAACGATGTAATTATGGACTTTCAAGACTTACAAAGTTATAACTAGCGGAAAAGAGGTTGGCCTCCAGGCTGCCAGTAGGGCTATTGGCGGGGCATTGCCTTTTGCCCTCGCTTGACCTAACCTAATCTAAGAAGGTATTGCATTGATTCATCAAAGTAAAAGATAATGGTTCCGGGGGTATATGAAGACGAGAAAACTAAGTTTATTAAAGTCGGTAATGAAAACTTGCTTAGTTTTGAAAAATCCTCCATTCTACTCTATATACTTTGCAACTAATTGAGCAATTAAACTCTGTACTAGGAACGAGCAGAGAGTAATTACTTTCAAGAGATATGTATAGTAAATAATTAAAGATTTTTCTCGACCCATATAAATATTTAACAAATGAATTTATGTACAAAAATTTATAAAATAGGGGGTACAAATTAATTCGGTCCGGTTTCTGTGGTTTTTTGATGGAAAAAAGTAAGTAAATCGAAGCATTGCCCGTCGGAAGCGACCATCAAGCGATCTCTCTGGAAATTTTCGAATGAGTCGTCTCTGTCATCGATCCAATCATTGAGCCATTCTTCTATTTCCTCATAAGACCGAAACCGGTGAGCCTACAAATTCTTTTTTCATCTGTTCAAAAAGCCAATAGTCTGAAGGAGGAAGGTCTGTAAAATACGGCAGCTGTGGTAAGACTTCCAATTTCCCCGTTACCAGGTAGTTTTTGGCCGTTACAACCAGGTGGGACAGAGCGTTGTCATTTCGCAAACTTATCTTGCCATAAGTTTTGGTACTTTTTGACCATTTGTCACGCAATGCACGGCTCAAACGTTTTGCTTCAATGGTTTCGCCTGGTTTTAGCAGCTCACAGTCCATCACACCATACCCCTCTGGTCCAACCATATGCAGAGTATGACCTTCTTACCGTGGAAGCTTTTCTTTGGCGTCGCTGTAGACAAATTTCCTTGCTTTTGAATGAACCCAAATTACTTTTACGGATATTGTTTGCGGTGTCACTCCCAACCATTCTGTTAGTTCAGTTCGCGCTTGGCGTAGATTTTGATCCAGTAAAGCCACCAAACTCTAATTTTTAAATTCATTTTTGTCAGGACGCTCTTCGCCTTTGAAGCTAAAATCACCACTTTTAAAGCCTCGAAACTACTCTTTGCATAACTTAGCGGCCTGCGCAGATTCGCCATAAACTTCCACAAGCATTCATTGGGTTTCAACTGCATGTTTCTTCCAATTAAAATAGAAAATCAAAACTTCGCGCAAATGCTGTTTCCGACTTTTTCGAAGAGTCAAAATACAAAGTTTTTGTCAGAAACGGTCAAAATAGGCATTGGAAGTCCAAGATCGGTCACAACTGGCAGGTGGAGCCATCTTTTTGGGAACGGACGGAATTAATTTAAGCACCGAGTATTTTTTGCAGGTATGACATAATTTATCGTGCTCACGTGGCAGTAATATATGCTGGCACAGTGAAATGCGAACCTTTTTCACTCAAAAATAAAAAAATGAAATAAAGAAATTAATACCGATAAACACTTGAAAATGAAAAGGAAAATATTTTTCATTAAAAACTCATAAAGTAACTGAACCGTTAAGAAGTGTTGGCGAAACGAAAGTGGAATGCCGAAAATAATGAATTTGAATCGCTTAAAAAAGGTAGCGATGTAAGAGAGTGCTTAAAAACGGATCGAGAAAAATATATGCACTGAATTAAATTGATATGTACATATGTATGTATGTATTTAAATTTTAAATTAATTAATTAAAAATTCAACTGAAGTTTAGTGATTTACACTGCTCATTGCAGAAATTCATTCCATTCCATTATGAGAAAGAAAAATCAAAATAAAAACAAGTTTAATAAAAAATTTAAAACAAGGCAAATATTTGTACATATGTACATACATATTTTATATGTAAAATATATATGTATATATTTTTTCATTTATTTCACACTTACCCAAATACTTGTTGACACCCAAAATATTCAGTATACGCAAATACCAATAAATACTATCCACACAGTAAATAACACGTCCAATATCCATTGTGTTGGTTCGAAAGCGTAACGATAAACCGATCAGGAACAAGATAATGGCGGCTGCATCGCAAGTATTCCACATATTCCAGGCCCAAACCGCAAATTTATGGCTGTTGCGAGTGGAGAAAAAACAAGTGAAAAAGGATATTGAAAACAATAAAAATAAAAGAAAAATACAGACGAAAAAAAGGATTGGAAAAGAGGACTAAAGATAGTTCGTATCCGGCTCTAGCACCACATACTCGTATGTATGTAAGTGCGCCCGTATTTAAATGTAATTAAAAAATATAAAGAAATTACATCAATGGCAGTGCTGTGAAAGAAATATGAGCGTAATGTTATTCAGCGAGAAAAATCAATGCAAATGGCATTGGCGCGTAAAAATTTCGGTTTCATAACCTTTTTTCGGCAGATCACGTGTGAGACGTGTTAAGCTGTCATGTTATTTTTGTTCAATATTGGGTGGCATTCCATCATGGAAAGACTTCCGCCTGAACAACGTTTACAAATCGTTCAACTTTATTACGAAAATTCACGTTCTGTACAGAATGTACTTCGCGCGCTTCGCTCAACTTATGGGTCAACATAATCGGCCTACTGAGCGTATTATTCGCAACAAAATCACCCATCTTTAGACCCAGTATTCATTATTGGATAATATTCACTGTAATAAACCACGTCCAGCAGATGTATGGAACGACTTGGCGCCAAGAGAGCTCGCTTCGCTATATGGGCTCTTGAAAAGAAGATCCGGTGTGAACGTAACCGTCAATGGCGACCGTTATCGCGCCATGATAATTTGATGCCTCAAATTGAACCTCGTGATTTCGGCGACATTTGGTTTCAACATCGCATCAATCAATGGATTTATTGAGAGAAAACTTCGGTGAGCAGATAATTGCATGCTCCACCAAGATCGTGTGATATCACACCGTTAGACTTTGTCATGTGAATATATGTAAAGTCTAAAGCCTATGCGGACAATCCCGCTTCGATTCAGGCCTTTGAGCAAAACATTCGAAAATTGGACTCAACGGACGGATCTTCTGCGACGTAGCCGCGGCAAAGATTTTAAAGAAATAATCCTCAAAAAATAATTGCCAGAGAATGTTCTTTGGTCACTTGGGGGACGGCTAAATGAGAGGAAGCTTCTGTTGAGCTACTCCGACATATTCTGTTTCAGAGGTGCGGCTGCGAGCAGACGTCAGTATTGAAGGAAGCGGCTCGCTATATAAATGTGTGCTAAATTTAAACCTACTCGGCTAGCGCGGTTGTGCGCTGGTGTTTTTCTCCGCCACTTGGAATAAGCTCCAATGAAAAGTTTATCAAAGACTCGCATGAGATACACCACTTTTGATGACGACCACTGAAACGTTCATATCCTCGTAAGGCTAAGGGCTGCCATCACTGCAGTCCAAAAAGTGCGGTGGCTGAAACGAATACGGAAGCGAGAAGGTACTTATGAAATTTACTACAGCACGCAACATTGGTGCCGGATTTGAGATGGGAAAGAGATTCGCCCCGGTGGAATGTCTCGCCACAATTTGCATCGAAGCGAAAATTTTCAACATATCGCTGATTTGCAATCACGTCCCGATGGAAGAGAAGCACGATATAAGCAAATCTCTCTTTTATGAGCGCCTGCAGCGTTATCATCAACACTGCCCCCACCACGATGTGAAAATTGTGCTTGGTGATTTAAAAGCCAGGGTGGGCGAAGAGGGTATCTTCGGGAACAACCCAGAGAGGTGATCTAGCGACTGATACCCAGGGAGTACTGAATATATGGAAAGAACACTTCTCCAGCATGCTGAATGGCATTGAAACTGGGATAGATCAAAGTGGCGAAAAATTGACAAGGTGAGTTCAGCCTTCCCCAAACCAAGCGTATGGGTCTGTTAGAGAACGAGGACAAGACTAAATATCTTCTGTCATTAAACAAACTATCATCACATTCGCGACTCGGCTCCCACGTCACTGTTGATAGTCATAACTTCGAAGTCGTAGATAACTTCGTCTATCTTGGAACCAGTGTTAACACCAACAACAATTTGAGCCTAAAAATAAAACGTAGAATTAGTCTTACCAACAGGTGTTACTTTGGACTGGACAATTCAAGAGTTCTCTGTCGACGAGCAAATACTAAACTTTACAAGTCGCTCATCATACCCGTCCTACTATATGGTACAGAAGTGTGGTCAACGGCGACAGCCTAAATGAAGACTAAATATTTTCAAGTAAAAAGTTGCAGTGACGTCGAACACAGTAGACAATGGAAATATCAACTCTCTGAGGTAAGTGCCAACATCGGATAAAAAACACTGATAGAAATGACTTTTTTACGTCATCTGTTTTTATTAAAAAGTTGAATAATTTAGATATTCTTACTGTGGCGTAATCTATAATTCATTTGCTAAAGAAATTACTGAAACTATACCACTGTGCGATGGCTTGAAATTACTATTTGTACTGTGACGACCCCAAGTCTAAGGCCTTGAAGCCTTCACAGTAACAACAACAACACCAACAACAACAACAAGAAAAGTTACACACACATATATATATATATATATATATATATATATATATATATATATATATATATATATATATATAAATTAACACAGGTAACCAATCATCCGGCCAAAATATCGCTTCAACAAAATCTGCTGACGGCGCGTCTACAGCTTTGTACGTAACAACAAAGGAAATTTCAATACTGCAATAATAACGCATCCGGCCATACGGCTGACCGAGCACTTATAGTCCTGCGCGTGACAACAACAAACCGAATACAAGACAATAAGCGGAATTGGTTCACGCGGCTAATAACGTGCAGCAACTAAAGTTAGGGCTAGCAGTGTAGGTATTTAGACGCTAACGTCGCTCCCGTTTATTTTAGTTATATCAACTCCTCTGCTGAGACCGGCTGCCCTTGTTTTGTACACAAGTGATCGTTTTACTGGCGCCCAACGTGGGGCCAAACAAAAAAACTCCTTGTATAGGACACGCGTGCTTGGCCGTGGGTTCGGACCCACCTCCTAAAGAAAAGACTCTCAACGCAAGTGCCACCATAGAAGTGCCACAACAAACAAGTTTAAGAAAATTGTTTTCCATAAGACATTAAATGAAATACAAGTGTAACCATAGAAGTGCCACTATAAATAAATCAACGGTAGAAAAATATTTTGCACGCAAAAGGTGCGACCAACGGGGGATAACCAACTTTAACAACCACCAATATAACAATCAAGGAGATACCGGGGACAACCAACAATTAAGGAGACATACAACACACTAACATATGAACATGGAAATATTCATGGCAACTCTGCTCCTGATAATAGACCATTGGGCTAGCGCAAGAATTTTTAACTATACCAGCTCTCATTACATCCTGATAGTAACAGGAAAAGTATGCCTCTATGAGCATTATGAGTTTTTACTCCACAAGACAAACTTGTCAGAATTCGAGGCGATAGCCGAAGAGACGGACACAATATTAGAGCAATTTCCACTTTCCCATGCCAAGCAACTTCTCCGAAACGATGCCGACGAAATATCAAGACTACTAGACGCGGTCAGGATACATCACCGACATGCGCGAGGCATTAATATCTTAGGGACTGCATTAAAGTACATAACCGGTACTCCGGACTTTGACGACTTTCAGACAATTGAGACCAGAGCCGAAGCCCTAATAGAAGCAAATGAACAACAGGCAACGATTAATCTAGCTACCCAGAAGCAAATTAAGGAACTGACGGTGACAGTTAATAAACTTTTAACACAGGCAAAACGGACGCAGATCGACACGGGAAACCTCTTTTCTTTAGTCAGCACTAGAAACAGAGCGGTAATAATGCAATTAGAAACCATCATTACATCAGTAGCTCTAACAAAAGTAAATATTATTAACCCCATTCTGCTTAATGGCATGGAAATAAGTAATATATTAGCTGCTGAACTCTCTACAAATACTAGTATAACTGACATACTTTCTGTTTCTAAATTAAAGATATTTCAAAATACACAGTTTATTTATTTCATTATTAAATACCCAAAGGTAACTAGAATTTGTAATAATGTAAAGTTGCTGCCCGTAGTCCAGGAAGGGAAGATTATTTCCTTAGAAACGAATCTTATGGCTGAATGCAACAGAGAATACATCCCACTCTATAATTGCAAGGAAGCCATAATAACAAACTTCTGCCAGCCGTTGAAAGAAAGCCCCTGCGTACGACAACTACTGAACCAACGCTATGCAAATTGCAAATCCAAATCCGCCGATCACGTGCCCGCCATTGAGGAGATCGATAACGGCGTAATTCTAATTAATGACCAGCCCGCTATAATACAATACACGTTAACTTCACCGAACATATTGAGCTATTATCGCTCCACCACCTACAAAGAATGAATATAAAAAATCTCAGGCACATATCTCATCTACAAAATCTTATTGAAACCCGCTCCATACAATCGGGAAGCGCCTTGCTCCTAATCGTATTAGCCTTAGCTATGGGCATAACAATACTTCGGAGGAGACGACAAAAAAATATGGTGGTACTGAAGAATATCATAAAAGAGACCGAGGACGCTTTCACTTCAAGAGGCGCGTCTACAGCTTTGCACGTAACAACAAAGGAAATTTCAATACTGCAATAATAACGCATCCGGCCATACGGCTGACCGAGCACTTATAGTCAAACCGAATACAAGACAATAAGCGGAATTGGTTCACGCGGCTAATAACGTGCAGCAACTAAAGTTAGGGCTAGCAGTGTAGGTATTTAGACGCTAACGTCGCTCCCGTGTATTTTACACGCTTTATATTAGCTTCACTTGTATGTCAGTCCGTATGTCAGTATGTCAGTATGTCAGTATGTCTGTCTGTCAGTTTGTAACTTTTTAGCGGTGACGCGATCCCAATATGAAATATTTGAAATGCGAATCGTTGCATACATCGTAGCGTTAACAAAATTAATCAGAGAACGTATAATAATCCATACTAATAATTATTATACGTTCTCTGATTAATTCAGAGAAAAAAAATCAAAATAGAGTTAATTAGAAAAATATATAAAATAAATATAGTTTAAAAAAAAACTAAAAAAACACGCTTTTAAAGAATATTAAACTAAAAAGTTAAAAATAAATATAGTTTAAAAAACTAAAAAAACACGCTTTTAAAGAATATTGTACTAGAAAGTTGAAAATAATTTTGAAAATAAACTTAAGACAATAGTATATAAAAAATACTTGTATAATTAAGAGAAAAGCGTTGGCGCTCGATATATGGAAATTATGGTACAAAGCGCCCCACGCTTTTCTCTTAATTATACAAGTATTTTTTATATACTATTGTCTTAAGTTTATTTTCAAAATTATTTTCAACTTTTTAGTACAATATTCTTTAAAAGCGTGTTTTTTTTAGTTTTTTAAACTATATTTATTAGTTATATCAACTCCTCCGCTGAGACCGGGAAATAAAAAAATATTTAACGAACACAAGTGATCGTTTTACTTATACATATCTATGAACATACATATACAAGTTAAGGCACCCTATTGGCAGCAGCCCTAATGTTCTCGTTGCCTGTCTGGCGGAGGTAACAAAAGACAACAAGAACAACAACAACAACAACCAAAGAAAGCAAAGGTGAAAAGGATTAGCGACAGCAATAAGAACTACAACAACACCCACTACATAGCGGTGCAGCAGGTGTGCAGGCCAGCGGTACTACTTGCAAAGAAAGCAAAGCGACAGCAACAAGAACTACAACAACACCCACTGCATAGCGGTGCAGCAGGTGTTCAGCAGGTGTGCAGGCCAGCGGTACTACTTGGTGCTTGGCACGATACCACCTGATTTAAGTGTAGTCCAAGCGACCGTTTTCCGGCAACGGCATTTGCAGGCGATCGCGGGGGTATTTAAGAGAGTGTCGCTGCCTGATGGGGACAGTTCTTGCAAGGCCAATGAATACAAAACAACTTGCAACGATTGTTAATGTTTTTATAAGACAGATAATAAAAATAAATAAAATCACAGCAAAACGACTTGCTTAATTTACACACATACATTGAAGTACACATATAGATATACTTATAGAAATAATTAAATATATATAGATATATACATATTAATATACATAGGTATACATATATATAGATATAGATATATACGTATGAAACTAAAAGATAAATTTTAAATATTTAATCATTTAAGTTAGGCAAGCACCAAGTACTAGCATATCAAGTCGTCGCTGTTAAGTAGGGCAAAGGAGAACAACGCAACGCGTAACTGCCCACCTGCAAGCAGATTTTAGTATAAAAAGGGCAGCATCAGCAGTGATCGAGCACTTCTGTTTGTGCTGTCGTAGCTAGTGTATATGGTATGTCGTGAAAACGCTACCAGTAGAAAATTTAGAAAATAAAGATAAGTGTGTAACATTAGAACCACTCGTGTTGTCCTTCACTTTTCCCTTTTGAAATCAGAATTATATGAGAGACCCATAATCCGGCTTAGTGATAGCCCAGCTATAGACCGGAGAACCGGGTCCGTTACAGTACTTACGTTATGGCTACCGGTTCTGATGAGATAATTTCACGTATTTTCTCAAAACCCAAAGTTGCAATGTAGACAATGGAGTAGACTTCCTGCCAACGTGGCGTCGGTCCCATTTTCACCAAAACTGTGTAGGTGAACATGAACAGAAAAAACATGTAGGCAATCTATAGAACGGAAAAAGGGAATGATAATTATTAACTCAAAAGAAATTAATGCAAATTATTATGAAAGTTATTAAAGCGCAAAATTGTTCAAAATGAGAATGAAATATCTGTATATAAAAGGTGTTTTTTAAACATGTCGTTTTCAAGAAGAAATAAAATCCATATAATTTAATGTTATGGACAAGCATTTAGTTTTAGTATGAAGATAATAATTTGACATTGTTTTAAAAATTATTCCGGGTAAGTGACCGCCGAGGTAAGCTCGAATAAATACAAGTCCAGAGCTGCAATTTTCGATTACCCGTTCGAGCATTTCGACTGGTAACTGGCGAATAATACGAGTGATGTTTTGCTCCAAGGCCTACATCGAAACGGGATTGTCCGCAAAGACTTTAGACTTTACAGATCCTCAAGGCAAAAAGTCTATCGGTGTGATATCACACAGTCTTGGTGGCTAATCCACCGCCCCAAAACGTGAAATTATCTGCTCACCGAAGTTTTCTTTCAATTAATCCATTGGTAAAAGCGATGTGTGGTAATGGGCTCCGTCTTGTTTAAACCAAATGTCTCTAAGATCACGAACTTCAATTTAAGGCATCAAATAATCGGTTATCATGGCGCGATAACGGTCGCCATTGACGGTTACGTTCTCAACGGCATCATTTTGAAGAAATACCGATGATTCCACCGGCTCACAAACCACACCAAACCGTTGACTTTTCTGGATGAAATAGCAGCTCTTGAATCTCTTCAGATTACTCCTCGTTTACATACCCATTGAGCCAGAAACGGGCCTCATCGCTGAACAAAATTTGGCTCGAATACGTTGGATCTTCTTGGAACTGTTCAAGAGCCCATAGGGCAAACTGATGTCGATGTAAATGCGCCAAGTTCCATACCTCAGTCCGAGTTGCGATGGTGATGGTGTTGCGATTAGTATGCTCAGTAGAGCGATTATGTTGACCATAAGTTGAGGGAAGCGCGTAAAACACATTATTTACAGAATGCCAATTTTCGTAATAAAGTTAAACGATTTGTAAACGTTGTTCAGGCGTAAGTCTTTTCATGATGATGATGAAATGTTAAACAATACTGAACAAAAATAACATGACAGCTTGATACGACTAACGGGTGATCTGTCACAGCAGAGGTAGACCACATCAAAATTCCGGCACGAAAAAGTAATTAGCCAGGGCTCTATAGCGGTCCCCATTGACTGCAACGTCAATCATCTTTCATTTAACGATCGTGAGACACGGTTGATGGTCATTTGGCTTCAATTATTGCACGAGTTGGGTTTTGTAAGCCCGCAAACCAAGATCATTCCGCAAAATCTTCCAATTCTTGCAAAACTCTAATTGTTGCTTGCGTTGGCTGAAGGACTCATTCGGGTCTTCGTCGATACTCTGCATCGCAGCAACAATAGCATTTTCGGTGCGCACTGTGCGCGTCTCTGAGGAAGCGCATTATACACTAGAGTGAACGTGGTGTGAAACCAATCCAAGATTGCTCGAGTTACCAACTCTACTGACCGATTTTGTCGACTGAATTGAGCATACAAATCCAGTAACAGGTGTCAAAAAGACCAACTCCAAAAATAATAATGCCTCACTGAAAACCACTCGCCTAAAAAAAATTACAACATCTAATGTTTCTCTAATTACTTACCGAATCTGCCCAGAACTTCGTAATAGGCGCTGTATAAAATTCATGGAATTTCTTCTTCAAACGCAAGGTTTGCTGTTCTTTTAACTCATAATCGCCCAAATTAAAAATATCACGAAACTGTGATGGATCGGAATCGGTGAGTGAAAACTAGAAAAAAGAAACAGAAATGCAAATTCATAAGCAATGCAAAAACTAATTCATTAACAACAATTTGAGATTTTTTTTAGTGTGAATGAAATATTTACAAAGAAAATTGGAAATTTATTGTATGAATTTGAGCAGAAAAAACATGCCATTTTTTTGAGTGCCGATTAGTGGTATTATGTGGTAAATAGCAAATTTTATTGTTTTTTAAATAGCAATAGTAAATCGAAAAATTTTAAACCAACAAACAGGCGTTCTTCTTCTTCTTTTTTCGTTACTATGCAGAGGTGTGCTAAGGGGACGACATGTGAACGGGGTGACGTTGACGAGCGAACATATTTATATATAAATAATGAAAATTCGGTTCAAAGTGCTTTGGTGGTGGGATGGGGATGTGGTGACATACAAACACTACTGGAAACTAGTAATGTATTGATATATTATGTATTCTTATATATAAATTCATATTTTCAATAATCAAAATACGTGATTATTGCAAGCATTTCCAAGTGCTTAGTTAATAGAGTAGCAAAGCATAGCAAAGAGCAGTTGAAGTGGTATAAAAATAAGTTTAAATTTGTGGTTAAATATATGTGCTGTTATATATATATATGTACATCATGACATAGTATAGCATAGCATAGTAAAATGAAAGGGAATTTTAAGTATTGTAAAAATTACTTGAGGCAAGCACAATCAATATAAATATATATACGTGTATATCTATTTTTGTACATTTGCAAGTATGAATGAACTTATATATTTATTTGTTATACTCTCAAATCAAACTGAATTTTACTTATATGCAAAAAATTATGATATTTCACATTTAAATAAAAGTGTTCGAAAAGGGAAGCAAGACGCATCTGCAGACAAACAAAGAAAGAGGCCGAGATGCGTGAGTATGAAGAGCTTGAGAAGCTGGCCGACAAGGGTAATGCTCGAAAATTCTATGAGAAGATACGACGACTTACAGAAGGTTTCAAGACCAGAGCAGACTCCTGTAGGACACAAAGAGGTGATCTAGCCACCGATGCCCAGAGCATATTAAATTTATGGAGGGAACACTTCTCCAGCCTGCTGAATGGTAGTAAAAATAGAGTATCTGGAAATGGTGAACTCGACACCCTAATCGATGACAATGGAAAAGACGTTCCATTTTCTGACCATTAAGAAGTTCAAATAGCAATCGCCCACTTAAAAAACAACAGAGCGGGTGGAGCTGACGGCCTAAAGGCTGAGAAGATGCATTCAACCGCTTCTTTGCAAAATGTGGTCGAAACAAAGCATGCCCGACGATTCGAATTTAAGTGTGCTCTGCGCAATCCATAAAAAAGGAGACCCTGCAGTCTGCCCCAATTATCATGGGATAAGACCTCCTTAATATCGCCTATAAGGTCCTGTCGAGCGTATTGTGTGAAAGACTAAAGCCCACCGTCAACAAACTAATTGGCCCTTGTCAGTGTTGTTTTAGACCTGCTAAGTCAACCATTGACCAGATATTCACCATGCGCCAAATCTTGGAAAAGACCTGTGAAAAGAGAATCAACACCCACCACCTCTTCGTCGTTTTTAAAGCCGCCTTTTACAAGAGTGTACAGCTGCTGGCGTACGCCGATGATATCGACATTATTGGCCTCAACAACCGCGCCGTGAGTTCTGCTTTCTCCAGACTGGATAAGGAAGCGAAGGATATGGGTCTGGTAGTGAACGAGGGCAAGACGAAATATCTCCTGTCATCACACAAATAGTCATCGCATTCGCGACTTGGCTCCCATGTCACTGTTGACAGTCATAACTTCGAGGTCGTAGATAATTTCGTCTATCTAGAAACCAGCATCAACACCAATAATAATGTCAGCCTTGAAATCCAGCGCAGAATCACTCTTGCCAACAGGTGCTACTTTGCACTGAATAGGCAATTGAAAAGTAAAGTCCTCTCTCGGCGAACGAAAACCAAACTCTACAAGTCGCTCATTATACCGGTCCTCCTATATGGCGCAGAAGCGTGGACGCTTTCAACATCTGATGAGTCGGCCCTAGGAGTTTTCGAGAGAAAAGTTTTGCGTAAGATTTATGGTCCTCTTCGAGTTGGCAACGGCAGACAATGGAACGATAGACAAAAAATAGCTTACTTATTGTAAGTATGTATGTATGTTAGAATGTTTATATTGTATGTAGGTAAGAATGTGGTATACGCGTGAAATAAACATGGAGCGCTGTGAACGATGAGGGAATATAAAAATAACAAAAGGCAAACATTATTTTTAAGTTTTTATAATTTATTCCTCAAAATTATATATCATTAATTAAACAATTACGACAGTAACACTAACAAACAATATCAATTTCTTAATGCCATAGCGTGGACAATATTTTTTGTTAGTCCATCTTTAGCTAACACAAACAAACTGGATGGTTTACACACTCGAGAGCATGCTACGTATAATTGTCCGTGTGGAAAACATGGTGTTCTCAAATCTGAGCCACAAATAGACATCGTTTGACCTTGGGATTTGTTGATAGTCATTGCAAATGCCAATCTAATCGGAAACTGAATACGTTTGAATTGAATTGGCACATCTGTAGGTATAATAGGAATCCATGGTATTAGTATATTTTCACCTCTGAACTTGCCATTTAAAATGCTGGCTTCGATCACGTTTTTCATTAATTTTTGAATGACTAATCGCGTACCGTTGCACAGCCGGGCGGGTTCAAATTACGAAGCAAGATAATCGGAGATCCCACCTTTAATTGTAAATTATGTGGTGGCATGCCTGGCAAATCCAGTGAGTTCAAAAACACTGTGGGAAAGTTTACTGATTCGCTGTCGTCGCAAACTGTATCAATAGATTTATATGATACCAAGTTCCCTGGTAACAACATTTGAATCTTCAGATTTAAATTGTCAACGTCTATATTTTTTGCCGCTAAAACTGCTCTTTCTGCAAGCCACTCATGATTTATGTACTGTGTGTGTACATCGGGAAATATTTGTTCAATGAGAGTATCTTGCGAATCAGCGATTGTGCAGAAATCGGTCGGTAATTTAACGTATCCAGTTTCAGCTATAGCAACTTTTCCATCACCGATATCTAAGAGTTGTTTTGAAAATGTTTCAGCGGATGGATCTTGAAGCATTTGAACGCGCATATTTACTTTTAGCTGTAATTTTTCAACATTACGCCACAATGGAGATGA
The DNA here is from genome assembly GCA_037013455.1 of Ceratitis rosa. Taxonomy (NCBI): domain Eukaryota; kingdom Metazoa; phylum Arthropoda; class Insecta; order Diptera; family Tephritidae; genus Ceratitis; species Ceratitis rosa. Next base: position 9,158,948 of record JAWMAG010000005.1, on the reverse strand, counting down.
TTTTAAGCAAGCGTTGATCTCATCAGCGTATGTTGAACGTGGAATGACTGGAAGTGTTTGTCTGAAATCACCTGAAAGGACCAACAGAGTTCCGCCAAATAGTTTGTCGTTGTTTTTAATATATTTCAATGTCCTGTTCAACGCCTCAAGCGAATGTTTGTGTGCCATAGTACATTCATCCCAGATAATAATTTTACACCGTTTCAGCACAGTGGCCATGGACGATGTTTCTTAATGTTGCATACTGCGTCAGGGTTATTCTGAATATTTAGTGGCAGCTTAAATACTGAATGAGCTGTTCTACCTCCATCCAATAAAGTTGCTGCAATGCCCGATGATACAACGGCCAATGCGATGCCATTATTTGATCGTATTTCAGCAAGAATTAGCGAAATAACGAATGTTTTGCCAGTTCCTCCCGGTGCATCCAAAAAGAAGAACCCACCTTGTCCAGCTGAAACTGCGAGCATAATGCGATCATAAATGGTTCTTTGTCCCTCATTCATTATTGCTACAGTACTGTACTGCAGTTCACGATTCATTTCAGTATTCATTAAATCAGATGCAGTTCGATTTGGCGAATTCATACCGAAATTGCTAAGTGGTAAGTTGGCAATGACAATGCAAAGATCCCCAATAGCAATGAATGCTTCATTATACATTGCGTCGCTGAATGTTATGGTTAGATCGTTGCACCGTATACGATGTTGATGCAATATATCATCAGTCATTGAATCTTTGTGATTATCCCATAATATCTGTGCTCGGTCTGGAAAACATGTAGTCAACACTATAGCGAATAGTAGACGAATTCGTATTGCTGTACAGTTCAATGCAGCTTCAGCAAGCATGCATTCCCTCTGGTTGTCGTCTTCCAACAAGCCGAGTGCAAGGCATGCATCTTTATACGTTGGATAGTGTTGCCCATTCACTTTAAGTACATCTTGAAATGATAATGGGCCAGTAACATTAACCAACAACAGTCGAAGATAAAAGCACTCAGTGTGTCTTGAATTGACTTTAAATAATCGCCCCAGAGTGTTTGATTTAAATAAATTGAGACATGCGGCAACTGGTGAGCCTTGCGTGCGGGGCATCCATGTTTTTGTTTGAGTCCATGTGAAATAGCGTGGTACTTGTGAATAGAGTAATGTTCGTGCAAAGGCACTAAAATCACCCGCACGATTACACAATTCAAAAAATGCAGTGAGTGTAGTTTTAGGCGGATTAATTGCACGATCAATCGCTGTCTCGTTCGTGAAAAATACACGCTGACCGTTATCAAGATGGACGGCTAACTGAACAACTGCTGGATCCCGTTCATGAATTGGAAAACAGAAGATACGCCAAGCAGCTTCATTGGAGCTGATGTACCGACCAATTTGGTAGAGCGTTATTTCATCGTTTTTATTCACTGGAGGAGCATTGACATTAGTATTTTCCACTCTAAACACAGCCATATCACTGACTTTATGGACATACTTGCAAATGTATTTGATGCTCTTCACAAACCTGCAGAACTCAACATTAATATGAGCATTATATGTCTTGCTCAGCAGAGGCGAATATGGCACCACCCAACGATTGTCAATATCAATGTCTGTGTTGATGATATTTTTAATAAATGATTGTCCGCCATTATCAGGATTTCTTCGACGATATATTGGGTATCCGTCGACATTTGTGACCGTGTCATTGGTAAAATCTTTAGGGAAATTTTTAGTACATTTTCCATCTGCCATGCAAGGCGATGAACTATTAAGAATACCACATGGACCATGAATCATGTTTGTTGTAACAATATCCAACAGGAGTTGGTCAGTGGATGGATCATGAGGTAATCCTCACTTTTGCCACTCAACCGAATACAGCTAGCAACGTGTGGGACCGAATACATGTAATTTAGTAATGAAACTTATTAAAGACTTCAACTTTTGTCTGAACACACGTGCTGCAATGTCATGGCGATGTATTGCATTTTGGCCAGGCAGTAGCAAAGATGCAATCTCTGGCCTCTGTACTCTTCCGCGCGCAGCTTTAGTTGATTATAGCGCAAGTATCGTAGTCGTTCGCTCTCAATCTTCGCGTACATGTCGACCATGATTTGTTGACAAAGCTCACGACATCGTAGAATGACGTTGTCCAGGCCACGTCTAATCATTAATCGGTACGCATAATGATCCTTTGGGCTAACGTTCTTGTTTGTTTGAGCTCCCGTAATATTTGTTCATAAAAATTAATTTAAATTTATTACGTTCAATAATTTAATTGTTTTGTTAAATGATTAATGATCAAATTCATAATCAATGAAGTACCTGATACGGGACCTCGTTGTTTTATGTTTATGCAATATCTGTCTTGTCCCTCCCAGAATATTAGCGGATATTGGAGAGCATCATATGAACGATGTGTGTCAGCAATGAACTGAATATTATTATTTCTTCTACGAATCACAATTTCTCGTGCAGCTGTACAATCGCCAACCATGATTCCAGCAACATCATCAACAACGGGTGTATTGAATCTACGAATATGCTCTCCAGCTGGTGTTTTATCAGGATTAATGACGATGGCGTGATTATCGCTTTGTAATTGGTGCATACGAGTATGCGATTTGAATATTTTCAACAATTCGTTGTGTTCGTTCAATAGAGCATCTAGCTCGCTGACGATGCGTCTGACATAAAATAAGTCAAGGTTATTATAATCACAACGTGCATTTACGCGATTGGCAAGTGCGCTTCCGGAATCCTCGCCGCCCATAAAGTAGATTTGTAAGAATTTATGTGATTCGTTTGGCATTGAATGTAGAACTGTATTGTTGACCATTTGCATTAGTACTTCGAACTATTTCTGTTGCTCCGAACGATGTCATTTGAAAGCATGAATTGAATGTTCGAATTGACTTCAGGAACACGTTAGAATCTGGATCCGTGCCGATAAGTAAGTCGTTCAATGGTTCAGGTGGTATTTCAATTTCAGGTAGTTGCACTTTTTCTGACGCGCAACACATCCCAGCTGGCACATTTTTGAATTTCAGAGCATGACAGTGCGGACATTCCTTGTCCATGGCACCAATTACCACTTTTGAATGAGCATAATATTCAATTTCGGGCTCATACTGGAATGCTAGACGCAGGAATGAATCCGATATAAATGCTAGATGTACCTGTTGTCGTTGTTGGTCATTTGTTCTGCGTCTATTGACTGTGAAACGGCGTGATTGTCGTTGTTCTAATCTTTTGATTTCATTGCGTTCAGCTCGTGTATCTTCTGGCTCTTTTTGATGCAATTGCGCCATTCTGACACGTGCATCAGTATTTTGTTGGTGGATTTATTCTTCGGTTCTTTCGGATCTTTTATTTCGCAAGTTTCGAGATTTACTTGTATTACGGCTCAAATCAGCCCCTTTGCGTTTTGTTGGCATTGCTCACTGTACAAAACACACATAAATAGAATTAATGAAATTACTTAACGATGAAAAATGTTAAAAGTATAATTAGGGCGAGGATTTCTGCCGCAGTTTTGAAATGATTAGTTTGAATTTATGAAATTATAACAAAATTAAAAGTTTTATGGAAAATTTTTTCAAACCAAAAGTAAAAAAATTAAATTATACAAAACATTGTCTCTTATAATTTTTTCGTCGTTTTTGACAATTGATCCGTAATTGCACCTTCTCTATATTCTACGTTCTCTGTCCAAAATCAATTGTTGTTTGGCAAACTATTGACTCTGTGCACACAATGATACTTATTGATAGATCGTCATGTGACTCACCGTGAGATTGAGATAACAATAAGCATTAGTTAATTAAAAATATCGCTCAAATAAAATCTCTTGTTGATTGGTCGAAAGAAATGTTAAAAAACTACTTACGCGCATAAACCCGAAAGTAAACACCAGTCGACTGTATAGGTGTTTAAGGATGAGCCGAGTACAACAAAAGTTGTTCGTATACAAAGAGCTTTCTAGCATTTTTTTTTTTCTTTTTTGAAAAACTGAACATGGCGCAACCTTACCACAAGAAAAACGCAGAACAGTAAATTCTGATAACCATTTGTTTCGTTGCCTTTTAAGAAATCAGCAAAATCAAACGCCGAAGACGCATCAATCTTCTCCACAATTTGAGCTCTCCCACATCGACTGAAACAACTGCATTTTTCAAAATTCAAACCATCGATTAGATGAGTCAACCACCATATAGTACTCACTTGGCACCGAATGAGTTCTTTTTATGCCCGTACGTAAAAAAAAAAAACTGAGAGGTCAATGTTTTTCGACACTTGACGAGAAGATACCGCCATCAGAGTAGCAAAAGTGCTTTGACAATTGGTTCAAACGCATTAAGAATATTTTGAAGGACAATAAAGCGTTTTTCGGTGTTTAATAGTTGTTTGGACGTGGATTATCACGACAAGAGTGCATCGATGAACTAAAATCTTTGTATGGCTATGAAGCACCATCCTATAGCACTGTGAAAAACTGGTACAACGAATTCAATCGTGGCCGACGCTCGCCCAAAGACGAATTCCGTGAAGGTCGTCCAAAACCAGCCGTTGTGCCAGAAAACATCGCTGCCGTACGTGAACTGATAATGCAAGACCGTCATGTAACATACCTTCAGATAGAGGCATGCCTATGCATTTCTCCCACCAGCATACATTCGATATTGCATGAACACCTGGCCGTAAAAAAGGGTTGTTCTCGTTGGATCCCGCACAATTTGACAATCGCTCAATAAAGGCTCGTGTGGATTGGTGTAAAGAAATGCTGAAAAAATACGATCGCGGTGCTTCAAAAGACGTTTATAAGATCGTCACAGGTGACGAATTATGGATCTATTCGTATGAGCCCGAAACAAAACAGCAATCGACCGTGTGGGTTTTCCAAGACGAGCCAAATCCAATGAAAGTTGTTCGTGGAAGAAGCACTTCGAAGCAAATGGTCTCCGGTTTCTTCGGCAAAACTGGTCATGTGGCGACTGTTCCGCTTGAGCAATGTAGGACGGTCAATTCTGAGTGGTACACCACCATTTGTTTGCCTGAAGTCTTCGGAGAAATTCGAAAAACGAACAAGAGAAGACGAATCATTGTGCACCATGACAATGCGAGCTCTCACACATCGGCTCAAACCAGTGCCTTTTTGACCGGCCAAAACGTCGAATTGATGGGTCATTCGCCATACAGCCCTGACTTGGCACCCAATGACTTCTTTTTATTCCCACACATCAAGAAAATAATGCGTGGTCAACGATTTTCGTCGCCAGAAGATGCTGTTGAAGCATTCAAAACCCATGTTCTGGAGGTGTCTCAATCGGAGTGGAAAAAGTGTTTCGAAAATTGGTTTGAGCGCATGCAAAAGTTTATAAATCTCGATGGAGAATATTTTGAAAAACAATAAAACCATTTTCGTTGATAAATATTCGTATTTTAATTATTAGGCCAGAAATATATATAACAGCCCTCGTACTCAGTTGATCCAGACGGTTTACAATTGACTTTCATCGAGGAACTAAAGTTTAGTTATGTAGACTTGTTTGTGGACCCAAAATGTGAACAGCAATTTGGAACTCAAAAATGGTTAGTTAGGTCAAGTTTTCTCCAAAAGTTCCTAAAATTTTCGATCATAAGTCCATAGATCCGTCAAAACGCCTGTTCTATAGGTTAATTGATTAATGCCTTAAATATTCGATCTTGGGTTTTTTTTAAATAAAAAGTACGTCTATATTTTTTTCGCAGAAGTGAGTGGTCTTACATACAACCTTTAGCCGAACAAAGCTAATATGCTCTCGAGTATAAAAATAAATTATATAAATCTTATCATGATATATAATTGGCCCCTGCTTTAGAACCGCTGCAGCGATTTTTGGCCGAGTGGTTTTACGTCTTGAACTTTTCCCAAGAAATTGAGGGACAAACTGTAGGTAGGGGGAGCTGTTATTTGATGTCAGAAATACAGAAATACTCGTAGAAGGGCTTGAGATTCCTTGCCGAGAGGCGACCGCGATTCGAAAAATTAAATTACTATAATTTTAGATGCTTGTCGGCCCAGAACTGGATTCCGATTGGCAACCCGCACTGCTAACCACTCGGTTGCTATGGTAATTTCATGTCTATTCAATTCTTAACGAGCAAAAGTATTCAAGTCTGGACACGGCAAAGTCGAAACATCCGCATAAATTTCATATCAAATTTCTTTACATTAAATATCTATAAAGATTCTATCAATGAAGTGCATGAAATTTAGCTATAAAACCAGTAAAGTTTTGAAAATTATAATGGCTCTTCCATATGCTTTATGCAATATGCTATGTGAGAATGTTTATAAATACATTTCAGTTAATAAAATAACGATTAGACCTCTTTTTGCAAAAGTTCTAGGAAAATAAATGAGTTTTTTTTTTAAACCAGTCTCACCTACGAACATTTCAACTAAAAATCGAACAAACAGCTGTAGTGAAATCAATTTAAAACTTATAAAGCTTGAAAAAATATAGAGCTTAAAGCTTTCAGTCATGCTTATGATACAAAATGAGCTTTCACTTAAATAAAAAAATCAGCTGAAATATAAAAGGGATTTTTTGTGAACATTTTTCTTAAATGAAAGCTGGTATGAGCTTACACTTAAATAACAAATGTTTTGAACACAACTGCTTTGAGAAATATTATTAAAATAAAAAATTCTATATTTAATCAATTATTCAATTTTAAAATTATACATTCTTTAGCATAAAAAATATTAATAAAACTTATTTTTAGTTTACTTTTGTTTAGCACTATTAGTATATATGTATGTATATTTTGTTATGGAATTTTAATGTAAGTTTACGGAAAAAGTGAACAAATAAATTAAATATTTTATATAAAAACAAAATACAAAAAATAAATACGTTGTACATATAGACACAGGACAATGGCACAAACAGACAAGACAACGAGTACGACTAGACATGACATGTGTACTTTAAAAAATTGGAATAATTTACATAAATATATGTCGGTATGCACATACATACATTGACATTAGTAAATACGCATTTTATAGATACTAGGCAAATAAGTATAATCACATCTACGTATTTATCTATATATACCTACCTATGTATATATGTTTTAATTTAGTCGTAGACGAATGGATTTTAGGTATCAGACACATCTATTTATATGTATACGTGTATATGTATATTCTTTTCGAAAGATGACTACGACGATAAATCAATTTATGTGAATTGTTATACTAAAGTTAATAAAATGTTCATACATACACAACTATAATAAACAAACTAAAATAAGTTGGCTTAGGAGTTTGGCATATACACACACATAGTATTATGTACACTTAAAGTGCATACAAAAATTAGTATGTACACATATGTAAAGCAATAGGATTTTAGGTTGAAATGTAATAGATAGATTACAACAATAACATATGGGGTAATTTTTTGGGGTACATATGTACACTTTAGTCTGTTTTGTTTTATTTAAATATAATTTATGTAATTTTTTAATTTGATTTTGATTTCATTTAATTTAGGCAAATACATTTTATTTTAATAAGTATACAACTTTATTTTTTTTTTATTTTAATTATTTTTATGTTTTTATGATTTTGTTTTATTTCACTCCATTTTAAGTTAATTTAATTAATATTATTATTTTATTTAATTTTTTTAATTTATTAATATTTTTCAGTATATAATATTTTATTTTTTTATATTTGAACTAAAAATAGTTAAATTAAATTAAATTAAATTTTATTATATTTTGTTATTTTTTTAATAAATTTCATTTAATTTAATTAAATTTAAATTTCTTATTGGAATATATTTTTAAGTTTCAATTCTAATGTTAATTCAGTTTATTTTAATAATATTTTTAATTTATTTTATTTTTTGTAATATTATTATTTTTATTATTAGAAAATTTAAATTATTATTAATTTAATTAAGATTTTTATTTAATTTCATTTAGTTTTTATTTTTTTTTTTACATTATGTTTTATTTTATTTTATAAACATTTATTTAATATCGTTATAAAAGTAATAAACTTTAATTTTTTTTATTTAATTTAGTTTTATTTTAATATAAGTTTTTAAATCCATTTAATTATATTTATTTGATTATATTTCAGTTTATTTATTTTATTTTGTTTTTTTTTTTAATTTAAATTATTTTATTGTTATTTCAGTTAATTTTAATTTGTTTAATTTTTTTATTAATTTCTTCTTTTTTTTTTAATTTTATTTGTGTGCGGTTGTAAATGTTTTGTAATTAGTTTATAATTTTTTAAATTAATTTTGTTGTGTTTAAATTTTTATTTTTATTTTGTTTTTGTTTTTTTAATTTAAATTATTTTATTGTTTTTTTAGTTAATTTTAATTTATTTAATTTTTTGCGTTAGCTTAGTTAATTTTAATTTACAAATTTTTTATTTCGTTTTTTTAATTTTATTTGTGGGCGGTTGTAAATGCTTTGTAATTAGTTTATAATTTTTTAAATTAATTTTGTTATGTTTAAATTTTTATTTTATTTTTTTTTAGTAGTCGTCGTTAAAATAGTAGGAACAGTGGAAGTAATTTTAATAGCAACGCAGCAGCAATATAAATACAATAAATACATTTTTTAAAATTTTGGAAAAATAAATGCAAGGTTAGTCAAGTTCAGTTACATAAGCATTTTAAACAATAAAAATTAGTATAAATAAAAAAATAAATTAAATTTAGCATTAAATAAAAGTATGGGTATAAAAAGTGGTAAGCAATTTGTATAATATATCATATTTCTGTTATGTTAATACATATTATAGTAGAGATCAATTATTTAATTTTCCTTAAGGTGAACATTTAATTTCTAGTAAAAGATTTGTAAAGGAAACCCGTACAGATTAGATATTTAATAGTAACAAATTAGTATTAAACTAGTATTTTTCAACGTCGACAATATATTACGAGGGCTGCTATATATATTTCTGGCCTAGGCAACACTAAGTGTTGCCAGGTGCAATCTGACATTTCCATTGGAAAGTTTGACATTTTTTAGCATAACATCACTCAGAATGTTTTGTCATTTAATCGTGAATTGTTTTATTTACAGGGAATTAAAAAATTCATCTCGACCAAAAAATGGAATTAACTCGTGAACATTTTCGTGCGATCATTTTTCACAACTTTCGGCGTGGATTATTACGACAACAGTGCATCGATGAACTAAAATCTTTGTATAGCTATGAAGCACCATCCTATAGCACTGTGAAAAACTGGTACAACGAATTCAATCGTGGCCGACGCTCGCTCAAAGACGAATTCGGTGAAGGTCGTCCGAAAACAGCCGTTGTGCCAGAACTGATAATGCAAGACCGTCATGTAACATAACTTCAGATAGAGGCATGCCTATGCATTTCTCCCACCAGCATACATTCGATATTGCATGAACACCTGGCCGTAAAAAAGGTTTGTTCTCATTGGATCCCGCACAATTTGACAATCGCTAAATAAAGGCTCGTGTGGATTGGTGTATAGAAATGCTGAAAAAATACGATCGCGGTGCTTCAAAAGACGTTTATAAGATCGTCACAGGTGACGAATCATGGATCTATGCGTATGAGCCCGAAACAAAACAGCAATCGACCGTGTGGGTTTTCCAAGACGAGCCAAATCCAATGAAAGTTGTTCGTAGAAGAAGCACTTCGAAGCAAATGGCCGCCTGGTTCTTCGGCAAAACTGGTCATGTGGCGACTGTTCCGCTTGAGCAACGTAGGACGGTCAATTCTGAGTAGTACACCACCATTTGTTTGCCTGAAGTCTTCGGAGAAATTCGAAAAACGAACAAGAGAAGACGAATCATTGTGCACCATGATAATGCGAGCTCTCACACATCGGCTCAAACCAGCGCCTTTTTGACCGGCCAAAACGTCGAATTGATGGGTCATCTGCCGGACAGCCCTGACTTGGCACCCAATGACTTCTTTTTATTCCCACACATTAAGAAAATAATGCGTGGTCAACGATTTTCCTCACCAGAAGATGCTGTTGAAGCATTCAAAAACCGTGTTTTGGAGGTGTCTCAATCGGAGTGGAAAAAGTGCTTCGAAAATTGGTTTGAGCGCATGCAAAAGTTTATAAATCTTGATGGAGAATATTTTGAAAAACAATAAAACCATTTCCGTTGATAAATATTCGTATTTTCATTATTAGGCCAGAAATATATATAGCAGCCTTCGTAAGATACTCGTATTTATAAGGTAAACGACAACTAAATCAACAGTATATTTATACACAATTTAATACGCTTTAAAAGTTCAGAAATTCAACTTATTTTTTGGTAGTTCATTAAATGCGGTAAAAAGTTAACGTTACTTTATAGTAAAAGAAAAAAATATTAACAAATTCACTAGTGAAATATTTAAACCTTAATGCATACCTCAGCGTCAGGTTGGGAGCCAACCGAATCGTCATTGTCTAAATTTTGATTCTCCAAGTGCTCCTCTTTGGTTTGTGGCATTTGTTGTAGCTCTTCTTTTGACTTGAAATCCAAGTGTCTAATATAAAAAGGTATCAAAAGACCTAAGATAACCTGAAAGTACAAAAACAGATGTATTTAATGGGATCAAGAAAGGGGATGTTTATCAGGATGATCTTGGCTCTGATGTAGTTGGCCAAGGAATGCATCCATCTTCGAAGCTCTCCCCGAGTGTGCAAAAAACGGGAAATATCAGCAGAGGTCTCGGTGATCAAGCCCAAACAAGTTACAACTTAGAGCCATCATTTGCTGAAGTGGCAAAAGAAAGTTATCTTCAAGGAAGAATTGACGACAAGGAGGAGAATATGCAGATATGGATCAAGGCAAAACTGGCGGGCGCTTTCCAATCCTGGAACCAGCCCGCATCTCTTCGGGTCGATGGTATGTTACAATGCTTTAAAAAATAACCGAGCACGAGGTATACTTTGAATGCCACTCAGAGATGTAAGCTTCAAGGATCTACCATCCAGACCATAGTCTGGTTTTCGGTAAAGCATAAGGAGCCTGATTAAATACAATGAGTGATCAGGGTTTTCAACAAAAAGTTATCCAAAACTGGCTGGAAGGTGTTAAAAACGGAACGAAGTACTAACGAAATGCGTCAAACTGTGCTAAGGCTTAATAAAACAGCACCTGGAAAGAAAGGGAGGAAAAATAAAATTTATCTTCGACTCGGTTATGGGCATAGCCTGCCATAAGCGCATAAACGCGACTGAGAACTTGGAACCACAAGAAGTATACAAGAAGTGCAGATGAACATATTTCAAGATGATCACGGTGCTGCAAATAAACGTGCACCAAGTAAAGTAGCAAGTGCTCCTCCAACGTCATCAGGGGCAGCAGTCGTACGAAATAAGATGCATAGAATAACCTCCTTAGTCGAGTATGAGGCATATCCTCTATACCTCTGCCGCACTCTGAGTTCACTTTGGAACACTTCTACCCGCATTTGGTTTTAAACCACAACCACCACGTTACGCCTCGAAGGGTCTACCTCCAAAAAAGTTTGGAGGAAACTCCGGGGGCTCTTGTTGCCCGTAGTACCAGACTTAAGTCTCAGGTCGAACCTCGTAGCCGAAGCTACTAACAGTTGAGCTTCTATACAACTCGGCTCTGGAGGCCTGTGGGTGGATATTAGCCTCCATTTTACAATAGGCTTCCCTTACAGTGGGTGTATTTAATTCCCCCGCCGCGGGAGCAGGACAATTAGCTGGGAAATAGAAGCTCTAAACTTTAGGTTATCAACTACCAATCAGGCACATGAAAAGATAATACCGACGGCCTGTAGTAAAGGTAGTACAGGGTACTTAGGTCTCATTAGGTCTTTCATGTGATGTGAATGTCAACCATGCAGCAAGTATAGACACTAGCAATATTGCCAAAGGGAGCTTTTTTGGACTGATTAGGCAACTGAGAAGTAAATTCCTCTCTTCACAGAACCTAAAACAAACTCTAAAATTCGCTCACTATATTCAGCTTTGAAAGTATTCGTTGCAGTACCCGCTGGTTGCAAGGGTCGGGTGTAGATTTCACTAGGTATTTCCAACTGGCGCCAAACAGCGAAAAGAATGGACGACTGGCGCGCTATTGTTGACTCAATGAAGAAGAAGAATCGAAATGCAATTCTCAATACCACCCCGATCTCGGAATCAGCAGAGCATGAGAAACTGGAAGGTCCTAACGCAGCACTTCTTCTCCGCTCATCTGCGAGAATCTTAAAAAACGTCCAACTTTTTAAAGAAATACTTCATTACCGAATTCATTAACCCGTTTTCACGGTTTTATAAAATTTTTGTCTTTTTCGAATTTTTTGTGATTTGTTTTAATTTTCAACAAAAATAAATACATATATGTAATTTCTACAAATTCACCTTAATATTTGTATTTTTCCGCGTACGCAAACCGCCCATCCACAAATCGGCCAATATCACTTGACTGCTGGGATGTGCCAAAAATGCACGATGATTGGCGGCCACCGCCAGGGAAAGGCAACATTGATTCGACCATGAGTGCAATTCACATGTGAGCAGGCGTTGAGCCTTCTCCGCATCTGTGCGATAGCTGAAATCCAATAATTTGATGCCTGGAAGACACAAAAAATATAAGAATAAAAAAATGCCAAAATATTAGAGATGAAAAATGTCAACAAATTCAATTAAATTTCATTTCAATCTAGTAAAATTGTTGTTGTTGCTAGAGAATGAGTCAATCCCAGTTGTCAATTAATTTAAAGCTTCAATTGTAAGCACACTCAGTTGAGACAAAGCACTGACGGATGTGCTAAAATAGCTCAAGCTTAAACACCTAATGGCTTTAAATTTTCACATATTCATACATATTGACCAACACATACATACATACCTTTACTTTCGAATTCCTTGGCATATGCACGCAGTTCATCATAGATCTCCGTAGCTAAATCATTCTCGGCCACCTCGTGTGCCATGGCCTTATAGAGCTTACAGGCGACCAATGACTTGGCCAACGCCTCTTCGCCGTGCGTCCACATGAGCAAAGCCATTTGTTGACGTTTTGTGAGCACAGCCCAAATCTGAAAGAAGAAATTCCAATAGCATTTGTGCGACATACATATACTCATACATACATATGAATATATCGCTTTGAAAGAGGAGCTTTACAAATGGGCGTAAAGTGCAAATGGCTTTGGTGACGCAAATACATAAATGCATACATACATACATACATACCTATTTATGTACTTATGTATATATTAATTATACAATCATCTACTTAATTTATGACGCTTGAAATTATTACCGTTAAAGAATTACTTCAACAAAATTTCACGCACTTAAGCCATTGTGCGTACTCGTATGTACGCTCTGCGATTGCCCTCATCAGCGCTACTTCCTTATAAAATTCTTACCAACAATTCGTTGAAGGGAAATTCGAAAAGTGCCATTTCCGTTGGGAAAGGCAGCGATCCGGTGAACAAGCTCAATGAGTTTGCGCCGGCATAACGTTGATATGCTGAGTATTTTCGGTATGAATTGGCGTAGCTGTTCATCACTTTGGCGTAGATCGGACGAAATTTTCGACTTGTATAATACGAACTGGAATGTGGGTGGCAGAAATTTGGGGAAGAGAAATGAGTAGAATATTTATTTATATTTTTATATATATTCAAAAATTTCTATAACTACTTAAATACATAACACAAGGAAATTGAAGTTAATTTGAAATTTTCACCGATTTCTTTGAATTAAATTTTGGTTTTAGCTGTAAAGCCAAGCCAAAAACTCAGCTGTTGGCACAACTTAATCAAGGTTTGGGACTAAAAATTTAATCGCACCTGTACCTATATCTAAGCTCGATCTAGTGTTTTTAATTATTGAGCCACTTGGCATAGAAAATAGGATAATCTTGATTTGCAGCTTTCAAGAGAACGGCACCTTCCCCGATCCCCGCTGCCGGAATTCACGTGGAATTTCGGCCCCAATCCATCTGGAAAAGAAACATGGTCCTTCGAGCCGGATCTTAAGAGAAAGCCAAATTAATATTTTATTTATTTATTTTTTACGAAAAAAATCTCTTTTTGAATATTCTGTAGTGGAAATAATACGTTCCCTAAAGAATAATCAAAAAGAGTAAATTCATCTCTGCTACTTTGTTAACAAAGAAAAAGGAAAACTCTAAGTAAGGAACAGTCAAAAGGGAACGGTTGAGAAGGTGAACGGCGGCCATTTCGAAAATTCAAAGGAAATTTTTTTCTTTCTGAACAAGACTAGGAGGAGCTTTTGAAAAACAGGTAATTGGAAAGGAATCGGATAAGTAATTTGAGAAAAATTGCAACAATATATTATACTAAATATATTTCCATCCCCGATCAAGACAGAAAAAAGTGATAAAAGAAGTGGGTGCGCAGGGCACTAGGCGCCAGCACTGTACAGTGAAAAATTAGTCGAGTTTCCCTGCTAACTTTGCAAACTTTGCGTTTGTTGAATTGGTTTAATCCAAATCCATCACCTAAATTACAAGTAAAATGGCTAGCGCTAATGATTTTTTTCGGGCCTGTGATGCTCTTTTAGAGTTTGAAGAGTCGTATAACAACACTCCAAGTGCAAATCATTCGGTCTTCTCTCTAGAAGAACTTAAGGCGTTATGGATAAAAGTCAAGGAGACGTTTGACGGATATTCGCGAAACCTTTCAGGAGGAGAATCGGATACATCGGCTATGCTTGCTGCAAAGTGTCGGTACCAGGATTGCTACGCAGCATACCTGACGTGCGCGGCATTGATGGGTGAAACCATCCACAACCTAACATTTGTGCAGCAGAGCTCGTCAACGGTGAATACTCCAGTTCGAGAACCTGAATCGGTCCCACGTTCGAATATTAATCGCCCCCCTTGCGACACCGAAATATTTTTCGGTGACTATATGGCATGGCCATCTTTTCGGGATTTATTTACCGCTATATACATTAATAATTCCCGTTTGACCCCAGTTGAAAAATTATACCATCATAATCAGAAGACTCGAGGAGAAGTCAAGGATATCGTCAAGAAATCTCCATTAACTAATGATGGTTTTGCAACAGCGTGGCAAAACTTATCCCACCGTTACGAAAATAAGAGAGTAATGGTAAATAGTCAATTAAAGACATTATTCAACTTACCCACAGTGACAGTAGAGCGCGGTGCGAAAATTAAAAACTTGCAACGAGCAGTAATAATTCTCTTCAAATGTATGGAATTGAGATCCGCAATTAGGATGCTATTTTTGTATTCTTAGTTCCTAATAGGCTTCCGGATACCACCTTAGCACTTTGGGAACAAGGAATAGTGGACAAGGCCGAAATTACGAGGTGGGAGAAACTAGATAGGTTTCTCTCAAGTAGGTTCCAGACTTTAGAAACTGTATCAGATATTCAAAGTACGCGAGTATCTAAAGGAGGCCAAAATAGGGCTCATGTAACACCATATGGGAAAAAGTTGTCTAGTTACCATACTCAATTTTTCCAGCCTGTTTGTAGATTATGCCCAGATTCATCGCATGCGCTAAAGGCCTGTCCAAAATTTTTAGCAATTAAGGTGGATGACCGGACTAAGGTAGTAAGGAAGTACAACTTGTGCATGAACTGCCTAGCACATTCACATATAGCACGCGATTGCAAGAGTTCCTTTAGCTGTTTCAGTTGTCACCAGCGGCATCATTCATTGCTACATAGGACACCGACAGGAAACAAGCCATCGACCACAACCAGTCGTTCTCAACCCGGTAACAGTGGGGATAAGGGTACACAATCTCCAACTACTTCCGGCAACATTCCGGCACTGTTCGCAACAAATGCAAAAAACATTATCTTGAGTACTGCGATGGTACACATACATGCGTGTATGCTACAACGGAATGAATTACGAAGCAAGTGCACTTTTGGATTCGGGCTCAGAGGGCACGTTCATCACAAAGCGGCTGCAAAAGTGCATTAAATTACCAACTAAACCTGTGGACTTTCAGATAAGTGGCATCAACGCAACGACACCAGCTAACGTACGAGAAGCCGCACCTTTGGTTATAGGTTCTCCTGTTAACCCCGAGATTATAATTGAGGCAAGAGGCCTGATTCTCCCCCAACTCACAGGGAACCTTTCTCAGCTTACAGTAGACCAAGTTGATTTGAGTCTATTGCCCCCTATCAATTTAGCCGTTGTCAACTTTTATAAAAGTCAGCAGGTTGATTTGGTGATTGGTGAATACCTGTACCCAGCGATAATGATGGGAAATATTCAAAGGAATATTTTGGGCTCTCTCCTCGGGCAGGAGACAGTTTTTGGATGGATCCTGACAGGACCAACCCCGAAATCTCCGAACAAATGGCAAAAATCATATGTTTTCTTGCATAGTGAAATTACGAGCTCAGATCTCACCAGATTTTGGGAGCTCGAACAACTTCCAAGCAAGAAACCGATTACACATGAAGAAGCATTCTGTGAACAGCTCTATACAAGTACGACAACGGAGGAAAATAATGGAAGATATGTAGTAGCATTACCATTTAAGCAGGACTTCCCAGAGGATGTTAATCTTGGATATTATCGAAACAGCGCAGTGCAGCAATTCCTCCGCAGCGAAGCATCATTGGCACGAAGGCCAGAGCTGAAGGCGGAATATCACCGTGTGTTGCGAGAATATATATCGCTCGGCCACATTAAGCCAATTTGTCCTTTTGAATCGAAACATTATACCCCTTAATAAAAAGTAGAAATAGATCTTTGGTAAAAAATTATCGAGGTATAACTAAACTATCTGCCAGTTGAAAAGGTTTTAAATCGCTTATCACAAATAATTTGTCTCAGTTAATCTCTTTTATTATATCTCATTGCCAACATGGTTTTGTTAAAGGAAAATCTATAACTACTAAGTTCCGAGATAACACAGAAAGTTTCTGGATATCGCTTATTACGATATTCGTGGTTTGGTTCATCATGAATTCGTTCCAACGGGATTTTTCGTGACGATAATGCGCCATCGCACCGAGTTGTAGTTGTGAACGATTTTAATACCAAAAACTCATTCAATACCATCGATTAACCACCATATTCACTGGATTTGGCCCCATGCGACATTTTTTGTTTCCAAAACTCATGAACCCGTTTCGACTGGATTGAGACCGTAAAAGAAAATTCGCAGAGGGAACTGAGGCCGACCGATTTCAAAAACTGCAGCAAACCAACTGGTTGACAGATCCCGCTCATTTTTGGCATAGTAATTAAGGACAGTGCTATCAACTTAACAAATAAAAAATGCTTAAAAATATTCAGCGCGGGCAGTTTAAATGACAATTTCCGGAAACTTTCTGGTGAACAGTGCTTTTACTCGTCCCAAAGCTTGACTTATCAGGTTTCCAGTCAAAATTCTCTTCATACATTATATCATATCTGTATGATCGAACTAAAAGAGTAATGTTTAAAAACTGAATTTCAAAAATTGTGATGTACTCGGATGATGTCAAGCTTTCTATGCCCTAAACAGCATCATAAAAAAAGTAAAGTTATGTGATCTCCTGAAAAGCCGTGCAGACAATTACTTACACAATAGATAACTGTATTTTGGAACCGCTTTATTGACCTGGGTATCACTATGGACTCTAAATCAAATACCCTTACGTTACCGTAGCTTCTTATACAATATTATTATTCAAATCAAATCTACTCTGCTCGAATGAAATCTGTTTTAAAACAATTACTTGTTTTCACCTTGATAAATTTGCTTTGGGACTCTCAATCTAGCAATATTCCTTCTTATACTAGTTGTCTTAAAATAATTAACCTCCTCACTCTTGCCAGGCGATAGGAAATCATAGGAGAGGCCGAACACCGTTGAGAATAATATTAGTAAATAAATAGTAAATCAGTCGAAATTCACCTCGACGACTTCGTTAAAAAGCAAAATAGCCGAATTTGGGTATGAGAGACCCCACACATAACCACGAAAAAGCATTGCATCCTTAACGAGTGACTTTTTGGAGTAGTCTGGTCTTGGTCTGGGGTTTCTCGAATATGAGGAAGGAACTGTCGTTACCGTAAATACTAATCGCTAGCATGCCCTTAAAGATCCGTTGTTTCCAAATATTGAAAAACATATCATGGACGATGTATGGTTTAAATAGGATGGCGCTACGTGCCTCACACACAACCTTGTTGCGTTCGAAAATCGGATAGTTAGCCGAAACAGCGATGTTAACTGGCAGTCAGGAATACTTTTCCATGAAGCTGTTTAGGATAAGTACTATGCAAAATCATGAATCGAAAATATGTTAAAAAATTGAGTCGACAGACAAAACAAATTGGGCTACAGCAAGGCCAGCCTAGGCAGCGATATGAATAAGGTGGTGTTTCATAACTATCCGGAATGTTGAGGTATTTTCATAAAGGTAAAATAATTAAAAAAAATTTTTTTTGGAAAAATTTTAAAACTTAGAAAACGTTTTTCCCATTAATGGTTTCACCCTTCCTTTTGATCCCACCTAATACAGAACGTTTTCTTGGCGTTATGAAAATTCGGCCTTGCCGTTGAATTAACTGATTAGCCAGGCTTCACATATGACTTTTCCTTTTTTTTTAGCGTTTAAGCAGTATTTCCGACAACAAGATCGTCTTCCAACACCTCTTGGCGTCTTTTAACGTCTCTTGGCTCAGCGATATATACCTCTGCCTTGTGTAGAAGTAGGTTTTGTATTCTCGATACCGCTGACATGAACAGATCTTGGCTAAAGTGTGTGCCTTAGCATTAGGTTAAGATGAGTAAGCAATAATACGCTTAGGTCAATGTAGGCACATTGTAATATCACACTGTTTACCTGATTACCAAGTTTCACTATCCATCCACTTCGATTCCCTTATAAATTTCGTTAGATAATTTATCTTTATATCTGCTATGTTATACAAATCATAGATGAAAGCAGCTCCTAGATATCGGAACCTAGGTCTCACATAGGAGATGACAGACTGTTTCTTACTTTTCATCGCTATTCCAGCTTCTAAACCAGCAACCTCAGCGCATGTCGCCCTATCAAGCAGTGACCTGTTAAGACTCCTACAATCAATTCGCGTGTCCTTTTTCGGTCATTGTGAGTCCAACTTGATTCGACTCATTCGGCTCATAAGGCTTTGAGCAAAAGACATACCAATGCTTTCTATGTCGAGAAGAATCTGCTTGGTCGTGCTTTGCCTGGCAAGTTCGTCTGCCTTACAATTGCTCTCTATGTTCCTGTAACCAGGAACCTCTAAAAAAGATGTTAAGTCAGGTCCCCTAGGTTCGATCCCAGCCAGAAGTAGTCTGATGAGGAGATGTCGTGATTTAACAAAATATTCAAGAGCGAGATACGAGGTGTGACAATTAAGTAATGAGACCGATTATATTGCCGCGATTGTGGTAACCCTGCGACCTTGAAATTCCCTTTCCCCTCTCCCGGCATCCTTCTCCTCTGCATTGATATATTTGCCATCGCCTGCTGTGTCGTGCTGAGTAAACGTGTGTTCAAGGAATGGAAAAACGAAATCAAGAGCAACGGGTCGCGATACAATTTTGCGCCAAATTGGGCAAAACAGCTTCGGAAACGTACGCTAAAATTGTGAAACTGCATGGTGATAGTGCCCTTAGTCGTGCCCAGGTATTTCGATGGCATAAAGAGTTTAAGTTTAAGTAAAGCTCGCATGAGCAAGTCGAAGAATGATTATTGCTTTTTTTGATAGCCGTGGAATCGTCCACAATCGTCCGGGGCAAACCGTAAATCAAGTCTACTATCGCCAGTATTTGGCCTCTAAAGTGATCGCCGTGTTGCAACAACCACCTTATTTGTCCGATATGTCACCCTGTGACTTTTTTTTTGTTCCCTAGAACAAAATCGGTGGTCAAAGCAACCCATTTTGAGTCGATTAAGGACATTCAGGCGGCCGTGACGAGGGTACTCGCAGACATCCCAGTCGAAGCGTTCCAGAAACGTTACAAAGCATGGAAAATGCGCTGGAATCGTTGTATAGCTGCCCAAGGTGACTTCTTTGAAGGGAAAGGCAGAGTTGTAGAATAATTTTGAAATATACGGTTTTTATGGAATCACTCTCATTACTTAATTGTCACACCTTGTAATCAGCTCTATTTGGCGACGACAGTCCATACAATTTAATCGCATCCTGACTATCGCTGTAGTTTGCTGCCTCCACAATAGCAGAAATTTCATCCTGAAATACACTGCAGACAACTCCTCCAACTCAATCTAACGGTACGAGTATAACCGGTGCAGACCTTACTTATCATCTACTCAGATGGATGAATGAATGAAAAAAGTATTTGCTAGATCGCTCCAAATGGTCTCCGTTAGCTAGCGAACCTTGCGTAGTTTTTAATTTGTTTCTATTCTATAGAAACAGAGTGTAAAGTTAAATTTATTTGGAAATAATCAAATGAAGCATTCAATTATTATTGAGATGCCAACAAATTTTAACTTATATATGTAGTATATACCTATGTATGTTCCTGGTTTGTTAGTAAGATTAACCCAAAGGATAAGGGCCACACAATGTGTGCTTGATTAGCATTTGCGAATACCTACTGAGGATTATTCGGCGAAAAACAGCACGTGACGCTTGTATTAAAATGGGAAAGTGTTAAGAAAGATTTTCAGCTGGAGGGCAAGTTTACAGCTAAAATAAAGGGAGATCCATTTCGGGATTACCTACTTTTTCAAAGAAGGAAACAGGAAGGAAAATTCAAATTTATTGGGGAATGTTTATTACCATTCGAAAGAACATTGTTTGGCTTTTTTTTTTTTTGAAGATTATCTTTTTCAATTGTGGTCCCTTGAGCCCAATTTTCAATGGCCCGATCGAGCATTTCGACTGGTAACTGGCGAATGGCACGCGTGCTGTTTTGCTCCTAGGCCTGCATCGAAGCGGGATCTTGGTAGCCAATTGACCGGCCCAAATCGTGAAATTATCTGCCCACCGAATTGTTCTCTCAATAAGTCCATTGATTTGATTGAAACCAAATGTCGCCGAGATCACGAGCTTCAATTTCAGGCATCAAATAGTCGGTTATCATGGCGCTATAACGGTCGCCATTGACGGTTACGTTCATTTTTGATGAAATACCGATAATTCCACCGGCAAAAAAAACCACACGTTGTCTCAAATGTGGCATTTCTACTTGTTTACATACCCTTTGAGACAGAAATGGGCCTCATCGCTGCACAAAATTTGGCTCGCAAGCGTCGGATCTACTGGGAGCTTTTCAAGCACCCATAGAACGAGGCGACGTCGCTCAGGAAGATCGAGTGGCTTCAGTTCATGTATAAGCTGTATTTGTACGCTTTTAATTTAAGATCTCGACTTAAATGAGCCAAGACGTTCCATACGTCAGTCCGAGTTGCTGCGAACGGCGCCGATTCGACTCTCCACGGTCATTGTGCGCACTCTCAGCTACGGCCGCCATATTTTTTGTTCACTGCGTTCTGGACATGGTCTATTCGGTCGAATATTATCCAATAATGAATGCTGGGTCTAAAGATAAGTGATGGTGTTGCGAATAGTACGCTCAGTAGGCCGATTATGTTGACCATAAGTTGAGCGAGCGAAGTACATTCTTTACAGAACGTGAATTTTCGTAATAAAGTTGACCGATTTGTAAACGTTGTTCAGGCGGAAGTCTTTCCATGATGAAATGTCAAGCAATAATGAACAAAAATAACATGATAGTTAGACACGACTCACACGTGATCTGTCAAAAGAAGGCTATTGAAAAAGTACCTCTATTTGGGTCACCCGTTTTAAGGATGCAAAAGACTTTTACCTACATATGTTTATATAAATCAGTACACTTTCTAAACATAACTATTTTTAATTCTTGAGTAATTCTTTAAGAGACTAGTAGACACAGCCAGCAATAAGAAACCTGCTCCAATGAAAGAATTTAACAAAATTACAATAGTTGGATGAAAAATTTTGATCTGTTTGACAACTGGCAAAAAACTGGTTGTGTATTACTCGGTACTTACTGCCCTGCTTTATTCTACTGGTTAGGTTCATCCTTAAACCCTATACTGTTAAGTTTCAGGCTCACACGCGTTTCGTGATTAATACACAACACGACATCATTAGTCACGATGCAATATCGTTTCGCTCGTTCGTTTTCGGGTGATCTAAGACCTCGACTGGATTCACCATACCATCGGTAAATACTGGCCCTTGATGGAACTTCAGCGCCAAAAATTAATTAAGTTTATCGATGCGCTGTTGTTAAGCTAATCAAGGACGAAAGTTGAAAAAATAATCGTGCAAAATTATTCTACTGAGGTAGAAGTTTGCGTACAAATAGACAGACAGATGGAACTGACCTCTAAACTACTGTTGATTGCCCGCACTGCTAATTATGAACACCTAGAGTTGCGACGGAAAGGAGATAACAGTATGACAATGGGGTCTTTGATCTCAGTAACTAATAAATGGCGAACATATTTATTATTAAAAGCTATAAAGTCAGAGAATCGACTCAATATGAAGACAAGTAATAAAATTACTGCGATAGAAGGTAAAGGATATTCTAAAGTCCTTGTATTAATTGTCACCCATATTAATGTACATGCTGTCAAATCAAGCACCTCAGGATGAATCTAGTCGTTATTGTCTAAAATGTTTTGAAAAATGGATAATGATGCGTATTTTGGAGTTAACCGTGTCTGTCGCATTTATAGCGATTGCAACTCATAATAATGTGCTTAGCATCGTTGCACATATGGGTGGATAGGAGCTGTGGAAACTGTGTAATGGTATGGATGACCGTGAATAGTGCGCGTGCAGATCTCTGATCGATGCCGTAGTATTATGCTGACTGATCACTTGCTTGATGGATCGCTTGTAGCTGGCAACTGTGTTTTGCCAGGTGTCTGATCGCAACATGTTCTTTGGAAAAACAGTAAAAAAGATCATGATAAATCTTTTCGAGACCGTTTGTTTTCTCCGTGGTCTAAAATGAAATCAGATTTTAAAACAATTGCGTAGCTGTCGCCACTTCGCCGGATCGTTGAAAGACGGAGAAATTAACCCGAAAAATTTATCGTGGTTGTCGGATGTTTTTTTGTTTAACATAAACTTCTGGATAACACAGATTTCACGTACAATAAATATTTATTTATGACCGATTAAGTCGTTCTCCGATATGTAAGAGAACTTAATTTTTTATTTAAATTAAATTTTTATAATTTTACTTAATATGTCACAGCTGCCATCCGATGATTTTATAATGGTACCCACTCTTTGAGAACAGTAACGCACCATAGGTTACGCTCTGTGTTTCGATAGTAAGGACCAATTGCGATCGATCACGACCGTCTTCGTTTGACATCACAAATCACCACTCGCTTTAGAAATGGGTCCGTTTTTTGTTCACAGCATGGAAAATTGGTCCAGGAGGTTTCTTGTCGCTCACTCATGTAACAGCCATACATTAAGATTCTGATTCCAAACTGCTTTTTGTGCAATATTTAGCACCTAGGCAATCGAAACAGGTCTTGCTAGATGGTGAGACTCGACTATTTCGATCGTTTATAGACATTTTCGACAATGGTCTGAAATCTCCTTTAATAATAAGGGCTCGGAGAAGTTCTTCTTTATACTAACCGAGAGTTAACTCTATCTGACTCTATCGAGTAGAGAAGTTCAAGTTGCAGACCTGAATCCAGAATGTATAATATGATGATTCAGTATCAATAAGAGTAGTGCGAGTACCTAAATAGAAGGCTCAAGGAACGGGTCAACAATAACGGGAAACTTAAAACATATCCAGATTCGGGCTTGTGAACAACTCTATTACTTTTGACTGAGTAGGGTACTGAAGTTCTTTCTTAACTAATAAAAAATAAATATTTTCCTCTAAGGCGAAGAAAGATGCTATAAAAACTAAAAGGACAAAAAAGACTTAGGGCAAGCTTTACATTTGGGATTTGAAGAGAAATATATACCATACCATAGAAAATCTATGTCGACACTGATTTATTCCTCAAATATAAATGGATGGACGCAAGTGAGGCAGCAATCCAAGCGATTGTGGAAGACGTAAAAGAGGCTTCTACAAATAACCTACGCCAATCCCAGGTGTACTGTTGTTGACAGGTCCATAATTGCTTAAGCGGTATATGTGACGACTGAGAGGACAACCCGAATAATTAACAGAAAATTTATAATTTCGATTTTTTAGCGGGAAATATTAATGCACTGGCATTATTACCACTCACTAAAGTCCAACTAAATGAGATGGCATTGCAACCGACAGATTATTAGCATCATCACTATCAAAATGTAGTTAGATCAGCGATTACATTCCAAAAGAAAAAAAATTTGCGAACAAGAATAAGGAAGCGAAAATAACAAACGAATAAGTTTTGTTAAGCAGCAAATGATAAAGAGTGAAGGAATTAACTGAAATTAGGTAAATGAAGATTAGATAAAAAGGTTTAATACTTTAAAAACTAATTAATTTGAATGCAGACCATAAACAAAATTAAAGTGCAAGGATAAATTTAAAATAAATTACAGGTTTTAATTCTATTTTTTATCTTTTTAAAGTAGAAAAATTATTATCAATTTTCATGAAATTTTTTCAGACACTGAACTAAAGCCATAATAAAAAAATATATATATATATATAAATGGCGCTTTGTAACCGCTTAAGCGATATTCGGCCGAGCTCCTCATCAAATTTGTGGTTTTGCGTTTTAATGGTTTTCCAACAAATGGAGGGACCTACAGTTTATACTAAGCCGCCTTCGAAGGGCTGATGGTTTTTTAATTAGGAGCTTTTATTTCATGTCCGAAATATACTCGGAATGATGGATATTCCCTGCCGAGGAGCGACCACAATTAGAAAGTTTAAATTAATTTTATATTTAAATTAATTTTCCATAACTTTTAGATGTTGGTGGCACCGGGATTTGAACCCGAGCCTTCCGAACGTCAGTACGCAATGCTAACCACTCGGCTACCGCGGCCGCCAAACATAATAAAAATATTGTATCGAAATTCAATCTTCCAGCGTTTTTTTTTTTTTACTTTATTTCTTCACACATCTGCAGTTACTTGTTCGCATATACGTGTATGCAAGTGATTTACCAGATATTGAGTTCATCATAAATTATTCATGAACTCCACATGTAGTATGTATACGAGTAATACGAAGGCTGCTATATATATTTATGGCCTAGGCAACACTAAGTGTTGCCAGGTGCAATCTGACATTTGGAAAGTTTGACATTGTTTAGCATAACATCACTCAGAACGTTTTGTCATTTAATCGTGAATTTTTTTATTTACAGGGAATTAAAAAATTCATCGCGGCCAAAAAATGAAATTAACTCGTGAACATTTTCGTGCGATCATTTTTCACAACTTTCGACGTGGATATCACGACAAGAGTGCATCGATGAACTAAAATCTTTGTATGGCTATAAAGCACCATCCTATAGCACTGTGAAAAATTGGTACAACGAATTCAATCGTGGCCGGCACTCGCTCAAAGACGAATTTCGTGAAGGTCGTCCAAAAACAGCCGTTGTGCCAGAAAACATCGATGCCGTACGTGAACTGATAATGCAAGACCATCATGTAACATACCTTCAAAAAGAGGCATGCCTATGCATTTCTCCCACCAGCATACATTCGATATTGTATGAACACCTGGCCGTAAAAAAGGTTTGTTCTCGTTGGATCCCGCACAATTTGACAATCGCTCAAAAAAAGGCTCGTGTGGATTGGTGTAAAGAAATGCTGAAAAAATACGATCGCGGTGCTTCAAAAGACGTTTATAGGATCGTCACAGATGACAAATCATGGATCTATGCGTACGAGCCCGAAACAAAACAGCAATCGACCGTGTGGGTCTTCTAAGACGAGCCAAATCCAACGAAAGTTGTTCCTGGAAGAAGCACTTCGAAGCAAATGGTCGCCTGTTTCTTCGGCAAAACTGGTCATGTGGCGACTGTTCCGCTTGAGCAACGTAGGACGGTCAATTATGAGTGGTACACCACCATTTGTTTGTCTGAAGTCTTCGGAGTAATTCGAAAAACAAACAAGAGAAGACGAATCATTGTGCACCATGATAATGCGAGCCCTCACACATCGGCTCAAACCAGCGCCTTTTTGACCGACCAAAAAGTCGAATTGATGGGTCATCTGCCGTACAGCCCTGACTTGGCACCCAATGACTTCTTTTTATTCCCACACATCAAGAAAATAATGCGTGGTCAACGATTTTCGTCGCCAGAAGATGCTGTTGAAGCATTCAAAAACCATGTTTTGGAGGTGTCTCAATCGGAGTGGAAAAAGCGCTTCGAAAAATGGTTTGAGCGCATGCAAAAGTGTATAAATCTTGATGGAGAATATTTTGAAAAACAATAAAACCATTTCCGTTGATAAATATTCGTATTTTCATTATTAGGCCAGAAATACATATAGCAGCCCTCGTACTTGTGTAAAAATTTGAATGAGTGTACGAGTATATGCATTAATATCATAAATGTTTATTCGAATGCCAGTACATATTTTATGCGTGGCTAAAAATAGCGCGCCCAGCTGTTCAAATATTCTGTTGCAACAGCCTGTGCTACCGAGCGTATGAATAATAGAAAACTAAATGCCAGGACTTTAAATAAAGTAAAAAAAAATGGAAAAACTTATTTATAGCAATTGCGTGCCTATATAACGAATCAAGAGATTTAACTAATTGGAGGTAAAAAAATAAAATATATAAAAAAAGGAAAATAAAATAAAATTATATAATAATAAAACGGTTATAGACCAAGTAGTCCTTGGACAACTAAAAAGCAGAGAGCTTTTGATTCGGAGCCCCAATCATGGCTTATCAAGGTGCTGCATTTGTATAAATTCAATCTCGATATAATAACTTTCCTAGAGAAAATTATGAATTATTGGGAAACGCGAATAAAATTGCCACGATCTGGAACTGGACCCTTGTGATATAAACATCAGTAATGGAATCTTCCAAGGTGATTCACTGAGTTCACTCTGGTTCATCATCAGCATGAATCTCCTCAGTCATTTTCTTAGCACTTAGTAAAAGTAATATAAAACAAGAAAATAAAAATTCAATGAAAAGTCAAACCATAAATCCCAGAGTGCAATAAACACTTTCGCAGTATAGCAAAAGCGACAAAAAAGGAGACTGAAAACAAAAAGCGACCTTAACGAAAAAAAGGAGCAATTCTTAGCGCCAACACAAATCCTTATCAACATTATTACCACTCACTAATGTCCAACTAAATGAGATGGCATTGCAACCGACAGATTATCAGCATCATCACTATCAAAATGTAGTTAGATCAGCGTTTACTTTCGAATTTTATTGGCTACGAAGCAAACTTTTCGACTTTTTGGTGTTGAGACCAAAAGAAAAAAAAATTTGCGAACAAGAATAAGAAAGCGAAAATAACAAACGAATAAGTTTTGTTAAGCAGCAAATGATAAAGAGTGAAGGAATTAACTGAAATTAGGTAAATGAAGATTAGATAAAAAGGTTTAATACTTTAAAAGCTAATTAATTTGAATGCAGACCATAAACAAATTTAAAGTGCAAGGATAAATTTAAAATAAATTACAGATTTTAATTCTATTTTATATTTTTTTAAAGTAGAAAAATTATTATCAATTTTCATGAAATTTTTTCAGTACAGTAGCTTTAAAACAGACACTGAACTAAAGCCATAATAAAAATACATATAAGTTAACGAATTCTATATTCGCATTAAATAAAAAAATATTTTTTATTTCTGGTCTTACGACCTTTTATTATCGAAGTCAAAACAAGAATTAATTAAACAATCTAAAATTTGCTAATTTATAACTTATGTGCTAACTTATGGCTCTGCTCTAGTTTAAAAGATTCCAGGAATTTAGCCCGCTTGCAATGCACGTGGCGAAAATGCTGAGCATTGTAAAATAATCGTCGTGGTGTTGTTGTTGCGAAATGATGGTTTGAGCGGAAATCAGGTAGACATGGCGTTAGCATTTATTATGGTGTGAAATCATAAGTACATTTGACTGTCAATTTGTTACAACGTAACTCTTCCCCTCTTAAGAACGGTCGTCCTCGAGCGTTCATCAAAAATAGGGTATGTTGTTAAAATTTATGTAAGTATTTTCGTCTTTTGAATGATCTTTAAGTTTGCTAAGATTTATGTTTGCTGGAGACATATGGGTAATGTCCAGTGCGTTGTTTTGGTTTTTTCTCCAAAATTTACGAAAAATTGTTAAGCTGATGGCTGTAATTGCAATCGCTCCAAGTGAGAAAAAACTATTTGATATTGCTGCTGTTTTGAGGAGATTTATTCTTCGTATGTTATCAATATGGAATTCTTTTAGAGCCTCAAGAGAAAGTAGCTCAATTCGGTTTTTCTCGATCGGTGCTGGTTGTAGAACTGCCGGAAAAGCAGGCAGTGGGACTAAATCGTAATTTATGTAAGATTGATTATTTATTTTTAAAGTTGAATTATGAAAATTGATAAGTTGTGTCCCTGATAAATTCTTTTGTATTCCATCGATATCTATGATTCCTTCAAAACCATTAAGTAAAATTGTTCCGGGTTTTAGTTCTTCTATTTTTTGGATGTGCTGACCATTGGTTAAGGTGCAAGACGAATTTAAGCTATTTATTATTCTAGGTATACAACTACTATTACTTATATTTATTAATTGATCTAGTTTACAAATTTCAATTTTTTTATAATTATCGCAATGGTTTTTAATTCCGTAGGTATCTTTTTTACCTATTAATATTTTTTCAAATTTTACATTAATTATGGTTTTATTTTTTATTACTGGTTTTACAATAACTTTTCGAAAATTTTCTTTAGTAGTTAATGGTATTTTTACCAAGTAAAAGATTGTCATATTTTGACTAATTACATTTATATTTGATATTTCTAATGCTTCTTCTGCATTTTTTCCTCACTTTCTAATTTTTCTAGAGCAATTTCTATTTCATTTTTATTTAACAATAATGTGTTTACAATATCTTTCTTTGCCCATTGAATGGCATATTTTATATTTATCAATTCCTCTTTTATTAATCTTATCCTATTTTGAAGGTTTATAATGGTTTCGTTTTCAATATTTGAATCTTTCCTTATATTATTAAAAATATTATTTACTATTAAACTAATATTATTAATTTTTTCATTAAAAATTTCGTTAATTATAACCTGTTTGTTATTATTATTATTAATTTTATTAAGATTATTAGTTATGATTTCCAGATCGTCATGATCGGGGCTACCGGCAATAAATTTCCATGCCGTACCTAAAATATTAATGGCTCTTTTCTGTCTTTTCCCGACAGGTTTTATAGTTTCTAAAATTTCTAAAGATTGGGTTAGTTCATGCTTTAATATGGGGTATAGAATTGTATCTTTAGGTATGTCCGAAGAGATGAATCTGAACATGTCTATCAGAAATTGTTCGTATTTGTTAAGGTCGATTATATGTATTAGCCTAAAGGCTCCGTTCTGTATTTTTGCCAGTCCGTCATTTACTGTAACTACTTGTGCAGGGGAGTAGTCATAGATGTCCACTGTCGCCGTGACAGAGTAAAATAGGAGAAGGCTGAAAAATAGTTATATTTAATTTTTTATATTGCTTTTGTGGACTATTTTCCCTGATTCTGTTAAAATTGTTGAATTTCTATCTTCTTTTACTATTTCTTTTTTAAATTTTGGGGAAACTTTTGTACCTAATCTTTTGTTTATTTTTACATAAATGGTTTCTCCTGGGTGATAAATTTTTATGGGATTACGTGTTTTATTATGATATTCAAGATCCTTTGTCTGCTTTCTTTTCAGTTCGCAAATATTTTCTTCTCTAGCTTTTTCGAATAGATTGGGGTCTGTCGATACTCTTCTTCCGAAGAATACTTCTATAGGCTTTTTCTTTGTAGTTGAATGAACTGTATAATTGTATTCGTAAACGGAATTATCAAGAAGTTCTGCAAATGAAGTGAAATTACGTTCAGCTTTTAGACAACGCATTATTTCTGTGAGCGTTGAGTGAAATCGTTCTACTTGACCATTGACGAAACTTGAGTAAGGAGGTGTTCTAAAAACTTTAATTTTAAGCGTGTCTTCTAATAAGAACTTTATGGATGCTGAGTTAAGGGACGTTTCGTTGTCGATAACGACTGATTCTGGTACACCAAATTGAAAAAGTAACTCGCGAAGGGGTTCTTTAATATGTTCTATTACTCTTGATCTAATAATTTTTGTTTGTGCATACTTGCTGAATTTATCCAATGCTGTTAATACTATATTTCTATTTGTCATATATATATCTATGTGTAGAATTTGTCCTGGGAACTGTGGGATAGGGGTTTCTCCTAATTTAGGTTTGGTAGGGTGGCGGTCATATTTGTTCTCTTTACAAGTTGAGCACTGTTGAATTATCCTTTTTATTGTTTTAGTCATAGCAGGGAAATAATAATTTTCTAAAATTTGGAGTTTATTTTCACGAGAATTTCTATGAGCTCTTTTGTGAGTGTTTATTACGATTTCTTCCTGTTGACTTTCATTTGTAATATCTTGAACTAGTAGTCGCGAAAATCTTGTTTTATAGTTATTGAAGTGGACAGGGTATATTTCCTGAATTTTGCCCATAGTTCTTTCATCGGTTCTGATGCAATTAATTACAGAGGGATTAAGATATCTTTTAAATAGGTTTATTAATACTCTTGGACTGTAATCTGGTTCTTCTATGACATGTCTATGGTATGTAGGGAATATTATTTGAAATTGATAAGTAGAAGTTGGGCCTGAATTAAGGAACAATTGGTTCTTGAAAACATTTATGGGTGATTCTACATGCCAAATTAAGTTATCAGACGAGCTTTCGTCACTATGTTGGGTTATTGACAAACTATTGATAGGTTCAGGAGGCATCCTTGATAGAGCGTCAGCTACGACGTTAGTGGTACCTGGTTTGAAGTAGAGTTCATGATTGTATTCCTCAAGAAAGGATTTCCAACGTTTCATTTTAGAATTATTGTTTTTATTACTCAGCGCTTGAGTTAAAGGCTGGTGATCTGTATAAATATTGACTTTGGCTGAGCCGTATAGGTAATTTCTGAAATTGTTTAGAGCCCAAGTAATTGCTAAAAACTCTTTTTCGTTTGTAGCGTAGGCTTCTTCTGTTTTATTTAGAGTTCTAGAAATGAAGGCAATTGGCTTTTTATCTTGTGAAAGGACTGCACCAATTGCAAAATTTGAAGCGTCTGTTGTTAAATGGAATTCTTTATTGAAATCGGGGTAGGAGAGTATGACGTCATCAGACATGAGTGAATTTTTAATTTTATTAAAGGCATCTTTTGCATCTTCATTTGGTTCGATGCTGATTTTGTTAGACTTATTTTTTGATACATGTCCTTCTTCCCCTCTTAAGAGTATTGTTAGGGGTTTAGCCAATTTGGCGTAGTCTTTGATAAAGCGACGATAGTAGCCTGAAAGACCTAAGAAAGAACGAAGTTGTTTAATATTTTCTGGGTAAGGCATTTTAGCTATTGCCTCTACTTTTTTGGGGTTTTTAGTTATTCCTTTTGACGAAATAATGAAACCTAAAAACTCTACGGAGTCTTTGAAAAAATGGCATTTATCTAATTGTATCTTCATATTGGCTTCTTCAAGCGTTTTGAAGACTAGTTGAAGGTGACGCGTATGCTCTTCTTCGGAATTGCTGAAAACGACTATATCATCGATATAGACATAGCAAATTTTGCCAATGTGATGACGTAGGATGTCATCAAGAGCCCTTTGAAAAATTGAGGGGGCATTTTTGAGTCCAAATGGTAATCTCGTAAATTCGTATTTACCATTGTTGATTGAGAAGGCGGTTTTCTCGATATCTGACTCCTTGAGCGGAATTTGGTGAAATCCACTTTTTAGATCCAACACAGAGAAAAATTTATTTTTCCCGAGTTGAGAAAGTACTTCGTTAATTTGGGGTATTGGATAGCGATCTGCTACAGTAATTGCATTAAGCTTGCGATAGTCGATAACGATTCGACCTTGATGGTCGAATGATGCCATCATCTAACATTTTATTTATTTGAGTTTCAACTTCATTTTTGAGTGACATTGGATAAGGGTAATACCTAGTGTAAACGGGAGTATCTTTGTGTGTTCTAATTTCTCCTACAACTTTAGTTGTATAGGTTAGTTTATCATTTGGTTCCGTAAAGAGATTGGAGAAGTTTTTGGCTAAATTTTCTATTGCATTCAGTTGAGTTGGTGACAATTTATCTTCCTTAGTGTCGATCTTGTTTACAGATCCTGAGGCTAATTGTTTAATTTTAATTTTAGTGTTTCCTTTTAATTCCATGAAGTTACCTTTGACGTGAATAACCGCATCGAGCTCTTTAAGACTATCATTCCCGAGGATACCATGGAATGATTTCAAGGTTGGGAGGAGGTAAAACTTCAATTTTTTATCCGAATTAAATAGATTAAGAAACGTATGTTGTTTAATTTCAATATCTCCTGCTATTGATTTAGCAAAGAAACTGTTTTCGTTATTGATTGGGTTGGGCACGATTGAAGGTTGAATGTAATTTTTTGTTGATCCTGTGTCTATTAAAAATTTTACAATGTTTCCACTCTTCAGTCTACATTCAAAATAAGGCAGCGAAGAGTGACTCATTCTAAAAAATGTAAGTCTGTTGTGTCAATATAATTTTCGTCAATACTTGCGTCATTGTTACTATAATATTCTTCGTTGTAGTTTTCCGTATTGTCATTTGTCTTACTGTCACTTGTCATGGTAGGATATTGTTCGGAATCTATATGGAAATTTCTTTGAATTTTATATGGCGGCATAGATGGTGTAGGGTTAATAGGAGGTGGTCTCTTATTGGTAAGGTCGTTATTTCGTGGCTTATTCATATAATTTATATGTCTAGAACGCAAAGTTTGATCAATTTCCATTGGTTCTGGACGGGGTTGTGGTTTGAATAAAGGGCGCGGTGGTGGATTGAATTGCTGATGTAACTGTTGCGGACGTTGGACTTGATAGTTTATTTGCGGTGTCCTATGTGCGTTGGCTGCGTACAACCTTGGTTGAGGCATGTGTGCCAATTCAGGATAGAATTCATTATTCATCCTTCTTGGGGGTAGGGGCGGACGAAAGTCTTGATGTCTCCTATTGTGGTTACCGTTGCTATTGCTTAAAGCATAGCTAGACCGAAAATTCTGATTTTCTAATTTAAGGCAAAGGTGAAGTGCCTGAGGAAGATCTACAGGTTCCCTCATTCCTAGGAGTCTGGGTAAATCTCCTTTAAGTCTTCGCACAAAGGTGTCAAGGGCTTTATCTCTGTACGTTCTTGTAAGTAAGTGCATGGCTTCTTGGCCGACTTCCATACAACCTAATTTATTTAATATGAGAGACAAATGAGAGTATACCTTCTGGTAAAACTCTTGAATGGTAAGACTGCCCTGTACAAGTGCAGTCATTTGATACTCGAGAGTACCGAGATCGCGCTTATCCGCGTAGTGGAGTGTCAGGCATTTGGAGATTGCCTTCCAATCCAAGGGTGTGTTATAAGATTCGAGGGCGGTATCAGCATTGCCCACAATCTTATTTCTTATGACATTTAGTATGCCATAGTACTTAGGTGTGCCTTTCATAGGCTCGTATATGTGGAGGATCCTGTCAACACTTTTCCTCCAGGATGTGAATTCTCCCGGGTTTCCGGAGAACTCCCTTAGACATCTTACCACATCAGGTATTTTTTCTAGGTCGGAAACATTACCGGATAAATTCGAATCAATTGTAATGTCCGTAACGTTTGAGAAATTAGCGTTCGGGTTAAGGGCAGCTTGAACTATGTTACGCCCCTCTGTCCGTAGAACATTATTCACAATATTTGTGATCACTGAAGTTAATTCGTCCATGGAAAATGAGTTAGAGGTGGGAAGGGATTGACCAGCAGATTGACCTGGTTGTACGTTAAGTACTGGTGGCCGAACAAGGTTAGCAGGATTAACTGGCATGGTCTTACTAATATTAATATTATTGTTATTTTTTTATTTATTAATTTTATTTATCTAAGCTAAATATATATATTATTTTTCCTAATTAATACACTATATTTTTCTTTTCTTAATATCTTAGATTTCCTAACTCTATTATTTCTTTCCTTTTCTTTCACAATTTTTTTATATTTAATTCTTAAATTTTCTTAATTGCAATTCACAATTTTTTTTTATATTTAATTCTTAAATTTTCTTAAATTTTTTTTTTTTTTTTTTTTTTTTTTAACTTTTTATTAATTTCCTTTTTTACTACTTTTCCGTTTCATCAATTTCATTTATTCACTTTATTTTTAAGTTTAGAATTTTCTTTAATGTTTTCTTTTTTTTACACTTTCCTTTAAATTTTTAAAATTTTTTATTAGTTACTTCTTTAAATCATTTAATTTTTATCAAGCTCTGTTACAATTATTTTCTTGGATTTTTTTTTTCACTTTCTTAAAACTATGTCTTACTTTATTATCAGGAACATGTCCTGGGCAGGCGGCTAGCGTCTCGTGCGCTTCCTGTTTGCTTGAGCTACTTAGGGACCTCTTCTCCTGCTCTTTTTTCTTAGATGTCCTCGCCTTCCGCAGTCCGTTTGAAGTGCCAAGATGAGTAGTAGTAGTATCGTCCTTCCGACGGGATTTTTTTTGTTAAATCACTCACGGTTCACTTTTACTCGATTAACAACTTTTACGCGACGCGAAGGCAGGCCCGTTAGTTGGGCGCCAGTTAACGAATTCTATATTCGCATTAAATAAAAAAATATTTTTTATTTCTGGTCTTACGACCTTTTATTATCGAAGTCAAAACAAGAATTAATTAAACAATCTAAAATTTGCTAATTTATAACTTATGTGCTAACTTATGGCTCTGCTCTGGTTTAAAAGATTCCAGGAATTTAGCCCGCTTGCAATGCACGTGGCGGAAATGCTGAGCATTGTAAAATAATCGTCGTGGTGTTGTTGTTGCGAAATGATGGTTTGAGCGGAAATCAGGTAGACATGGCGTTAGCATTTATTATGGTGTGAAATCATAAGTACATTTGACTGTCAATTTGTTACAACGTAACTTATATATATAGGCATAAATGGCGCTTGGTAACCGCTTAAGCGATTTTCGGCCGAGCTCCTCATCCAATTTGTGGTTTTGCGTCTTAATGGTTTTCCAACAAATGGAGGGACCTACATTTTATACTAAGCCGCCTCCGAAGGGCTGATGGTTTTTTAATGAGGAGCCTTTATTTCATGTGCGAAATACACTCGGAGGGATGGTCATTCCCTGCCGAGGGGCGACCGCAATTAGAAAATTTAACTTAATTTTTTATTTAAATTAATTTTACATAACTTTTGGATGTTGGTGGCACCGGGATTTGAACCCGAGCCTTCCGGACGTCAGTACGCAATGCTTACCACTCGGCTACCGCGGCCGCCATCACCATAACATATAACTCCCAAATTTCGATTGGCTCAGGAACATTTTTGGTAAAGAATCCGTCAAGAAAGCATCTAAGAGCACTCTACACGACGGCTGACATTTTCGCGACTTGAAGCACTTCAAGAAACAATGCTTTTTATTTTTGAATATAGCCTTCCTCGAGCGAAATGCACTTTTCACATCGTAAATGCAATGCCCTTATACTACTGAAAAAATATTATTTAGATTTCTCATTAAAATGGTTTTCTACGGCCGTTTTCATCTCACTGTCGTCTCAAAATCTTCGTCCGTCTCCGTAACTCCTTTTTTAAATTTGGAAAAAGGAAAAAGTCAGTAGATTTTAAGGTATCTCTCTCAACCCGAGCGGTGTGATAATATTTCTTCGCTATCTCAGAGAATGGTAGCCATGATCAATTGTTACAATGCGGTTAGAAATTTCATCCAAATTATCTTGGCACAACTGCAAAAAATATTTAGAACTCTCCAATCGTCGCTGCTTATCGAGCGGTGTGGGCATTCCCGGTAACCTACGCGCACTAATTTTTTCATATTCAAATGTTCATGCAAAATCTCTCCAGCTCATTCTTTGCTAATCTGTAATCCTTCTGCTATCTGCCACAATTTAATTCTTTTATCAGCCAGTACTAGTATTTCGATTTTCTGAACATTTTCTTCAGTCACGACCGTCGCTGGGCGCCCTGGGCGGGCGCATCTTTACAAATTGGAGGTGGAGCTCGGCCGAAAATCGCTTCAGCGGTTACAAAGCGACAATTATATACAATAAAAAGCTTTATAATAAACTGCTAAATTTTCACCGATTTCATGGAGTAGTTTAGCTTTCCAAGCATAAATTATTATGTTTTATCTTTCTTACTTTTTATTTTGGTGATCTCGATTAGTACGCAAATATTTTCTTGTTTCGTTTTGTTCTCCATCCCACATTTCCTCTTCAAAGCCTACAGTAATTTGAACCAGCGCTGGGAGTTTTCCATGAAAACCTTCGCGAGTGATTAATTGATTAATACTATTGGGGAAATTCATAATAGGGGCGTTGAACATCTCCTTCAATTAATGGAAGTTTTTACTATAATTTTAGGTGTTATTTCGTACTTGGCTAATAGCTCGGCATTAATTAAGTAAATTTTTTAATTAAATTCGTCATAATATGTAAAAGTTTCTTTCCAACGATGTGCGAAACTCATATCAAAGATATTTAGAAATACGTATATGTTATCGCAAAAAATATATAATCTTTTGGCATCTATTTAAAAGCTTGATAAATATTCTTATAAGTAAAATTTAATTCAAACTCATTCGACTCATTTAATCATTTCTAAAAATATTTACATTAAATTTATGGCATTTTCTTCTCTTGTAAATATCTCAATAGAAAATTCGCCTCAAGCGTATTTCAAACATGAAATAATTCATAGATTAAAGTGCGGTAGACCCAAACATTTTCGCTAAGCGAAAATTAAATTGCAAACATTTTTGTTAAGCGCCAACAACAAGTATAGCTTAAATTTTATCAGGGCGAAATGATTTTGCTTCATTTGCTAATATCCAGCAGAATACACTTGAATTTACATCATTAAAGCATATCCTTCTTATCTAGGATGAATTTTCACGCACAACCACACATTCATATGTAAATACACTTATACATATAAACAAATATACGGTAGGCAATGAGTGCATTGGCGTACGTAAGGGACCTTTAAATTAATCCCATGCACTAAAGCACTAAGTCAACAACTCAGATTAACACAAACGCACTTTGCAGAAAAAGTAAATGCAACATGCACACAAACACGCATAGGCGAGCTCCAACATATATACTCGTATAAGTATATGTATAAACACATACACCCGTACATGCATATAAACTGACTTTCATAAGTGTTGACCAGCCAAACAGACCAAAGTATTTCGGTTTTATAATTCACACCGTAAATTCGCAAAACGGGAGGGCGGGTCTATACATATGAACATATGTATATAAATGTATGCATATATGTATGTATGTATGCTTGTATGTTTTTTCGTTTGAAATGTGCTAAAGTCAAACGAGGCTGACCCATTAACCCATCAAATGGGTAAACAAACAACCGGAAGGGAAAGTAATTAAAAGTAATGCGAAAAGGGAAATGAGAAATGGCAAAATAAGGAGATAGTGAGAGTACTTAGTAACTTAGTTTTTATCTAAAGTTAAATGTATTGAGGCATTTGCTTAGAGACAAATATGTAATTAGTACAAAATTTTAAATTAGTTCTAAAAAAATTTAGTCTCTACACATACCTACAGATTTGTTAATTAGTATTATAATACTAGATCCATTTGCTCAATAATCTCTTCAACAGTCTTGACATTCATTGAATTAGTTTATTTTAAAATATTTATTTACGAACACTTCTATTTGGTTTGGATCGGTATCGCATCACGTTCACTCTAGTGAATAGAGCGCATCGTCAGTGATGCCACACACTACTCACCGAAGACGTTATTGCTGCTGTGGAGCAGAGTACCGAAGAAGGCCCGAATGAGTCCATCCGCCATGGTGCACAACAATTGCAGCTGTGCGCTACCATATTATGGAAGATTTTGTGAAAGGATCTTGATTAGCAGGCTAACAAACACTAACTCGTACAGGAATTGAAGCCGAGTGACCATCAAGCGTGTCGTACGTTCGGTGAATGGGCGTAAAATGAGAGAGCAACTGATCCCGGTTATCATAAGAAAATTTTTTTCATTGATGAAGCTCACTTTTGCTTCAATGGGTACGCTAAAAACCAAAATTGTCGCATTTGGGAAGATGATAATGCACAAGCCTTTGTTGAGACGCCATTATATCCGCAAAAGGTTACTGCAAACAAGTAACTGCAGATGTGTGAAGAACTAAAGTAAAAAAAAAAACGCTGGAAGATTGAATTTCGAGTGGTTAGCATTCGTCGCCAATAAAATTCGAAAGTAAACGCTGATCTAACTACATTTTGATAGTGATGATGCTGATAATCTGTCGGTTGCAATGCCATCTCATTTAGTTGGACATTAGTGAGTGGTAATAATGTTGATAAGGATTTGTGTTGGCGCTAAGAATTGCTCCTTTTTTGCGTTAAGGTCGCTTTTTGTTTTCAGTCTCCTTTTTTGTCGCTTTTGCTATACTGCGAAAGTGTTTATTGCACTCTGGGATTTATGGTTTGACTTTTCATTGAATTTTTATTTTCTTGTTTTATATTACTTTTACTAAGTGCTAAGAAAATGACTGAGGAGATTCATGCTGGTATTGAACCAGAGTAAACTCAGTGAATCACCTTGGAAGATTCCATTACTGATGTTTATATCAAAAGTGACCAGTTCCAGATGGTGGCAATTTTATTCGTTTCCCAATAATTCATAATTTTCTCTAGGAAAGTTATTATATCGAGATTGAATTTATACAAATGCAGCACCTTGATAAGCCATGATTGGGGCTCCGAATCAAAAGCTCTCTGCTTTTTAGTTGTCCAAGGACTACTTGGTCTATAACCGTTTTATTATTATATATATTTATTTTATTTTCCTTTTTTTATATATTTTATTTGGTTCTTTTTTTACCTCCAATTAGTTAAATCTCTTGATTCGTTATATAGGCACGCAATTGCTATAAATAAGTTTTTCCATTTTTTTTACTTTATTTAAAGTCCTGGCATTTAGTTTTCTATTATTCATACGCTCGGTAGCACAAGCTGTTGCAACAGAAGATTTGAACAGCTTAGCCACGCATTCGAATAAACATTTATGATATTAATGCATATACTCGTACACTCATTCAAATTTTTACACAAGTATTAATCGTACACATACTACATATGGAGTTCATGAATAATTTATGATGAACTCAATATCTGGTAAATCACTTGCATATATGCGAACAAGTAACTGCAGATGTGTGAAGAAATAAAATAAAAAAAAAACGCTGGAAGATTGAATTTCGATACAATATTTTTATTATGTTTGGCGGCCGCGGTAGCCGAGTGGTTAGCATTGCGTACTGACGTTCGGAAGGCTCGGGTTCAAATCCCGGTGCCACCAACATCCAAAAGTTATGGAAAATTAATTTAAATATAAAATTAATTTAAACTTTCTAATTGTGGTCGCTCCTCGGCAGGGAATATCCATCCTTCCGAGTATATTTCGGACATGAAATAAAAGCTTCTCAATAAAAACCATCAGCCGTTCGAAGGCGGCTTAGTATAAACTGTAGGTCCCTCCATTTGTTGGAAAACCATTAAGACGCAAAACCACAAATTGGATGAGGAGCTCGGCCGAATATCGCTTAAGCGGTTACAAAGCGCCATTTATATATATATATATTTTTTTTTTATTATGGCTTTAGCTCAGTGTCTGTTTTAAAGCTACTGTACTGAAAAAATTTCATGAAAATTGATAATAATTTTTCTACTTTAAAAAGATAAAAAATAGAATTAAAATCTGTAATTTATTTTAAATTTATCCTTGCACTTTAATTTTGTTTATGGTCTGCATTCAAATTAATTAGTTTTTAAAGTATTAAACCTTTTTATCTAATCTTCATTTACCTAATTTCAATTAATTCCTTCACTCTTTATCATTTGCTGCTTAACAAAACTTATTCGTTATTTTCGCTTTCTTATTCTTGTTTGCAAATTTTTTTTTGGTGTCAACACCAGAAAGTCGAAAAGTTTGCTTCGTAGCCAATAAAATTCGAAAGTAAATGCTGATCTAACAACATTGTGATAGTGATGATGCTGATAATCTGTCGGTTGCAATGCCATCTCATTTAGTTGGACATTAGTGAGTGGTAATAATGTTGATAAGGATTTGTGTTGGCGCTAAGAATTGCTCCTTTTTTGCGTTAAGGTCGCTTTTTGTTTTCAGTCTCCTTTTTTGTCGCTTTTGCTATACTGCGAAAGTGTTTATTGCACTCTGGGATTTATGGTTTGACTTTTCATTGAATTTTTATTTTCTTGTTTTATATTACTTTTACTAAGTGCTAAGAAAATGACTGAGGAGATTCATGCTGGTGATGAACCAGAGTAAACTCAGTGAATCACCTTGGAAGATTCCATTACTGATGTTTATATCAAAAGTGACCAGTTCCAGATGGTGGCAATTTTATTCGTTTCCCAATAATTCATAATTTTCTCTAGGAAAATTATTATATCGAGATTGAATTTATACAAATGCAGCACCTTGATAAGCCATGATTGGGGCTCCGAATCAAAAGCTCTCTGCTTTTTAGTTGTCCAAGGACTACTTGGTCTATAACCGTTTTATTATTATATAATTTTATTTTATTTTCCTTTTTTTATATATTTTATTTGGTTCTTTTTTTACCTCCAATTAGTTAAATCTCTTGATTCGTTATATAGGCACGCAATTGCTATAAATAAGTTTTTCCATTTTTTTTACTTTATTTAAAGTCCTGGCATTTAGTTTTCTATTATTCATACGCTCGGTAGCACAAGCTGTTGCAACAGAAGATTTGAACAGCTTAGCCACGCATTCGAATAAACATTTATGATATTAATGCATATACTCGTACACTCATTCAAATTTTTACACAAGTATTAATCGTACACATACTACATATGGAGTTCATGAATAATTTATGATGAACTCAATATCTGGTAAATCACTTGCATATATGCGAACAAGTAACTGCAGATGTGTGAAGAAATAAAGTAAAAAAAAAACGCTGGAAGATTGAATTTCGATACAATATTTTTATTATGTTTGGCGGCCGCGGTAGCCGAGTGGTTAGCATTGCGTACTGACGTTCGGAAGGCTCGGGTTCAAATCCCGGTGCCACCAACATCCAAAAGTTATGGAAAATTAATTTAAATATAAAATTAATTTAAACTTTCTAATTGTGGTCGCTCCTCGGCAGGGAATATCCATCCTTCCGAGTATATTTCGGACATGAAATAAAAGCTTCTCAATAAAAACCATCAGCCGTTCGAAGGCGGCTTAGTATAAACTGTAGGTCCCTCCATTTGTTGGAAAACCATTAAGACGCAAAACCACAAATTGGATGAGGAGCTCGGCCGAATA
This sequence comes from Ceratitis rosa, assembly GCA_037013455.1. NCBI lineage: Eukaryota > Metazoa > Arthropoda > Insecta > Diptera > Tephritidae > Ceratitis > Ceratitis rosa. The sequence continues at coordinate 9,117,345 of JAWMAG010000005.1, read as the reverse complement.
TCGCTTAAGCGGTTACAAAGCGCCATTTATATATATATATATATTTTTTTATTATGGCTTTAGTTCAGTGTCTGAAAAAATTTCATGAAAATTGATAATAATTTTTCTACTTTAATGATATAAAATAAAATAAAAATCTGTAATTTTATTTAAATTTATCCTTTACTTTAATTTTGTTTAGGTTCTGAATTCAAATTAATTAGTTTTTAAAGTTTTAAACCTTTTTTATCTAATCTTCATTTACCTAATTTCAATTAATTCCTTCACTCTTTATCATTTGCTGCTTAACAAAACTTATTCGTTATTTTCGCTTTCTTATTCTTGTTTGCAAATATTTTTTGGTGTCAACACCAGAAAGTCGAAAAGTTTGCTTCGTAGCCAATAAAATTCGAAAGTAAATGCTGATCTAACAACATTGTGATAGTGATGATGCTGATAATCTGTCGGTTGCAATGCCATCTCATTTAGTTGGACTTTAATGAGTGAACCCGAAACCCCAATCGACGTCGATCGAAAAGACGTTCCACTACCTGACCATGAAGAAGTTAGAATAGCAAACGCTCGCTTAAAAAACAACAAAGCGGCTGGAGCTGACGGCCTACCGGCAGAACTATTCAACATGGCGGTGAAGATCCATTTGCTCAATAATCTCTTCAACAGTGTTGACATTCATTGAATTAATTTATTTTAAAATATTTATTAACGAACACTTCTCTTTGGTTTGGATCGGTATCGCATCACGTTCACTCTAGTGAATAGAGCGCATCGTCAGTGATGCCACACACTACGCACCGAAGACGTTATTGCTGCTGTGCAGCAGAGTACCGAAGAAGGCCCGAATGAGTCCATCCGCCATGGTGCACAACAATTGCAGCTGTGCGCAACCATTTTATGGAAGATTTTGTGAAAGGATCTTGATTAGCAGGCTAACCATCAAGCGTGTCGTACGTTCGGTGAATGGGCGTAAAATGAGAGAGCAACTGATCCCGGTTACCATAAGAAAATTTGTTTCACTGATGAAGCTCACTTTTGCTTCAATGGGTACGCTAGAAACCAAAATTGTCGCATTTGGGAAGATGATAATGCACAAGCCTTTGTTGAGACGCCGTTATATCCGCAAAAGATTACCGTTTGGTGTACTTTAGAGGCAGAGGGAGTCATCGAGTTTTCGAAAATGAAGCCGGTGAAATGTTACAGTCAAATGGGAAACGCCACAAAATCCATGATTAATGGCTTTTTCGTGCCTGAATTGGCGTATGTTGACGTGGACGACCTGTGGTTTCATCCAGACGGCGCTAAATGTCATACATCGAATGAAACTATCAGTTTATTGTAGGAAACTTTTGAACCCGGGATTTCCTCATAGCAGTTCGCAATTCTAACCACTCGGCTACTGGCGGCCTATTTACCTATTCCGCGCAAGGGCTGCTGATTTCATATCTGGTTGTGTGTATCAGCATTAATAAGAGAATCAGCCACCCTAATCAAAAATTTTCTGATATAGGATTTTCTTGCTTGACTTGATTTAATGCTCCAACAGAGGACCGACAACCTGACTGCATTCCATTGACACTGTGACGGTTCTTCGTTAAGTTCGCATGCCTTGATGGAACTTTTCCCATTGTTCTACACTCAGATCCTCAAGATTTTTAGAAAAGTAGGCCAAATGTCAAATGTAACAAATATGCCTAAGTGTAACAACACCACTTCAATGCATGGCTTTCATACTTTTTGTTTTGCAGAAAAATTGTTGAAACTCATTCATTCGGCGCATTTTTTCAATATCAGTCATATAACTGTATGTTCTTCATCGTTTCGCAATCTTTTAATGTGTGAATTAAAGAACATTTTAGAGATGTATTTAAAATAATCACCATCTTTGTTCAGAGACTTGAAACATTGTTTCATAAGACCCAGTTTAAAATGTGAAGGCGGGGTTCATTAAAGGAGTTATGTCCATTTGTAATTTTCAAAAAAATTTTATTTGTTTTGTATAATTTTTCGAAAATCTGAAGTTGATCTGAGAAACAGTCTCGGAGATATGATCGTATCATTAAGGACGTCTCGTGGCATTTGAAAATAGGCGAAGCGCAAGGCGGAGTAGTTTAATTTAGTGTTAATGGTTCGCAAAACTTTAAATGCGTTTTTTCGACTCTGAAAGTCAGTGAGGAAAATTAGTCTGAAACGGCTGAATCGATCGGCTTAAAATTTTTACACGACCTTCTAAGACATATTTGTTAGGTATAAAGGAATAAAATCTTTGACAATTATTTCGATTTTCACTATTCTTTCAATCACTACCGGCATTCATCCATAATAATACTAAATTTTTTTGGTTTTCGCGTTTCAGATAATTTGAAGCAGAAATATCTTCCTCACTACCAGACACCTTTTTTGGAGGCACTTCAGGAGATCGGCTACAGGAACAAGAGGATCCAATATTTTTTAAAATGAATCGTTCATTGTTAAACTACATTAAATTCTGTTTATTAACATTTTTTATATTAATTTATAGATCAAAATGCCTCTAAAAAAAATTAACAAAGAAAATAAAGAAAATCAATGTTCTCTAACCCAGTGCTCCAGCTAAGCTCTGCTCTTGCCCAGACGAATAAACAATCACATTTTCTACGGTCTCTTTGCTGTCTAAGAAGAATTCATAATTTTTAGATCAGCGTCTATGAGCCACTTGTGTACGCTGTACTTGATTATATCCATAACAGCACGTAAGGTGGCATATTCTTGTTTAACTGTAGTTGAATGAACATTCGGTGTTAAACCCAGATGCAAAACCTCTTAACCACTTAAGAACAGAATTAAACAATTCTGTCTCTCGATTACAATAATATGAAATTCCTGTTTCTGACGTTAAACAATTTTTTTTTACATTAAGCGAGCAGCTAGAATCTCCGATGCCGTTTTACAAAGTCCAAGGCTCTGATTAATGCACTGAGCTCTTTCTGGTTAAAGGGCTGGGGCTCAAAAGAAGTATCAGGATTAAAATCAGCTGACCCACTTTTATCACTCAAAGATTTGCTTTTTTACTTCTAACTCGTCAACATTTTGTGTAGATAAAGTAAGTTATGCACTGCTAGAGTAAATGACTGGTCGAATCACAGAAGACAAGTTACCCTAACTTTTTCTGACTGGTTTCGTATATACCAGCCACACAAAAGTAGCAATCAACATCATGATTTGAAGGTTGCCGCCCCATCACTGCGTTTTGATGAGGTATTTTTTTATTCGCAAATACTCCACACAGGTTCTACACGCCAATTGAGGGACCCAGTATTTCTCATGGGTGTCCAATAGAATCAAAAGTAATCAGAATACCAGTTTTTTGAACTGCGACACACCTGGTCTACCACTTTCTTCATGTTTATTAACACCACTTCTTCTTCTTCTTTATTGGCGTTGGCACCGCTTACGCGATTATAGCCGAATCAATTATAGTGCGCCATTCCTCTCTTTTTTTCGCTGTCTGGCGCCAGTTGGAAATACCAAGTGAGGACAGGTCACTCTCCACCCGATCTTTCCAACGGAGTGGGGGTCTTCCTCTGCTTCCACCAGCGGGTAATGCATTGAATACTTTCAAAGCTGGAGTGCTTTTATTCATTCGGACGACATGACTTCGCCAGCGTAGCCGCTGTCTCTTCATTCGCTGAACTATGTCAATATCATCGTATAGGTCGTACAGCTCACTGTTCCATCGTCTGCGGTATTGGCCGTTGTCAATGCGCAAAGGGCCATAAATCGTTCGCAAAACTTTTCTCTCGAAAACTCCTAGGGCCGACTCATCAGATGTTGACATCGTCCACGCTTCTGCGCCATATAGTAGGACCGGTATGATTAGAGACTTGTAGAGTTTGGTTTTCGCTCCCCGAGAGAGGACTTTACTTTTCAATTGCCTACTCAGTCCAAAGTAGCACCCGTTGGCAAGAGTGATTCTGCATTGGATTTCCAGGCTGACATTGTTGTTGGTGTTAATGCTGGTCCCTAGATAGACGAAATTATCTACGACCTCGAAGTTATGACTGTCAACAGTGACGTGGGAGCCGAGTCGCGAATGCGATGACTGTTTGTTTGATTGCAGGAGATATTTCGTCTTGCCCTCATTCACTACCAGACCTATTTGCTTCGCTTCCTTGTTCAGTCTGGAGAAAGCAGAACTCACGGCGCGGTTGTTGAGGCCAATAATGTCGATATCATCGGCGTACGCCAGCAGCAGTACACTCTTATAGAAGATTGTACCTTCTCTATTTAGCTCTGCAGCTATTATTATTTTCTCCAGCATTAAATTAAAAAAGTCACACGATAAGGAATCACCTTGTCTGAAACCTGACGGAGCTTTTAGTGCTGCTTGAGGTCAGTTTACACAGCCGTATAAGTTTTGCGGAGATACCAAATTCAGACATAGCGGCCTAGAGCCAGCTCCTTTTCGTGCTGTCGAAGGCTGCTTTAAAATCGACGAAAAGATGGTGGGTGTCAATTCTCTTTTCACGGGTCTTTTCCAAGATTTGGCACATGGTGAATATCTGGTCAATGGTTGACTTACCAGGTCTAAAGCCACACTGATAAGGTCCAATCAGTTTGTTGACGGTGGGCTTTAGTCTTTCATACAAAACGCTTGATAGGACCTTATATGCGATATTAAGAAGGCTTATTCCACGATAATTGGCGCAGACTGTGGGATCGCCTTTTTTGTGGATTGGGCAGAGCACACTTAGGTTCCAATCGTCGGGCATGCTTTCATCCGACCATATTTTGCGAAGTAACTGATGCATGCGCCTGATCAGTTCTTCACCGCCGTATTTGAATAGCTCGGCCGGTAGGCCGTCAACTCCAGCTGCTTTGTTGTTTTTTAAGCGGGCGATTGCTATTCGGAGTTCTTCATAGTCGGGTAACGGAACAAATTTGCCATCGTCATCAATTGGAGTTTCGGGCTCACCATCTTCGGGTGTTTCCTCTTCACTGCCATTCAGCAGACTGGAGAAGTGCTGCCTTCATAAATCGAGAATACTCTGGGTATCTGTCACTAGCTCACCTCCCTGGGTTCTACAAGAGTTTGCTCCGGTCTTGAAACCTTCTGTAAGTCGCCGTATCTTTTCGTAGAATTTTCGAGCGTTACCCTTGTCGGCCAGCTTCTCAAGCTTCTCAAGCTCTTCATACTCACGCATCTCGGCCTCTTTCTTTTTTTGTCTGCAGATGCGTCTCGCTTGCCTCTTCAGTTCTCGGTATCTATCCCACCCCGCTCGTATTGTGGCCGATCGCAAGGTTGCGAGGTAGACAGTCTGTTTTCTCTCCACCGCGACACGGCAGTCCTCATCGTACCAGCTGTTTTTGCGACCTTTCCGAAATCCAATGTTTTCATTTGCAGCTGTACGTAGGGAGTTTGAAATGTCGTCCCACAGTTCCCTTATACCGGGTTGCTGATAAGTGCTCTCAGAGAGCAGGAGTGCAAGTCGAGTAGAAAATCGCTCGGCAGTCTGTTGTGTTTGCATCTTTTCTACGTCGAACCTTCCTTGAGTTTGTTGACGGGCGTTCTTCGATACAGACAACCATAGCTCGGGCTCCGGCGAAGTCGATCAGCCTCAGCCCATTTGTGGATATTTCGGCGTGGATGCTGAATTTTCCGACTGTTGTGACAAAAATACCTTCTTTGCCCACCCTGGCGTGGTGGTGGCAGTGATCATAAGTGCGTTCGAGGCGCTTATGGTCACAAATCGGTGTGGTGTTGAAAAATTTCGTTTTGATGCGAATTGTGCCGAGACGTTCATCCACCGGAGTGAATGCCAGTACTCAGCGACGGAGTCTCTCTCCCACCACAAATCCGACACCAAATTTGCGCTCCTTTATATGGCCGCTGTAGTAAATTTCACAAGGACCCACCTTCTTCCGTCCTTGTCCCGTCCATCGCCTTTAGTTTTCTGAGGACATCAATCAGCTAGACAGCTGCACCTTCCCAATTAAGGGACCGGACATTCCAGGTTCATATCCTCAAATCGTAATCCTTAAAACATTTGCGGAGGTCGTCATCAAAAGGGAGTTATCTCGTTCGAGGCTTATTTAAATTTTTCATTGGATTTTGTTTTTCATGTGGTGGGTCCCAAATCCTACGCGCAACCGCATGGGTTTCGCCTTTTCACTTTAGATCACCTCCAAACGGATGTTTGTTGGCTACCTAAGGGATACGTGGTCTAAGACCGGAGGTCGTGAGCTGTTTGAACCATATGCAAAAGAATCGTTTCAGGCCACTCCCAGGTGAATGGCAGTCACAAACTTTCCTCACCTGCGTGAACTTCTGCACATGGCCCCATCCCCCCATACCACAGATATTTTAAAAATAGTTGGGATCATTTTTACAGATCTTTCTCGATGTGGGCATAAAAAAAATAAATCAATAAATAAAACATGTCTACCAGCTGTAACTGAAAAAGAAATTCCATGCAAGGGAAAAGTTTCATTTTGTTTTCTTGTGTAATTATTAAAAAAATTGAATAACTCACCGATACGCGCCACCCATCAATTTGTTAATAACTAAACCCATATCATGTAAGGTGTAGACATAGCCTTTTGGCATGTGTGGACGTACATCGCGTAAAATGTAACTGTAAAAATATCAAAAAAAAATTAAAAATTTTATTTTTATTATTATTTTGCTTCTTTTTATAATTTAAAAGCATGTGGCTAATATGTAGGTATAATTTTTGGTTTTAAATTCAATTGGAGACTAAATATGAAGGAAACACTTAAACCATACAGCTTTCCTATAGCTGAACCACCATACTCTACGGTGTCACTATTTTGTAGATAGCACTCAAAAAAAGCATTTTCTGGAGCAAACTGGAAAGACTTTAGTGGTCGACAGTTGTCTTCATTACAGGAGCTATGCCAACGGCTTCTTACAAAGCACTGGAAACTCTCCTCAGTTTTCTTTCTACAAATATGTACGCTGCAACGCAATTAGACTGAATACAACGCAGTCTAGGAGCATTCACAGTATATGGCAAGCACTTACATTATTTTATTCTCCCGCATAATTTCCGAAAGATCTGCACTACACCACAGTTATGGTCTGTGTGGACGCTGCGGCGTCATGTAATATAATCCTTCACCGGGAGATTGGGAGGATATAACTCTAACGATTTTCATCAGAGCTGCAAAGGCGAAGAAGAGGAAGTGTCTGTTAAGTCCTGTCCTAAGCACAACACGGAATAAGTTTTTTCTCATTTCATCTTACAAAATCTTATGTAATTTTGGATTTATTTATAGTCTTTCATTGTAACAAGAGTAAAGTTACAGCCGCTCTCGACGAACAAAAATCAATATCTACAAGTCGTTCATTATCCCCGTCCTGTTGTCTGAATGGAAGATGACATCCGATGAGTGGACATTTGGAACTTTCGAGAGAAAAGTGACACATTTAGAAAGTTGAGGGAGAAGGCCATGAGTAAGAACTTAGAATACCTTCTCTCTGTTTGTCCGGTCTTAGCTAGAACTCGTCTTTAATATCTCGGAACTTCACAATTCTAGGCACTAGAGGAGGCTGCAAGATTGGCAATAAACATACCAGCGGGTCTGTGTAACGAGATCTTACTTATGGACCCTTGCGTACCAGAGAATACTGTAAATAAGAGTGAGGCACCGGCTACGTTGACTGAATCATGTCGTTCGAAGGTATGAGAGCACCCTAACTTTGAAAGTATACGATACGGTACTCGCCGGTGGAAGCAAGGAAAGAAAAATACCTCCTCACTGCTGGCAGAATTAGTTGAAAAAGAACCTATTTTAAACGGTACAAACCGGTGGAAGCAACGGAAGAAGAATATTTCCTCTGCGCGTGAAGATCAGATGGAAAAGAACCTGGCAGGTGTTTTCTCAACTGGAACCGAGCAGATATAAGAAGAAATGACTGGCGTGATTTTGATGACTCATCTCTAATCGTGAAAGTGAAGCCTACGTAAATTAAGATGAAGAAGAGCTGTGTGTGACATACTTAAATTGAGAAGAAGAAGTACTGAAATCGAAAACTAAGTCACGTTAAAATTGTCGTCGATCAAAGGCTTCAGATGATGAAATGACAATGTGAGCCACAGGAAAATCTCTGCTCTTACTAAAAGGGTGTTTTTAACTTAGCCTCCATCTACTTAAAACTTAAACTTAAACTTAAGAGGACTAACCAACGAGTTCATAAATTTTCTTTGAATATCTTCACGTGCTACACGAAAAGGTTAAAAAAGTCACGTCTAAGCTGAGAATCCGCCAAAAATTAAAAATTAGAACGAAATTAAATCTGGGTATATACATACAAAATATAAGTATAATATACGAGTATACGTACCCTAAAGTATTGGCTGGACCATGTTTTGTATTATATAATTCCCCAAGGCGTGGTATTGTCAAAAATTTCTTCATTGAAACACCATTCTCCAAAAGTAATTTCACAAAATCGATTCTATCGTGTTCGAGCGCTTGCATCATCGCCTCATCCAGAGCGCCTAAGGGAAGACAAAAAACAAAAGCAATTATTAGAAAAAAATAAAAAATAAAAAAACAAAAAATAGAAAAAATGTTAGGCGAAGAAAAAAGAATAGCAGAAGCAACAACGAAATAAATAAACACGAATCGCACTCACCATGCGGCCATTCCTGTCCGTAAACGAAAATTTCACTGCGCGCAATATCAACGCGATTCCATGTCAGCGCCAAACTCAATTGTTCCGGTGGGCTCAAGTGTTGCGATTTGAAGAGCGCCGTTAGTATAGTCTGATCCAATTCTTGCGCCTCGCTTTCGGGCTTCTCTTGTATACGAAAAACGGTTATCTGCACGTTTGATGGAAATTGGTAAAGAGAAATATATTATAAAAGCAACAACTATAAAAGTTATTTTGCAACACAGTGGTGGAAGTTTGTGTATAGCTTATATAAAATAATTGAGTCGAGTGGCTCTTTTTACACAATCTTCCGCCCTACTCTTCCATATCGCTTTGCTGTCATTCAAAGTAATTAATAGCAAATCCAGCTTGAATATCCATTTATTTTTATTTTCTACTTTTGTGTGTTTTTGCTTATTATTATTTTTTCTATATCTGTTTTTGATGAAGACATATTTATTCAACAATCCCCAAAGGCTAAGAAAAACTTTTCAATTATTTTTATGAAATTGAAAGTGATAGACAGATATTAATCATACGCCAAATCTTGGAAGAAAGCTATGAAGAGGGTATCAACACACTCAGTTCGGTACCAATAGAGGTTAAAGAAAAGGCGACTGTTTATCATGTGACTTCTTTAAAATGATGCTGAATAAAATAATACGAGGTAACAGCTGAGTAGAGAAGGTACAATCTTATATAAGAGTGTACTGCTGCTGGCGTTCGCCGATGAAATTGACATCCTTGCCATCAAAAACCGCGCCAGGAGTTCTACTTTCTCCAGGCTTGATAAAGAAGCGAAGCGAATGGGTCTGGTTGTGAACGAGGGCATAACTTCGAGGTCGTAGATAATTTCGTATATCTTGGAAACAGTACAACAAGTGCTACTTTATACTGAGTAGGCAATTGAAAAGTTAAGTCCTCTCTCCACAAATGGAAACCAAACTCTACAAGTCGCTCATCATACTCGTCCTACTATATGGCGCAGAAGCGTGGACGATGTCAACATCTGATGAGACGGTCCTGGGAGTCTTCGAGAGAGGGGTTTTTCGTTAAATTTCTGGGAATGGCAAATACCGTAGCCAATGGAACGACATAGTTCAGCGAATCGAGGACAAATAAATACTAACACCGAAAATCATCAAAATCGGGAGTCTTTATCGCATAGCACATTCGAACCAATTTTTAAGATATGAAAATTTAAATCTATACTTCTATACTAATATTATAAATGCGAAAGTCGTTTCGTTTGCTGCGCTTTCACGCAAAAACTACTTAACCGATCATCATGAAACTTTGTACACATACTCTTGGAGGTATCAGGATGAACATAGGCTACTTTTTATTTAATAAAAAAAATTACTTTTTAAATAAAATAAAGAAACTTTTTTGTCCAATAGCCTCCATATGGAGCTACGTTAACGCCATCTAGCGGGTAAAAGCTGAAGATATTTTACATCGACTTCAGCAAGTACATACAGATATGATATACATTTAGTTCCAATACATACATACATACACCACGCATGCATGAAGTGACGCGTACGTACAGTATGTATGCCCCTTAACCGGTTACAAAGCGCACATTATATATACATAAATATTTGTTTTGCGCCAATTATGTATACATACATAATTATTTGTTTTGCGCATTCAGCTGGTAGTCGCCAGGGACGCGTATATTTTTATGTTGAGGGGATCCTTTTGTATTCCACAATTGCTTTTTGTTTGTTTTTTATTCTTTTTTAATTTTATTTTTTAATGAGGAGAAGCATTATCTTCGCCAATTACTTAATATATGTTTTTATGACAATATTAATTAATTTCAGCATGCAAAATAAAAGTCTGGCCCCTCATTAGATCCGAAAATACACGACTCTGGCAACAAGTATACCGAAACGTCCGAAATGTTTACATTAGTAATGAGAGTATCGACTGTTAACATAACATTTTCTGTTCAGTTACCAAAAGTGAGTTAACTCACTTTGAAAATACAGCATACATATCTACATGTATGGTGGGAGACTAAACACTATATAACCTTCAGCTATTTTGAATTTTTCTTCATTGTTATTTCTTCTGTCACTATATGCGTATGGATGCCACTTTATTATTTGAGAATAATTGTTCCTCTGTTCTTTTTATCTAAACATATATTTAGTTTCTTATCTAATCCAAAAATGCCTCGAAAGCGGAAATCTGCACTATCAAGAAATTCTTCGTCAGCCCGTGCATCTAAAGTTGCACGAAATCAAGAATCTGAAGTTCACGCAGAGCTGAGAAGACAACAGCAAGCAGAGCGGCAACGTGTTTTGAGAGCAGCTGAAACTCCTCTTCAGACACGAGTTCGTTCAGAAAGACAAGCTATGCAGCATGCAGCTAGAATAGCGGCGGAAACGCCAGAACAATTGCAGACCAGAAGAATTCATAATGCAGAAGTAACGACCACGCGTCGTCGAACTTTCATGGCTAAGGATTGGTCTGTATTTAATGGTACTGGGTTTCAATATGATCCTTCAGTTGCGTATCATAATCATCCTTTAATTGATATTGGCTCGATGGATAAAAAATGTCAGTATTGTGATGCTTTTAAATGGAAAGATGAAACTGTTGGAATGTGCTGTACGACTGGTAAAGTTTCACTTCCATTACTTGGTGAACCAGAAGAGCCTTTAAAAACTTTATTGTTGAGTGTCACAGATGAGTCAAAACGATTTCTAAGCAAAATAAGGAAGTATAACTCTTGCTTTCAAATGACATCCTTTGGAGTTGATAAAGTAATAAGAATGCCTGGATTTTCACCAACTTTTACTGTACAAGGACAGATATATCATCAAATTGGATCACTATTTCCACAAAATAATGATCAGCATAAATTTTTGCAGGTGTATTTTATGGGTGATGAACAAAATGAAGTAAATCGTCGTTGCCAGTATATTGACGGAGTAGAAAGAGAAACCGTATTAAAAATTCAACGAGTGTTACACAGTCACAATGATTTAGTGAAGATTTTTAAAAGTGCAATAGACAACTGGCCTTCAGATAATTACAAAGTTGTCATTCATGCTGATCGAACTCCACGTGGTGAACATGAGAGGCGTTATAATGCGCCGATGGTCAATGAAGTTGCTGTTTTGGTTACTGGTGACCCGTGCTCTCCTCGAGACATAGTATTACGAGCACATGATAGTACGTTAAAACGTGTAGCTGATACTCATAAATTTTATGATGCTTTACAGTATCCATTAATTTTCAGTAAAGGCGAATCAGGATATTATTTCGATATTCCAGTCATCAATCCGACAACGAACCAGCCAATTCCAAATAAAAAAATGATGCACCGAGAGCATGACTTCAATCTTCTTCTGCGTACAAGGCAACTTTTCCATCAATTCTTAGTAGATATGTACATTAAAGTAGAAAGTGAACGTCTTCGTTACATTTCTCTAAATCAGAAAAAATTAAGAGCTGAAAATTACATACATCTTCAAGATGCGATTAATGCAGATGACAATATTAGACCTAACGACATTGGCAAAATGGTTATTCTACCGTCCACTTTTGTGAACAGTCCCCGTTATCTGCATGAGTACACTCAAGACGCATTTACTTACGTACGAACTTATGGAAGGCCTGACCTCTTCGTAACTTTTACCTGTAATCCTTCGTGGCAGAATGTAACTCAAGAGCTCATGCGTGGTCAAAAAGCTACTGATCGACATGATATAGTTGCTCGCGTATTTCGTTTAAAGGTTCAGAAGTTAATGAACGTTGTGACAAAAGGAAAAATATTTGGAGACGTCCAGTGCCATATGTACTCCATTGAATGGCAAAAACGAGGTTTACCACATGTACACATATTGATTTGGTTAAAACAGAAGCTACTTCCTAATCAAATCGACAACATAATTAGCGCTGAAATTCCAGATCCAGACGAAGATAAAAATCTGTACGACACGGTTATCAAAAACATGATTCACGGTCCCAGTGGTGCTCGAAACCCAGCATCACCTTGCATGCAAGATGGCAAATGTACAAAAAAGTATCCTCGAGAACTAATTAAAGAAACAGTTCATAGCGATAATGGTTACCCGTTATATAGACGGAGAGCGCCTGCTGATGGTGGTAAACAAGTTAACATTCGGACTCGCAGTGGAGAAATCAAGAGTTTTGATAATAGCTGGGTTGTGCCCTATTCGCCGATTTTGTGTAAAATATTCAACGCCCACATAAATGTTGAAGCCTGTAATTCTGTACGTGCGATTAAGTATATTTGCAAGTATATCAATAAAGGAAGTGATCATGCGATCTTCAATCTGCATAATAAAGATGCTGTGCAGGCCCCCAATGAAATACAAACTTATCAGGCAGGAAGATATGTCAGTAGCAACGAAGCGGCGTGGCGGCTTCTTGGCTTTCCAATACATGAAAGATATCCTACTGTTACACATCTTGCAGTACACTTAGAAAACGGGCAGCGTGTTTTTTTTAATGAAAATACTTTTCAAGACAGAATTTTGTCTCCTCCTGATACCACACTGACTGCCTTTTTCCACCTTTGTCACCATGATACTTTTGCAAAGACATTATTGTACTCTGAGATTCCCCGTTATTATAGATGGAACGCCTCAAAGAAACAATGGCAACGTCGTATTCAAGGTATACCTGTAGAAAATCAACCTGGGGTTAAAGCATCAGATGCTCTTGGTCGTGTCTATACCGTGCACGTTACAAATTTCGAATGCTTTTGTCTGCGTATGTTATTGCATCATGTCAGAGGTCCAACTAGCTTTACAGAACTTAAAATTGTTAATGGTCAGAGATGTCAAACATACAGAGAAGCATGTGAGGCTCGACGATTATTGGAAAATGATAATCATTGGGACGAAACTATGGAGGAAACCGTACAATGTCGATCGCCAGATAAAATCAGGGAACTGTACGCTACACTTCTATCTTCTTGCGGTCTTTCTAACCCTCAAACTCTTTGGGATAAGTACAAAGAATACATGGCTGAAGATATTTTACATCGACTTCAGCAAGTACATACAGATATGACTTTCAATGAACATATTTACAACCAAACGCTAATTCTAATTGAAAACAAGGTTTTCACAATGGTTGGAAAAAAATTAGATGATTTTGGGATGCAAAGCCCTCAAAGAGATAATGAGGGTGATTTCAACAATGAAATTGCTCGAGAGTTAGATTATGATTTCATAGCACTGCAGCGACAAGTAGAAGAATTAATCCCTTTGTTACTTCCAGAGCAGGCTCATGTTCTCCATCAAGTTTTGCGTAGAATAGAATACGGTAAAGGTGGACTCTTCTTTCTCGATGCACCAGGTGGAACCGGAGAGACGTTTTTGCTCAACTTATTATTAATGTACATCAGAAAAAACAGAAAAATAGCAGTTGCAGTAGCTTCGTCGGGTATTGCTGCGACGCTTTTAAACGGCGGCCGTACGGCACATTCCGTTTTGAAATTACCATTGAACCTTGCACATGAAGATTCGCCCATCTGTAATTTCAGTAAAAATAGTTCTCGAGGTAGGATGCTGCGAGAATGTAAGCTTTTAGTGTGGGATGAATGTACAATGTCTCACAAAAAGGCTATAGAAGCTTTAAACCGGACTCTTCAGGACCTGCGGGATAGTACAGATATAATGGGAGGAATGGTAGTTTTACTGGCTGGTGATTTTCGTCAAACCCTTCCAGTTATTCAGAGGGGAACACCAGCAGATGAAATTCAAGCATGCTTAAAATCATCGAGCTTATGGTCGAGAGTTGAAAAGCTGAGCCTAAAAACAAATATGAGAGTGCATCTTCATAATGACGTGGATTCAGGACTTTATGCTGAAATGTTATTGAAAATTGGTGATGGTCGTTTAGATGTTGATGCTGAAGGTTGCGTATCACTTTCAAGAGAATTTTGTAATTTAGTAGAAAATGATGTGGATCTCATTGCTCATGTTTTTCCCGAATTGCAACAGAATTTGGGTTGTGATCAGTGGCTGTGCGCAAGAGCAATATTAGCACCAAAAAATGAAGTAGTTAATAGAATCAACAATGACATTTTAAAAGAGGTGGAAGGGGAAATGGTGGAATATTTATCAATGGATACAATTATGGATACAGAATTAAGTACCTCATATCCTGTAGAGTTTTTAAATTCACTTGAATTGTCGGGTGTACCATCACATAAGCTTCAGTTGAAACTAAATGTACCAGTAATGCTTATGCGAAATTTAAATGCTCCTCTGCTATGTAATGGAACACGACTTCGGATAACGAAATTGGGACAGAATATACTTGGTGCTACTATTTTAACAGGTGTCGGTAAAGGAAAAAGTGTAATCATACCTCGGATCCCAATTATTCCCACTGACCTTCCATTCCAATTTAAAAGAGTTCAGTTTCCCGTCAAACTTAGCTTTGCCGTAACTATAAACAAAGCACAAGGACAGACATTACAGGTAGCAGGAGTGCATTTAGAAAAGTCATGCTTTTCTCATGGTCAACTATATGTAGCCTGTTCGCGTGTGTCTATTGCCCAGAATTTACACATATTTGCACCCAACGGAAAAACGTACAATATAGTTTATAGAAATATCCTTGACTAATAATCTGCATTTTATATTTTCAATTGTTACCATTCCGAATTATTTATTTTCTTTATAGTGACATATATATTTTAATATTTGTTGTATTGATTCAATGAAGTATACTTTGAAATTTGAAACTTCATTGCATGTAGTAATTTTTTCAAATAGATAATCTCAGACAAGCAATAAAATATATTCTTTATATTGATCCGTTTGTACTATAATGATCTCTTATTGGATGGATTTAATGCGAGCGAAGCCGCGGGTAAAAGCTAGTATTAAATCAATACAAAAAGCAGAATGCAATACCATAAATTTGCTATCTTCATGAAGGGTATAAAAAGTCGCCAGCATTTTACTTTATTTTATTTTGCTTTCATTTCTTTTCGTTGCATTTTATTTTAAATTGTAATTTAATGCACTTTATTTATTTTTTCATCATTTTCTATTTACTTTGCTTAATTCTTTTCACTGATTTTTATTTATTTCTTTTTTTATTTTATTTCAATTTAATATAATTTAATTTTTTTTGTATGTTAAGTTATTTTATTTTTTGTTTATGTGATTGTCTAATTTTATTTAATTTTTATATTATTCTATTTTATTTTATTTCACTTTATCTCATTTCGATTCTATTCATTTAAATTTTTTTATTTTATTCTGCATTTTGATTTATTTGTTTAGTTTTTTTTTACCTCTCTGAACCACCCTAATATACAAAGAAATGCTCTTAAATAGGAAGATAAAGGAAAATAAGCACTTTAGTTTGCATATTTTCATATGTATAATTTCCTTGAATATTTCTAGTTCTGCCGACCGGGTTATCTTAAATATAATAGAATTGTCAAGAATAAGAAGAAAATTGTAAAGCTAAAATGTTCCATTGGAGCTTAGTTTTTTTATTCAGTGCCGAATTTACTTACCCAATTTTTATTTCGTGAGCATTGCAAAAGTTCGTGATACAATTTTTCAGCTTGATCGAAGCCGACTTTGAAAGTTTTCTGTATAGTTGTAATTAAATAATCGCGCATGGACTCGAGTACGGGTTGTTCCTCAGCGTCGGAGGCATATCTGCAACGAAATAAAATGTATAAACAATTTAGTTTTAAAAAAAAAGTTCCAGAACTAGGGCGAACTTTTCTAATCAAGGTTCAGAAAATTTGGTAATATAATTCTGGAACATAGATTTTTGTTATTAAAGATAAATAATCCATTCAAGGGCCTATAATGTAATATTTCTTTTGGAGTGTTGTTGTAAAATTAATTCTTAAGTCGTGTCATCAGTAGATAATAAGTTCAGGCATGCAAGCAAATGCTCTATCTAGCTTTAAACGCTAAATTAATTTTTGTCTCGAGTTTAATTTTTCACACTAAAACTTCACACATTCACATACATATAACCAGCTTTAAACTACCAATAAGACCGCCGAGAGCTTAAATTAATTAAGAAAAAGTGTCAACCAAACTGCAACAGCTGCAAGACAAGTCTCTGCCACCTACTCGTATAATCACCAAGAGCGAGGCAAAAATATAGTGTGAGAAAATTCATTTTACTTAATTGGTACAAATTTCACAAAAATATAAAGTGCAAAAATACACGTACGTAAAGCCAACAACAAGGCAAATTACTCAGATTCAGACTTAAAGCAGAAGTTGTAAGAGAAAATTCTTGGAAATATTTGTTAATGCAAAATGTTTAGCCAGCAAGTTGACGATGTTGTGTCAAACTGATTCGAGGCTACTACACAGTGAGGTCAACAAAGGGAGTAACATGCTAACAACAACAACATTCTATGTACTTTTACCCACGCAACTAGTGCTTGAAACCTTTGGAGATTAAACTGAGTTTGTATCATTTGAATTTCAACATTAAATATTTTAACCTAACAACAGTTAAACAGTTGTAATTTCGGTGATGCTGCAAGTCGCAGCTCGTGTTGCTTAACACAACAAGAAATATATACATTATATATATATATGTATATGTACAATAAATATCTATTTACAAATGACAATGTAAGCCACAACGATCAATGTTGCCGCAACTGTACAAATGTACAAAGTTATGTAGTTAAGTGACTTTTGGCAGGTGTGGTTTGAGGCAAACGATAATTTTTTGTATTTAACTTAGAAAGTCTATATTTGTGAGTAACATTTTGAGTAACTGCATTTCTGATTATGCAATACATCTCAACCATGCGTAGGCTTAAACATTTCTTTTGATGACGACTTAATCCCGAACAAGAAAAAGAAATTCTATTAACATTATTTTAACATTTTTACTTTATTTTATTTCTTTTAATTATAATTCATTTTTACTCAATTTTCAATTTTAATATTTTTTTATCTCGTTTCATTTTCTATTTTATTTTAATTTACTCTATTTTTTATTTTTGTTTTCATTTTTATTTTTTATTAATGCATTTTATTTTATTTTGCCTCATTTTACTTTTTCTTTAATTTAGATTAATTTTTTATCATCTTTTATTTTATTTTTGTATTTTATTTTACTTTACTAATTAATTTATTAATTTAATTTATATAAGTTTAAATTCATTAAGCTTACTTTATTTAACTTCATTTGTTTCATTTAATTATATTTTCCTATTTTACTTTTTATTTCTATTTATTTTACTTCGTTTTGTTTTTTTATTTAACTTTAAGTTAAGTTTTTATATTATTATTTAAATTTTTTTATTTCAATTTCATAATTAGTTTTTCTATATCTATTTATTTATTTATTTTATAAAATTTGGTTTTTTCTATTTAATTATCACTATTTTAATTTTTTTCGTTTTATTTTATTTTTATATAGTTTACAGTTTATTTTCTTTTATTTTATTTCAATTATATACCAATATTTTATTTTGCATTTTTTATTTTATTTAATTTTCTATTTCCTTTTATTTCTCATATTCATATTATTCCATTTTTTCTTTTATTTTTTTTACAATATTTTCATTTCTTTTCTTTATTTTATTTTTTTTTTATGTCTTATTTATGCTTTAATTCTTTTGTATTCTATCTTATTTTATTAATTAATTAATTTTTTTATTTCATTTTTTATTTTATGTTTCTTTATTTATTTTATTTTTTATTTTATTCCGTTTTATTTTATTTCATTTTATTTTATTTTACCTCATTTTTTTATTCTTTTTTTTATTTTACAATATCTTTATTATTTTGTTATATTTTCTTGAATTTCTTTTCTTTTTCTTTATTTTAGTTTATTTTACAATATATTCTTAAATTACTGTTATTTATTTTATTTTACTTTTATTTATTTCATTTTCTTTTATTTATATTACTTTATTTGATTCATTTTTTTCCCATTTTATTTTATTCTATTTTATTTTTTTATTTAAAATTACTTTTATTTTATTATTTACTTTTATTTTAATTTATGTTATTTTTTATTTTTTATTTTATTTTATTTTACATTATCTTATTTCTTATTTTTTAATTAAATTTTCCTTCATTTTACTTTATTTTAGTTTATTTCATTTTTATACGCTTTATATTAGCTTCACTTGTATGTCAGTCAGTATGTCTGTCTGTCAGTTTGTAACTTTTTAGCGGTGACGCGATCCCAATATGAAATATTTGAAATGCGAATCGTTGCATACATCGTAGCGTTAACAAAATTAATCAGAGAACGTATAATAATCCATACTAATAATTATTATACGTTCTCTGATTAATTCAGAGAAAAAAAATCAAAATAGAGTTAATTAGAAAAATATATAAAATAAATATAGTTTAAAAAAACTAAAAAAACACGCTTTTAAAGAATATTAAACTAAAAAGTTAAAAATAAATATAGTTTAAGAAACTAAAAAAACACGCTTTTAAAGAATATTGTACTAAAAAGTTGAAAATAATTTTGAAAATAAACTTAAGACAATAGTATATAAAAAATACTTGTATAATTAAGAGAAAAGCGTGGGGCGCTCGATATATGGAAATTATGGTACAAAGCGCCCCACGCTTTTCTCTTAATTATACAAGTATTTTTTATATACTATTGTCTTAAGTTTATTTTCAAAATTATTTTCAACTTTTTAGTACAATATTCTTTAAAAGCGTGTTTTTTTAGTTTTTTAAACTATATTTATTTTATTTTATTTTTTTATATCACAATATTTTTATTTTCTTACTTTTTTTTTAAATTGCTTGTATCTTTTTGTATTTTTTTATTTTATATTCTTATTTTTATTTTAAATTAGTTTAATTTATTTTATTTTCCTTTATTTATGTTACTTTATTTGATTTTATTTTATTTTATTCAATTTTTTTTATTTAACATAACTTTTATTTTATTTATATTTTTATTTTATTTTATTACTATTTTTATTTTATTATTGTATTTTATTTATTTTTTGATATTATTTTCTTGCTTTATTTTTATTTTCTTATCTTTTATTTTATTTTTTATTTTTTAATTACTTTTCTTTTATTATTTTACTTTGTTTTATTCTATTTATTTTTTTTATTAAACATCAATTTTATTTTATTTATTTTTTATTTTACTTTCATTTTTTTATTGTATTTTATTTTATTTCATTTAATTTTATTAAACTGTTTTGTTTTGTTTTGTTTTTGTAATTATATTTTCTTTCATTTATTTTATTAAATTTTTTTACTTTATTTTTCATCTTATTTTTCTTCATTTTATTTACTAACTTTTATTTTACTTTTCTTAGTTATGATATGTTACATTTAATTTCATTTTCATTTCATTTAGTTATTTTTTTATTTATTTATTCATTTAGCCAGTGTCTCCCCTAATTAGCTGCATTGTTTTCATAGAATTTAAATTCAAGTAAATAAGTACGAGCTAAACTTTCATCTATAAAAACCTCTTTTGCCGCTGACATTGAGCAAAAACTCTGGAAAATATTTCAGTTAATTGTAGAAAAGAGCAATTCACCTTTTTAAGATTTCCACTTAATTAACAGAAGCAACAAACAAATAACCAAAAACTTAACCCCAATTAGAAAGAATTTTCGAAGCTTTCACTATAAAAGTGCATGGAAGCAAACAAAAAGAAAAGCTAAGGAAAAAATTATTAACAAACATTACCCAAGAAGCAATGAAGTCTATTGCCATTAGACGCAGAGCAAAAGGCTAAATGGATGACCGTGACCAAAGAATTTGATAGTTAACTCCTAGTTGCACATATACGTAGATACCATATACATATATTCCATAACATATTTCTACTTAATGCTGAGCGATATTTGATAGCTGATAGCTAACGTTTGATAGTTATTGAACTTACTTGTGTACAAACGCTATCAGATCTGCCGCACGACCCGAACCATCGCATACCACCACTGGTACTGGTGGCGTGTCCGTCACGTACTCTAGCACCGCACGTATCGTATTCGTGCCACCCTCGATAACCAAACATACAACCGGTGTGCTGGAATGTGCAACTACGTAAGAGAAGGGGGAAAAAGTAAATTAATATTGTACCCTAAGTTAGTTGTTATAAAAAGTATACTAAAAAAAATAAATTATTTTACAAAAGATACCCAAAATATCTTTATTATACTTCGTTGTAAACATCCTGAAATTACCTAAGTGGTAGTTTCCTCGTTGGTTGAGAGGAGGATAATGCTATGGAGGAAACATTTATGGCTTCAAACATAGAAAGGGAGAAAAGCATTCGCTTTCATATAATATATTTTTACTTTAACTTTATATTATTATAAATAAATTGTTTTCTTTAAATTTTATTTTGCTTTTTTTTCTTAATATTTATTTATTTAAATTTTTTTTTTAAACTCATTTTTCTTTGTGTTATTATTTTATTTTTTTACTAACTTTATTTGATTGTTTTTTATTTCGCTTAAATTAATTTTTTATGTAATATATTTTTTGTTTCGTTTTATTTTATTGAGTTTCAGTTAATTTCTTTATTATGTTTTAAATTAATAATTATTATTATATGAATTTCATTTTTTTCGTTGTTTCTTTTAAACTGTATTAATTTTCTTTTAATTTAAATAAATTTTCTTTTATTTATTTTTTTTCTTTATTATATTTACTTATTTATTTCACTATTTTTAATTTTTATTTTATATTTATTATTTTTTGTTTACATTTTATAATTTTAGTTTGTTTTTATTTTTTAAATTTTTATTTCTTTAATATATTTAATTTTTTTAATTTTCTTCTTCGTTGTTTTTTATTATATTTTCAATTTACTTTATTTTATTTCCTTATTTGAATTAAATTATTTAAATAAATTTAATTTAACTTAATTTTAACATATAGTTTTATTATTTCAAAACTCTTTTCTGTTTCATTTTCTGATTTTATACTTAATTTTTTCATTTCATTTAATTTTTTTTTGATTTTATTTCTTTTGATTTTATTTTTTTGATTTTATTTTATTTTTTTGATTTTATTTATTTTGATATTTTTTTTTTTTTATTTTATTTTATTTTATTTTATTTTATTGTATTTTATTTTTTTTTTTTAATTTTTTTTTTCATTTTATTTTGTTTTATTTTAATTTATTTAATTTATTTAATTTCATTTTATTTTATTTTATTTTATTTTATTTTATTTTATTTTATTTTCATTTTATTTAAATTTTATTTTAAAATATAACAATTTTATTTTATTTTATTTTATTATATTTTATTTTTTTTTACTTTATTTTATTTTATTTTTTTTTTTATTTTTTTTTTATTTTTTTATTTATTTTATTTATATTTTTATATTTTTTTTATTTTATTTTATTTTGTTTTTTTTTTATTTTATTTTTTTTATTTTATTTTATTTTACATAATATTTTTATTTTATTTTACATAATATTTTTATTTTTTTATTTAATTTTATTTAATTTTATTTGGATTTTTTGCTTTGAATTCATTTTATTTTATTCAATTCTTGCTTTTTTTTACCTTATTCATTGTTTATTGGTTTTAATTCATTCTTTTTTCAATTTTTTCTTTTATTTTGTATTAATTTAATTTTTTTATTGTTTTATGTTTAAAAATTTTATTTTATTATATATTATATATATTATACTTTATATTTATATTTTATTTTTTGTTTATCTGTTTTTACTATTTTATTAATTTATTTTTCATTTAATTTTAATACATTTGCTATTATTATTTTTTCATTGCAGCTCCAATATAATTAGAATTGCTTCTCCTTCTCTGTTATCACGTTTGTTCACATTCTTCCTGTAGAAATGTTGCATTGCAAAACGGTCAAAAGCAGTTATGTGAGCAACAGGCACAAATTTGCTTGACACACATACACTTAAATGCATTGTCGACCAGACATGTGGAAAAATTACATCTGTACTCGCTTTTCCTGCTTAAACTCATATCACTCAGGAGCGAGCAACTTATTATGCCTGATGACAAACGTGTATTCAAGCCAATTACTGTCATATCCTGTTTATTTGTTTGTCTGTTTGACATAACTCGTGGGTACATATGCATGTGTGCAGATGATGCTTCCATGTGTCCCTGTTGCGTGCCATTATTCTTTGACTCATTGTTACTACGTGCAGCGGCAGTGGTGGCAACACGAAAGCCCATCACATCACATCACATCGCAACGTATCAGAACATGGAGTTGCAAATGTGACGGGCGGAGTCCTTCAAGCGTTAACAAATACGAGAATATGCATTTTGCGGTTGTATGTATGTATGTACCAGGGGTGTTAGTTGAAATTTGCCGTTTTTTGATAAAGAAAACACTTAATTTTCAGAGGAATCTCTAAATTTTTTTATTCAAAGTATTGACCATTGGTTTCTACACATTTCGCCCATCTCTCAGGCAAATTATGGATACCATTCCAAAAAACTTTTTCTCTTTCGAGGCGAACCATTCGACGAGCCATTTTTCGACTTCTTCAAAATTAGCGAAGCACTGCTCTGCAAGGGAGTGTCCCATTGATGCGAAAAGGTGATAGTCGGACGGAGCGAGGTCTGGAGAGTACGGCGGGTGCGATAATATTTCCCAATTAAGTGTTTTTAATGTGTCTTTCACCAGTTTAGCGGTATGAGACGGCGCGTTGTCATGTTGCAAGATAACTTTGCCATCGATGAGCCAGCTTCACCAGGGAAAAGCCATGATTTTTTTCGCTTCGGGTTCTCAAAATAAATCCATTCTTCGTCCCCCGTGACAATTCGATGCAGAAAAGATTTCCTTTCGAATCGTTGAAGCAGCATTTCACAAACGGTTTTTCCATTTTCCATTTGTCTATCGTTCAGCTGGTGTAGCACCCATGTTCCATACTTCTGGATCTTTCCCATGGCTTTTAAACATCCAATAACGCCTGTAATTCCTCGTCTTCGAACTTTTTCGCTGTACCAGGATGTTCATTGTCTGTCAAATCGAAATCTCCACTTTTAAATTGACGAAACCATGTTTTACATGTTCTAATCACTGGAGCATGTTCACCATAAGTTTCTACCAGCAACCGGTGAGCTTCAGCTGCTTTTTTCTTTTGATGAAATAAGAAAAGCAACGAATGCCGCAAATGCGATTTACTTGGAACGAAACTCGACATATTCACTGAGGTAAACGAATATGACGCTATTATTTTGGCGGAATGTGACTTGCGTATTTTTGTAGGTTAATGTCAATAGAAAAAAATTACATACATGCCAAATCATAGAAATTTATACATATTGCTAGCAACATCTACTAGTAAAACCGGCAAACTTCAACTAACACCCCTGGTATGTATGTATGTCCGCTTCACTGCCAATGATGAGAGCGAGTGCTGAGTGAAGTGGATACCAATTGATAATGCCAACCAGTAATTAATGGCTTTGCAAGGAGAAACTTTGGAGAGGGCTTCAATCACAAGGTGCTTTCTTTTATAATATTCTGTGTTCTGCTTGATCTCGTGTAAATTAATTTTTTGAGCTTCACCGTCTTATGATGTGGTGTGAGAGGGAAACGGCCTTAGGGTTCTGGTCTCGCTGTCAGTAGCAATTTTGTGGACCGATACAAAACAGATCACAAGTTCCGCCAGTTAGAAACGATACTGAAGATCCTAATATGTACCGATTAAGAATCACCTTCTGATTCTTTCATTCAATTAATCATGTGCTATGGGCTCCAAGTTCTAAGCAACCATCTAATTTGGTGAGACCTAAATCTGTATTTTTCAGAGCTGATTCGTAATGAAATCAAGGGGCAAGTGAGTGTGGATGATTAACGTCATTCTTCTGGAACCTCTGCAGCTGGTGAACGTTGTAGTTGTTGTAACTGCAAACTACTCTCAAGTTGCTTTCAAGGAAATGTTCCGGAAGTGATAGTCCTTGGGCGGAAAAAACAGCGTCGTTTCGGTATAAAGGCTCGGCTATAATGGACTCTATTGGATGACAAGCGTGCTATACCAAGAGTAAATTATTGATCCTAATAATAACCCTTCCTTATTACCAAGTCTATTACGAAGATTTAAGGACTGTGGGACTAAACAAAGATAGGTTCAGGATATTCAAGGCACAACTGACTTAATGAATACACCGGTCAGGGTTTCAATCTTGCCGCGGGCTCCAACTCACATTTTTTTTTTTTTTTGTATAATGTTTTATTGAATCTTTCCGTTTTGGAAACTAACAATAATTTCGAAAATCTTAAAGCTAATTCTTATTCCTGGAACAAGTTAATCATTACCACTGTATAGATTAACAAAGTAAGCAAAGTATTGTACAATAAATTACGAATATAACTTAGATTTATCAAATAATGTGTTTACATAGATATCATTAGGTATACTAAACACTCATAACAAAAGATATATCATAAAGGATAATTTGAAGTAAATTATAATATCATGAAGGATATATGCGGAGCGCAACTCCGATGTAGAATAATTGGATGCGGCAGAGCCCTTAGTCACAGTTCAAACGTAAATCCTTTCTCTTTAATCGCTTAAGGTAGTTCTGCTGTAATAATTTTTTAGCTAGAAAGTTTGGGTGGTTAGATAAACTTAATGAGTAATTTTTAAGCAGTTTCTCTATTTTCTCGGTGACGGTTTTAATCCCGAGATCTTTGTGAATTGCGGAGTTTTTTACATACCAAGGGGCTTTGCATATTGATCTTAAGGTTTTAGACTGCAGTCTTTGAATTCTATCCAGGCTAGATTTAGATGCTGAGCCCCAAATTTGGATCCCGTACGTCTAAGATTAGATTAGATATTATCATATTAAAAAGTAAAACTTTGTTTTCTAGACTTAGTTTGGACTTAGAGCCTACAATCCAATGCAAGTTCGCAATTTTCAATTTGGTTTGAGTAATCTTTTTGTCTATGTGGTTTTTTCAGGTGAGTCTTTTATCCAATGTAACTCCCAGGTAGGTAACGAATTCTTTCTGAGGTATTGTATTCCCATTTATAGAGATTGAAGGACATGTGTCTTTTTTTTAGGGTAAATGTTACTTGTATACACTTTGACTCATTGACTTTAATTCTCCAAGTTGTTAGCCACTCTTCTATTACTTTTAAATGTTCTTGTAATCTGTAACTGGCTGTCATGGGGTTTGAATGGATACTGTATCATCCGCAAAAGTTGATGTGATAAGGTTTCGGTTTGTGAGAAGATCGTTCGTATAAATTATATATAAGACGGGCCCTGAAACACTTCCTTGTGGAACACCGGCAAATATTTCATAGGATTCGGTGGCGTAACTTTTTTGCCTAACACGAAATTTTCAGCCAATAAGAAAGCTTTTTACAATAAGACGTCATAAATTTTTACGGGAAGCGTAACTTTCAGCTTGTATAATAGACCATCTAACCAAACTTTATCAAATGCCTGAGCAACATCGAGGAACACTGCAGTACAATATTGCTTGTTTTCAAACGCTGATCTTATGTGTGCTACGATTCTATGCACCTGCTCTATTGTGCTGTGTTTTTCTCTAAACCCGAATTGGTGGCATGGTATGGTCTGTTTCGATTCCAAAATCGGTAATATTTTTTTTAATAAAAGTTTTTCGAAGATTTTTGAGAATACCGTAATTAAGCTGATAGGCCTATAGGACCACCAAAGATGGATCTTTACCTGGTTTAGGGATCATAATAATCTCCGAGAGCTTCCAGGATTAAGGAAAATTGTGTAGAATCAATATACTATTAAATATACAAAGCATGTGTTTAATTGCCACATTTGGAAGCTCTTTTATCATATCACCCGTTATCCTGTCGTATCCAGGAGCCTTCTTTTTCTTTATGTCGTTAGTAATAACATCTTTAAGTGATTTAAAATTAAATTGAATAAAATTTTTATCTGGATCTGCACGAAATTCTGGAAGAGATTTGTATCCAATATTTGGTGTAAATACAGTGGAAAGATGCATGGCAAATGAAATACCCTTTTCCTGGTCGCTTCGAGCCCACTCACCATTGTGAGTTCGCAAGTGACGGGACTTTTGAAACTCTTAACTTTTCGCCACAAAGAGTAATTGGTATCAGATGTAGCTGACAGAGATTGTACGGACTTTTGAAATTCGTTTTCTTTTTTTTTGTTACAGGACGTCCCGAAGAATTTTTATAAATATATTGCGCTCATTTTTTAAGGCCGGTGAACGAAACCTCTGCCAATCTCTCCTTAGTTGTCTTTTTTTGGTTACCAGACTTATAATGTCTTTACCCTTAAGACCGTTCAAATTTGTCTTCTATGAGTGTTAGATGGGCAGTGCGTTGATATTTTCGCTGTCAAATGAAGTAATGTTGTAAAGCCATCAACTGCATTGTCGACATCTGCTATTGATTTTAGAGGAATGAGCGATTTTAGATGCGCGCTAATGAATTTTCTGTATTTAAGCCAATTTGTAAATTTATTGGTTAAGCCTAGCTGTAAGTCATTGAAAACTGGAATTATGTTAATGGAACATAGACAAGGCGAGTGATCAGATGATAAGTCGAAAAGGGGTTTTACGCTTACTTGTGCTCTACTGATACCACAAGTTACTCCAAAGTCAATCAAATCTGGGGTTTTGCTGAGATCAGTTGGCCAGTATGTTGGCTGTCCGGTAGATATAACGTCGAAACCGTTATTTTGAATGGCTTTATACAAATTTCTACCCTTTGGAGATATTAACCTAGATCCCCAGAAGGAATGTTTTGCGTTATAATCACCTGCTACTAGAAACAGTTTATCTAGTTTAGAAAAGAAATCAGTAAATTGAGTTTCTGATATGTTGTATCGGGGCGGACAATATATGGCGGAAATGTTTATTCCACCAGAATTATCATATATATGAACTGAGGTAGCGTGAAGGTAGTCTTTACAGTACTCTTCCATTATATAATGTTTAATTTTTTGCCTGGTAAGTATTCCAGTTCCACCGCGCGCTTTCCCTTGAGGGTGTTTGGTGTCATAAGACAGAAATGTATCAATATTAAAGTTGTTAAATTTGTTCAAACGAGTTTCGAAGATTAGCATTATATCAATTGCTTGATTTTCTAAGAGTTGAAGTTCATTTTTGTGTTGGACCAAGCCGTTGGCGTTCCAATAACATATCTTAAGGTCGTTCATGGCCTAGACAAAATCGCTTGAAGGAGAAGATTTTGATTTCGAATTAAATCTTGCATCATACTTTGCATTGATGTCATATGTTCTTGCATCATGCGTATAAAGTTGTTTAGCGTATTTTCAAGTGAGTTAACAGACGGAATGGACGGGATGGACGTTTCTTGCGTTGTGAGCTGAGGTACACCTTTTAAAGCTTGGGCGTCGGATATAAAGTTGGTATTAGTAGGCTTTGTTTCGGCAGCTTTTGATTGAGGCTGAGAGGCAGAAAAGTTGCTAGAAGCCTTTTTACTGCCCTTGCTTTTTAGGGAAATATATATTGGACAACCCCTGTAATTGGCGGTGTGATTTTCACCGCAATTGCTACATTTTTTAGACTCAGGGGTTGTTTTAGATTTCATAGTCTTTTGAACTGTGTAAATCTCCACAAATGACACATATACTTTGTAAAGCGCAGTATCGCTTCGTATGGCCAAATTCTTGACAATTATGGCACTGAGCAGGACCTGTTCGTTTATGTGGTTCTTCCACGAAAATACGACGGTGAAGAAGATACCGCAGTTTGTAAATTGGATGAACTTCTCCCTCTTTTAAGAGCTGGAAATCTGGCTCAATATCAACCCTAAACATTGGCTGAGGTATGTTAGCCATGTTTTTAATGTTGAATACGTTTCTAACCCTGCAACCTTCTTCTTTCAAGGCACTTTCTATTTCCAAGGGACTTACACTGTGTTCAATGCCCTTTAGGATGACTGCTAAGCTACGACTACTTTTGAGCTGGAAGGTATAGAAGGACTTCTTTTCCTTTTCGAAATTATCTGCCACCTTGCGATAGCTATCTTCACCGTAGGTTTGCACTTTCACTTCCTGAATATTTCCCTTTTTAATTGGGACTACATGGAAGTTATTTTTCCCAATTAGATCTATAAATTTGTTGACAAGGTTGCTAGAGTTCGCTTCTCTAAGATAAATTGGCGGCGGCTTGGACGTTTTCTGCATACGCACTTGATCATCAGCATCAGAAAGTATATGAAATCGATTATTGCTCATGCAGTCTTTTTCCTTGCCGTTTTGACAATTTTGTTTTGATTTTTTTCACTATATTTTTGAGGTGACCGTTTCCTTTTTACAAGAATGTAGCGATCGATTCCCGTTTGAATTACTGCTTTCTTTGCGGCGCTATTTTCGGTGTAGTCTTGCGTTTCGACTCTAGAAGGAGCTGGAGGAGTTGCGGTAATCGTCGATTGAGCCCATGAAGGGGCTGGTAAAGTAGTCCTAGAAGGGACTACAAAAGCTGAGGGCTCATTTTCCAATCGTTGTGTTCGTTGTTGGTGCTGTTGTTGTGGCGTTTGTTGTTGCTGTTGTCTTTGGTTAACGTTTCCACGTTGTGGCGACCGATTTAGGCCCATTTTTGCAAAATGGCCAATTTAGTCCAAAAAAAAAAAACAGTGGATTTTGCAACACAGTTTTTTGGCAACTCTAATTTGGAAACGGCGCAAGCAAATGCAAATTTTCCTGCATACTTTTAGGCGCCTTTCTTTAATACCAGAGCTTTTTTTATATTTGTTTTATTATTATAATTAATATATTTGTCTCTGTTCAACTAGTGTGAACTATTTGTTTATAGTTTTCTTTTTCTTTTTTTTATATTATTTAGTTTTGATGGAGCGCCAATCCATGCAAATAACACAATTTGTTGTTTACAAGGTTTCACTTTCACTTCACTTTGTTCAGTTTCAGAGGAGCCACTTGCCTGAATTAGTTTATGTAGTTTGCACAATATATTTTATTTAAAAATATAAAATAAATATAGAGCACAGTCACTTTCACTTTGCACTCGCAAGAGTTGCCACTTGTAACTCATATTGTGACATTAAATATGTTATCCTTCGAGAAGTATCTGACTTTCTAAATCATAACAAAAACGTACTTAATGATTGGTTGATGCCACTAGAAAGTGATATTCTACCATTAAATAAGAGGTATTGAATCTAAGAGATAAATACCGTACAGATCATCTATAACAACATCGTGGTTGATACCAATCTTTTTGGATCATAGCAGCATGGTGATGCACAACGTGAAGAATAAGAGTGAATGGCACTGAAGAACTTTTTTTACTAACAGAACATTAATAGGTTCCATTAATCGCTGGGACAGGAGACGCCACATAGAAGTGCTAATGAGTTATTGTAAGCTCCGGACACAATTTCCTGAGCGAACGAGTTATGCAAGAATATTAAAGGAACAGGAGGACGAAAACAAGTTGGAATCGATTTCTTGGTTCGTGGATTTGGCATTACACCTAATCTTCCGGCCAAAAGGATGTCTAACACTTTTACGTCGCCTTTTAAGCTCGAGTTAGGCCTCGATACTTAGGTTTATTAATGAAACATTAATTAAAAAAACATTAAACATCCACAATTAATTTTTCTTCTTGTGGTCGCCTCTCGACAGGGAATGTCAAACCCTCTTATAAAAATCCATCGACCGTTCGGAGGCAGCTCAGAATAAACTGTAGGTCCTTCCACCAAGACGCATACCACAAATTGGAGAAGGAGCTCGGGCGAAAATCGCTTCAGCGGTTATAAAGCGTCAACTATATAGAAAGTACCGTTAGCCGCTGGTTCAACCATAACAGTAGTACTCAGCAACAATGCCAGACAAGTGTATTCTCGCCGAGACTATTCTAGGTTGACCGATTTTTGAATTTTAATATTCCGACTACACTCTCTCTGTTTTCACATGGAGGATATGTGAATGACACATGTATGATGAGTGACAAATTGAGTTCCTTAGTTGTCGTTATGTGATTCCCTCTAAGACAAAGTACCTGCCGGTGTCCGTAAGAGCTTAAACAGCAAGAGTATCAATACTTCAGTTATGCTGGGTTTAGGTCTCATGAGGCAGCAGCTGTTAGTCACAACATCTTTTGCGGTGTTTTGCCAATTGTCAATATTTTATAGCTGGCGTCGTTGCCAGACGCCAGGATCAAAACAACATTATCATATTTAAGACATCACTCTACTTAGCGGTTGTCATTCTCTTTGATTCAGCACTAATGATTCAACGCCTTCAACTTCGTTGGTAATGGCAAGCCGCGTTGAGTCGAGTTTTAACAGCCACAAAGACCACAAGTGATCTGGCTTTAGTGGTGGTGGCGGAATTGTAATATTTACGATCCGCTGATGTGACAAAAGAATCCTTGTGGGTTGGCTATACAATTGTATGACCCAAAAAATGTTTAAGTGAAATAATAATTTTTTTTCTGTAAAAATATGTGAAAGTTATGTATTTTCGTCTTGTTTCTGTAAAAATATGTATGTGTATGTTATTTATTTTCGTTCTTGTTTGTTTCAATAAATCTAAAAAAACAAACTGGGCCGGACCTCCATACGCTCCATTTGATTTATTGCTTTTTTTAGATTTCTTCACAGTACGGCAACATCGCTTTTGGGCAGTTTTGACAAAAGCCGCTGCGATCCGTAATTACCAAAATTTCTCCTTTTTCAGGATCTTCTCTCGAGTTTATTATAAATCCCACCACCTGAATAGTTATATAAATCAAAAGTTTAATTCATTGACTTTCGAATAGGGTAGGTGGGAAGTGCCCCGACCCCTCCGTTCGCACCCTACACCCCTTCAAAGTGGGATACTTAAGTATAGATTCCCCATCCTTGTGATACTCCGTATTTGCCGAAGTTTGATGGTTTTTCAAGCTTTGGTGATGGCGCCATTACTTCTATGTATCCAGGACAAAACGTGGTCCCCGGCCAAAGCTTCCACTAAGCAATCTCGTGTCGCTGACTTAGGAGAGAATTTTCCACATTAAATAATCTACAGCGGAACAAACAGTATACTCTACATGTCATTAGGAGTTTTCAAGAGAAAGATTTTGCGGTAGATTTATAACCGCATTGGAACAATGAGCTGAACGAGTTATATGACGACATTGATATAGCATAGTGAATGAAGAGACAACGACTAGCCTGACTAGGTTATATCGACCGATGAAAGCACTGCACCTTAAAAGAATGCGATGCCATATCCGCCAGCGGTATGATCGTCGAATTCATAAAATAAAACAATTACTACCTAACAAATTCCATAAAATCTATGAATCCTACTTATTCAACAGACGATTAACTGTAAAAGTAAATGATTATATAACAGAAGAGTATCCAATTACGACAGGTGCTCGGTGGGGTAGTGTTCGTGGACCAATATTGTATATACTGTTCACCGCAGACATTCCTTCAAGAGACGCAATAATTACTTCAAACTTTGCGGCTGATACTGCTAAAATAAGTTGGCACAAATGAACCATTACAGCCACAAAAGTTTTACAGCAGCACCTTAAACTAATTAAAGAATGGCTAGCAAAATGTCGAATATTGTCAAACTCAACAAGGTACCCATTCAGCAAGCTGACGAAATTACATACCTCGGAATCCACTGACAGACGCTTAACCTGTGAACGATATATTTCCGCTTAAAAGCTGCAGCTCAAACTCAAATCTGCCGGCTTATATTGGCTTTTAAACAAGATGATTGGACAAGAAAAATGCCCGCCTCTACTCGTATAATGCAACAATAAAACCGGTATAGATGTATTTAATCCAGTTATGGGGCACAGCTTGCACGACGAATGTCG
This sequence comes from Ceratitis rosa, assembly GCA_037013455.1. NCBI lineage: Eukaryota > Metazoa > Arthropoda > Insecta > Diptera > Tephritidae > Ceratitis > Ceratitis rosa. The sequence goes on along the minus strand of JAWMAG010000005.1, from coordinate 9,084,912 downwards.
ATATAATTCAAAGGTTCCAATCGAAAACATTGAGAATGATAACAGGCTCACCATGGTACATGAGTAATGAATATATCCAAAGAAATCTAAATATACAAATATAAACAATATAAAACAAGTCAAATTCGCATGCGAAGAGGAGACAAACAAACCTTCTAAGAAGCAACGTCAGCTTAAGATTTTATTACTTATTGTTAGGCTTCTGATGTCAAAGCAGATCCAATAAAAATTACTAATGTTAATAAAAAAAAGGGAAATCCGCCAGTGGAAACTGGGGAAGAGGCGCGTTGTTGTTAACTGGGCTATAATCACGCAGGCGGTGCCATTATTTTTTCTCGGTGTTAGGTGTACATTAAAGGCACGAAGTGAATTCAGGGCGTTTGCTGCTTAAATCGGAGTGGAGTTATTTCTATCTCTGTATATTTGTATATTATAGTTGGTATTAATGAGATAAATTTCAGAGCTTAAGCTGATTCTATTACCTCATACTTGAAAATATTACTTTCGACTTCTCAAATAGTCAAGGCCAAAACCAAGTTGTGAACTGACAAATGAACCGTTTTTAGCTGTCCACAGAAAAATGGTCCACCCATGTGCGGCTTCTTAACATGGTTCTATTCTTTTTTCTTAGAGAAGCATATTTATAATTATTGTATGGTTTCGACAATCAATGAAATGGTATTTAAGCTTTGGTTCGAAAAATGTAAGTACGAGATGGAGAAGGGATAGATCCGTCAAAATTTATACCGATCGGGTCAGAATGATTTTGCTATATCAGTCTATTTGAATGCAAACTGGTCCCTCGGTTTTTGAGATATTTCACCAAAACTCGGTACAGTGACGCAGTGGAACATTGTCCGAACCGGACAGATCAGACCACTATAGCAAATATACAACTGAATTTTTCATAATTGAGGTTTTAGATAATAGATTTGCACACATACACGTATGTATGTATGTAAGATTTATAGAGTTTATTTAGTTAAATAGAAGTACAATAGAAGTTATTTATTAATAATGTGTATGTTCCACATATGTAAAATATTTGAATGTAATTAAGCTTTATTATAGTAAACTTCGGCTGGACGATCTGCTTCTCTGCTTGACTACTTGCTGACTGACTCTTTTCCATACCAGTGCTGCCCATCACCTCTTGTCGGGTTGCCATGTTACACTCGGCCATCCTGTTCGTCATCTGCCTCAGATGACTCCAGCGAATCATCCTCACCACTTTCGTTACCGTTGATGTAACGCCAAAGTTTGATATTATCAACACTAGTTGACGTCTCTTTCGGACCTTGAAATTCTGCCGCTTTTTTCACGTCGTACCTCCCATTCCTTTTTATTTTTATAATTTCATATGGACCCATATACTTCTTCGACAGCTTTTTCCCTGGTGTAAATTGTATGACTTTTATAGCAACTAGATCACCCAACTGATAGCCGCACTGCCCTTTGCGTTTCTTGTCGAAGTTACTCTTGTAGGTTTCTTGCGCCTTTTGTATGTGACCTCTAGCCTCCTGTCTGATTTGGTTACGTTCATCTTGTAGTTTGATTAAAAATTCTTCTTGCAAAATATTTAATACTTCCACGTCTGCTGCATTCCGCATTTTCACTCCAAACATTACTTCAAATGGAGTAAACTTCGTGGAAGAGTGTATATATGCATTGATTGCTTGCTGCACCTGTGAAGTATATTTATACCATTTTGACGGCTCGTCTGCTGACATTTTTGCCAAAACAGAAATGATGACTCTGTTTACCCTTTCTATTTGACCGTTTCCCCTTGGAACACCTGCCGTTGTCTCGATATGTTCGATTTTCTGAGCTGCACAGAAATCCTTAAATAACTTTGAGATAAAAGCTCCCCCTTTGTCGCTGATAATTCGTCGAGGGTTACCAAAGATTGTTACCCACGCACTCAAATGCCTCATGACCTCTGATGCGTCTGTGGTTTTCGTTGGATAAATCCATGTAAATTTAGAGAAGCCGTCTACCATTGCAAATATGTACCGATAATTCTTTGATGTGCCATCCAACGGCCCCAAATGATCGACGTGTATCGTGGACAGCGGTGCATCACCCTTGTCGATGCAATGTAAAAAATCTTCTTGTTTACCCAACTTGCGGTTATGCGTTATGCACTCTATGCAGTTCGCGATGATCTGATTCACCTTACGTTCCAAATGTGGTATGAAATATTCTTGTCGTATTGCGTGCATTGTCTTTTGCACACTCATGTGCCCGAAACTATGTAAATTTCTAATAATTTCTTTCTCCATACTTTTCGGCACAGCCAGCAGTTCTTGCCCATCCACCTGTTTGTATATTAATTGATTTTTCACCTTATAGTCTGCGTACTGCTTATCTTTTAAAATTTCAAAAACTGCTGCCAGATGACCATCACTTTGTTGTGCCCTTCGAAGTTGTGCATGTACGTCCGATGTTATAACCATCACAGGGTATCGGCTTAAGCTATCCACATGTCGCATTCTGCTACCTGCACGATGCTCAATTTGAAACGTAAAATCTTGTAAGTGCATCAACCATTGCACGACTTCTCGAGGTACGTCTTTCTTAACTGCTGTCTGTTTAAATGCTGCGCAGTCAGTTACCAAAACAAATTCAATGCCTAAAAGGTAGTGACGCAATTTCTTTGTAGCTAAGTAAGCAGCCTTTACTTCTAAAAAGTAGCTATGTAATTTTTCTTCACTCGAATTCGTCTTCTTGCTATAAAAATATACTGGGTGCCACTTACTGTCGTGCTGCTGTAGCAATGCTGCACCAAATCCATATTTGGACGCATCAACATGTAACTGTGTTTTAGCATTATATGTAAAGATTTTTAATACCGGTTCTTGGACCAGAACCAACTTCAATTTTTCAATTGCCCGTAGCTCTTCGCTTTCGATTTTAAACACCGCATCTTTTTTAAGTAGCAGCGTCAACGGCCTAGCAACCATAGCGTAACCTTCTACAAATTTTCGAAAGTACCCCGTAAGTCTCAGAAATGCTTGTATGCCCCTCACGTTCTTTGGCAAAGGAAAATTTTTTACCGCCTTTGCTTTTTCATGTCCTGGCCGCATAAATCCATTCTCAATTTCATGCCCGAGAAAAATAATTTTTCTTTTTATAAAACTGCATTTCTTCCAATTGATTTCCAGATTAAACTGCTGCGCCTGTGCTAACACCGTTCGCATATTCTTCAAAAACTGCTCAGCCGATTGTCCAAATACCACTATGTCATCCACGTATATCTCCATTATGCCATCGTTTATTAACTTTCTAAATACATAGCTTATGAACCGTACAAACACCGCAGGCGAATTCCAAAATCCAAAAGGTGCTTTGTTAAATTCAAATAGCCCTTCCCTCGTTACAAACGCTGTGTATTTGCGACTTTGTTCTTCAATTTCAACGTGGAAGAAACCGTTTTTCAGGTCCATTACAGAGAAGTATTTTGCTCCTTGCATCTTTTCGATTACTTCGTCTACCACTGGTACTGGAAATCTATCTTTTAGCACTAAAGAATTCAGCTTGCGAAAATCTACGCACAATCTGTATGTACCGTCTTTTTTCTTTGCTAAAACTACCCTGCTAGCCATCTCTGAACACGACTCTCTTACTATGCCTTGCTTCAACCATTCATTAACCTGATTTTGTACTACCTCTCGCTGTTGTGCTGACAATCAACTAGGGCTTTCGTGAAATGCAATGTTGTTACTAATAGGTATAATACTTAATTTCACTGGACATTGCGGCTGGACATCTGATAGCTTATAATTTTTAATTATCTCCGTAACTGCTGCCTTATATTGCGGTTCTACCTCAACATCACTCTCATTGCTGACAAAATTATAAACATTGTATTCGATTTGTTCCGCGCTTTTACATTCGTCTGCTTGTATAAAGCTGTATCCACCTGCGTTTAGAATGACCGCAAAATTTTGCAAAAAATCGAAACCCACGATTACATCTACATTAATCTTTGCATCTGGGACCACTAGAAATATATGACGTGTGCACAGACCATCTACTTCGACTTTCGCCTCAAACTTGCCTAACACTGCCGTAGCAACGTTTCCCAAACCATACAACTTTGCATAACTTTTCTGCATTGTGCATTCGCCAAATATTTCTTCGTATTTACTTTTGCGCATTAGCGAAGCCTCTGCTCCTGTATCCACTAGGCACGAAATGATTTTTTCGTTTATTTTCATTTCTTTAACTCGAGTTTTGTATATAATATTAATGTTTTGCTTAGCACCTGGACAATTTTTTGCCATGTGTCCCGAGCCATTACATTTGAAATATTTAGTTTCTTCTTTACAATCAACTCGTTTGTGCTGTGTCGAACCGCAATTAAAACAATGTTTTCGTTCGTTCTCTTTGTCGCCTTTATCAACTTTGTTTTGCTCATAACTTTTTATTTCTGCTGTTTGTCGACGTTTATTTGGTGCACTGCTTTTGTCAAACGATTCGATCAATTCATACCGCTTAATTAATTCTTTAAATGTTGGTGCGCTATAAAGAGGATACTTTAGGTCATCCCGCAAATGCAAGCCGTCAGATATATATTTAATAACCGATTCGTCTTCCACATTTCCTAACGATGCTATTTTTCGCATGTTTAATACATATTCATGAAAATTTTCTGCTTGTTGCTTTCGTCGTTCTCGTAGCAATTTGTGTACTTCGTTACTATTCAACTTCTTATCGAATTCTTCCATCAAAATTTCGCATAACGATTCGTAGTTAGCAACTGTCACTGTTTCTAGTAACAGTTTTGCCGTTCCCCTCATTTTATTGCAAGCGTTCACATATTTCTGCTTTTCGTTCAATCCGTATGCCTCTGCATTTTCGTCAAAGTTATTCAGCCATTGCCGTATTGGTATCGATACGCCGTCATAGTCAGGCACAACTTTCGAAAAATTGTCTACTGTTACGTTATTTCTGTTATTTTGTTCAATGCTTTGTGTCAACGCTTTGATCAACTCGCTGAAATCGCTATTATTCATGTTTGATGTTATCTCCTTTTCGTCTCCGCTGAATGTTTTCGTTTCTTCTATGTTCGGTGTTACTTCCCCTGCTACTGTTGTTTCGAACTCGCTGATTTGTTCAACTTCGGATCTACTGCTGTATCTGCTGACTCGTTCTACTTCTACCGCTGTTGCTGCAGCTGTTTCGAATTTGGTAGCGCGCTTCCTTTCTCCTTCCTCTATCTTTTTTTGTGCTGATCGTCCCCTTTTCGGCGAATGCAACATTATTTTCACCTTTCAAATACGCAAGCTCGACGGTTGAGCCCCCATGTAAGATTTATAGAGTTTATTTAGTTAAATAGAAGTACAATAGAAGTTATTTATTAATAATGTGTATGTTCCACATATGTAAAATATTTGAATGTAATTAAACTTTATTATAGTAAACTAAGATTTCGGCTGGACGATCTGCTTCTCTGCTCGACTACTTGCTGACTGACTCTTTTCCATACCAGTGCTGCCCATCACCTCTTGTCGGGTTGCCATGTTACATGTATGCATGACAAATTACGGAAAGGTGCTGAAATTTATCGAAATCGGAGGACTATATCATATACCCCTTTCCAACCGATTTTTCAGACACGAGAATTAATATTTAATCATAAAATGAAAAACCATACATTTGGTATGATCATGAAAGGTATAAAAATTACTTTTTTGTTGTTAAAATCATAAAAACATACAAATATTACTTACATGAATGCAATTTCAAATTCGATATGAACTTCTCCAATTTCCGTCGCAATTTCAACTCAGCGCCATATTTCGCCTGTGTGCCATTATCGACCAGCAGGAAGTAAGCGTGACGATTATTCAGTACAGCCAGTTTGGATCTGAAGAAAGAAGGACACAAAAAAGTAAGAATACAGATATATTTAAAATTTAAAAAAAATTTCATGTTTCAAGCCCCACAACGACAGCAATGACGTTTTTAAGTTTTTTTAACCAGTTGGTGGTGTGACATGCGCAACACTTTGTAATACTTGGCAATTCGAAATTCAAATCAAGAAACAGACAGACGAAGCACCCACCCACCAACCAACCAACCACACAATTCGTCAAATTCATGAATATTTAAATGGATGCTGGGGTGTCAGCGGCTGATGTCAGTTGACATGTGTCAGCCAAACGCTTACCAAATGGTGGTGGAATACAACAATGTATTTACATACATACACTAAATTACATACATACATATATTTAAAGTAGCTTCGCTTGTTTTTCACCCATCCACCCACCCACGTACTCACCTTGGCGAACTTATGCTGTGACAGGGCACCTTACGATAACGCCCCAAAAGTTCATGATTGCGCTCCACAATACCCCAGGGGGCAATACCAATACTGACAACACGCCCGCTCCGTTGTTGACCCTCGAGCAGCAATGAATCGCCCACTTGCTTTGTAACACCTGCAACGAAGGGAGAAAGAGAACGTGAGAGAGAGGGTGAGTGGAGTTGAAAATTAAATACAAAAAGACGTAAGAAATCCGGCAGATGAACGACAGTAAATTGTTTGAAACCAAGGGAAGATTGCAGCGCTCATAAGTGTGCTCTAGGCGCTCATAAAAGACATCTTTGGCCAAATCGTCCTTCTCTTCCGTCGGGGCGTGGGCGCAAATCAACGAAATATTGAAAAATTTTGCTGTGATGCTGATTGTAGCGAGACGCTCATCCACTGGGGTGAATGCCAGTACTCGACGACGGAGTCTCTCTCCCACCACAAATCCGACACCAAATTTGCGCTCCTTTATGTGGCCGCTGTAGTATATGTCACAAGAACCTACTCGCTTTCGTCCTTGTCAAGTCCATCGCACTTGGAGTAATGGGATGTAGTTAAGCTTCTGGTTATGCTGTTACAGTCGCGAGGCTATACTCAAATCCTACTCTTGCGTCCAAGTTGCGCAACCTGGAAAAGTGAGCAACCCTTGTGCAAGATGCGGTAACCAACCCGTGTGGAGCCTTGGGTCACGGCTAATGAGAGAGGAAGCTTCAGTGGAGCCACTCCGACTTATTCGGTTCAAGGGTCCGCTGATGTCTAATTGCAGCGTCTGTCCACCAGAGGTGCGGCTGCGGACGGGCGTCTGTCTTGACGCAAGTGGCTCGCTATATACATAAATGTGTAAAATCTTTAAACTTACTCGCCTAGCAACCCGCAACGTAGAAACCAGATCCAATGAAAGAGCGGGCTGATACTCTCTTCTATTCTTGCAAACGAGCAACAGGCAAAAGGTGTGGCCTAAGCTATACGATTTTCCGATGGATCTACGTCAGCTTTAAATAAAGCTTCAAATGCTAATTTTATAAGTAAATATGTAATAGTGGTTCACTGAGAAGCATGGCAAGTGAGGCTCTAAATGCAATATTCAATACCTTGCCGATATATCTGCCTGCAACAATTGCGGCACTTCGCTTAAGAGAGTTAAAACAATAAATCACTCCAAACTAATGGAATGTGGATGCAATTTTATACAAAGCTATACAGTTCGATGCGCTTCAATTACATTCACTGACAATTTCTTCTGAACGCGAATCCCCAACAGGAAGGAATGGATATTAATAGCATTACAGGGGGTAGCCTGGAAATATACACGGATGGATGAAAAGTTTAGGGAGGAGTTGGTGATGAATTCCCTTTCAGGCTGCCTGCACTAAAGATATCAAAATTAGCTTTAAATATGAGAAAACCTTCATTTTCAGCGACCGTCAGGCAGGCGTAGAGAAACTGCAAGAAGGATAAATTTGGGACCATAAAGCTAGATGGTCTACCAAAGATAGCGCCGACGTCACAGTCATGTATCCAATAAGGTGTACGAGTATAACAGAATCGAGATGGTCAGATCAAGTTTTTTTGGCACCACAATTGGTCTTTGTCAGGCCTAAGTATAACCAATGCGAAATATCGGTGGCCCCAACAACCGAACCTAATCCTAGCATCAATTATATTTTTTCGGAAAATTTTACGTTAAGACTTGAAATTCTGTACAAATTTATACGAATTTTATACAAAATTCTCATTCTAAAGCGAATAAGTTCGAAGTGGCAAACTGAAATCAGAAAGTCCTTATAGACGTAAGCATGAGATTTGTCAGATGATATTACTTTCCCTTTTCAAAAAATGTTAGGCTTGCTTACAAAATTTACAAAATACATATAGTCGTATGTACTTCGTCATTCCTCCATATTCGTACCAATAACTGTATTTAACTATTGAATTTACTTCACTGAATGGTCTTACCTGTATTTGTGCCGCCTGTGAATATCCATGCGCCTGTCGTTTTCGCCGCTTTCAAAAGACCTTTGCGAATTTCCTAAAATTCATTAAAAATAAAAGCAAAAAAGCAAAACAAAAATATTAAGAAAACTTTTAAAGCTTTGAATTCAATTCAAAATATTGTACTCCTAAATGTATGCTACATCGAAATGCGGACTTCCGTTAAGCACGCTGTCTGAAGTGCTCAAAAGTGGCATACTTTAAGGACCCGTTTTTTGAAGTAGTTTTACTTAAAAAGCGTTTCAAATACTTTCCAACAAGGTTTTCAACAGAAAGAAGTTACTAAAGATACGCTTTAGTCTTTTGTGTTACGTTACAAATTGTGAAGAAAATAGTTGTTCATTAAGTCATAAACTTACAGTTATGAAAACCGAATGTAGTCCCAGTTATATTGCATTATAAAGGGTGTTTTTTTTAGATGTGTGGTTTTCAATGAGGAAATACTTTTTTTGGTAGTTGGTCTGTTTTCCTTGATTCATACTCAGTGAACAGACTTACTACGGAATAATGTTTGCAAATCGATTCGGTCCACCTAATCGCCCAGAAAAGTCGGTAATTCGAACAACCAGGGATCGGTTTCGCAACCTTTTACACTAGTGGATAATGCTGAACCTCAGAGATGTCATTATTGCGCACCGAAGACGCTATTCCTGCTGTGGAGAAGAGTATCGAAGGGGACCCGATTGAGCTGGCGCGTTTTATAATTGGAAATGTGCCTATTAACTTTATGAAAGGTTTTTCGGAAGTATCTTGGTTTGCAGGCTTACAAAATCTATCCCGTGCAAGAATTGAAGCTGAACGACCATCAAGCGCATCGAACATTCGATGAATGGACCAAAAACGAGCGGCTACTGATGCCTATCTATACAAGAAAATTTGGTTTAACGATGAAGCTCACTTTCGGTTGAATGGGTACTCTAATAGACCAAGTTGGTGCATTTGAGTGATGATAATCCACATGTCATTATTGAGAAACCGTCAAATCCTCAAAAAGTCATTGTTTGATATGACCTATGAAAAAATACGTCAACCATAATATTACAGATAATGGTGAACTCTGTAGAGTCATAGTTTCTGACTTTTTCGCCCTTGAATTGGAAGACGGTGATGTGGACGATTTTTACTTGAAACAAGACGGCGCTACATACTATAAAGCCAACGAAAAAATCAAGATTTTGAAGGAAGTTTTTGGTGGGCGCAATATCTCCCGTGATGGCCTTCAAGATCGTGAGATTCAACAAGCCGCTCGTCTACAGAGATAACCTTGAGACGTTTTATGCCTTGGAAGAGACTCTTCGGCGTGTTATTGCAGTAATACGGCCCCGCCGCAGCAGTTACTTCTTCGAAATCAAGCGGATGAGGGAGAACTTTCAACAGTATTCAGCTGAGCACTAGGCTCGTAACAAAAAATGAGCGCCACCAGCGTCTTATGCGGATGCTCGTCAGGCATCTGAGGCCGCACAGCCGTCAATAGCAACTGTTTGAATAGCAGGGATTGTAAGACGCAAAAAGGGATGAGATCGTAAATCTGCATCTGTGAGTGGGTAAATTCCAGTGCAGCGTGTTAAGTTGTGCAAGGTTTTAGGTTCTTCTCAAAAAAACACCCTTTACTTACATACTTTTCTCTCTTTCTCTTTCCCTCTATACATACCTTTTTAACCTTGGACTGCAGTTCGAAATTCGCTTTGCCACCTTGTACTGTAAGCAAAAGTTTTGGTAATTCCAAATTCCACTCTATGGTAAAGAGTTGGACCAACAATTCCGGTCGTGTATCAAAGGACAAACGCACATACTGTTGTCAATCGGAAAGAAGAAAAAAGAATGCAAACAAAATATTAACAAAAAATGTGTCTGTGTATGTGTGTGTGTAAAAGTAAACTTAATAATAATGCGTAGAAAAGGATGTATAAAAGATTGACTGGCATAAGAAGTTTAGAAGGAATACTCATCCTTTTTATTTTCCCACGCCAGGAAAAGAGAAAAAAAAACTTTATAATTTCTAAAGAAAGTTCGAATACAAATAGGAGATTCTCCTGAAATGGGAAAATTTTTAAAACCTGCCAAAATCATACAACTCAGCTGCTTGTAATCATGAGGCACACACCAAGTAAATAATGAGGGGTGCGAGGTGAGTATTAAGAAAAAACTTGCAAACTTTATGTCTTAAATAATATAGAAAATTTTAAACGCACTTAACACGACTTTAATAGCCGCAGCATGTGTGGGCGACGAGTCCGTAATTCTCGAGCATCACCTACAATACCAATAAGATTGGTCATCACCCGGTAGAGAGAGGAGTGGGCTAATAAGCATCATATATATTTACCACATATATGTATTCTAAAAATATCTTTATTCAGAGAGATCCTCGAAAACTTTTTTCAGGCAACTTAGAAAGTGATGGTTGGGTAAGATCCCAGCCTGACTGCGTCAAAAACTATCGTGCATGGCACAGATAGAACTCTAAGCTTGTGTGAGAGTTTTAAGCTGGAATGGAGAGTATCTTCCTGGATCGAAATTGAGCTAAAAGAAGCTTGCGGTGCTGAAGTTCACGTCCTGCATACTCCAGCTTCCTCATGGCCTACCTGCCCAGAAGCTGACTATATTTAGCCGACAGTAGCGGATCGGTGCAATATCACAACTGGGAATTCATAGCAGTTTTAATTGCTTAAGATCTAGATGGTACAGAGAAAATTATAAGTCACTTGACTACGTTACCGTCTTAAAGAAACCACTCTTCTAAGCAGTGGCTCCATCGTTGCTTTGATAGCATCAACCTACGTCTGAAAACTGTCCAGTAGTCGGAAAGCTTGTAACGAGAATTAGTTCGCGAAAGCAACTTTTTGCCCACAGTGGCTCTGTTCCGTCTACTCGTCCCACAAAAGAACAACTATTCGACGCCAGCATGGAAGGGTTTATCCTCTATATCCATAAGATCGATACCACATTTGTAGTTTAACTTATACCTGATAATTGATCTTAGAAAACAGGACTGCTTGTCAAGTAGAAAACCGTTCGGATGTCTGTTGTAATTGCAGCTTTTCGACGTTCAATCTTCTTTGCTCAGAAGAGGCGGATGTGTATCTTTGCTACTTCAACATAAAGGTCCGAGTCGATATTAAGTTCTCGGGGCAAACGCACGTCTAGAGAACTAGCGACATATGGTATGTATATACATACGTGTAACAGCAAAATCGATCTAGTGACAGCTATGCAGATTGATGTTGTTGTTGTTGTTGTTGTTCAAGCCCCGCTTAGGTACAGGCTAGTTAGTCTATGTCACATTCTATGTCGACGGGTTCGGACCAGAGGGAGAGACGGGGTTAGATGTGTCGGCTTTAAGGGGCATGTAAAGAGGTGGTTAGTGTCGTGCGGGGACTCGTTACATGCTGAACATACGTTGGGTATGTCGAGGTCGAGTCTGGATAGGTAGGGATTTAATCTACTACAAATCCAGATCTAAGTTGCGAGCTTTTCGTCTGCTTTGACTCCAAGGACACCATTTACAGGGAGGGAGTTTTTGAAGGTGTTGACTGGCACTTGGTGAACGGCGCTTAGTGTCTCTCTGCACGCCGTCCTATCCCACGGCTGTTGCACGTGTTGCTGGATTGTGTTCTTTAAATCAAGTACTGCCTTTCTGATGAGCCGGACTCTAGTACTACAAACCGGCGAAGTCGATCAGCCCCAACCCGAACCGAAATTTCCGACTGCTGTGCCGAAGATACGTGCTTTAACAATCCTGGTTTTGAAGTCACCAATCCCAATTTTACCATCGTGGCAGTGGAGTGTTCATAAGTACGCTTCAGGTCCACATAAAAGGGATAATTGGTCACATCTTCCTGCACCTTCGTCCGGACGTGGATACAAATAAGGAATATGCTGAGGAAATTGTCTTTGATGCGGATTGTGTCGCGGCATTCATCCACTGCAGTGAATGCAAAGGCTGGACAACTGATTATATTTTCCCCTGCGAAACGGACGAGCGAGTCACTTGGCTTAAGACCAACGCCCACTCGAAGCGTGACGCTGCAAAAATACTCTAGTGAACCCTTAATATGGATAAGGCGAAGTGGCTCCACTAAGGCTCCCTCTCCTTTAACCGTATCCCAGGGTTCCACACGAGTTATCGGTGCCATTTCTCAGGTCAGAGTGGGTAGACTAAAATACGATATGTTTTTTTATTGAAAATGACAATCTCCAACATAGAAACCAAAATCAGTTATTACGTTCAAGACAGCTAGAAAACTATTGTGCGACGGAGAGTTTTGAATAAAGTTACAAAATTTCCCACAGGGTCACTTATAACCTCGTGAGCTCGAACACCTGTTTGTGGCCTGTAGTTTAATGTGTTCTTCAAGTTTCATTTGCCAAGATAGACTCATACATGAGAATGTACATACATTCGTACCTACAGACGGCTGTTAACATTGATGGGTGAGTATACCAATATTGATATTTCCTACCACAACAAAAATAGGAACACTAACAACCGGCATCGATTTACTATTAAAGTTAAATATTACCACATACATACGTGTACATACGAGTACATGTGGCTATATTGCTCAATTTTCTTTCATTCATTAGGGTGAGTAAAAAAAAAATTTACTTTGACAAAATGGAAAAAAAAATATATTTGCTTCATTTCGAAAATTTTAGTTATTGTACGAATATATAAATTATTATTATATTTATACACATAGATATTGCTATCTCCCTTTCTTTATTACCTGCGCTTTGGTCGGATGTGCACCGCCTTGAAATTCAATTGTACCATATGCATCAGTGGGTTGTGCTCTTGTGTGCTTCTCTGGCTGCCAGTTGTCACCGGGCGAACCACTTTCGATGCCCGGTATAGTTTGATGAGTTTGACGTGATTGACCGCAACAACATCTGCAAAAAACAAAACGAAAAACAGAAACAACGATAAGAGAAAGGTTATAAAAGAAAAAGTTATGAATAGATTTATGAAAAGAAAAAAATATAAATAAATAAAAAAGTTGTAATAAAAAACTTTTGGCAGCGCGCAGCGTCAGAGATTGTCGACAGATATCCACATATATAAACACACAAACATATATAAGTTATTGCACTTTAATAACTTTAATAAAATAGCAAGTTAAATAAAAATTGACAATTTTTATTACTTTTATCACTCTTGAAATATGGAATCTTACAACCAGTCAGCAGTGTTTACGACAGACTTAAAACTTTTTCAACTTTTATTATTAGAAATTAAAATCAAAGTTTGAATATTACTAGGCACCTACTAGTACGAGTAGTTTGACCTTTTAGAGAGTAAGTTAAAAGATTAGAAAAAATAAATAAAAATTTATAAGAAATAAACTTTAAAAGATTACGCCAAAATGTAGGCAACGATTTTGCTCTAAGCTATGAAAATTGCACATTTCATAAGTCTGAGTTTACACGGGGATACTTTTTGTCGACGAAACACTCGTTTGTAGGGGAGGGGGCGACGACGAAGGCGACAATGCAAAGTGTCGCTGTGCTCGTTCGACTCGTTTTGTGTTTCCATTCGTCTCTGTAGATTTTGGCATTCCCTTTTATTTTGTTTCTCACTTTGAACTGATTGTAGCTGTCTAAAATTTCAAATGATGTAATATATGCATGCAAACATATATGCCTTTGTGTATATGTATCCAATTATTAATAAATATTTCAGATAATGGAGTTTGCAGATAAAGTTGAATTAAGAGTATTAAAGAAGCCGCTGACATAGACATATTAGAAAGCGCGATGCGAACGAAAAATTGCGAGTGTAAAATAAAGCGGAGTAGAGAAAAAAAAATGGACACCAAACAAATGTCAAAAAAAATTGCTTGACGAAAGTGTCTCTGTGTGAACGTGAAGGGCGACACAAAAAAGAAAATTTCGATAAAAAGCGACAAAAAGTATCCCCATGTAAACTCAGTCTAAGAAACATTGGCAACGTTGTCAACTGCAGTTCCTTGAATAACAAAGTAGAGTTTAAAAAGGTGAGCCATAGAAAAGTAAGGATAAAAAGCCTTTACTTATAGAGCGAAAGTACAGTTTTAGAAAAATTCGAAAGAAGCTAATTGGATATTCGTGTTACATCATCGAGATATATCTGCGATCGCTAGGTTCTTGGTAACTAAAATTAGAAAACGTCTGCGGCAAATAACTTTACTAATATCAAGTGGTAAGACTTGCTACGAATTCACAGATGCTATTGTGGTAATCCCATTATATATACACGTATATAATTGGCCCTTTGTAACCGCAGAAGCAATTTTTGGTTTTTGCGTCTTGATGTTTTTCCAACAAATGAAAGGACCAACAGTTTATCCTAAGCCGCCTCCGAACCGCTGATGGTTTTTTTACGAGGAGTCTTTTATTTCATGTGCGAAATACACTCGGATGGATGGACATTCCCTGCCGAGAGGCGACCACAATTAGAAAATTTAACTTAATTTTTTATTTAAATTAATTTTCCATAACTTTTTGGATGTGAACCCGAGCCTTCCGAATGTCAGTAAGCATTGCTAACCACTCGGCTGCCGCGGCCTATTGAATAAAATAAATACTCATAAAACAAAATAAAATCAACTAAACAAAATAAATAAATAATATAACAAAAATAAAGTAATAATTCATATTATAATAAAACACAATAAAATAAAATATAACAAAGTAAAAAAACTCAAAAAGAAATAAATTAATTTAAAATAATAAAAAATATCAAAATATAAAATAGACAAGGTAAAATAATTTTTTTTTAATTATTCAAAATAAAACAAAGGAATATATTAAAAAATTTAATTAAATAAAATATAAAATAATAAATAAAACAAAAAATAAAATAAAATGTCTGATAATTACAATAATATAAAATTTAGTGAAATAATTAAAGAAGAAAGAAATCAAATAAATCTTATAAAATAAAATATATAATAAAGGGTGATTTAAGTAGAGGTACTTTTCTCAATAACCTCTTATGACAGATAACACGTGAGTCGTGTCAAGCTGTCATGTTATTTTTGATCAGTATTGTTTGGCATTTCATCATCTCCATGAAAAGCCTTCGGTCTGAACAACGTTTAAAAAAATTTACGTTCTGTAAAGTATGTGTTTCGCTCAACTTATGGTCAACATAATCGGCCTTTTGAGCGTACTATTCGCTACACCATCACCCGTCTTGAGACCCAACATTGAACTGAAGCCGTTCGTCCTTCTCTAGCGACATCGGTTCGCTTTATGGGCTTTTAAAAAGTTCCAAGTAGATACGATGTTTTCGAGCCAAATTTTGTTCAGCGATGAGGGTATATAAACAAAGAGCAACCAGTCGAAATGCTCGAAAGAATCATCGCATGGACCATCTGAGACGTAGCCGCGGCCAAGATTTTTTGAGATAATCCTAAAATAAATATCAAAGAATGTTCTTTCGAATGTTAATAAACATTTTGCATTAAATTTGAAATTTCTGTGTTCATCATCTGGGTTTAAAAAAAAACAAAGTAGGGATCCTCACCTTTTATTTTATTTGCAATCTATCAGTCCGAAAATTTTATAAATGTACTTAAAAATAGGGTTATTCATTTCTTGATTTCAAAAATAGAGAGCTATATTTTGTGGTCTGTCAAAATTAACTATAAAACCAAACAATACCACACCAGAAAATATTCTATGTAGGTATATGCATTTTATTTACGTTTATTTTCGAAACCACAAAATGGGTACTAGTTGGAAGGTCCAAAATGTGAAATCCTTTTAATGGTCTTACATATATGCTGTTCTTTAATTAATTTATTTTCCAGAAAGTTTTCGTGGATATGCAGTCTCTCTCCGACAGGCTTTAATGAACGCATCTCTACCGTAAGGTACTTTAAGCCTTAGTGAATTTCGTATTTGCTACATGCCAAGGAGCAGCTACAATACTTCTTAAAGTCGTGGATTGATATCTTTGGAAAGATTTCAATATTAAAAGTTCGATCAGATAATTTTAATTGTACTGCAAACGTCCATACTGACTTAAGGTTTGTTTTATAGAGCCGTACTTTATTTTCAAGGCAAAGTTGGGATCGCGGACATAAAAGTGCGCACAAGAAAAAATTGTGACAGTAAGAGTTAACAGACAACTGAATTAATAATATAAAAAAAGAAAAGAGGAAAAATAATAGAAACATAAAGTAGGTGATTAAGTTAAATCAAATCAAAAATAGAGAGGAAGTTATGTGAGTATGGATGTGTATGTGCGATTTTTAATGAAATAAAGATATGTGCATTCGCGGCATTCCACAAATTTGGCATATAACTACACTTATTGTAGACATCTTTTCTTCGAGAAATTACAAACATTTCTACTAAATCGATTGACGAGCAGGAAACTAATAACCCATAGGATGTATCAAGCTTCCAGCTTCCTTTGATGTGCTAACATTTATTACAAGACATTCGAGCGAACACCAATGGCAAGTAGCGCATTATGTTACTTCAACAGTTGTTGCGCAGCAAATGAAACATACTTGTATATACGAGGGCTGCTATATATATTTCTGGCCTAGGCAACACTAAGTGTTGCCAGGTGCAATCTGACATTTCCATTGGAAAGTTTGACATTTTTTAGCATAACATCACTCAGAACGTTTTGTCATTTAATCGTGAATTGTTTTATTTACAGGGAATTAAAAAATTCATCTCTGCCAAAAAATGGAATTAACTCGTGAACATTTTCGTGCGATCATTTTTCACAACTTTCGACGTGGATTATCACGACAAGAGTGCATCGATGAACTAAAATCTTTGTATGGCTATGAAGCACCATCCTATAGCACTGTGGATAAACTGGTACAACGAATTCAATCGTGGCCGACGCTCGCTCAAAGACGAATTCCGTGAAGGTCGCCCAAAAACAGCCGTTGTGCCAGAAAACATCGATGCCGTACGTGAACTGTTGAGGACATGGACCTCCTTACGTTTTTGGAGTAATCCCCCTCAGGTGGCAACGCCGCGATGTGCTGCCCAATGCCGCCCAATGTTGCCAACGCTCCGCACCAGCAACACCGTTTTGAATTAACCAACCGGCCAAAATAGCCAACAGCGACAGACAGTTTTTTCAATCGATTTTCAACCCCCAAAAATTAATAAATAATAAATTCAATCTTATATTTACTTCTATCTTTTTAATTTAAATTATTTGAATAAAACAACCGTTGGTTGTCGTAAACCGAATTTACCTTAAAATATAATACATTTTTTTTTTGTAAATCTTACATACTGTAATGGAATTTAAACTCTTATATTAAACCCAGAATTTTAACGTTTATAAACAAAAACCTGTGCTCATTTATTTCACGCCATCGAAACGGCCCAGTTTTACCCCCACTCAACATAATACATGTTTTTACCCCCACTCAACACTATACATGGTCCTTCGGTGCCACCAAAACGAATTGGCACCATTGATCTACCCAACGGCAACAGCGGCCATCATACATAATAAACAAAATCGAACGGAATCTTTAAACGAGCGGTCGTGTGTGTGAAAAAAGAAAAAAATTGGAAATATCTCAACAATAATAATGTTGAAAAGAAGCCAGAGGCAA
The DNA here is from genome assembly GCA_037013455.1 of Ceratitis rosa. NCBI lineage: Eukaryota > Metazoa > Arthropoda > Insecta > Diptera > Tephritidae > Ceratitis > Ceratitis rosa. The sequence goes on along the minus strand of JAWMAG010000005.1, from coordinate 9,067,017 downwards.
AACGGTTTAAAGACAATTGCGTTCAGTACAAAATAATTTTCGTCAAAAAAAAAAAAAAATCAAATTAAGCCGTGAAAGTGAACTTTAAATTAAAAATTTATATTTTCAAAAGCGAAATATAGCAAAAGAAAAGATCTCTTTTAAAGCGCTGATTTAAAACTTCTGTGAAATTAGTGTTTGAAATGACAAATTTTGTTTAAATAATTTTTGGAAAAAATTAAATTCGTTTACTTGTTAGTCGCATAACATAACATCGCGGACTCGTCGGAGAAGAAGAAGGGCAAACGAAAAGCCGTACGACCTGCTTTAATTACAGCTATAAAATATTTGACTAAGAGAAAAAAACGGTGAAAATTATAAAACTAAAAAATCCAAACAATTTGAAAATAAAAACTACTATTTACACATTGTTAAGTGACGAAACTGTGCGAGTTTTATCAAACTAACGTGCTAAGAGTTTAACAAAAAAAAAGAAAAGAAAAAAAAAAATTTTTTTTAAATTATAAAATTGAAAAAAAAGCAATAATTAATTATATATTGAAAACGTATACATATTGAAAGAAAAGTAGAAAAGTTTAAAAGAAACAAAGAATTAAATATATTGTGCTAATATACATATACAGAAAAATACTTTTTACTATATAATATACATACATATCTGTACATATGTACATAGTGAAAAAAAAATAAAAATTAAAATTTCAAAACGAATTTTTATAAGTGTAAAATAAATAACACGCTTATACATACACAAACATACAAACAAAAATTATCTGCTTTCATACAAATCGATTGTTAAATATTTTATAAATTGTCCAAGAACATTGTAGGAAAATTTTTTTAAGAAAACGCGAAACTGTAATTTACAAATTGTGCTAAATAAAAAAAAAAAAACAAAAAAATTGCAATAACAAAATAATATTATACATATGTATGTATGTATTATCCTACAAATGCATGATAAATATACGCACGTTAACAGTAAATATTCAGTGCTATAAATTAGTAATATAAAGTTAAAGTGTATTAAATAATTTTCGATTTTTGTGTTTGAAACAAAAAAACAAAATTCCAGAATAAACAATTTTAATCGAAAATATTTTCCGCTATAAGCAAAAATTCATATATATAAAAAACAAAAAAAATATATTTGAAATTGAAAGTGATTTTTCTAAATACCTAACCCATTTCCTAACGTTTTTGTTGCGTGCATACATACATATGTACATATGTACATTGGTATAAATATATACGGCTAAAGAAAAGTGAAATAGAAAGTTGAGCAACAGTTGGCGCTGAAAATTACCCATAAGTCGAAGCTCGATTATTCATTATAAAACAACCAATTCGACGTAAAAAAAAAAATAACAAAAAAAATATATATACAGTGGGGAGCAAAAGTGATTCCACGATCAATGTTTTCATGTTTGAGCTCACATAAATATTAAATGAATAAAGTAAATGACAAAAACTTTTTTTTTGAACACCTTATTTATTTTTTACAATTAGGCGTATATAGCAAAATAGAAAAAGAAGAAATGGAATAGTTATGATTTAAAAACCAAAACAAGCGGCTTGTACTCAGTTTTGCTCCATCCGTTATTCGCTCATATTTTTGCTCTTCTTACTTTCTTATCAGCAATAGACCTGCAGATTTACCGTTAAGTGCCTTTTGCATTTAGTATTCGTTGTCAGAATTCAGAAAATCACTCTCTTCCACTAGTTTATAGTTGATTTGTTGAATTTGGAACTTAGTCTCTAACTATTCACTGAAAAATGAAGAAGCTATCTTCTCATAAAGAAAATAGTATTATCTCTCTGACTAAAATTGGGTGCTCGACACGCACTTTTGCTGAGAAGCTACAAATTAGTCAATCAGTGGTTGTCAAGGTGCAGAAAAAACAAAATGTTTGTGCTGAAAAGAAGTTGAATGGTCGCCGTTGCCTTCTAACAGACTCTGACGCTCGACTTATGGTGTCTAAAATGAGAAAATTAGACTTTTAACGCCAAAAGAAGCTTCTACAGAAATAAATAAAGGCGTGAGTCGATGGACAGCTAGAAGAGCGCTTGGTAGGATTGGGTACGTCGCAGCAGTGAAAAAAAAAACAAACCAGCTTTATCCGAGAAAAATATTAAGGCTCGGCTAAAATTTGCCAAGGAACACAAGAACTGGACAATAGAGGACTGGAAACGTGTTATCTGGTCGGATGAATCTAAGTTTAATCGTTTTCAATCGGATGGAAAACAATACTGTTGGCGGAGACCAGGTGATAAGCTTCAAAGGCATCATGTGAAGCAAACCGTGAAACATGGAGGCGGCAACATAATGGCATGGGGGTGTTTCACGTATTCCCACGTTGGACCGTTGCACAAAATTTGACGGGATTATGCGAAAGGAAGAATATTTGAGCATTTTGCAAACCCATCTTCCCAATTTTCTTGACCAGTGTGCGTACCCAGAGCAGGAAATCACTCTTCAGCAAGATGGGGATCCCAAGCACACTGCAAAAATTGTTAAAGAATGGCTCGGAAACCAAAATTTTAAGATGATGGAGTGCCCAGCGCAAAGTCCCGACCTCAATCCGATTGAAAACCTATGGTCAATCGTAAATCGACGGCTCGGACAGTATCAATCAGCCCCATCCAACTTGGATGATCTTTGGAGACGTGTTGAACAAGAGTGGAATAATATTCCGAAAGGAATATTCGAAAAATTAGTTGAAAGAATGCCAAAACGTATGAAAAATGTCATAAAAAATAAGGATCTCTGGACCAAATATTAATAATGCATTTATTTTGTATTTTTTCTTAAATGGTGCAAAACTGAGTACATGCCGCTTGTTTTTGTTTTTGAATCATTACTATTTTATAGCTTCTTCAATTACTTTATTTCTTACATCTTGTTGTTACAAATAAAATACTATTAAAAAAAATTTAAAAATTTAATCATTTACTTCGTTCGTTTAGTTTTTATGTGCTCCCAAACATGAAAACGTTGATCGTGGAATCACTTTTGCTCCCCACTGTATATACATGCATATATAAGTATCGTGAAGTTTCGAGCAATATAATATAAATAAAAGCGTACGCTTTCTACCACCACCGCCAACAACAACAACAATCAAGTCCGCCAGCGCAAGAAAAGTACAACCAACAACAACAACCAAGTCCCATCAGCTACCCAAAGGCTAAGTAAAACCCATGGCGGAGTAAGTACAACCTAATCTTCACTCAGATGTACATACGTGTACATATATAGTCGCATATAATTTTCAAGCCCTCATAAATTACATAATTATTGTACAAGCTTGTACAACACAAAAAAATCCCGTTGGCCACTCCCTCAAATGTGCAGCGGTTAAAAAATATAGTATACATCTCAGTACCGTCTCTCTCTAAAACGGTTGGCATATAGCATATCTGTATACGTATATGCAAAATCTCAATCCCGTTACAGCGCAGCACACACTTTTGATTCCCACTCAAACGCGCTCACAAACATCAAACGCATTGCACTCAGACGAGCTGAGGAAAAATAAACAAAAAGGAGTCGCAGCATAAGACACAGTGGGCCGCGATCAAGCAATTATTACACTTTTGTACAGTGGGACAAAAGTGAATAGTTTTTAATAGGAATTCACCACTAAAAACCCAATTATTCCAAATAAATTTATTTATTTATTTGGAGTAAATAATAAATATACACACACAAAAAAAAAATTTAAATTTTGCATACCCACCGAAATACGGCAGTCTATATAAATCACCCTCAATTAACACCCGCCCAAAAATTATTTCACCTGCGACACAAGGCGAAAGGTCCAGCAGGCCTCATTGTGAAACAATACCCACTCACAGATGAAAGCTTTCCGCTTGCTTGGGAAGCATTAAAATCTCGCTATGAGAACCCAAGAATTCTGGTAGATAACCAGCTCAAAACCCTCCTTAATCTACAACCCATCTATGCAGAGAACGGGGAGCAGCTGCAAAAACTGCAGACCACAATAAATAACTGCCTCTCCAATCTCTCATCACAAAAGATTTCGACAAAGGATTGGGACCCCATCCTCATTTATATATGCTCCTCGAAACTCCCGAGCGAAACACTCGCGCTTTGGGAACAATCACTCAGTTCGAGGAAAGAATTACCACTCTGGTCCGAAATGAACGCATTCCTGACCAGTAGATACGAGGTCGTAGAACGACTGGGAACATACCGCCCAGGTAAACCCAAACCCCACATCAATACATTCAAACCCAGAGCTGGCAATCAGAGCTCCCCATTTGCGAATAAAAATCGAATGCAAACCTATCGCACAGAGTTCCAAAAACCCCTTTCCTGCAAGTTATGCAACTCTAGTCACGGGATGAAAATGTGCATCCGATTTAGGAACCTTTCCGTCCCAGATCGACAAAAATTCGTTCGAGAAAACAATTACTGCGAAAATTGTCTTTCCTGTTCACACCAGCGAAGTCAATGTCAAAGCAAATTCACCTGCGTTTACTGCCAAAGGCGTCATCACTCACTACTCCATTTTCAAAACACAACCCCATACTCAAAACCCCTCTCATCGACAGCACAGGCAGCGACCGCAGTGGAAATAGCAGACGACAGACCATCAACTTCAACAGGAATCAGCCACACCCCCAGGCTCAGAAGAAGACAATAAAGGTAACAACACACCATGCAAGCAGCAACGAAACCACACTCTTGCCCACGGCTATAGTCCCGATATATCTAGCAGGCGAACACCACAAAATCCGAGCAATGATAGACCAAGGTTCGCAAAAAACCTTTATCACATCTCGGATTCAAAAAACACTCAATCTACCCACGGAGGAAACCCATTACGAAATCTCAGGAATGGCAGGAACCTTCGTCCAGAACTCAACCAAAGTCTGCGAACTAACTCTATGTTCGTCAGACTTATCACACCATGTAAAAGCAAGAGCAATAATATTACCCAAGCTCACACACCTACTACCCACAACTCAGGTGTCAACCATTGACATCAACCAAATAACCCAATTAGCTTTAGCCGACCCAAAATGTCTCACCCCATCTCGAATTGACATGGTAATCGGCAGCGACTTAGCACCCCAAATCCTCAAACAAGGAGTGCAACACCTCCACAATGGAACCCTGTTGGCACAACAGACAATATTTGGATGGATAATCTACTCAAAAGGTAGAGTCCTTTTCAACACAGGTCCATCCAGCCCAAAATGACCCGATCAGCATCCAACTAAGGAAATTCTGGGAGCAAGAAGAAGTCCCAGCTCCTCAAACTCACTCAGAAGCGGACGAATTTTGCGAAAATTTGTATCGCAAAACAACAACGCGTCAAAAGAATGGTAAATACACAGTCAAATTACCATTCAAAAAGAAGTTTACCAGGGACGCAGCCCTAGGCCATTCCAGACTAGCAGCACAGCAACAGTACATCAGCACCGAGTGGACACTAGAACGAAAACCAGTGCTGCAGCAAAAATATCAGGAGGTCTTGGAAGAATACTTGACCTTGGACCACATGGAACCCACTTCACCTCTCGAAGTAATCCACGAAGTATCTACCCCACCACGCTGTCATAATACCCGACAATAAATCCACAAAGGTCCGAGTGGTATTCAACGCATCCAGATTATCACAATCAGGGAACTCCTCAAACGACGTCCTACACACAGGCCCAACACTACAAAACGATTTAATGCTAATAATCCTCAATTGGCGACTCTATAAGTACGTATTTAACGGCGACATTGAGAAAATGTACCGGCAAATACTCGTTAACCAGGAAGATCAAGACTTCCAGCGAATACTCTTTCGCAGAACCCCCGACTCTACAATAGAAGATTTCAAGCTAAAGACAGTTACGTTTGGCGTTAACTGTGCCCCATATTTAGCTATTCGAACCCTACATCAATTAGCCGAAGATTGCAAAACCGAATACCCTCTCGCAAACAATATCCTACTCAAGGAAATTTATGTAGACGACATTCTTTCAGGCAGTAATGAAATACAGTCCACTATCAACTCACTCACCCAAGTTATCGAAGCGTTAAATTCAGCAGGATTCCCTCTTAAGAAAATTACAGCAAACCACCCGAAAATACTCGAAAAAATCCCAGAGTCTCATTTGCTAGATGCCGACTTTCTTAAATTCAGCGACACAAGCTCAACAAAAACTCTAGGAATACGCTGGAACGCGCTTACGGATATGTAGCAAACAGGATATCCCAGATCCTGCAATTGATAAGCAATGCTACGTGGCGGCACGTATGCAGCAGCGACAACCCACCTGACCTAGGCACCCGTGGATGTCGACCTCAGGATCTCGTTGAAAACACCATCTGGTGGAAAGGTCCTGAATGGCTCGCCAAACCCGCCAATGAATGGCCTAGCTCTCGCCCCCAACACCCATCGCCTCCGGAGCAAAGGCACATCGCCGCATTCCATACCTCGCCATCCGAAGATATCTTGGAGAGATTTTCTTCCTTCCCCCGAGCCCTTAGAGTCCGCCATCTAACATTTTTTTTTTTGAACTAGTGGTTATTTTGAGTGTGGTAACACTGATGTTACATCTGATTTGACAGAAAGTTAGTTTTATCCTTCCGCTGAACGAAAATGGTTGTGCATACGATTGAGGAACGCGATAAAATAGTGCAGTTTTACTTTGAAAATTATGGTAATGCTGCAGAATGTGTGCGAAAATTACGCACGGAAATGAGCCGTAACAAAGCACCGTCCGCTCCGTATGTGCGCTTTCTTTTGAAAAAATTGAGAGAAACCGGCACAATTATTGATAAACCAACCCGTGAGAAACCAAAAAAAGTGCGTACTGCCGGTAATATCGCTGCTGTGGCCGAGAGTGTGCGTGAGGCGCCCGGAACATCAGTGAAGCGTCGCTCTCAACAATTGGACATTTCCGAGACGTCCCTTAAGCGAATTTTGAAAAAAGATCTTGGTATGACACCGTACAAAGTTCATTGGTTCAAGAATTGAAGCCACGAGACCATCCGATGCGGTTTGCCTTTGCCGAATGGGCAGATGAGCGCTTGGCCGAAGACCCGGAATTTTACCAAAAAATCATCTTTTCCGACGAAGCTCATTTCCATCTTGGCGGCTACGTCAATAAACAAAATTGTCGTATTTGGGGGACGGAAAACCCGCACGTGATCGAAGAGAAGCCAATGCATCCTCAGAGAGTTACTGTTTGGTGCGGATTTTGGGCCGGCGGAATCATTGGCCCATTTTTCTTCGAAAATGCGGCAGGAGCCGCCGTTACGGTCAATGGCGAACGCTACCGCGCCATGTTAACGGATTGGTTCTTCCCGGAAATCGAAGAGGAGAACTTGGACAATGTTTGGTTCCAGCAAGACGGCGCTCCGTGCCACACAGCTAACGTTACGATCGATCTTGTGCGCACTGTTTTAAAAAAAAAAAAGTTACGTGGCGGACCCTGTATATCGCTTTATTCACAGGTCACAAAAATTGCCATCTCGGATGAGCATGACTCTAAGCCACGAAGAGATGAACGAAGCAAAAACGCGACTCATAACCCTAACTCAATGAAGGCATTATGGTGAAACCATAGCTCAACTCGAAGCCTCAAAACCGATCAGCAAGAAGGACCCGCTGCTGACATTAAATCCTATACTCGACAGCAAAGGCGTACTGCGCGTAAACGGACGGCTTAAATACGCAGCCTTTAGTTACCACGAGCGTCATCCCATAATCATCCCAGGAAACTCAATATTCTGCACTCTGCTGTTAAAATTTCTACACACCACCATGCTGCATGCTGGAAACCAGTTAATGATGCGAATGGTACAACAAGAGTACTACATTCCCCGACTCAAACCCAAAATAAAAAAGTGCATCTTTCACTCCAAAACATGCACCATCCACAAGCAGCAGATGAGATCGCAGATTATGGCAGCACTACCCTCCGAACGAACCACATAAACCCTACCGTTTCACACGACTGGGGTGGATTTCGCCGGCCTGTTCCTAGTAAAGGTATCTACCCATCGGCGAGCTTCATATTCAAAGGCATACGTTTGTGTGTTTGTATGCTTCTCCACGAAAGCAATACACCTCGAACTCTGCTCTGACTTGACTACGGAGGCGTTCCGAGCAGCCTTCGCTAGATTTTTTGGACGTCGCGGTCTCCCCTATAAGATTATGTCCGACAATGGAAAAACATTTGTCGGAGCTCAACGCACCTTCCACCGCGAGTTCGGCGTGTTCGTGAAGGAAGTAGCAGCTGACGTCTCCGCTAAATACGCCCCACTCGGCTTCTATTGGGAGTTTATTCCACCGTATGCCCCTCATATGGGTGGACTATGGGAAGCAGAAGTGAAGAGTTTTAAGGTGCACTTCACTAAAGTCGCCGGAAATCACAAATTTAGCTTCGAGGAACTCACAACCCTGATGGTACGAATAGAAGCGGTTCTCAATTCCCGACCGCTCTCAGCCATGTCGCAAGACCCGAAAGACCTAATGGCACTCACCCCTGGACATTTCCTCCGCGGTGCTCCATTGTTATCGATACCCGAACCCAATGCCGAAGACCTCTCTCTGGTTCCCAAATGGCAGAAAGTCAAGGTGCTTCTTCATCAATTTAGTACCAGATGGAAGAACGAGTATCTCAGAGAATTACACAAGAGGTACAAATGGAAAAGGGCGGAAAGCCCCGTAAAGGAAGGAGATCTAGTCGTCGTCAAGGATGACCTTCTCCCCCCGAATGAATGGCGCCTAGGACGTATAACCAAAGTGTATCAAGGTGCAAACGAAAAGATCCGTGTGGTCGACATAATCACGCAGAATTGAATGATAACCCGAAATATAGCCAAATTGTGTGTGCTGCCCGCTGTAGGAACCTCGAACCCTATGGCTTAATCCCAACATTTTACATTAACATATACCAACCTACAACTCATATAAAAGCATCTCATGAAATCTCTTCATATACCCTTTTTTCAACCATATACTAAAGTCGTATATTTTCACTCTTCTCTCCTAGGTACCGACGAGACTCGACATCGGGGAAGTGCCGTTTAAGCGGCCGGTTGCATTCGCTGCGCCATTGCCCTGCTTTCCTCGCCATGGCACCGGAGGACAGGTATGAGTGCGCAAGGGTGCACCGGTAGTGCATCAACTGCCTGGCAACCTCCCATACGACCCGCGAATGCAACTCAAGGTCTAGTTGCCATCGGTGAACTCTCGGGCATCATACTCTGCTCCACCGGGCGAGGTTAAGGAGGGTAAGCGGTGCAGCGAATGCAGCCAATTCCAGGCCAGCTTTATACAGCCGGTCTGCCCAGCAGCGGAAGAAGTTGCAACCAACCCAACGAATCGACATCGCGACCACGGACCGCTCTTCATCATTTTAAATTCAATCTTATATTTACTTCTATCTTTTTAATTTAAATTATTTGAATAAAACAACCGTTGGTTATAGTAAACCGAATTTGCCTTAAAATAATATACATTTTTTTTTGTAAATCTTACATACGGTAATGGAATTTAAACTCTTATATTAAACCCAGAATTTTAACGTTTATAAACAAAAACCTGTGTTCATTTATTTCACGCCATCGAAGCGGCCCAGTTTTACCCCCACTCAACATTATACATGTTTTTACCCCAACTCAACACTATACAATGCAAGACCGTCATGTAACATAACTTCAGATAGAGGCATGCCTATGCATTTCTCCCACCAGCATACATTCGATATTGCATGAACACCTGGCCGTAAAAAAGGTTTGTTCTCATTGGATCCCGCACAATTTGACAATCGCTCAATAAAGGCTCGTTTGGATTGGTGTAAAGAAATGCTGAAAAAATACGATCGCGGTGCTTCAAAAGACGTTTATAAGATTGTCACAGGCGACGAATCATGGATCTATGCGTATGAGCCCGAAACAAAACAGCAATCGACCGTGTGGGTCTTCCAAGACGAGCCAAATCCAAAAAAAAAAAAAACATTTTCGTTGATAAATATTCGTATTTTCATTATTAGGCCAGAAATATACATAGCAGCCCTCGTACATACAAACATACAATATACGAGTTTAACAACATCCTCACACAATTTGGTTGCTGATGTATAACAACAACAAAATAAATAAATTTCAATGAAAATAGAATTATTTGTCAAACGTATCCTGTCAGGATATTTGCCAATGAATTTGAATTTTTATGTGCTTACACGTTTATTTATAAATATGTTGTAAATGTGGCAAATTGTTATTTACTGTGTGTGTTGTGTTGCAAAATTTAATAGAAATGTAATCCACTAGTACTAAACATATATAGTATGTGAATGCACATATATAGAATATAAGTAAATAAAATAATTTTTAAAATATTAGTAAATTATTAGCCACTATTTTTGCAATAGAGGGCTTTAGTGATCTGGATTTCGCGTCCTATGTATAAGTGCGATTGGATTACGCTAGATGGCGTTAGGCAGATGATATTTTGAGCTAAAAGAGATAGTGGGAACAGTGTTTATTACTTAACTCAGTAGTGTTTGAGCGCACGTCAAAGATGGGCTCCAATAAAAATGAAATGCCCTATATGCTATAATTTTTCTTCAGAAAAGGCGAAAACGCCAGTCAGGTAGCTCTAAAAATGTGAATAGTAGTGGTGCGGATACTATAATAGACGATCATGAACATTTTTGGTTTCGTCATTTCGTTCTGGTAATTTTGATGTAAAATAAACACCACATTGCGGAAGGCCAATTATAGAAAATGTCAAAAGAAATAATGGAAATCCGCGAATCTGAGCATCATGCGAATACTGTTACGGTTGCCCAGGAGCTAAGCATTGCCCGAAGAACAGTTTGCAGCCACTTGAAAAAGGCCGGAATCCCAAAAAAAGCTCAACGTATGGGTACCAACAGAGTTAACTAGAATCAACGTCGAAGACCGAATTTCCATCTGCGAATCGCTGCTGAATTATAGCAAAATCGACACATTTCTGATGCGGATGGTAACTGCTAATGGGAAGTGGATCAATTACAGCCACATCAAATGAAAACGTTCGAGGTCAAATGGTAATGAGTTGGCACAAAGGCTCTCCAAGCCAAGATTGACATTCAGGAAGGTTTTGTTTGTGCGTTTGGGGGCATTGGCAAAGAATCATCCATCATGCGCTGCTACCCTACGGCCAACTCTTAATTCGCATCTGCACTGTCAGCAATTGGACCGTCTGAATGAAGCAATCGCCCAGACAACACACAGCTTTGGCCAACTGGAGGTGAATTGTGTTTCATCAGGCCAACGCCAAACCACACACATCGATTTTGACTCTCCAGACTCCTTATGGTCCGGACCTCGCACCAAATGATTATCATTTGCTCCTGTATACATCAAATGATTTCGCTAGTGAAGAATTGGCCTCAAGAGAAGCCTGTGAGATCGATTGCCCTAATTTTTGGCCAATAGGGACAAAGGTTATCGAACAAAGCGGTGCAATTTGACATAAATCGGATAATTCTGGCAAGAAATAACAGCTCCCCTGTTAATAATAAAACCATCAGCCAATCAAAGGCGGCTTAGCTTAAACTGAACGTCTCTTCATTTTTTGGAAAAATATGAAAAAGCAAAACCGAAAATTGGAGGAGGAGCTGGCCGAAAATACAATAAAAGGTGTTATTTTGAATAGCCTGCTATTCTGGTAGATGCCACTTTTCAAGCTGTAATTTTTTGACATTTGAAAAGTATAAACTAAGCTAATAATAAAAATGGAATGATACATGCTTCAACAACGCATAGAAATTATTCAAATTTACTGTAAAAAAGGCGAAAACCTCGCAGAGGTGGTTAGGAAAACTTAATTATTTTTCGGTCGTCGTAAAGCACCTTGTCGGCCTGTAATACAAAAATTGGTGGAAAAAATTTCGCTTTTGAGACAACTTAGTGATGTAAAGAAAACAACACGTGCATGTCTCTTAAAGCGTCAAGTGGCAACTCTTGCGAGTGCAAAGTGAAAGTGACTGTGCTCTATATTTATTTTAAATTTTTAAATAAAATATATTGTGCAAACTACATAAACTAATTCGGGCAAGTGACTCCTCTGAAACTGAACAAAGTGAAGTGAAAGTGAAACCTTGTAAATAACAAATTGTGTTATTTGCTTGGATTGCCGCTCTATCAAAATTAAATAATATAAAAAAAAGAAAAAGAAAACTATAAACAAATAGTTCACACTAGTTGAACAGAGACAAATATATTAATTATAATAATAAAACAAATATAAAAAAAGCTCTGGTATTAAGTATGCAGGAAAATTTGCATTTGCTTGCGCCGTTTCCAAATTAGAGTTGCCAAAAACCCGTGTTGCAAAATCCACTGGTTTTTTTTTTGGGACTAAATTGGCCATTCTGCAGAACCACATAAACGAACAGGTCCTGTTCAGTGCCACAATTGTCAAGAATTTGATCATACGAAGCGATACTGCGCTTTACAAAGTATATGTGTTATTTGTGGAGATTTACACAGTTCAAAAGACTGTATGAAATCTAAAACAACCCCTGAGTCTAAATAATGTAGCAATTGCGGTGAAAATCACACCGCCAATTACAGGGGTTGTCCAATATATATTTCCCTAAAAGGCAAGGGCAGTAAAAATGCTTCTAGCAACTTTCCTGCCTCTCAGCCTCACCCTCAGCCTCAATCAAAAGCTGCCGAAACAAAGCCTACTAATACCAACTTTATATCCTACGCCCAAGCTTTAAAAGGTGTACCTCAGCTCACAACGCAAGAAACGTCCATCCCGTCCATTCCGTCTGTTAACTCACTTGAAAATACGCTAAACAACTTTATACGCATGATGCAAGAACATATGACATCAATGCAAAGTATGATGCAAGATTTAATTCGAAATCAAAATCTTCTCCTTCAAGCGATTTTGTCTAGGCCATGAACGACCTTAAGATATGTTATTGGAACGCCAACGGCTTGGTCCAACACAAAAATGAACTTCAACTCTTAGAAAATCAAGCAATTGATATAATGCTAATCTTCGAAACTCGTTTGAACAAATTTAACAACTTTAATATTGATACATTTCTGTTTTATGACACCAAACACCCTCAAGGGAAAGCGCGCGGTGGAACTGGAATACTTATCATTCAAAAAATTAAACATTATATAATGGAAGAGTACTGTAAAGACTACCTTCACGCTACCTCAGTTCATATATATGATAATTCTGGTGGAATAAACATTTCCGCCATATATTGTCCGCCCCGATACAACATATCAGAAACTCAATTTACTGATTTCTTTTCTAAACTAGGTAAACGGTTTCTAGTAGCAGGTGATTATAACGCAAAACATTCCAAAGGGTAGAAATTTATATAAAGCCATTCAAAATAACGGTTTCGACGTTATATCTACCGGACAGCCAACATACTGGTCAACTGATCTCAACAAAACCCCAGATTTGTTTGACTTTGGAGTAACTTGTGGTATCAGTAGAGCACAAGTAAGCGTAAAACCCCTTTTCGACTTATCATCTGATCACTCGCCTTGTCTATGTTCCATTAACATAATTCCAGTTTTCAATGACTTACAGCTAGGCTTAACCAATAAATTTACAAATTGACTTAAATACAGAAAATTCATTAGCGCGCATCTAAAATCGCTCATTCCTCTAAAATCAATAGCAGATGTCGACAATGCAGTTGATGGCTTTACAACATTACTTCATTTGACAGCGAAAATATCAACGCACTGCCCATCTAACACTCATAGAAGACAAATTTGAACGGTCTTAAGGGTAAAGACATTATAAGTCTGGTAACCAAAAAAAGACAACTAAGGAGAGATTGGCAGAGGTTTCGTTCACCGGCCTTAAAAAATGAGCGCAATATATTCATAAAAATTCTTCGGGACGTCCTGTAACAAAAAAAAGAAAACGAATTTCAAAAGTCCGTACAATCTCTGTCAGCTACATCTGATACCAATTACTCTTTGTGGCGAAAAGTTAAGAGTTTCAAAAGTCCCGTCACTTGCGAACTCACAATGGTGAGTGGGCTCGAAGGGACCAGGAAAAGGGTATTTCATTTGCCATGCATCTTTCTACTGTATTTACACCAAATATTGGATACAAATCTCTTCCAGAATTTCGTGCAGATCCAGATAAAAATTTTATTCAATTTAATTTTAAATCACTTAAAGATGTTATTACTAACGACATAAAGAAAAAGAAGGCTCCTGGATAGGACAGGATAACGGGTGATATGATAAAAGAGCTTCCAAATGTGGCAATTAAACACATGCTTTGTATATTTAATAGTATATTGATTCTACACTATTTTCCTTAATCCTGGAAGCTCTCGGAGATTATTATGATATCTAAACCAGGTAAAGATCCATCTTTGGTGGGCTCCTGTAGGCCTATTAGCTTAATTACGGTATTCTCAAAAATCTTCGAAAAACTTTTATTAAAAAAAATATTACCGATTTTTTTTTAGAGAAAAACACAGCACAATAGAGCAGGTGCATAGAATCGTAGCACACATAAGATCAGCGTTTGAAAACAAGCAATATTGTACTGCAGTGTTCCTCGATGTTGCTCAGGCATTTGATAAAGTTTGGTTAGATGGTCTATTATACAAGCTGAAAGTTACGCTTCCCGTAAAAATTTATGACGTCTTATTGTAAAAAGCTTTCTTATTGGCTGAAAATTTCGTGTTAGGCAAAAAAGTTACACCACCGAATCCTATGAAATATTTGCCGGTGTTCCACAAGGAAGTGTTTCAGGGCCCGTCTTATATATAATTTATACGAACGATCTTCTCACAAACCGATACCTTATCACATCAACTTTTGCGGATGATACAGTATCCATTCAAACCCCATGACAGCCAGTTACAGATTACAAGAACATTGAAAAGTAATAGAAGAGTGGCTAACAACTTGGAGAATTAAAGTCAATGAGTCAAAGTGTATACAAGTAACATTTACCCTAAAAAAAAGACACATGTCCTTCAATCTCTATAAATGGGAATACAATACCTCAGAAAGAATTCGTTACCTACCTGGGAGTTACATTGGATAAAAGACTCACCTGAAAAAACCACATAGATAAAAAGATTACTCAAACCAAATTGAAAATTGCGAACTTGCATTGGATTGTAGGCTCTAAGTCCAAACTAAGTCTAGAAAACAAAGTTTTACTTTTTAATATGCTAATAAAGCCATCTTGGACGTACGGGATCCAAATTTGGGGCTCAGCATCTAAATCTAGCCTGGATAGAATTCAAAGACTGCAGTCTAAAACCTTAAGATCAATATGCAAAGCCCCTTGGTATGTAAAAAACTCCGCAATTCACAAAGATCTCGGGATTAAAACCGTCACCGAGGAAATAGAGAAACTGCTTAAAAATTACTCATTAAGTTTATCTAACCACCCAAACTTTCTAGCTAAAAAATTATTACAACAGAACTACCCTAAGCGATTAAAGAGAAAGGATTTACGTTTGAACTGTGACTAAGGGCTCTGCCGCATCCAATTATTCTACATCGGAGTTGCGCTCCGCATATATCCTTCATGATATTATAATTTACTTCAAATTATCCTTTATGATATATCTTTTGTTATGAGTGTTTAGTATACCTAATGATATCTATGTAAACACATTATTTGATAAATCTAAGTTATATTCGTAATTTATTGTACTTTGCTTACTTTGTTAATCTATACAGTGGTAATGATTAACTTGTTCTAGGAATAAGAATTAGCTTTAAGATTTTCGAAATTATTGTTAGTTTCCAAAACGGAAAGATTTAATAAAACATTATACAAAAGAAAACAAGAAAAATGTCTCTTAAAACCAACTGAGAATGTTGCTGCTGTAGCCCAAAGTGTTGAAGAAAACCTAGCTTTGCCCATTCTTCGTCTTTCTTTGTAATTGGGCATTCCACAAACGTCAATACACCGTATTTTGCATAAAGACTTGGGTCTTAAGGCTTATGAAGTTCAATTAACATAAAAACTCAAGCCGGCCGATCATCAACGACGTCGGGTCTTTGCTGATTGGGACCATGAAATGCATGAAATGATCCGTAATTTCATCAAAAAATCATCTTGACTGGCTACGTCAACAAGCAAAACTGTCGCATCTTGGGCTTGGAAAACCCAAGATTTACGGTATGGAAGCCTCTCTATCCTCAACGTGTAACTGCTGGGTGCGGTTTATGGTCCGGCAGAGTTATTGGAGCTTACTTTATCGAAAATGAGACTGGAGCAACAGTCAAGGTGATTGGCGCTACGTACCACACAATCGATCTCTTAAGGGAAAAGTTTCCGGATCGTGTTATTTCTCGAAGAGGTGATCGCAATTGGACACCGAGATCTTGTGCTTTAACATCGTACGACTTCTTTCGTTAGGGCTACATGAAAGATAAGGTCTACGCCGACAGGCCAACCTCAGAGATGGAAATCGTGAAGCTATTGAGGGCATACAGCAGCCGCTTTTCGATTTGGTGATGGAAAATTTCATAAAAAGGATACGGACTTGTAAGCGTAGCGCGTGGCAGCCATCCGGCTGGCATATCTTCCTCTTTACATTGAAATAAAAATCCGATCATTTTTCTCAAAAAATTACATTTTTCTTTTATTATTAAAAAATAACACCTCTGTATTAAGAGTCCTGGAACCTCTAATCGGCAGTGGCCAAACAGTACATACTGAATCAAGTAGCGATGTCTAACCATAGTACTATATCGAGTAATGACAGGTTAGACGAGTTCCCTTTCCACTTTCGTCATTATAGGAGAGTTTGGACAAGCCACACACCATTTGCAAGCTCAATTACAAGCAAGAACGTACTAACTTATGATAGAAGAGTCTCACTAATATTTCAATGTGATCATACTATTGTAGCTATCATGGGACAATAGAAGGTCACGAGAGTTTATCTCACCAAAAAGGAAAACAAATATCTACAAAAAATGGGTCTACATACGAAACATCCTGCATTGGGAAAGTACGCAGAGAGGCAGTCACATCAAACGACTGCAGGAGTTTAAAAGAGAAGGAAGAACCTGAAACCTTAAGCTACTTCCTTTGAGATTGTCTTGTTCTTTGGAGGACCAGGTTGAAGTAAGACATTGGAGCGAAATAGCGAGTATGAAGACACGTCAACTGCTTATTTTTGTTAATTTCACACACTAGTTTCTCCGTTTCATGAGTGAAGGTTCTTAGGATCTTCTGTGTCATGGCAATGAGCACGATTGGAGGCCTAAGTAACTTTATGTGATTTTGGTTTGGTCAGGACTCGAATCTGTGACGCCGTGTTTGGTAGGAGGCAGTGCTAGCTGTGTATGGTTTAATAGCAATATTTAATTTTTGGATTGGATTGGCTAACCCATTACTCAACCAATTGACTGACTTTTTCGAAAAATGTTTTAATGAAGTAATCAGTTACATATCACTGCTTTAACTGACACAACAACTGACAACGATGATGTGCTCGATGCTCACACAATATGTCGCACGAAAAAAAGGCTTGATATATATAATAAACTGTTTTTGTTATTAACAATTTTCCAAATCTCAACAGCAAACGTACGCTTACTTACTTACTTTACTGGCGTAGACACCACTTACGCGATTTTAGCCGAGTTAACAGCATTGCACCATATAGCAGGACGGGAACGATGAGAGACTTGTAGAGTTTGGTTTTCGTTCGCCGAGAGAGGACTTTACTTTTCAATTGCCTACTTAGTCCACAGTAGCACCTGTTGGCAAGAGTGATTCTGCGTTGGATTTCCAGGCTGACATTGTTGTTGGTGTTAATTCTGGTCCCTAGATAAACGAAATTATATACGACCTCGAAGTTATGACTGTCAACAGTAACATGGGAGCCGAGTCGCGAATGCGATGACTGTTTGTTTGATGCAGCAGATATTTCGTCTTGCCCTCGTTCACTACCAGACCCATTCGCTTCGCTTTTTTATCAAGTCTGGAGAAAGCAGAACTCACGGCGCGATTGTTGAGGCCAATAATGTCGATATCATCGGCGTAGATTGTACCTTCTCTATTCAGCGCTGCAGCTCGCATTATTTTCTCCAGCAATAAGTTAAAAAAGTCACACAATAAAGAGTCACCTTGTCAGAAACCTCGTTTGGTATCGAACGGCTCGGAGAGGTTCTTCCCGATCCTGACGGAGCTTTTAGTGTTGCTTAACGTCAGTTTACATAGCCGGATAATTTTTGCGGGGATACCAAATACAGACATAGCGGCGTAAAGGCAGCTCCTATTCGTGCTGTCCAAGGCGGCTTTAAAATCGATGAAGAGGTGGTGGGTGTCGATTCCCTTTTCACGGGTCTTTTCCAAGATTTGGCACATGGTGAATATCTGGTCAATGGTTGACTTACCAGGTCTAAAGCCACACTGATAAGGTCCAATCAGTTTGTTGACGGTGGGCTTTAGCCTTTCACACAATACGCTTGATAGGACCTTATATGCGATATTAAGAAGGCTTATTCCACGATAATTGGCGCAGACTGTGGGATCGCCTTTTTTGTGGATCGGGCAGAGCACACTTAAATTCCAATCGTCGGGCATGCTTTCATCCGACCATATTTTGCAAAGAAGCTGATGCATACACCTGATCAGTTCTTCGCCGCCGCATTTGAATAGCTCGGCCGGTAATCCATCGGCCCCTGCCGCTTTGTTGTTTTTTAAGCGGACGATTACTATTCGCACTTCTTCATAGTCGGGTAATGGAACAACTTTTCCATCGTCATCAATTGGAGTTTCGGGTTCACCATCTCCGCGTGTTTCCTGTTCACTGCCATTCAGCAGGCTGGAGAAGTGCTCCCTCCATAAATCGAGTATACTCTGGGCATCTGTCACTAGCTCACCTCCCTGGGTCCTACAAGAGTTTGCTCCGGTCTTGAAACCTTCTGTAAGTCGCCGTATGGTTTCATAGAATTTTCGAGCGTTACCCTTGTCGGCCAGCTTCTCAAGCTCCTCATACTCGCGCATCTCGGCCTCTTTCTTTTTTTGTCTGCAGACGCGTCTTGCTTCCCTCTTCACTGCGACACGGCAGTCCTCATCGTACCAGCTGTTTTTGCGACCTTTCCGAAATCCAACGGTTTCGTTTGCAGCTGTACGCAGGGAGTTTGCGATGCCGTCCCACAGTTAGCTTATACCGGGTTGCTGATGAGTGCTCTCAGAGAGCAGGTGTGCAAGTCGAGTAGAAAACCGCTCGGCAGTCTGTTGTGATTGCAGCTTTTCAACGTCGAACCTTCCTTGTGTTTGTTGATGGGCGTTCTTCGATACACAGAGGCGCGTGCGTATCTTCGCCCGCAGCCGCACCTCTGCAATTAGACTTCAGCGGACCCTTGAACCGAATAAGTCGGAGTGGCTCCACTGAAGCTTCGTCTCTCATTAGCCGTGACCCAAGGCTCCACACGTGTTGGTTACCGCATCTTGCACAAGGGTTGCTCACGTTTCCAAGCAAAGTGGACGCAAGAATAGGAATTGAGTATAGCCTCACAACTGTAACAACATACCCAGAAGCTTCACTACAACCCATTACACGTACGCATTTCAAGTAATTTAAATCAAATCAAATTCACCGCTTTCATGCTATTTTAATGCTTCCGGAATGAATGAATGAATGAATTTGTCAGTCATGCTGCTGTGTGTTTGTGTGAGTGTGTCGAATAAAAGTGTATGAATTTATTACCGTTGAATGCTGCATTTAATCAGATAATCTTAAATAAGTTATATAACTTTTACTGACAATGAATTGATTTTGAAATGTTAGCGCAAATTAAAATCCTTTTGAGCGTGTAATGAAATGGCATTGTCGGCGAAATTCATACCTACCTAGACGATTAAATGGCTTCGGCGATTTGACGCGTCTGGCATTGACAATTTTAGAATATTTAAGTAATTGCATTTGGCTACAATTTTGCGTGCAAATAAATGTATATTAAAAATTATCTGTTGTCTACATCTCTTTGGCCATCAGCCAAACGTTAATGAAATATTATGCTTCAAATACTCCGGATGGCAAGGAGAAAATGCAAAAGCAGAAAGGATTAAAATTTAATGTCGTTTTACTGTTTTTTTCTATTTATGGTATTTCATGGAATGTGTGAGAAGTAAGGTTGCTTAAAGGCAAGCTGCAAAGATAGTACTTGTAAAGTGTAATAGTGAGGCAGAATTTATAAGATTATAAATATTACAGTTCAAAAATTTTGCTGCTGAAATCGTTCAGTTAAGAATACAAAAAAAAACGCAAATTAAATTCAATTAATGAAATAAAATAATATAAATAATGTAAAAGAAAATAAATAAACATAAATTGAAAAATAAAAAAATAGTAAACTAAAATTACATATTAATGGAAAAGTATAGCGTAGTATAGAGGATTCTAAAGCAACTCACTAAACACTCTATTAAGAAAATAGCGGCTTAATTACCACACTTAATAGTTGTTAGTTAATAATGAATTGAATAATACAACAATAGATTACATGGCTAATATTGGCATAGTGGTAGAGCACTCGCCTGTTAAGTCAGGACCAGTTGGTTCGATCCCTGCCATAAGAAGTCTACTGAGGAGATGTGGTGATCTCCGAAACAGCTGTCAGATCTACCAAGTTTTTTATTGTATAACAAAAATATTCAATTCATATAAAGAAACCAGGCTTTCAGCTCACTAAAAACTTATAACAGAAACAAAGTTAAATTCAATAATGTAAGTCAATTATATTGAACCAGTTCGTAGCTAATTTTTAGCTAGTCTATATTTAAGCAGAGGTTATCCCATCTGGTTGAGGTGTTTTATATGGACCAAAGATGCTAATTGCAAATGCACCAGGTTTTTAAGATTTTCGGCAGATGATGGAAAACTTAGAATGTGTTCGCTTGGTGCAGCACATTTATGTGTCTCCCAATTCGCGAGTCACTATCTTGGACTTATACGAGTATTGCGTTAGAGGAAGTGCAGGAAAGAAGGCTTAAGATAGACGCTGGAGCACCTCTTCTGCTTCTGCCTACGAGCTTCGCAGTTCTAAGAACTATAAGAAGTATCAAAATTAGATATCAGGACTGTTTCGCAAAGAGCGTCGAAATCCGTTTAGCTCAAATTAAACTGTCTCCATCTGATACTACATAGGACCAACAGATCTACGTAATGCGCAACAGCCGGTCAGTATAACGTAACCCTTGTACGAGTAGGATAAATCTACATTATTTTCTATTCTATAGATACTATACTATACTATACTATACTATACTATACTATACTATACTATACTATACCCTAACATTTAGACCATCACTAGAAAGCGTTAAGTTAAAAGCTTCCTCACGGTTTTTATTTAGAATGCTTAGTACTCTTCTTCTGTTGCAGGTGGTGAGCAGGTGTCTAAATGACAACCTATTTATTAAATACGAAATCGACATAAGGGGTTATATCTACTTGTAATTTTCAAAAAATAATTTTTTTTTTAATTTTTAATTTTTTTTAAATTCGAAGTTGATCCGACAAACAGTCTCGGAGATATGATCATCTTATTAAGGACGCCTCACGGCGTTCGAAAATAGGCGAAGCGCAAGGTGGAGTAGTTTAACTTGGTGTTAATGGTTCGTAAAATCTTAAATGCGTTTTCAGAGGCGGTTAGAAAAATTACTCTGAAACGGCTGAACCGAACGGCTTACAATTTTCACACGACCTTCTAAGATATACCTATTTGTTAGGTAATAATCGAAGATATAAAGCTTTTGATAATAATTTCCATTTTTTAAGCCACTTTGAAGTGTAGAATTTCTCACAAAAAATTAATTTGTTTTTTTTTTCGTCAAAAATCAAAATTTTCACTATTTCTTCGATCACTACCTGTATTCATCCATAATAATACTCAATTTTTTGGGTTTTCGGGTTTCTGATAATTTGAAGCAGAAATATCTTCCTCACCACCAGACACCTTTTTTTGGAGGCCTTTCTGGAGATCGGCTACAAGAACATGAGGATCCAATATTTATTTAAATGAATCGTTTATTGTTAAACTAAATGAAAGTCTTTCTGTTAACATGTTTTATATTAATTTATAGCATAAAATCTCTGTCAAAAAGAAATTAACAAAGAAAAGTATTTTTTTTTTTTTTGCAAGTGGATATAACCTCTTAAAGCTTTCCATAAAAAACGAGTATAATGACTGGTATATCACTGGCTTAAGGTGACTTTTGTCCTAGAAAAAGTATTATGAACAGTTTATTTGAACAAGGATGGGACTCCTTTGAAGATGCTCAAGGCCGTGAAGGGCCATCGAGAATATCACACCAGAACTTATGCAAGAAGTTGGAAAATTGTCCTCGACGCTGCCCGAGCAAAGATGAAAGAACTCGCAAAAATAGTTGGAGCATCCCATACAACCATTTTTGAAATTCTATGCGATCGTCTTGGCAAGTATAAGGTCAGCGCAAGATGGGTGCCTAAAATGATGAGGCAAAAATTTTAGAACAGCGCGATGAAAAAGAGAGTGTATTGAGTAAACCTTTCCTGGATACTATACTAAACCTAGGTTCGTTATTATGAACCTGAATCGTAACAAAACACCTAGTATCAAAAAAAAGACACAACACCTTCCAGGAAGTTTAAGATGTCAAATTCAGCAGGGAGACTTGGGAGAAAGGAAACCAGAAGGAACATTATAAATATAATTTGGTGTCTATAACTGGAAAATACTACGCTTCCACACTAGAGTGACTAAAGGAAGAAAAGACGAGAGAAATTGGCGAAAAGTTGAGACGCGTTGCGCCAACTCCCTGTATAAGATCGATTTCAAACATATATAATCTCCCACCCTACAGCCCAGACATGGCTGATACACAACAGCTCTGTTTTCAAAAATGATGAAGATAAATAGAAAATATTATTATTGAGGCAACCGTTTTGCAGATGAATATATTAGGTCAAGTAACAAGTCATCCAATATTTTTAAAATACGTGTAGATGACAGATTACACTAGATGGTGTTAGAAAAACGATATTTTGTACTAAAAAAGAAAAGGGGGAAGTGATGATCACTTAACTCAGTTGTGTTTGAGCGCATGCCAAAAATTGCTACCAGCAAAAGGGAAAATATGCTAAATTCTACAGTTTTTCATCGATAAAGGCGAAAATGCAAGTCAGGCAGCTAAAAATGAGAATAAAGTTTATGAGTTTAAGGTCCTGACACTGTAACAATTAATCATGCACGATTTTTTGGTTTATTTGATTTCGTTCTAACTATAACACACTTGGAGAAGGCTGGATACCCAAATAAGCTTGACGTATTGGTGCCAACAGAGTTAACAAGAATCAACGTCATGAACCGTATTTCTATCTGGGAATCGCTGTTGAATTGTAATAAAATCGACACAAAAACGGTCGGGGTCGAAGGACAATGAGCCGGCGCAAACGGTCTTCATGGAAGGATTGATAATCAGCAGATTTGTTGTGTGTTTGGTAGTATATGCAAGGTATCGTCCAATATGAGCTCCTACTCTACGGCCAAACTCTTAGTTCGGACCTTTATTGCCAGCAATTGGGCAGTTTGAAGTAAACAATCGTCTAGAAGCGCCCAGCATTGCCCAGCAAGAGGGGAATGGTGTTCCATCAGGTCAACGCTAGATCAGGCACATCAATAGTGACTTGCTAGAAGCTGAGAGAGCTCGGTTGATAAATTTCTATGTATCCACCTTATAGTCCGGACCTCGCACCAAGGGATTACCATATGTTTCGGTCTATAGGAAGTGATTTAGCTGGTGAAGAGTTGGCCTCAAGGAATCGCTCGATTGGCTTATTTTTTTGCCAATAAAAACAAGAGTCTCTATGAGAGAGGCATAATGACATTACCCTCAAAAGTAATGGGTAATTTATTACTTGACTTAATATATATTGAAAAGTAAAAATAATTTGGCCGTCGTAAATTCAATTTCTGACTACTGTAATGAGAGCCATATTTAAATAGTTTTCGACACAAATCATATAAAATTATAAATATTTTATGCCCATTTAAAAGTTGACTGCTTCCTTTAAATACTATATCAATAACTACTCAACTTTATATAAAATTCCTTTAATTCACTTTATTGATTTCATCCACAAATAAGTGGCATGAAATATTTAATAATATCATAGTTCAATCATAACCTACGCATTATTATTAATTATCACTTAGTAGGCAATCCATCATGATAGGTCATCTTTGATGAAACCGCAAAATCTGCCCATATTTTAGCAAACTCATTAAATTGTAAAATTTCCCAAATTGACCACAATTTGTGTGCATTAAAGGCAAATCACAATTAATTTGAATGCAAACTTCCCTTAGTTAGGCATTTACAGCACATGGCCAGCGACATTAACATATTTCACATACAACATTACAAGCGAGTAAATGTATAAATTTCCACTCGCATTACTCGAATGCTTACTTTGGCTAATTAGATTCCATAAAGTTTAGTGTAAAAGCTATTAATTCACGCTTTGCAAGAGATTTCGCAGGAATTGAACGAAGGAATGAATGAATAAGGCAGCGTAGGAGCAGAAAAGTAGAAAACTATGCGAGAAAAATGTATAAAAGTAGTTCGCTGAAGTGGATCAGCATAAACTGTTGCGAAAGAAAAGTGAACAAATAAGTATGTAAGTTGATGTGAAGGAGTTGGGAAAAATAATGTCCGGGTGGCGAAACAGCTTCGGAGACGTATGCTAAACTTGTAAAAGTGCATGGTGATAGTGCCCTTAGTCGTGCCCAGGTATTTCGATGGCATAAAGAGTTTAAGTTTAAGTAAAGCTCGCATGAGCAAGTCGAAGGATGATTATTGCTTTTTTTGATAACCGAGGAATCGTCCACAAAGAATTTCTTCCACCGAGGTAAACCGTAAATCAAGTCTACTATCGCCAAATGCTCGAAAGATTTCGAAAACGAGTCAACCGTTGCATACCGCCCTTAGCGTGTCCCAGTATTTGGCCTCTAAAGTGATCGCGGTGTTGCAACAACCACCTTATTTGCCCGATATGTCACCCTGTGACTTATTTTTGTTCCCTAGAACAAAATCGGTGGTCAAAGCAACCCATTTTGAGCCGATTGAGGACATTTAGGCGGCCGTGCGTTCCAGAAACGTTATGAAGCATGGATAACGCGCTGGAATCGTTGTATAGGTAACTACTTTGAAGGAAAAGGCAGAGTTGTAGAATAATTTTGAAATATACGGTTTTTATGGAATCACTCTCATTACTTAATTGTCACACCTCATAAATACCAGAGTAAGAAACAAAACTTCTTTTTTAATGGCGTTGGCACCGCTTACGCGATTATAGCCGAATCAATATAAGAGCGCCATTCTTCTCTTCTTTTCGCTGCCTGGCGCCAGTTGGAAATGCCAAGTGAACCCAGGTCACTCTCCACTTGATCCTTCCAACGGAGTGGAGGTCTTCCTCTTCCTCTGCTTCCACCAGCGGGTACTGCATCAAATACTTTCAAAGCTGGAGTGCTTTCATCCATTCGGACGACATGATCTAGCCAGCGTAGCCGCTGTCTCTTCATTCGCTGATCTATGCCAATATCATCGTATAGCTCGTACAGCTCATCGTTCCATCGTCTGCGGTATTCGCCGTTGCCAATGCGCAAAGGACCATAAATCGTTCGCAAAACTTTTCTCTCGAAGACTCCTAGAGCCGACTCATCAGATGTTGACATTGTCCACGCTTCTCCGCCATATAGTAGGACCGGTATGATAAGCGACTTATAGAGTTTGGTTTTCGTTCGCCGAGAGAGGACTTTACTTTTCAATTGCCTACTCAGTCCAAAGTAGCACCTGTAGGCAAGAGTGATTCTGCGTTGGATTTCCAGGCTGACATTGTTATTGGTGTTAATGCTGGTCCCTAGATAGACGAAATTATCTACGACCTCGATGTTATGACTGTCAAC
This sequence comes from Ceratitis rosa, assembly GCA_037013455.1. Classification (NCBI taxonomy): domain Eukaryota; kingdom Metazoa; phylum Arthropoda; class Insecta; order Diptera; family Tephritidae; genus Ceratitis; species Ceratitis rosa. The sequence continues at coordinate 9,041,051 of JAWMAG010000005.1, read as the reverse complement.
GGTGACGTGGGAGCCGAGTCGCGAATGCGATGACTGTTTGTTTGATGACAAAATATATTTCGTCTTGCCCCCATTCACTAGCAGACCCAATTGCTTCGCTTCTTTATCAAGTCTGGAGAAAGCAGAACTCACGGCGCGGTTGTTGAGGCCAATAATATCGATATCATCGGCGTACGCCAGCACTCTTATAAAAGATTGTACCTTCTCTATCCAGCTCTGCAGCGCGTATTATTTTCTCCAGCAATAAGTTAAAAAAGTCACACAATAAAGAGTCACCTTGTCTGAAACCTCGTTTGGTATCGAACAGCTCGGAGAGGTCCTTCCCGATCCTGATGGAGCTTTTAGTGTTACTTAACGTCAGTTTACATAGCCGAATAAGTTTTGCGGGGATGCCGAATTCGGACATAGCGGCGTAAAGGCAGGAAACAATAGTCTCAGTAATAAATCATTTTTAAATAAAGGGTCTTTTTTAGACATGTATTTTTGAAGAAGAAATAAATCACATATAATCTAATGTTATCGCCAAGAAGGTAAGGGCATTACGGACTCTGCTGGGCAATTATGTCGAAAGAATATTTGATTCAACGCACGATTTACAAACGTTGTTCCGGATTAAGTATAGTCATTATATACTTGCAAACCAAACTCAGTATCAACCAAGTAAAAGCTGTCAAAAAGGTAAGCTCCGAAAAAAGTATCACAAATGCTACTTGAACGATAAATAAATAAAGTTATTTCTTAAGCCGGGCGACACTCTTAATTGGGAACGCTACTAACAACAACTCATCAAATTGAAGAGGGCGATTGACGAAAAGCACCAGAAATTTGCGACAAGACACGCGGCAAAAATTTTCCATCATAACAACGCTTGGCCTTATGTTGCACTAATGGTTAACAACTATTTAAAAATCCACAGTTGGGAAGTTTTGCTTAACCCAGCTCACTGGCATCCAGTTCACGACAGAGCAGGGTATCAACAATTCGCTTGATTCATTCTTGGCTGCCTAGCCGAAGCGTTTCTTTTGGGATGGAATCCACAAATCCACTGCGATTGCACTTCACTCACTCACCGCGAAAATAGAAAGTATCCTGGATCATAAAGAATACGTCTGAGCGGCCTTTCTGGACATAAGTGGGGCATTTAATAATGTAGTCAATGAGGCAAAAGTGGAAAGTCTAGAAGCAGCACAGGTAGTGTATGTCATCCTACTATGGATAGAAAGTCGGCTGAGTTGCAACGCGAAGTAGAACAAAGCCAAACTACTCAAGCTAACGGACGATATAGCTATAGTTGTTGCGGGAAATTCCTCTACACCATCAGTAACGAAATGAGAACCCCATCAAGGGTCGTACATTAGCCAGCTTAGAGGTTAATGCTGACAAAACTGATACTGAGGGTACCGCTGACAAGAAAGTACAATATTCCCGCGTGTAAGCCCCTAGGCTCAATCAAGGATCATCCCGGGTGCCCGGAAAAAGTTTTTAACAACAAACTTATGTGGAAGCTAAATGTAGAGAAATAGAGTAAAAAGGCCAGTGGTACTGTACTGCTCTCTGGTATGGTGTACCGCTGCGAAAAAAACAATCCTCTTGAACCATTGTTTACAGCTCGAAATGCAGCGGGATGAAGAACAAAATAGACTACATACCCTTCTAATTTTATTTGGGATATAGGGTTTCAAGCTACGTTTAAGGAAGGCGAATGGCGCAAGAACCTTCGACGCTCAGTACAAAATGGGCCACGAATGGATCAAAAACGACTGTTGGAGTGGGCGCCGGAGCCTAATGGGCAGAGAAAATCTGCTGAGATTGCTAGTAATGCAGAAGACTATATACAAAATATCATTATATATATCGTGTTCCTTAGGAGGGAAGCAGTAGATAAGACTGCCGAGAGTGAACGACTACATATATACTGGGTTCTAGGCCACAAGGAGATTATGGGGGGGATTTGGCAAGTGAGATTGCCAAAAGGTAAGGTCTTAATAACAAACCAGAACAGGATATACAAAAGTCGCGAAAACTGTATAATAAATGCCAAAAGAGTTGGGTGTAAAATTAGAGTGAGGGGGAACGCTTTAGCGACATGCAAAACCACCAAGATCATGTGCAAGCAGAATTGGCATTAGTAGGAGTGACACATGCCGGAAGTGTTGGGTAGAAGGCATGAGTGGGACATTAGAACACCTCCTCTGTCTCTGTTTGGTCTTAGCCAGAACTCGTCTTAGATATTTCGTTACTTTGCAGTTTAAAGGAGTAGAGAGTCATCAAAATTGTATACTAAGGCTCTCTTATACTTTGGGAAATGTGTTGACGTTCTGATGACTACTTTCTATCGCAACAAAACGGGCACTACAAAGGACCAACGAGTCTATGTAAGGCGCATCAGTCATCTAGTGTAATCTATCCTAACTTAGCTGTGGAAAAATTGTTGCGGAATTGGTTATGGCTCACGAAGTTTGAGATTCTAATCTGTCTGTAATTTTTTTTTTTTTCATTCCTGTTGCCTGGTATTTTACTAAATATTAATGAACTAGTAATTTACTGGTACAATTCTGACAAATAAACAGACAATTGACCAGTTTATGGCATGAGAAAAGGCTGCAAAATAAATAAGTTAAGTAAAAAAGTACAATAGTAATATTATGGTTGATACTAGTCATAAATTTCGCTCGGGTTTTTGTTTTTTATGCGGATTTGTGTCTAAACGTTTTGTAAATAAATAATTAGGTAAACCTGGTATAAATGCAATTTCATTTTCAACTTACTTGGACTCATCTTTTGGGCAGGGTATGAATTTGATGCATTCTCTCTTCTGAAAGTTTGTCTCAATCCAACTGCGAGGCGCATGCTGTAGGTATTTATTGTCATAATTAGCAGGTGCGCAGGTGATTACGTAGGAAGTTTTTTGAAAACATTTAATAGAAAAAGGCTGATTAGTGAATTTAATTTTTACAAGGTTCTTGTAATTAATCTATAATAGAAATCATATTTCTTTTTATTATTTTACACTACGTTCAGATCATTTTGAAAGACGTTAATAATAATTTCTTTATTTTTTTTCGATTAAATCAATGTTATTTTCTTGTTTAGTATTGTACATTTACCAAAACAATCCTGAAAGAGAAGCACAATAGAAAACATCTTTATATAGATACATATTCACTATAAAATAAAACAACAATAATAAAGACAAACACAATATAAATATAAAAACATTAATAACAAACAAACAAAAAAACACACAAACAAACAGATAGTAAAGTTGTGAGAGAAAGTGTTTGATAGTCACAGAGGTGGTAAGAAATATTTCATTGCATTTTATTTCATTTCATTGCATTAAATTTATTGTATTTAATATTATTGTATTTAATTTATTGTATTTAATTTTATTGTATTTACTTTTATCGTATTTTATTTTATTGTATTTAATTTTATTGTATTTAATTTTATTGTATTTAATTTTATTGTATTTACTTTTATCGTATTTACTTTTATCGTATTTTATTTTATTGTATTTTATTTTATTGTATTTAATTTTATTGTATTTAATTTTATTGTATTTAATTTTATTGTATTTACTTTTATCGTATTTTATTTTATTGTATTTAATTTTATTGTATTTAATTTTATTGTATTTAATTTTATTGTATTTACTTTTATCGTATTTACTTTTATCGTATTTTATTTTATTGTATTTTATTTTATTGTATTTAATTTTATTGTATTTAATTTTATTGTATTTAATTTTATTGTATTTACTTTTATCGTATTTTATTTTATTGTATTTAATTTTATTGTATTTAATTTTATTGTATTTAATTTTATTGTATTTACTTTTATCGTATTTACTTTTATCGTATTTTATTTTATTGTATTTTATTTTATTGTATTTAATTTTATTGTATTTAATTTTATTGTATTTAATTTTATTGTATTTACTTTTATCGTATTTTATTTTATTGTATTTTATTTTATTGTATTTAATTTTATTGTATTTAATTTTATTGTATTTAATTTTATTGTATTTACTTTTATCGTATTTTATTTTATTGTATTTAATTTTATTGTATTTACTTTTATCGTATTTTATTTTATTGTATTTAATTTTATTGTATTTAATTTTATTGTATTTAATTTTATTGTATTTACTTTTATCGTATTTTATTTTATTGTATTTAATTTTATTGTATTTAATTTTATTGTATTTAATTTTATTGTGTTTAATTTTATTGTATTTAATATTATCCTATTTAATTTTATTGTATTTAATTTTATTGTATTTAATTTTACTGTATTTAATTTTACTGTATACAATTTTATTGTATTTACTTTTATCGTATTTTATTTTATTGTATTTTATTTTATTGTATTTAATTTTATTGTATTTAATTTTATTGTATTTAATTTTACTGTATTTAATTTTACTGTATACAATTTTATTGTATTTACTTTTATCGTATTTTATTTTATTGTATTTAATTTTATTGTATTTAATTTTATTGTATTTAATTTTATTGTATTTACTTTTATCGTATTTTATTTTATTGTATTTTATTTTATTGTATTTACTTTTATCGTATTTTATTTTATTGTATTTTATTTTATTGTATTTAATTTTATTGTATTTAATTTTATTGTATTTAATTTTATTGTATTTACTTTTATCGTATTTTATTTTATTGTATTTAATTTTATTGTATTTAATTTTATTGTATTTAATTTTATTGTGTTTAATTTTATTGTATTTAATATTATCCTATTTAATTTTATTGTATTTAATTTTATTGTATTTACTTTTATCGTATTTTATTTTATTGTATTTTATTTTATTGTATTTACTTTTATCGTATTTTATTTTATTGTATTTTATTTTATTGTATTTAATTTTATTGTATTTAATTTTATTGTATTTAATTTTATTGTATTTACTTTTATCGTATTTTATTTTATTGTATTTAATTTTATTGTATTTAATTTTATTGTATTTAATTTTATTGTGTTTAATTTTATTGTATTTAATATTATCCTATTTAATTTTATTGTATTTAATTTTATTGTATTTAATTTTACTGTATTTAATTTTACTGTATACAATTTTATTGTATTTACTTTTATCGTATTTTATTTTATTGTATTTAATTTTATTGTATTTAATTTTATTGTATTTAATTTTATTGTATTTACTTTTATCGTATTTTATTTTATTGTATTTTATTTTATTGTATTTACTTTTATCGTATTTTATTTTATTGTATTTTATTTTATTGTATTTAATTTTATTGTATTTAATTTTATTGTATTTAATTTTATTGTACTTACTTTTATCGTATTTTATTTTATTGTATTTAATTTTATTGTATTTAATTTTATTGTATTTAATTTTATTGTGTTTAATTTTATTGTATTTAATATTATCCTATTTAATTTTATTGTATTTTCTTTTATTGTATTTAATTTTATTGTATTTAATTTTATTGTATTTAATTTTATTGTATTTACTTTTATCGTATTTTATTTTATTGTATTTAATTTTATTGTTTTTACTTTTATCGTATTTTATTTTATTGTATTTAATTTTATTGTATTTAATTTTATTGTATTTAATTTTATTGTATTTACTTTTATCGTATTTAATTTTATTGTATTTAATTTTATTGTATTTAATTTTATTGTATTTAATTTTATTGTGTTTAATTTTATTGTATTTAATATTATCCTATTTAATTTTATTGTATTTAATTTTATTGTATTTAATTTTACTGTATTTAATTTTACTGTATACAATTTTATTGTATTGTATATCATTTTATTGTATTTAATTTTATTGTATTTAATATTATCCCACATCTCCTCAACAGAGTTCTTATGGCAGAGATACAAACAAACCAGGCCTTTAGCTCACTATAAAACTTATAACAAAAATTAATAGTATGTGTAGGAATCTACTTTAACATTTGTAACTTACAAGTTTCACCTTTTCAATTTTTATGTTACTGAATTTTTAATTTCAAATATTTTCATTTTCTGAATTATAATATTTTTCATTTTCAAACAATCAATAAGTGTTAAATAAATTTTATATTAAAAATAAAATATTAATGTGTTTATTATATATAATATATAGATAAAATCTTCTATATAAATTGGCGATCCTGCTCATCGAATTTTCCCTTAAGTTACATGCAAGATACAATTTCCAACAGAATCAGTGAACATTAAACAACAGTTGCAGCAACATCGAAGCAATAAAATATCAAATATATGTAAAATTTCGATTAAATTTTTCCAATCCTTTGGAACAAATATACAAATATTAAATACAGTGATTAATCGAATTAAAAATTTTTTTTTGAAACCTGTTAAAAACTTGAACATTATTTATATCGTGCTATCAGTTTTTCTACACCGATTTCTGTTGATGATCGAATGAAATCAATATTGCATATTAATTGAAGAATTTAACTTCTATCAATATCAGGAATTACAACAATCAACAATATTATCTATACGTAATAGAACAATCAGGTTTTTATTAATTATAACAATTTATTATTTATCTTTAAATTTATATATATATATGTCATTTAACTTTTTAAATTAAGTTAATTAATTTAAATCTTAATTAATTTTTGTCAAGTTTTTGTAAACTCTTTCTCCAAACATGCATAGATCACCCATACGCACACGTAATTTTACAACAACAGAAACACAAAATGAAATCACGAACTCTAATACAGATTTAAATACAACACAAAATTTAACATAAGACATTCATACAAATAATTTTAGACCGAATTCTAATTCCATTAAATTACCTCCGTTTTGGAATGAATGTCCTGAAGCATGGTTTTTGCTTTTGGTTTTTTCTATCCTGCCCGTCTACGCAATTCAATTACTAAATTTTCTGCTGTTCTTTGACAAGAAACAAAAAAAAGCAATTTTGTAAAAGGCAATTCAACTTCGACCCTGCTGTGATTCATTCATTGAAATTGAATCGAACAACCGAATTTTTAAAGACAAAATAAATTACCGCTGTTTTGGAATGAATGTCCTGAAGCATGGTTTTTACTTGTTGAAGGACAATTTGAAATTAACAACATTTATAATGATAACATTAACTTTCAAAATGTTTTAATTGCTCTTCAACGAGAAACTATTTTCAAAATTATCGATGTTGTCGAATAAATATGAAACAATTAAGAAAGTTCTTTGTGAGAGATTTTCGCTTAGTGAAGAAAAGAGATTAGAACAATTATTTTCAAATACTGAACTTGGTGATCGTTCACCTTCAGAGCTTTTTAGATACGTGTATATGAAATCTTTAACTGGTTTAGATTCAATTGTTAATCATGAATTACTTTTCAAATTATGGATTCGTAAACTACCTCAACAAATTCAAATTCATTTAACTTCTTCTAGTAATCAAAATAAAGATGAACTTGTTATTTTGGCTGATAAAATTTTCGATTTAATTCATAAACCTCAAGTATCTGCAATAACTTCAACCTTTAATAATAATAATAATATTTTAGAACAATGTATGAAAAATTGAACTGACTTAACAACTGGAATATATCAAACTTTAAACAAAATTACAGAAGATTAATGAATTACAAATTAGATCTAGATCTAGATCTAAAGATAGATATAGATCTAGATCAAGAAATTCATCAAGACCCAGGAATAATAATAATCAAAATAATATTTGTTGGTATCATCAAAAATTTAATAATAATGCCTTCAAATGCGTTTAACCTTGCAATTTTAAAATAAACACAAATATTTCAAATGCAAATCCTTTAAACTAAAACGTTCCATTATGACGGTGGCTGATAATGGAAATATTAGTAAACTTACACGTCACCTTTTTATTTTCGATAAATTTAACAAACTAAATTTTTTGATTGATACAGGCGCAATCGTTTCAGTTATACCTTCTTCAAAATTCAAATCATTTAAAAGAAATTCTGATCTTAAACTTTCAGCTGCAAATGGATCTAATATAGAAACATTTGGAACAAAACTTTTAAAACTTGATTTAGGTTTAAGAAGAGATTTCGAATTTCCATTTATTATTGCCGATATTTCAACTCCTATTGGTGCTAATTTTTTAGAAAAACTTGGAATTTTAGTAGATATCAAAAATAAAGAAATTGTCGCGTACTGGCCGCAACAAAAAACTTCTTTGGTGTTTGTTTGTTCATTTCCTTTTCTTCGGCTTCTTCGACTACCTCTTGTAGTTCGGCGAGATGGAGCAACAACTTGCTCTTCAGCTCCATCTGCTGAGTCATCTCGCCGTCGCTTCCCGGTCGCGCCCGTCCGATTCGCGAAAGGCACCATTCAATTTTCGCCATCGCTTTCGCTCCTTGCGATGGCTTGCCTCCACCCGAAACCGATAAAATTAATTTCTCTACCTCCTCCAGTTTCGACTCGACCGCCGTCTTATCCTCGTCGAAACTGAAGGGGTAGTCCTGAAAGAGGTTTACCGACCCTCTTTTCTCTAACAAACGCGACGCCCTAATCGATTTCCTCATGGCTTCGACCGTACCGATTGGAAGGCCGCGTGCCTCCATCTCGTACGCGAGCTCATCTTGGGCTAAACGATTTATTTCCATGTTAAAATACAAAAAAAATAAACTCGAAAAACCAAAAAGAAAATATTTATTTAAATAAATCAAAAAAAATTTGTTTAATTTTAATCAAAATTAAAAAAGCTATTACCCTAATGCAATTTCCGCGTTGCCCTATACTGGCTCAACAAAAGACCCTATCACGAAAACAACAAAAGAGCCTAACCACAAAAAAACAAAAAAAATTAATAAAATAAAAAACAAATATTGTCTACTCCGACAACACAACTATTAACAAAAAAACAAAAAAATTTTTTTTTTTTTAATAAAAAAAAATTATTGATCAAAAACAATAAAAAAGACAACGAAAATCCTTGATGAACAAAAAAAAACTAAAAAAAAACACAATCTAATTTATAACGACCACTACTGGTCACTTTCGGACCAGTCTCAACACACTTGACCAACAATTTTTTCTACTAGTATAAAACTCAAACACAATTTACCGCAACGTACACACAAAAATTGCAAATTTACAAAACGGAACGGACTCACCAAATTCCTTTGTACTAAGTTAAACACTAATGTTCCTTGTATCGTCCTGGGTTCAACTCCCAATCTTGTGATTTTTCCTACTAATAAAAATTAAAAAGGAAAAATATTAAAAATTCTGACAACAAAAACCAACTATACGAAAGACAGAAAATTTTCGTAAACACAACCTCTTTTCCCTCTTGTAACGAAAAAACAATATTTTACAAAAATTAATATCTATATATATCGGGACCCACGTTGGGCGCCAATTTGTCACCTCCACTTTTTATAATTAACAATATGTATGTGCGTATGTACATACGTACATACAAGTTAACACGCTCTTTATTAATTTTCTCACCAATAAATGCTGACTTAACATTTAAGCTGATTTTTGACCAACGTCGAAAATACCTACGTCAGTAAACTTTTAAAATAATGTGTCAACAGTAAATAACTCGTAAACAGGAAATTGCACTTTCCTAACTCACTTTTGTAAAATCAGCGTCTGCTACATTTAATAAAATTATAGACAGGAAATCAGGTTCTTATTACATTTGCTAAACTTGTTAATAATACTTTAGTAAGCAATTTGTCATATTCTTAAGTAGTATAAAAATCAGTAAATTAAAATGTTAGTTTAAGTTCTATATTTGACTTCAATAAAGGCGGACACGCTGTCCGAAAAAAGTAAAAATACTTTTTTTAGTCTCTCTAATTTAAAGGGACATAACTGGCGCCCGATGCCAAATTCGCGAAGAAAGTCCTGAAAAAGTAAAAAAGTAAGGACACGCGTGGGCAAACCCGAGCATAAAAAAAAAAAAAAAAAAAAAAAAAAAAAAAAAAAAAAAAAAAAAATCCTGAAAAAGTAAAAAAGTAAGGATACGTGCTCATAAGAAATGCGTGGTGAAAAAAAGTGCATGAAAAATCCTGAAAAAGTAAAAAAGTAAGGATACGTGCTCATAAGAAATGCGTGGTGAAAAAAGTGCATGAAATATCCTGAAAAAGTAAAAAAGTAAGGATACGTGCTCATAAGAAATCCGGTGGTGAAAAAAAGTGCATGAAAAATCCTGAAAAAGTAAAAAAGTAAGGATATGTGCTCATAAGAAATCCGGAGGAAGTAACTATTAAAAGTGCGAGAAAAATTATATCGCTCTAACTTCGAGGAATGGTTCTCGAGTAGCATTAGCAAAAGAGGGATATAACGTATCAGCCACCTCAAGTTAAAAGAAAAAATCGCATGCGAATACACGAAGCAGTGAACATTTGCAAGAAAACAAAATTAAAAAAATAAACCAGCAAAAATTAATCAATAAAGAACAAAAGACGTTTTAACAAAAAACAAAAAAAAAAAAAAAAAAAAAAAAAAAAAAAAAAACCAAAATAACCAAAATACTTGATATTAAATCTACAAACAAAAAAGCAGCAGCCATAGGAATATCGTGATCCTGGTGTACTGGTGATATTAAGCAAGACAGCAGCCGAGGGATCGTGACGGAGCAACAACACTAAACACGGACTACTAGTATTAATATAAAACCTAGTTGTAAGTAATATAATATAATATCCAATTGTATAGTATAATAAACACATAGCTTACCCAAAAGGAAACAATGGCAAACCCTAACAATTTAGTCCGTCCTCCCGTCCTTAACCAAAACCCCCCAGCCCCTCAGGCATCAAATAATGTCCAACTAAGTGTGGACGACCTAAAAAACCTAATAACCAATATAGCAACGAACATTCTTCAACAACAGGGGCCAGGTGTAGTACAGGCCACACTCAACCCAAACTCCTTTCTTAGCACAACAATCGATCAAACCATAGAAGATAGGCATCGGGGTAATCTGGGAGAACTGGATAAAATTCCAGACGTGGTAAAATGCCTCAAAGATTTCTCCGGTCGCCCTGAAGAGTTTAATTCATGGAAAAAAAGTGTGGACAGAATACTCAACATTTACGAACCACTAAAGGGAACCCCAAAATATTACGGGATTCTTAGCGTTATCCGAAACAAGATAACAGGCAATGCCGATACGGCATTGGAATCTTACAATACGCCGTTAGATTGGCTGGCAATTACCAGATGTCTTGCAATGCACTATGCAGACAAACGCGATATTTCAACTTTGGAATATCAGCTCACGACCTTAGTACAAGGTAACAAGAGCATAGCGGAATTCTATCAACAGGTTTATAAATACCTTTCATTAATCCTAAATAAATTGGGATGCGTGGATATGGGTAGCGAGGCTCTGCACATGATGACCCAATCATATAGAAATAAGGCACTTGATACCTTCATTAGGGGTCTGAATGGGGACCTCCCACGATTACTAGGAATTAGGGAACCTGCCGATCTTCCACAGGCCCTTAATCTATGCATGAAACTGGACAATCAGAACTACCGAACAAATCATGCAAAAAATATAAAAAAAGGATATCCAAATTTGGGAAGATATCCCACTCAACAGCAGACCTTTTACCCACAATTGGCTCACGAGCCACAAAACAATCAACTTAGATGGAAGGCCAGACCACAGTCCTCCAACCAAATTCAACTTACAAATGCCCCTCCAAGGCCACCGAAACCCCAACCTAAACCAGAACCAATGGAGGTGGACCAGAGCATACATTCACGACGAATCAACTATATGAATAAACCTCCTCAAAATCAGTTCCAGGGTAAAAGACCACCACAATCGGTCAACAATCACCCACCTCTCAAAAACCAAAGGATGTTTCATATAGATACGTCAAGTGAAGAGACCCAATCCAAAAATGAGTACGAGGATGAGTTTGAAGGATACAATGATGTCTATTTTTTAGCATAATTAGCTCTTCGCTTCCATACATTGAAGTGAGGACGGAGAGCGGAAACATTTTAAAATTTCTTGTGGACACAGGTTCCAGTAAAAATTATGTAAAACCAAGCTTAGCAAAAAAGCGATTACCAAACGAAAAACCTTTTCGTGCAAAATCAATTGTAGGAGATGTTAAAATAACGGAACACACGTATGTAAATCTCTTTAATATAAAAGAAAAAATTAAATTTTATCTTATGCCCATATTGGAATCATTCGATGCCATTCTGGGAAACGACACACTTAGGGCACTGGGAGCAGTAATACATACTGCAGAAAATAAAATAGTTTTAAAAAATGGCCGTATGGTCAGACTTAAGCAACAAGCTTCACATAGTGTCAACACGATAAATATAAAAGAGGAAGGTTTATCCCCCAACCAAAAAAATAATATGAAGGATATTGTGAATACATATCCCAATCTTTTCTCGGAGCCCGACGAAAGGCTTACGTACACTACGAAGGTTATGGGACAAATCAGAACACAAAATGACTCCCCTGTATATTCTAAATTCTATCCCTACCCAGCAACGCTGAAAAGCAAGGTAGAATCACAAGTAAAGAAATTACTGAATGATGGTATTATAAGGCCATCCCGATCCCCATACAATTCACCCGTGTGGATTGTACCAAAAAAACCAGACTCAGAAGGTAATAAACAATATCGCATGGTAATAGATTATAGGAAATTGAATTCGGTCACGATGGCCGATAGATACCCAATACCGGAGATATCGGAGGTAATCTCAAACCTTGGAGAAAGTAAATTTTTCTCTGTTTTAGATTTGAAAAGCGGTTTTCACCAGATCCCTTTAAAGGAATCGGACATTGAAAAAACAGCATTCTCAATAAAAGGCGGCAAATACGAATTTACCCGTTTGCCGTTCGGGCTTAAAAATGCTCCCTCTATTTTTCAACGAGCGTTGGACGATATACTACGTGAGCATATAGCAAAGTACTGCTACGTCTATATCGATGACATAATAATATTCAGTAAAACTGAGGACGAACACCTCGATCATATTAGGAAAATTTTTGAGACCCTAGAAGAGGCCAACATGAAAGTCCAGTTGGACAAGTGCAAATTTTTTAAAAAAGAAGTCGAGTTCCTAGGCTATATTATATCTCCTAATGGCATTAAAACCAACCCTGCGAAGGTGGAAGCAATTGCAAATTTCCCGCAACCTGCAACTTTAAAAGAGCTTCGAAGTTTCTTAGGTATGTCAGGATATTACCGTAGATTTATAAAAGACTACGCAAAGTTAGCAAAACCCCTAACATCTCTTTTAAGAGGGGAAGAAGGTAGAATATCCAAAAATAAATCTTCGAAAGTTAATATAATTTTGAACGAAGATGCTATAAGAGCCTTCAACAATATAAGAATCTCACTTACTTCTGAGGACATTGTACTTGCATATCCCAATTACAATAAAAAATTTCAGCTGGTAACAGACGCCTCCAAATTTGCCCTTGGAGCCGTCCTATCACAAGATTCTAAGCCATTGTCGTTCATTTCAAGAACGTTAAGTAAAGCCGAAGAACATTACGCGGCGAACGAAAAAGAGATGCTAGCCATAATCTGGGCCTTAAACTCTTTTAGAAACTTTTTATATGGATCAGCCAAGGTGGAAATTTTTACCGACCACCAACCACTCACATACGCGCTTAGCAATAAAAATAACAATTCGAAAATGAAAAGATGGAAGGCAGCTCTCGAGGAGTACTCTTACGAGCTATTTTACAAACCAGGCAAACAAAATGTCGTGGCCGACGCCCTATCAAGAATTCCTCATAAGGAGACACAGATCAACACTTTATCTATGGCAACGAATTCAGACGATAGCTCATCCCATAATCTTATATATAGTGTTGAAGCGCCTATTAACGCTTTCAAAAATCAATTATTTCTTAAAAACGACAAAGTTTCCTCTTACCAATTCAGAATAATATTTCCAACATACCATCGACATATAATTATGGAACCAGAGTTCTCCCAACAAAAGCTTATCTCCATCCTCAAGAGATACCTCAACCCATCAGTAATAAATTGCATTAAAACGGAGGAATCCATAATGGGAAAAATACAGGAATTATACCAAGTACATTTTAGCAAGTATCGCATCAGGTTTACACAGGTAGAGGTTCAGGATATAACTGATGAAAAAGAGCAGGAGGAAATAATTATAAAAACACATAATAGAGCCCACAGGAATAGTAAAGAAAATAAAACACAAATTTTGGAAAGATATTATTTCCCTGGGATGACAAATAAAATTAAGAAAATTACCAAAGCATGCGTTACATGCAAGGAAAATAAATACGAGCGTAATCCACCAAAGCCTCAAATACAAGCTACTCCTATACCCCAGTTTCCAGGTCAAATAGTCCATATAGACATATTAATAATGGGTAAACAGCTTATTCTAACAGCTGTGGATAAATTTTCTAAATATGCAGTAGCGAAAGTTATTCGCTCCAAAGCAACCGAAGATATAAGGCAACCGCTGAGGGATATTCTTTTCACTTTAGTACCAGAAACAATAGTAATAGATAATGAGAGATCCTTCAACTCAGAATCAATAAACTTCATGATTAACGATGAATTCGGTACAGAAATATATCGAGTACCTCCATACTCTAGCTGTTCTAACGGGCAAGTTGAGCGCTTTCATTCCACACTACAAGAAATAATGCGCTGTCTGCAAGTGGAGAAGAGCCACAGATCCTTCATTGAGTTATTGGAAAAATCCGTTAAAGAGTACAATTACTCCGTGCATTCCACGACCGGAAAAAAACCAATTGAAATATTTTTTGGGAGGAGAATTAGTTGCGACCCTGACCTTCTAGAGAAAGATAGGCAGGAAATCAAGGAGAAATTACTTAGTAAACAGCAACAGGAGCTTTGTTATCATAACAAAGACAGACAAGCCCCGTTAAACTTCTCAAAAGATGATATCATATTTGTAAAGGTAAATAAAAGATTAGGTAATAAATTATCAGCTAGGTATAAGAAAGAGATCGTAGCGGAGAACTATAACACAACCATTAAAACAAAGTCAGGCAGGATAGTTCACAAGAAAAATATTAGACAATACTAAACCAGATACCCCCACTCTAACAGGAAAATGCTACTAACGACCATCTTCTTCTGGACATTCATTCTTGGTGTCAAAAGTCAACAAATGAGTGTACAGGACTTGACGAATAACAACGGGTACATACCAATCAAGACAGGAGAACTGAAGACAATTAACCATTATGACAAGGTACTACATTTCATTAACCTGACTACATACGAGAACACGATGTTGCGTATTACGGACAACATAAAAATTTTGAAAACAACTTCTTTCGAGGACACGCAAGTTTTAGAATCCATTAACGAAAATTTCATTTTACTAAATGCAAAAATAGATAAGTTACGACCACACCCAAAAGCCAAACGAGGACTTATTAACGTACTAGGTAAGGGCTTAAAGTTCATAGCAGGCTCTATGGACAGCGATGACGAAAGAGAAATTAAAAACGCATTAGATCAGGTACACAACAATGAACGGACAATCACTGACAATGCAATCAAATTAACATACTTCAACAGTTTTTTGGCGCAACAGATAGACAATATTACAACCCACATAAACAAACAACAAACTCTTATAACCGACTACATAAGCTCGTTTAAATATTCTACAATGAACAAAATACAAACAATAGAAGACGAAATTCAATTCATCGAACATACATACAGGATTAACAATGACATAACACTTTTAAGAAATCACATAGACGACATAGAACAAATCATTTTTTCTAGTAAGTTAGGCATTGTTCCCACCGACATAATAACCCAAACAGAACTGGACCTAATCAAAGACTACGACAGTTATAGAAACATTAAGGTAGCCGTAATCTTTCAGGAAGATACCATTATTCTCACCTTACTTATCCCACAATTTTCCACCAACATCCTATCCAAAATAAGATTCGAACCCCTCCCCAATCCCTTAAATAAGTCCATTGTTCTAAGCGAATACGAAGTTCTTGTAGATGATAATAACTATATCTACAATTTAGATGTAAAAGATAATTTAGAGAAGAATTTGTTGAAGAAAAATGATGAATGTGTCAGTAATATTTTAGAGTTCAAAGAAGCCCAATGTAAACTAAAATATTTAACAAAAACTTCAGTTGTAGAAGTTGAACCAGGAATACTAATATTAAAGCACTTTAATGGAAATATATCTCATGATTGTAGTAAATTGAAATTTATGCAAAAGGGCACATTTATAATAAAATTTGAAAACTGTAAAATTTCAATATCCAATATAACCTACAATAACCTAAATCTTAAAACATACGACACATTTGTTCTCCCAAATTTAATAACGAATATTAAAGAAAATAATGAAACTAATCTAAATTTGAAACTTGAGAGTTTATATGTAAGCCACCTAGAACATAAGAATGATATCCAATTGTTAGTAAAAGATACTAAAATAAAACATGTAATTAGCATAAGTGCCAATATTATAATTATTTTAATTTTCATTATTATTATTCTGATTTTCTACAAAAAAGAAAAAAGATGTTATGTAACAACAGAAAACGTAGCAGATGTACCTAAAGCTCCATACCTTCAAGTCACTGTATAATTTTGTGCCGATTGAGGACAATCGACTTAAGAGGGGAAGAGTTAACACGCTCTTTATTAATTTTCTCACCAATAAATGCTGACTTAACATTTAAGCTGATTTTTGACCAACGTCAAAAATACCTACGTCAGTAAACTTTTAAAATAATGTGTCAACAGTAAATAACTCGTAAACAGGAAATTGCACTTTCCTAACTCACTTTTGTAAAATCAGCGTCTGCTACATTTAATAAAATTATAGACAGGAAATCAGGTTCTTATTACATTTGCTAAACTTGTTAATAATACTTTAGTAAGCAATTTGTCATATTCTTAAGTAGTATAAAAATCAGTAAATTAAAATGTTAGTTTAAGTTCTATATTTGACTTCAATAAAGGCGGACACGCTGTCCGAAAAAAGTAAAAATACTTTTTTTAGTCTCTCTAATTTAAAGGGACATAACTTACATATGTATACCTACAGTGGCTGTTGGTCAAGCGCCTACCAACAACCACACACGCAAACAAAACAAACTACCGCACAAAAAGGAGATGACAAAACTAACAAAGCGACCGGCCAGCTTAGTGAAGACGGCGTGGGTCGCTAGCTACGTACACTAACAAAACTATTCGCAAGGAAGGAAAACAACAAAAAGTGAATTTTACTAACGCTGGTATAAACAAATGCACGACAGCAATTTAGCAACGATATAAAACAAAATAAACAAAATATATTTTTGGGGTGCACCCGAGGTGTGGTCCAACCAAACTGGTTACGAACCCACTCGCACTACTCCCGTGCTGCCGGGGGTAACTTTAACCCGCCTGTATGACTGGGCTCTGGGTGCGGGATGCTAAAAGGGTGGGTATGGGGAAAACGAAGGAAGCAACACTGTCGGCACGACAAAAAGTGGACAAACAATAAATAAGCCAAATGATACTTAGCGGTTTCTCTGTCGGGTGTGAGTACCCAACTTCGGTGCTCCTCCGGTGATACCGCCAAACTCCGGTTCCGCCACTGGAAACCACCAAAACAACACTATTCTGTAACACAAATTTTCTCGAGGGTAGAGTATTCACTGTTTACACTGATCATAAACCACTTACACATGTTCTAAATTCTAAAGCAGATAGATCTCCTCGTCAAATTAGACATTTAGAATATATTGCCCAATTTACTAATGATATTAGATATGTATATTTGTGGTAAAGATAATAAAATTGCTGATACTCTTTCTCGTATCCCAGAAATTAATTTAATTACAACAAAAGACATTAATTTCCAATATCTTTATGAAGAACAACAAAAAGACGAAATACTTAAAAATATTATTTCAGATTCAAATGCTAATAGTAATTTAAAAGAAATTAATGTACCTATTATAAATCTCAACATTTGGTGTGATGTTACACAAACACCTTTTAGACCATATGTCCCTAATTTATTGAGAAAAATTATTTTTGAAAAAATTCATTCTTTATCACATCCAAGTGTTCGAACAACTCGACGTCTCATTCAATCTAAATATTTTTGGCCTAATATGCGTAAACAAATTAATAGTTGGACATCATCTTGCATTAACTGTCAGAAATCTAAAGTTACTAAAAACATAAAAACTCCAATTCAAAAGATTAATAATCCTTCTGGACGATTTGAACATATTCATATGGATCTAGAGGACCTCTTCCAGTTTCAAAAGAGAATCGATACATATTAACACTCATTGACGGACATACTCGTTGGCCGGAAGCATATCGACTTAAAGACATTTCAGCTGTTTCTGTTGCAACTACATTTATTCAAAATTATGTTCCGCGTTTCGGTATTCCACTCAATATAACGGTAGATCAAGGAACACAATTTACTTCAAAATTATTTAATGAATTAACAAAGTTATTAGGTTCTCATAAAATCTACACTTCTCCATATCATCCACAGTCAAATGGAATGATTGAAAGATTTCATAGAACTTTAAAAACTGCAATTACAGCATCAAATGATTCAGTTCATTGGTCGGAAATTTTACCGTGGATTCTTTTAGGTTTACGAACAGCGATTAAAGAAGATTTAAAATGTTCTTCAGCTGAATTAGTTTATGGCCAAACACTGAGGCTTCCGGGTGAACTTATTGTTTCCAATAATAATTATAATAGCGAAATCGAAAATACAAATGAAATTCTTTCTAAATTAAGAAAACTTTTCTCACTTGTTCGATCGAAAGTAATACATCATAAAAAAGAAAATAGTTTCATTCCTAAAAATTTAAGTACTTGTGAATACGTACTTGTTAAAGTTATTCATAAGTCTAATCTTCAACCCCCTTATGAAGGACCATTTAAAGTTATATCTAAACATAACAAAACTTTTGAAATACAATATGGAAATAAAATTAAAACAGTATCAATAGATTTACTTAAACCTGCAAACATTATGTCAACCACTTCTTCACGAAACACAACTACACTGATAAATACCAAGCAAAAAAAAGTTACATTTAACCTTAATTAATATTAATAAATATGCGTTTCACTGGAGGGGGAGTAAATGTAGGAATCTACTTTAACATTTGTAACTTACAATTTTCACCTTTTCAATTTTTATGTTACTGAATTTTGAATTTCAAATATTTTCATTTTCTGAATTATAATATTTTTCATTTTCAAACAATCAATAAGTGTTAAATAAATTTTATATTAAAAATAAAATATTAATGTGTTTATTATATATAGCAGCAAAAAACAATTATGAATATATAAGTTGAGCCCGACACTTATTTCTGCTTATACATTTTTCAGTCAATCAGAGAACTTATAATAACGAGAAGGTGCAATTGACTTTTGGTTCGATGCTCGATTGAAATTTCTACAGAGCTAGAAGAAATCTCGGAAGGGATTCACCACTCTGTTAAATTTTGGCTGTAAACTAACAGTTTTGATGGTTTAACATAAGGAAAAACTGTTATCAAACACCAAAAACACAAATACATATGTATATGTGTGTACATACGCACGCGCTAATAACTATGCCACAGCACCACATAAAAAAAATTTTATAAATGATATTTTTTTATTTTTATGTTTATTACGTTATTAATTTTTTATTAAAATAAAAAAAATATAAAATATAATAAATAAAAATAAAAAAATAAATTATTTTGAATAAGTGATTTGAATTTGCACCAGAAGCAAAAATTCCAAAATTGCATATAGCAATTGCGCGCTATCAACTGTGTCACAACACCACATAAAACAACTGTGGCATATTCTGTACTTATTCCGAATCAAAGAAATAGAACATTGGTTTTTCTTCTTCTTATTCAGTTAAATGTACGAAAGAATATGTTCTCCCCGCGCGCACTTCGTCAACAACCGACTTCGCTGATTTGCACAGTGCGCGCGCGTGTAGGCGAACAATGCGAACATGATTACAAATGAGTATGCAACTCTCACGACAGCCGGTTCTACGTACCGGAGTTGACCCGGATTTTATCCGGCCAAGGGCTGTCACCCTTTCGGCGACCTAACCCCGTTTAGGTCAACAGGTAAAATTAGTTTAAGTGCGCCATCGGAGCAATACCTCGCAGCTGGGTTGCTTCAAATCCTTCTAATCATGGCTGGCGTAGAAACCAACCCTGGTCCGACGGACTATTTCTGCTGCGTGTGCACCAAAAGACTCCACCACTCCTCCACCTCGGTTAGGTGCAACCAGTGCAATGGTTGGAGTCATCTTAAGGTCTGTTCAGGCCTTAAGACACATAGGGAGTGGACCACACGTTATGTGGCCCCATGTTGCCAGCGCCCAAGTGCGCCCCTAGCCTCCACGGCAGTGTCTTCAGCACACTTACCCACTTTGGGTAACCCGCAGACCTCCACGGTCTCCCGGAGCTCCCCGCAGCATGACTCCCGCCAACCCTCACCCCCTTCCCCTCCCACAACCAGCTCCTGATCCTCCTCCCGTGCGAGGGCTACCCAGCAGCTCCTAGTCCCCCGCACAGTCTGTTCCGTGTGTCAGGCCTTAGTACGTCGGAATGTGACCTCAGTCAGATGCAATTCTTGCTCCGGCTGGTGTCATTTTCGGACGTGCTCGGGCCTGCGCACCACCCGTGAGTGGAGTGATGCGTACGTTGCCCCTTGCTGTAGGAGTCTACCCCCGCCTGTAAACACAACAACACCGCCAACCAACACCAACGTGCGGAACCAACCTCAGCGGGTATTACAGCAGCAACACACGTCATCCACGCACCACTCCCTCACCCCCCGTATCACGAACGTTCCCCCGAGACGGACTCGACTCCTTCAATTCAACTGCAACGGACTCCAGGGGAAGATCGACGAGATAGTCGACTATATGAGCCGGGAGCATCTGTCAATTGCTGCGATCCAGGAAACTAAGCTGACCGCCCGCTCGGATCTTTCGAGTCGGGCCGGATACAACATAATCCGCAAGGATCGCGAGCGAGACCATGGAGGGGGTCTGGCGTTCATCCTGCACAACACCGTGCAGTATCGTCGTATCGACGGCGACATCGACCGCAGGGATACTACCCTAGAATGTCAGGGCATAGCTATCCGGTCAGGCGATGCCGAGCTCGAAATATTTAATATATACATTCCTCCCGTTACAAGTTGCCCAGTTGGATATAGCCCTGTTATAGGTGCGCTACTCAGAGGCGAAAACCGTTTGGTTTTGGGCGACTTTAACGCGCACCACGATCTTTGGCATTCTAGCCTGTCAAATGACCGTAGAGGAATGGAGCTGGCGGAACAGATAGACGATTCGACATTCTGCACAAAGAACGACAACACCCCCACCAGAGTTGTGGGTAATTGCCAAAGCTCGCCCGACATAACAATTGCGAGTGCTGGTCTGATAAACAGTATAGTCTGGCGACCTATACTGACACTAGCATCGGACCACTTACCCATACACATCTCGATTGACAGACCTCCCGACTTTGTTTCCGCGGACCACCGGACCTTCGTTAACTTCAAAAAAGCTAACTGGACCGGCTTCACGGAATTCACTGAGAACGCCTTCAGTGCTCTCTCCACTCCAACAGACGTCACCTCTGGTGAAAGATCATTCCGCAGGATAGTTGTGACCGCTGCCGCCCGCTTCATCCCGGCAGGCCGAATTGCGGAAATCCGCCCTAACTTCCCGTCCGAAGCGGCGGCTTTAGCAGCAAGGCGCGACATCCTCCGTAACTCCGATCCCGGGAATCCCTTAATCAGAGATTTAAATGCGGAGATTCGGACTGTTGTAAACAAGCACAAGCGGAAAAAGTGGGAGGAGCACTTAAGGTCCTGCAATCTCTCCTCTGGGGCAACCAAGCTCTGGGCTACAGTCAAGTCGCTGTCTAACCCGACTAGACGCGATGACCGGGTGGAAATTTCATTCGGTGATCGCGCCTCGTCGGACCCGAAGAGATGCGCGAGCTATTTTAGCCGGCTTTTTACACTGCATCCTTCGGTAGACAAAGCGAAAAGACGTGTAACCCGTCGTATGCGCAAACTGCCAAACACAAGCGCGGCGCTTGATTTCTCCAGAGAAGAGGTTCAGGGGGTTATCGGGAAGGCGAAAGCCTCCAAATCCATCGGCCCTGACGGAATAAGCATGCTGATGCTAAAACATCTTGGACCAGCGGGAGCAGAATACCTCACTAAGGTCCTCAATTTGTCTTTGACTACCCTAATCATACCAGATTTGTGGAAGACCGGTAGGGTGGTCCCGCTACTCAAACCGGGGAAACCAGCCAACAAAGGAGAGTCTTATCGGCCGATAACTCTCCTCTCCCCAGTAGCGAAGACGCTTGAGGCCTTACTGCTCCCGAGTTTTACTCACCATCTGCGTCCAGCAGCACATCAGCATGGCTTCCGAAAAGTGCACAGCACCACAACAGCACTTAACGCCATAAACACCCAGGTGGTCAATGGCCTAAACCAAAACCGACCCTGTGCGAGAACTGTCCTGGTAGCGATGGACTTGTCAAAAGCTTTTGACACTGTAAATCATTCAGTGCTACTCAGTGACATTGAGGAATCCTCATTACCGCCGGGGTTGCAGAGGTGGGTCATGGGCTACCTGAATGGTCGTCAATCATCGGTCATATTCCGAGGTGAAACATCTAAATTGAGGAAAATTAAACAGGGGGTTCCGCAGGGTGGTGTCCTCTCCCCGCTACTGTTTAATTTTTATATTTCGAAGCTCCCTCCTCCACCAGAAGGAGTCTCACTAACCTCGTATGCCGATGATTGTTCGATATTGGCGTCCGGCCAGGATATTGATAGCCTATGTTCGAAAGTGAACGGCTACCTCGCTGATCTTTCCCGTTTCTTCACTGCAATACATTTAAAAATTCAACCGACAAAATCCTCGGCTACCCTCGTCACCAGCTGGACGAAGGAGTACCGGCTAGAACTCGATGTGAAAGTTGATGACGTGAAAATTCCAACTGTAAACAACCCTAAGATTTTAGGGGTCACATTCGATAGCCTGCACTCCTTCACTCCGCATACGACCGCAATTGCCGCAAAACTCCAGGGCCGCAACAAAATACTCAAAGCGCTAGCCGGCAGCACATGGGGTAAAGATAAAGAAACCTTGCTGGCAACCTACAAAGCAATTGGCCGGCCGGTCGTAAATTACGCTGCACCGATTTGGGCGCCGGGGACAAACGAGACGCAGTGGAGAAAATTACAGGCCTGTCAGAACACCGCCCTTAGGACTGCGACAGGAAACCTCCTGATGTCACCGGAACACCACTTGCACAGCGAAGCATCTATGCTACGAGTTAAGGAGCATAATGCTTTGCTGTGCAAGCAGTTCCTGTTGGGATGCCACCGCGCGGAGCACCCCAGCAGGCACCTCCTAGAAGCGGAGCCTCCGCCTAGGCACATCAGGAAGGGAGTACTTGACTACGACAGCACCATTCAGCACCACATCCAACAACCGCTAGACAGGACGGCTTACCGACAGGCACTGAACGCCATTCACCAGGAGTCAGTTAACACCTTCCTAGACTCCCTCCCAGTGAATGGCGTACTCGGATCCAAACCACCACCCATCGCAGACAGTGAGCTCGAGCTGCCTCGAGAGACCCGAGTGACTCTGGCACAACTCAGATCTGGATACTGTAGCAGGTTAAACTCCTACATATCCAGACTCGACCCCAGCATACCCAACGTATGCCCTGCATGTGGAGAGTCCCCGCACGATACTAACCACCTCTTCACATGCCCCCTTAAACCTACCCATCTAACCCCCCTCTCCCTTTGGTCCAACCCTGTCGAAACAGCACGTTTCCTGGACCTTCCGTTAGATGACCTCGGCGACTTAGACTGATTTTTACCTGCCCTAAGCGGGGTTAGCGAACCGCTACAACAACAACAACAACAACAAATGAGTATGCTCATTAATTTATGTGAATTAAAGATGTAGTATTGCCAAATTTTCCCACATTTTGAAATAATTTTGTATTTCTAAACTCTTTTAAATCTGATTCCGAATTATATTTATTGAAATCATTTGGTTTTCGGACGTTTAAGGAATATTCATTTTTGAATTGCAGTTCATTTGTTCGCCTTATCGAGAGTATGTTTATGCGCAGCGAATACAGAAATTTCTTCAACTTCTGATTTTTGTGAGCTGTGGCTTGTGGAAGAGCTGCGCGAGTTAATATCGTTGTTTCGATATTGAGTAAAAGAATATATTTTTCGCTACGCTGACATGCGTGCTGTTTATTCATATTCTTAAGACTAACTAGTTTACAGTAATCTTAGTGATATTTATACTACTGATATGCGTTGGTTGTTATCTGTTTACTAATAGATAACAATTTTGGTTGTTATCGCTTATTCTGCATGTTCATGATAAGTTTTATTGTTTTGATGCTGTTTACAATTTGGGTATAATGTTACACTATGTTATCATATGCTTGTTTAGGTATTCTATAATATTTTCTTTGTCACTATGTTATCATATGCTTGTTTAGGTATTCTATAATATTTTCTTTGTCACTATGTTATCATATGCTTGTTTAGGTTGTTTGTCGGTATAGACAATGCTTATGTATTTATGTATATACATACGTATGTAACTTAGTACTAACGCCGATAACTCTCCTCCCTCTTAAAACGGAGCGTCCTCGCTATGCTGCTGCTACGAGTTGCTGTTGAAGACGGTTCATTTCGATTTCGTATAATTCGTCAATTTGTCTTTGTCTGTGAATCATTCTTCTATTTTCATAGTATCGGCAGAGATGTACCATACCATAAGTGATAACAACTAATGTAAGGAAACCCATTATGATAAAGAACGCAAAATTTACTGGGTTTTCTTCAATAGGTATCAAAAATGTTGAGAGTTTTTGGATATTGCTGAATTTGTAGATTGAGTTTGAGGAAAGGATGCGGAGTACTTCAAGTTGTTCGCTATGTTGATTATGTATGATTTCTCTGAGTTGTCGTTGATGATTGTAATATGTGATATTATCGATGGTTGTAGATTCATTAAAGTGTATTAATTTAGGGCCTGATATATGTATGTTGTTCCAAATGTGCTGGTAATCTGTAAAAATGTATCCAGTCTCTAAGATGCGGAGTGGGACATTATTCTCATGGATTGTTTCGCATTGTGCTGATTTGCCTTCCAATATTTTCATAGTACAATTGTCAGAGGGTTCGGACTTACAAATAAAGTTACTCATATAATTTCTACATTTGGATATTCTTTGATATTTTTTACATTTTGCGATCTTAGGGTCTAAATTAATTTTACCGTGCTTATGTGCTAAAGAATATACATTAAATAGGCTACATTTAGTTTCGAGGATAGGATATTTGTATATTGTTATAATTGCTTCTTGTAGGTAACAGATATGGATGTCGGCATATTCTAATATATTAATTATTGGAAGATCTAGTTTTTCGTGGCTTATTAAATCGTACACATCCTTTAAATTTAATGTGCCAGAATAAAAATTATTAGTTTTCGCAAAATTTATAGTGTTTGTTATTGATTGGAGTTCATTATAAACTTCTGATATAACAATGTTTTCGGTTATTGTTTTGGGGTCAAGGGTTTCGAGTATTCTTTCGAACTGTGAGTTAATTGTTCTTTGCTTGTTATTATTTTCTATTAGCTTATTAAGTGAAGTTTTTATTTCTACAAGGTCATCGTGGTCTGGTGTACCAGTGATGAACTTTAACATGGAGCCAAGAAAGTTTAGTGATCTTTTGGGTCTATACATTTTTGGAATTAGTTGATTTTTTAGAGTTTCGATTTTGTTCACTAAAATTTGAGTTTCAGGTTGGTTTTCTAGATTATATGATGATTTCATTATACTTTCGTATGGCGCTAGTATTTTTGAAAGGTTAGATATGTGATACAGGAAAGCTGTATCCTGATAAATGTAAACAGGGTCGGTTTCCACTAGAACATATTTCCTATCAGTCAAATCTATTACATTGTCGCAAAGTGCGATAGAGAAAAGTAAGGTAAACACTATTCTGTACATGCCTTTACTCTAATATTGTCCTTATGGATAATTACTCTTTTATTTGTCGTTACCGTTTCGCCGTTGTCTTTTTTGACTATATGTCTCGCGTATTTTTTTACGTTTTTGTTCCGTCTATGGGTCTTTGAATATATTACCTCTCCTTCTTTGTAGTTGAGTTGTTTGCGATTGCGGTTATGGTATCGCAAAACTCTCTCTTGGTTTTGTTGAAGTCGCTCTTTGATGTCAGGATACCCCCTTTGATTGAAAAACACGTCCTCGGGTTTCTCGTTGGTTATCTTCATGTTCGCTTGGTGAAGCGCGTTTATTATTATGCGGATATGTTCAATATGTTCTTCGGGAGAGGAAGAATAAATGAGTACATCGTCTATATAAACGTACGCGAACTTCCCGATATATGGTCTAAGGATGTCATCCACGCATCTTTGAAAAATAGATGGTGCATTTTTCAGGCCGAACGGCATACGAAGGAATTCGTACTTAGCTCCATTTACACTAAATGCCGTTTTTTCCCTGTCAAATTCATTAATAAGGATCTGATGGAAGCCAGACTCTAAATCTAAAGTAGTAAATACCTTTGCATTACCTAAATTCTGTATGGTCATAGCCACATCAGGTATGGGGTATCTATCTGTGATAGTTTGAGCGTTTAGCTTCTGAAAGTCTACGACCATTCTGCGCTTTGGTTTCCCTTGTTCATCGGTACCTTTTTTAGCGACTGTCCAGATGGGAGAGTTGTACGGGCTTTTGCTGGGTTGTATTATTTCATTTTCTAAAAGTTTGTTAATTTCTTTGTGAATAAAGTCATTATCCGATATGGGGTACGGATATTGCTTGGTCCAAATAGGATCTTCGGATTGCGTTCTAATGGTAGCTTGTACCATGGTAGTATATGGTAGCACTTCGTTTGTACTTTCGTTTTTTTGCATAATTTCTTCGATTTCTGCCCTATATTTTTCACTATTAACCATATAATTGATTTTTTGCACAGATTCACTTTCTTTCTTGGCCCTATATTTATAACTGAGCTTATACTCGAAAAGATTGATCTCTGCTTTGATTTTTCTAAGTCCCTGTTCACCCAGAAGCATATCAAATTCCTCTAATGCATCTGTTTCAAAAAATGTGAGATTATGCTCCAATAATGTTATTATTTTTTTTGATTTAGCTATTGAGTAACCATGAAGGGTTTTTATTTTAACTGGCTTAATTGATATAGGCTTACCGATTTTGCATTTTTCACTTATATAATTATTTGTTGCTCCGGTGTCGATCAGGATGTTGATAAGTTTGCCTGTATCCCTGCAGTGGCGTTGCAGACACGGCAAATCGTACATACGCCTAAAAAAAACACTGCCTGTTTCATATTCGTCATTTTCCGGTGAAAGTGAATTTATTTCTTCGTCGCGTGTTTGGTTGACACGTTGTACCTTTTGTTGTGCGTTGAAATAACGAGATGAAGGATTTCGTTCTCTTTTTTGAGGATCTCCGCGAAATGGATTATTTGGAGGTAGTCCTTGCATTTGACGGTCATAGCTGTTTTGTTGTGGTGGTCTCGTGTATTGCTGTGATGGATCTACGTCCATTGGTTGGGGCTGTCGCCTGGGTGCAGTTTGATTATATTGTACCTGCACGTTAGGTCTGTATCTTTGTGGTTCCTCGTGATATCTTCTGCTTGGGTTTTGATACTGCGATGTATTATATTGTCTGTGCTGATTGTATTGCGGTACGTCGAATTGTGAGTTGACATTGTCGTGGTATATCGTACTTGCGATAGCATAAGCTGTTTCTAAATTCTTTGGATTGTGACTATAGAGGGTGCCGCTGGTATATTTGCTGTTCAGGCCAAGAATGAATGTCCTTACAGCTTCTTGGTTTGCGTATTCCTTCATGTCTGACGGATTCCCTGAGCTATCCATCTCGACTTTACTGAGCGCAAGGTTAAGCGATTTGCTAACTTCGCTATGGAACTCCGCCAGGGTCCTTTTTCCCTGTTTTATTCTCTTCATTCCTTCGAGTAACACATACAGAGGTCTCTGGTCCGCATAGGTGTAATCGAGACGGTTTATTATAGAGTAGAAATTGAATTTGGTGTCGTGGTTTATTAAAATATCGGCCGCCTCTCCTTGAATTTTCGAATGTACAATCGAGAGTGCTGTGTAATACATTGGTGTAGTGGCGTAATTCTTAATATTTTCCATGTGCGTCCAGGCACGTTTTCTCCACGATCTATAATTGTTCGTGTCACCTGCGAATGTTGGCAGCATTTTAAAAATTTCTAAGTTAATCTGCGACGCATCGGTAATGTTGGGTGCACAGTCTTGGTATTGATCTGTGACTGTGACTGTTCCGTTGGTTTCAAGAGAATTCATCCTCTCTTGGGTTTGAGTCAGGGTTGTGGTCAAGGCAGCTACTTGTGCCCTCAGGTTTGCTATCTCCTGTGCGCTCATTTCGGACTCGATGTTCAGCGATGTACGTGATGAGTCGAAAAACTTTTGGAGTTTTCTTCGTAAATCCAGTGTGGTGTCCGTTGGTTTCGGGATTCACTATTTGTATCACTAATAGCACTTGAACACAGGAATCAAATTTTTCTTATTGATTATTTATACACTTTTTTCAAATATATAGTGTTGGACGTCTTATGTCCCGTGGAATTTATTTTTTCTATCCTTCTATATTCAGGTATAGAAATGGCTTAAATACGGTTGAGCCCCCAGTTAATATCGTTGTTTCGATATTGAGTAAAAGAATATATTTTTCGCTACGCTGACATGCGTGCTGTTTATTCATATTCTTAAGACTAACTAGTTTACAGTAATCTTAGTGATATTTATACTACTGATATGCGTTGGTTGTTATCTGTTTACTAATAGATAACAATTTTGGTTGTTATCGCTTATTCTGCATGTTCATGATAAGTTTTATTGTTTTGATGCTGTTTACAATTTGGGTATAATGTTACACTATGTTATCATATGCTTGTTTAGGTATTCTATAATATTTTCTTTGTCACTATGTTATCATATGCTTGTTTAGGTATTCTATAATATTTTCTTTGTCACTATGTTATCATATGCTTGTTTAGGTTGTTTGTCGGTATAGACAATGCTTATGTATTTATGTATATACATACGTATGTAACTTAGTACTAACGCCGATAACTCGCGCGGGGAGAGGTATTGCTTGCGGTATACGCTTTGTTGACGATGCGAAGAATATTTTTTGCAAGTTCAACTAGCCGGCATATATGAATGTATGTATATATGTATGTTGTCATGGTGATGATGTGTGTTTACAAATGAAGACATAATATGTACATACATACAAACATATGTATGTATGCATGTTTGCCGGTGGATAAAATATGCTTGATTTTTGGATTGAATAATTCTTAATAGTTATAAATAAATATAACATTTAAACTAAGTCATAAAATAAATTGGAAAAATCTACGAAAAGAAATTAGAAAATTAAATAGATATTTTATATAAAATATTTTTATAAATTTTTATTTTAATATTAATTAAATATTTCATATATATTAAACATATGTATGTATGTATGTATGCATGCAAATATGTATGTAATACCTAAAACATGCATAAAGTCATTTAAAAGCAAATAACTTCAAATATTTTCATTCATTCATAACCACAATCCATTCATTCATACTATCAATTACAAAAACAACTCCATATGCGCAGCTCGTTTTACTTCTCTGCGCACTTCTCTATTCAAAAAGCTATTTGCTATAAGAAGAAGCATAAATGCAACAAAAACAACTGCCGCATACAAACCCTCTTCCCTTCTACTCTTCATCAACAAACAATTTCCTCAAGCGAAGTCAGATTTTGCTAAATATCAGAAATTGATGTTCAAGTCACGCCAAAGTGAAAACGCATACATTCAAGCATTTTAATATGTATACGAAAAACGCATACAATCTTAATAATGCGCATGCCCTTCCCTCTTTCAACCCGCCATCGACAAACGATTTCTTCGCGACGATGACAAAATTTACAAAAATCAGAATTCAAGTTGGTCTGAAGTTGAAGACGCATACATTCAAAGAGACCAATGTGTATACGAAAATCACACACATGCCCAAAAACTTGCCTATTCCCTTCCCCTAAACCCGTCGTCCACAAGCAGTTTCATTTCGACGACAGTAAAATTTGTAAAAATCAGAAATTCTAGTTGAGCTGAAGTCAAATACAAACACACTCAAAGGTCTCTGCATGTATATGAAAGACCAATACATACACAAAAGCATGACAACTTCTTTTCCCTCGTACCCCGAATCAACAAGCAATTCCTAGTCGACAATTTAAATTTTGCCAATTTCAAAAAATAAAACGCGAAAAAGAAGCGAGAGAAGGATTTAAACCCGCGCAGCTTGGACAAAAATCAAACGACGCTAACCATCGCGCCACGGATCACTTTGAAGTTTCGTTGGCATAATTAGTATTTATATAGATCGCTGACAACAGTATTTACAAAATCTTAAATAATATTCAAAAGAAATACTTCTGTATATGACCATATTTATATTGACATATGAACTATAATGAGGAACAAATGCAATTGTAATTTCAGTCCATAAATAAAGACAACTTCAAAATTTTTTATTAAAATAAATATTTTTGCAACTTATTTCTTTATGTCGGATTTTCTAAATCAATTTAATATCTATATATTGGATGAGTGCATAAGTTCGTGCCCGATTTCAAGTGCAAACTAAAATTGAAATTTTTTGAAGAAAGCACTTTTATTAATTAATTATGTATTCGCCATCATGTTCGGCAATCCACTCCCAACGTTCAACCAATTTACGGATGCCTGATTCATAGAAATCGCGCGGTTTCTCGTTGAAAAAGGTGTCAAGGTGGTTTTTGACGTCTTCCACATTTTTAAATTTTTTTCCATTCAAATTGTTCTGCAGCGATCGAAACAAATGATAATCAGAAGGTGCAATGTCGGGTGAATATGGGGGATGCGGCATGATTTCCCAATTCATCTCCTTCAGTTTGGCCAGGGTCGGTTTTGCAACATGTAGCCTGGCGTTGTCATGATGGAAAAGAACTCCTTTGCGATTGGCCAAAATCGGACGTTTTTCATCAATTGCTTTCTTCAATTCGACCAATTGTTGACAATACTTGTTGGCAGTGATCGTTTCTCCAGCTGGCAAGAGCTCAAAATAGATCACGCCTCGGATATCCCACCAAATGCACAGCAGTACCTTCATCGGATGCAATCCACCTTTCGACATCGGTTCCGCCCCTTCGTGTGCCTGTTTCCATGTTCTTTTGCGTTGAACATTGTTGTACAGGACCCATTTTTCATCACCAGTCACGAGCCGATCCAAAAAAGGTTCGTTTTTGATCCGTCGAAGCAAAGAAATTGCTGTTGACATACGGTCCACTTTGTTCTTTTCACTCAACTGATGTGGCACCCATGTATCGAGCTTCAAAGTGTACCCAACCTTTTTTAAACGACGAAACGCAGTTGATTTGTTGACGTTCAATTCACTGGCAACCTCTTCCGTCGAAATACGTGAGTTATTCGCAACTAAAGTCCTTAGAACATCGTCATCAAGCTCAGAAGGCCGTCCACTGCGAGGTTGATCTTCGAGGTTAAAATCTCCAGAACGAAATTTCGCGAACCATTTCTTTACTGTGCGGAGTGCTGGAGCACGGTCCAAATAAACTTCGCGAATATCTTTAGTTGCAGCGCCCACTGTTTTTCCTTTGCGGAATTCGTATAACATAATATGACGCATATGATCTTTTTCGTTGTTCATCTTCCATGCGTCTTTTCACTAAGCAACTCAAATCAAAATGAAGTTATTTTATGCTTGATTTACAGTTCGGACTGTCACCTTTCCAACGATATATAAGATGTATATATTTCTTTCACGAGCGCCACTCTCAAACGATTCGTACGGCATCCAGCGGAATCGGGCACGAACTTATGCACTCATCCAATATAAATTGTTGTTAAAAATATTATTTTTTTAATACCTAATATAATTTATTTTTAATATTATTTTAATATTTAAAATATAGTTATTATAATAATATTAGTTATTTAAATTTTCATTCAGCACATTTGAAATTGCCAAAGCAAAGAAATACTTAGCAGATCATCACTTGCATGTCTCTGCTAACTTTTACAGTGGCTGTTAAATAAAGTGTGGTGAATCCCTTTCAAGAAATTTTTCAGAAAATGTTCGAAGGTGGTTCGATGTGGCAACGAATTTGCACCTTCTCGTTATTTTAAGTTCTCTGGTCAATTAACCAGAGAACTTATAATAACGAGAAGGTGCAATTGACTTTTGGTTCGATGCTCGATTGAAATTTCTACAGAGCTAGAAGAAATCTCGGAAGGGATTCACCACTCTGTTAAATTTTGGCTGTAAACTAACAGTTTTGATGGTTTAACATAAGGAAAAACTGTTATCAAACACCAAAAACACAAATACATATGTATATGTGTGTACATACGCACGCGCTAATAACTATGCCACAGCACCACATAAAAAAAATTTTATAAATGATATTTTTTTATTTTTATGTTTATTACGTTATTAATTTTTTATTAAAATAAAAAAAATATAAAATATAATAAATAAAAATAAAAAAATAAATTATTTTGAATAAGTGATTTGAATTTGCACCAGAAGCAAAAATTCCAAAATTGCATATAGCAATTGCGCGCTATCAACTGTGTCACAACACCACATAAAACAACTGTGGCATATTCTGTACTTATTCCGAATCAAAGAAATAGAACATTGGTTTTTCTTCTTCTTATTCAGTTAAATGTACGAAAGAATATGTTCTCCCCGCGCGCACTTCGTCAACAACCGACTTCGCTGATTTGCACAGTGCGCGCGCGTGTAGGCGAACAATGCGAACATGATTACAAATGAGTATGCAACTCTCACGACAGCCGGTTCTACGTACCGGAGTTGACCCGGATTTTATCCGGCCAAGGGCTGTCACCCTTTCGGCGACCTAACCCCGTTTAGGTCAACAGGTAAAATTAGTTTAAGTGCGCCATCGGAGCAATACCTCGCAGCTGGGTTGCTTCAAATCCTTCTAATCATGGCTGGCGTAGAAACCAACCCTGGTCCGACGGACTATTTCTGCTGCGTGTGCACCAAAAGACTCCACCACTCCTCCACCTCGGTTAGGTGCAACCAGTGCAATGGTTGGAATCATCTTAAGGTCTGTTCAGGCCTTAAGACACATAGGGAGTGGACCACACGTTATGTGGCCCCATGTTGCCAGCGCCCAAGTGCGCCCCTAGCCTCCACGGCAGTGTCTTCAGCACACTTACCCACTTTGGGTAACCCGCAGACCTCCACGGTCTCCCGGAGCTCCCCGCAGCATGACTCCCGCCAACCCTCACCCCCTTCCCCTCCCACAACCAGCTCCTGATCCTCCTCCCGTGCGAGGGCTACCCAGCAGCTCCTAGTCCCCCGCACAGTCTGTTCCGTGTGTCAGGCCTTAGTACGTCGGAATGTGACCTCAGTCAGATGCAATTCTTGCTCCGGCTGGTGTCATTTTCGGACGTGCTCGGGCCTGCGCACCACCCGTGAGTGGAGTGATGCGTACGTTGCCCCTTGCTGTAGGAGTCTACCCCCGCCTGTAAACACAACAACACCGCCAACCAACACCAACGTGCGGAACCAACCTCAGCGGGTATTACAGCAGCAACACACGTCATCCACGCACCACTCCCTCACCCCCCGTATCACGAACGTTCCCCCGAGACGGACTCGACTCCTTCAATTCAACTGCAACGGACTCCAGGGGAAGATCGACGAGATAGTCGACTATATGAGCCGGGAGCATCTGTCAATTGCTGCGATCCAGGAAACTAAGCTGACCGCCCGCTCGGATCTTTCGAGTCGGGCCGGATACAACATAATCCGCAAGGATCGCGAGCGAGACCATGGAGGGGGTCTGGCGTTCATCCTGCACAACACCGTGCAGTATCGTCGTATCGACGGCGACATCGACCGCAGGGATACTACCCTAGAATGTCAGGGCATAGCTATCCGGTCAGGCGATGCCGAGCTCGAAATATTTAATATATACATTCCTCCCGTTACAAGTTGCCCAGTTGGATATAGCCCTGTTATAGGTGCGCTACTCAGAGGCGAAAACCGTTTGGTTTTGGGCGACTTTAACGCGCACCACGATCTTTGGCATTCTAGCCTGTCAAATGACCGTAGAGGAATGGAGCTGGCGGAACAGATAGACGATTCGACATTCTGCACAAAGAACGACAACACCCCCACCAGAGTTGTGGGTAATTGCCAAAGCTCGCCCGACATAACAATTGCGAGTGCTGGTCTGATAAACAGTATAGTCTGGCGACCTATACTGACACTAGCATCGGACCACTTACCCATACACATCTCGATTGACAGACCTCCCGACTTTGTTTCCGCGGACCACCGGACCTTCGTTAACTTCAAAAAAGCTAACTGGACCGGCTTCACGGAATTCACTGAGAACGCCTTCAGTGCTCTCTCCACTCCAACAGACGTCACCTCTGGTGAAAGATCATTCCGCAGGATAGTTGTGACCGCTGCCGCCCGCTTCATCCCGGCAGGCCGAATTGCGGAAATCCGCCCTAACTTCCCGTCCGAAGCGGCGGCTTTAGCAGCAAGGCGCGACATCCTCCGTAACTCCGATCCCGGGAATCCCTTAATCAGAGATTTAAATGCGGAGATTCGGACTGTTGTAAACAAGCACAAGCGGAAAAAGTGGGAGGAGCACTTAAGGTCCTGCAATCTCTCCTCTGGGGC
Source organism: Ceratitis rosa (assembly GCA_037013455.1). NCBI lineage: Eukaryota > Metazoa > Arthropoda > Insecta > Diptera > Tephritidae > Ceratitis > Ceratitis rosa. The sequence goes on along the minus strand of JAWMAG010000005.1, from coordinate 9,006,114 downwards.
AACCAAGCTCTGGGCTACAGTCAAGTCGCTGTCTAACCCGACTAGACGCGATGACCGGGTGGAAATTTCATTCGGTGATCGCGCCTCGTCGGACCCGAAGAGATGCGCGAGCTATTTTAGCCGGCTTTTTACACTGCATCCTTCGGTAGACAAAGCGAAAAGACGTGTAACCCGTCGTATGCGCAAACTGCCAAACACAAGCGCGGCGCTTGATTTCTCCAGAGAAGAGGTTCAGGGGGTTATCGGGAAGGCGAAAGCCTCCAAATCCATCGGCCCTGACGGAATAAGCATGCTGATGCTAAAACATCTTGGACCAGCGGGAGCAGAATACCTCACTAAGGTCCTCAATTTGTCTTTGACTACCCTAATCATACCAGATTTGTGGAAGACCGGTAGGGTGGTCCCGCTACTCAAACCGGGGAAACCAGCCAACAAAGGAGAGTCTTATCGGCCGATAACTCTCCTCTCCCCAGTAGCGAAGACGCTTGAGGCCTTACTGCTCCCGAGTTTTACTCACCATCTGCGTCCAGCAGCACATCAGCATGGCTTCCGAAAAGTGCACAGCACCACAACAGCACTTAACGCCATAAACACCCAGGTGGTCAATGGCCTAAACCAAAACCGACCCTGTGCGAGAACTGTCCTGGTAGCGATGGACTTGTCAAAAGCTTTTGACACTGTAAATCATTCAGTGCTACTCAGTGACATTGAGGAATCCTCATTACCGCCGGGGTTGCAGAGGTGGGTCATGGGCTACCTGAATGGTCGTCAATCATCGGTCATATTCCGAGGTGAAACATCTAAATTGAGGAAAATTAAACAGGGGGTTCCGCAGGGTGGTGTCCTCTCCCCGCTACTGTTTAATTTTTATATTTCGAAGCTCCCTCCTCCACCAGAAGGAGTCTCACTAACCTCGTATGCCGATGATTGTTCGATATTGGCGTCCGGCCAGGATATTGATAGCCTATGTTCGAAAGTGAACGGCTACCTCGCTGATCTTTCCCGTTTCTTCACTGCAATACATTTAAAAATTCAACCGACAAAATCCTCGGCTACCCTCGTCACCAGCTGGACGAAGGAGTACCGGCTAGAACTCGATGTGAAAGTTGATGACGTGAAAATTCCAACTGTAAACAACCCTAAGATTTTAGGGGTCACATTCGATAGCCTGCACTCCTTCACTCCGCATACGACCGCAATTGCCGCAAAACTCCAGGGCCGCAACAAAATACTCAAAGCGCTAGCCGGCAGCACATGGGGTAAAGATAAAGAAACCTTGCTGGCAACCTACAAAGCAATTGGCCGGCCGGTCGTAAATTACGCTGCACCGATTTGGGCGCCGGGGACAAACGAGACGCAGTGGAGAAAATTACAGGCCTGTCAGAACACCGCCCTTAGGACTGCGACAGGAAACCTCCTGATGTCACCGGAACACCACTTGCACAGCGAAGCATCTATGCTACGAGTTAAGGAGCATAATGCTTTGCTGTGCAAGCAGTTCCTGTTGGGATGCCACCGCGCGGAGCACCCTAGCAGGCACCTCCTAGAAGCGGAGCCTCCGCCTAGGCACATCAGGAAGGGAGTACTTGACTACGACAGCACCATTCAGCACCACATCCAACAACCGCTAGACAGGACGGCTTACCGACAGGCACTGAACGCCATTCACCAGGAGTCAGTTAACACCTTCCTAGACTCCCTCCCAGTGAATGGCGTACTCGGATCCAAACCACCACCCATCGCAGACAGTGAGCTCGAGCTGCCTCGAGAGACCCGAGTGACTCTGGCACAACTCAGATCTGGATACTGTAGCAGGTTAAACTCCTACATATCCAGACTCGACCCCAGCATACCCAACGTATGCCCTGCATGTGGAGAGTCCCCGCACGATACTAACCACCTCTTCACATGCCCCCTTAAACCTACCCATCTAACCCCCCTCTCCCTTTGGTCCAACCCTGTCGAAACAGCACGTTTCCTGGACCTTCCGTTAGATGACCTCGGCGACTTAGACTGATTTTTACCTGCCCTAAGCGGGGTTAGCGAACCGCTACAACAACAACAACAACAACAAATGAGTATGCTCATTAATTTATGTGAATTAAAGATGTAGTATTGCCAAATTTTCCCACATTTTGAAATAATTTTGTATTTCTAAACTCTTTTAAATCTGATTCCGAATTATATTTATTGAAATCATTTGGTTTTCGGACGTTTAAGGAATATTCATTTTTGAATTGCAGTTCATTTGTTCGCGTTATCGACAGTATGTTTATGCGCAGCGAATACAGAAATTTCTTCAACTTCTGATTTTTGTGAGCTGTGGCTTGTGGAAGAGCTGCGCGCGGGGAGAGGTATTGCTTGCGGTATACGCTTTGTTGACGATGCGAAGAATATTTTTTGCAAGTTCAACTAGCCGGCATATATGAATGTATGTATATATGTATGTTGTCATGGTGATGATGTGTGTTTACAAATGAAGACATAATATGTACATACATACAAACATATGTATGTATGCATCTTTGCCGGTGGATAAAATATGCTTGATTTTTGGATTGAATAATTCTTAATAGTTATAAATAAATATAACATTTAAACTAAGTCATAAAATAAATTGGAAAAATCTACGAAAAGAAATTAGAAAATTAAATAGATATTTTATATAAAATATTTTTATAAATTTTTATTTTAATATTAATTAAATATTTTATATATATTAAACATATGTATGTATGTATGTATGTATGCATGCAAATATGTATGTAATACCTAAAACATGCATAAAGTCATTTAAAAGCAAATAACTTCAAATATTTTCATTCATTCATAACCACAATCCATTCATTCATACTATCAATTATATTATTATTCAAAAGGCTATTTGCTATAAGAAGAAGCATAAATGCAACAAAAACAACTGCCGCATACAAACCCTCTTCCCTTCTACTCTTCATCAACAAACAATTTCCTCAAGCGAAGTCAGATTTTGCTAAAAATCAGAAATTGATGTTCAAGTCACGCCAAAGTGAAAACGCATACAATCTTAATAATGCGCATGCCCTTCCCTCTTTCAACCCGCCATCGACAAACGATTTCTTCGCGACGATGACAAAATTTACAAAAATCAGAATTCAAGTTGGTCTGAAGTTGAAGACGCATACATTCAAAGAGACCAATGTGTATACGAAAATCACACACATGCCCAAAAACTTGCCTATTCCCTTCCCCTAAACCCGTCGTCCACAAGCAGTTTCATTTCGACGACAGTAAAATTTGTAAAAATCAGAAATTCTAGTTGAGCTGAAGTCAAATACAAACACACTCAAAGGTCTCTGCATGTATATGAAAGACCAATACATACACAAAAGCATGACAACTTCTTTTCCCTCGTACCCCGAATCAACAAGCAATTCCTAGTCGACAATTTAAATTTTGCCAATTTCAAAAAATAAAACGCGAAAAAGAAGCGAGAGAAGGATTTAAACCCGCGCAGCTTGGACAAAAATCACTTTGAAGTTTCGTTGGCATAATTAGTATTTATATAGATCGCTGACAACAGTATTTACAAAATCTTAAATAATATTCAAAAGAAATACTTCTGTATATGACCATATTTATATTGACATATGAACTATGATTAGGAACAAATGCAATTGTATTTTCAGTCCATAAATAAAGACAACTTCAAAATTTTTTATTAAAATAAATATTTTTGCAACTTATTTCTTTATGTCGGATTTTCTAAATCAATTTAATATCTATATATAAATTGTTGTTAAAAATATTATTTTTTTAATACTTAATATAATTTATTTTAATATTATTTTAATATTTCAAATATTAAAAATATTAGTTATTTAAATTTTCATTCAGCACATTTGAAATTGCCAAAGCAAAGAAATACTTAGCAGAAAATCACTTGCATGTCTCTGCTAACTTTTACAGTGGCTGTTAAATAAAGTGTGGTGAATCCCTTTCAAGAAATTTTTCAGAAAATGTTCGAAGGTGGTTCGATGTGGCAACGAATTTGCACCTTCTCGTTATTTTAAGTTCTCTGATTAACGCCTGAAAGTATAAAGGATTCAAAAGCAACTCACCAGAGAACTTATAATAACGAGAAGGTGCAAATTCAGTGCAACATCGAACATCCTTCGGACATTTTCTGAAAAATCTTGGGAAAGGGATTCACCATACCGGGAAAGGGATTCACCACACTTTATATAACAGCCACTGTAAAAGTTAGCAGAGACATGCAAGTGATTTTCTGCTAAGTGTTCCTTTGCTTTGGCGATTTCAAATGTGCTAAATAAAAAATTAAATAACTAATATTTAAAATATTTGAAAGTATTAAATAAATAGAATTTTTTACAACAATTTATATATAGATATTAAATTGATTTCGAAAATCCGACATAAAAAAATAAGTTGCAAAAATATTTATTTTAATTAAAAATTTTGAAGATGTCCTTATTTATGGACTGAGATCATAATTGCATTTGTTTCTCATCATGGTTCATATGTCGATATAAATATGGTCATTCACACAAGTCTGCGCATGTGTGTGATTTTCGTATACACATTGGTCGCTTTTAATGTATGTGTCTTCAACCTCAGCCCAACTTGAATTCTGATTTTTGTAAATTTTGTCATCATCGCGAAGAAGTCGCTTGTGTATGATGGGTTGAAGGAGGGAAGGGCATGCGCATTATTAAGATTGTGTGCGTTTTTCGTATACATATTAAAATGCGTAAATGTACACGTATGTGTTTTCGCTTTGGCGTGAGTTGAAAAATCAAAAATTGATTTTTTGCAAAATTTTACTTCGCTTGAGAAAACTGTTTGTTGATGAAGAGTAGAAGGAAAGAGAGTTTGTATGCGGCAGTTGGTTTTGTTGCATTTATACTTCTTCTTCTTAAAGCAAATAGTTTTTTTAATAGAGAAGTGCGCATAGGAGTAAAACGAGCCGCGCATATGGAGTTGTTTTTGTGATTGATAGTATGAATGAATGGCTTGTGGTTATGAATGAAGGAAAATATTTGAAGTTATTTGCTTTTAAATGATTTATCCATGCTTTAGGTATAACATATAAATGCCCATATTTACATGCATACATACATATGTATAATATATATAAAATATTTAATTAAAATCAAAATAAAAAAATATATAAAAATATTTAATACAAAATTCTAATTTCATTTCATAGTATTTTCCAAATTTATTTTATGACTACATATGTTATTCAACTAAAAAACATGCATATTTTATCCACCGTCAAACATGTATACATACATATGGTTGTATGTACGAGTACATACGAGGGCTGCTATATATATTTCTGGCCTACTAATGAAAATACGAATATTTATCAACGAAAATGTTTTTTTTTTTTGTGGATTTGGCTGGTCTTGGAAGACCCACACGGTCGATTGCTGTTTTGTTTCGGGCTCATACGCATAGATCCATGATTCGTCACCTGTGACAATCTTATAAACGTCTTTTGAAGCACCGCGATCGTATTTTTTCAGCATTTCTTTACACCAATCCACACGAGCCTTTTTTTGAGCGATTGTCAAATTGTGCGGGATCCAACGAGAACAAACCTTTTTTACGGCCAGGTGTTCATGCAATATCGAATGTATGCTGGTGGGAGAAATGCATAGGCATGCCTCTATCTGAAGGTATGTTACATGACGGTCTTGCATTATCAGTTCACGTACGGCATCGATGTTTTCTGGCACAACGGCTGTTTTTGGACGACCTTCACGGAATTCGTCTTTGAGCTAGCGTCGGCCACGATTGAATTCGTTGTACCAGTTTATCCACAGTGCTATAGGATGGTGCTTCATAGCCATACAAAGATTTTAGTTCATCGATGCACTCTTGTCGTAATAATCCACGTCGAAAGTTGGGAAAAATGATCGCACGAAAATGTTCACGAGTTAATTCCATTTTTTGGCCGAGATGAATTTTTTAATTCCCTGTAAATAAAACAAATCACGATTAAATGACAAAACTATCTGAGTGATGTTATGCTAAAAAATGTCAAACTTTCCAATGGAAATGTCAGATTGCATCTGCTTAGGCCAGACCTATATATAGCAGCCTACGTATTATGACAACATACCTACATACATATGTATATACCGCCTAGTTAAACTTGCAAAAAATATTCTTCGCATCGTCAACAAATCGTATGTATGGCGAAAGCAATCCCTCTCCCCGCGCGCAGCTCTTCTACAAGCCACAGCTCACAAAAATCAGAAGTTGAAGAAATTTCTGTATTCGCTGCGCATAAACATACTCTCGATAAGGCGAACAAATGAACTGCAATTCAAATATTAAAAGCTCCCTAAATGCCCTCAAAGCATACGATTTTCATAAATATAACTTGAATTTAATTCTAAAAGAGTTTAGTAATGTCAACTCAATTCAAAATGTAATAAAATTAGGCAATACTACATCTTTAATTCACATAAACTAATGATCATATCTAATAGAAATCATGTACGCATTGTTCACTTACACACGCGCGCACTGTACAAATCAGCGAAGTCGAATGTGGACGAAGTGTGCGCGAGGAGAACATATTCTTTCGTATACTAAACTGAATAAAAAGAAGAGAAACCAATGTTCTATTTCTTTGATTCGGTATAAGTATAGAATATGCCACAAATTCTTCATACGTGTATGGTGCTGTGGCACCGTTGATCAGAGAACTTAAAATAACGAGAAGGTGCAGATTCGTTGCAACATCGAACCACCTTCGAACATTTTCTAAAAAATTTCTTGAAAGGGATTCACCACACTTTATTTAACAGCCACTGTAAAAGTTAGCAGAGACATGCAAGTGATTTTCTGCTAAGTATTTCTTTGCTTTGGCAATTTCAAATGTGCTAAATGAAAATTTAAATAACTAATATTTTTAATATTTGAAATATTAAAATAATATTAAAAATAAATTATATTAAGTATTAAAAAAATAATATTTTTAACAACAATTTATATATAGATATTAAATTGATTTAGAAAATCCGACATAAAGAAATAAGTTGCAAAAATATTTATTTTAATAAAAAATTTTGAAGTTGTCTTTATTTATGGACTGAAATTACAATTGCATTTGTTCCTCATCATAGTTCATATGTCAATATAAATATGGTCATATACAGAAGTATTTCTTTTGAATATTATTTAAGATTTTGTAAATACTGTTGTCAGCGATCTATATAAATACTAATTATGCCAACGAAACTTCAAAGTGATCCGTGGCGCGATGGTTAGCGTCGTTTGATTTTTGTCCAAGCTGCGCGGGTTTAAATCCTTCTCTCGCTTCTTTTTCGCGTTTTATTTTTTGAAATTGGCAAAATTTAAATTGTCGACTAGGAATTGCTTGTTGATTCGGGGTACGAGGGAAAAGAAGTTGCCATGTTTTTGTGTATGTATTGGTCTTTCATATACATGCAGAGACCTTTGAGTGTGTTTGTATTTGACTTCAGCTCAACTAGAATTTCTGATTTTTACAAATTTTACTGTCGTCGAAATGAAACTGCTTGTGGACGACGGGTTTAGGGGAAGGGAATAGGCAAGTTTTTGGGCATGTGTGTGATTTTCGTATACACATTGGTCTCTTTGAATGTATGCGTCTTCAACTTCAGACCAACTTGAATTTAACAAAATTTAATAGAGTGGTGAATCCCTTTCCAGATTTTTTCTAGCTCTGTAGAAATTTCAATCGAGCATAGAACCAAAAGTCAATTGCACCTTCTCGTTATTATAAGTTCTCTGATATTGGGATTTTTTCAGCTATTTGAACTTGTCCAGAGAACTTATAATATATATATATATATATATATATAGACACGCTGTAGGCATCTAGTGGGCTACAATGATATACAGCATTTCAATAGTATTTTTGTGTAAAGTATTGTAAATTGCAGAATTTGTGATTGATTTTTGGTTATCTTTGTGTATACGTGTAGATAGTGTTGTGTTATGGCTATACAATGTTGGGTATACGGCTATGTTTGCGAATTTTTTTAACACTATGTTAAAGACAGCCTTTCTCTTAGTACTTATATGACTGTATCTATGTGTATGCGTGTGTCTACCACACTGGGACGTCGATGTAATGTTGCCTACCTTTAAGGGCCCTGTGGCTCGATAAAGCAGTGCTAGGTTTGTAAAACTGCAAATTTTGTCGAAGTTAGTGAGAGCAGATATTACTTCGAGGGGATATTTATTCATAAATATTCAGATGAAAAAAAAAATTGAATGTTTATATAAAAATACTCAATAACTTGTTGATCGTAAATCCTACAAGCATGCCTTTCTACATATTTACTTTATGCATATTCACTTTATTTACTTTATTTATTTTACTTTAGTACTTTGCATTTTTTTTTTTCTTCTTCTTTTTCTTTCGCTAAGCAAATTTATCTATAATCCAGGTTAGGGAAACTTACCTGTTACCAGGCATGTTAGTTTTCTTGTAAGAATAGATTAAGTTAAACATTTTTTGCTTTGGTGAAACATAGATTTAATTTTGCTAAATTCACAAACCACATCTTGTAAGTTTCATTTTTTTTCTATTCTCTTTACCCGGCATTCGCGAACATAAGATATGTATATATTTTTATGGCTTGTTTCATCTTCATCGTTTAAATTTTTTTTTTGCCTTACTTAATATCAATATTTCGTAACCTTTTCGTTTAATTCGGTTCGAAATAATGCTTAATCCTTAACATAAACAACTCTAGTTAGGATTAATATATGCATATATAGATATATATATATATATATATGTAAATACGCGTATGTAGGGAATATATGTATGCATACTCTTGTTTTCAGCCTTCCAGTGTCATCGCGAATTGTTGGTACCATCAACAAGGGACAACAAGGTGAGTGAAAATACTCAGTGCTACAAATACACGTTTATACATATATACATACAGTCGAAATATGGAAACAGAAGGCGTGTTCTAACGTCTCACTAATGGTTTTCTTCTTGCACTTGCTATACTTTATCACTACTATTGTACTAAAGCCCAATTTCCATGCATGGGATGCAATAGATTATGCCCCGTTATTAGGCCTATTTTTCCTATTTTGGTTCGTCAGTAAGACGAATGGCAATTTTGACAATGTCATTAGCTATGTCGCTATCCGTAATGCCCTTTTGGCATGTAACACAGTATTTATGCAGCCGTTTAACCTCGGCCGCTCTGCCTACCGCTTCCCTGCTTCTCAGTATACTTTCTGACGCAATAGGTTGTGAGATTATTGCCTTAATTTCCGGTTGTTTGTCGACATATATATTGATATTTTGTATATAGTTTTCTGCATAAACAAAAATTCTATAAAGTAGTTTTATTTCGATTTTTTTACACTAAACGTGTTTGCACATAAATGTTTGATCTTGCCACTTATAAATTTTCAACTTGGAGATTTTCTAATTATATTTGGGGTTATCTTCCAAGCAGATCCTATAATATTGAATACACGTATGTATCTGTTAAAATATTTATTTCAATCCGTTTTTTTAGGCGGCTGGGGTGATGTGCAGAAGTTCCGGCAAGTGAGGAAAGTTTTTGACTGCCATTCACCAGGGAGTGACCAGAAACGATTCTTTTGCATATGGTTCAAGCAGCTCACGACTTCCGGTTTTAGACCACGTATCCCCTGGGTAGCGTTGATTAGATGTAACATTTTTTTAACCATTTTTACTATGTTTTCATAGACACGGTGTAGGCATCTAGTGGGCTGCAATGATATACAGCATTTCAATAGTATTGTATTTTTGTGTAAAGTAAATTGCAGAATTTGTGATTGATTTTTGGTTATCTTTGTGAATAGATAGTGTTGTGTTATGGCTATACACTACTTCGCTCAGCAAAGCAAATGTGCAAAAAAGGAGTGTAAAAATAAAGCCAAAATGAGAAGGCGAATCCCATGCGGTTGTGCGTAGGGTTTGGAACCCACCACATGTAAAAACAACCCAATGAAAATTCCATTTCAGTCTCGGATGGGAGACCCCCGTTTTGATAACGACCCCCGCAAATGTTTTAAGGATTACGATTTTAGGGCATGCACCTGGAATGTCCGGTCCCTTAATTGGGAAGGTTCCGCTGCCCAGCCGGGACAAGGACGGAACAAGGTGGGTTCTTGTGAAATTTACTACATCGACCATATAAAGGAGCGCAAATTAGGTGTCGGATTCGTGGTGGGAGAGAGACTCCGTCGCCGAGTACTGGCATTCACTCCGGTGGATGAACGTCTAGCCACAATCCGCATCAGAATAAAATTTTTCAACAACACTCTAATTTGCGCCCACGCTCCGATGGAAGAGAATGATGTCTTGACCAAAGATGCCTTTTATGAGCGCCTCGAACACACTTATGAGCGCTGCCCCGCCCCGACGTCAAAATTGTGCTTGGCGACTCCAACGCTAGGGTGGGCAAAGAAGGTATCTTTGGTACGACTGTCGGAAAATTCATCCTCCACGACGAATGGATTACCGGCCGAGTTATTCAAATACGGCGGTGAAGAACTGATCATGTGCATGCATCAGCTTCTTTGAAAAATATGGTCGGTTGAAGGCATGCCCGACGATTGGAACCTAAGTGCGCTCTGCCCAATCCACAAAAAAGGCGATCACACAGTCTGTGCCAATTATCGTGGGGTAAGCCTCCTTAATATGGCCTACAAGGTCCTGTCGAGCGTATTGTGTGAAAGACTAAAGCCCACCGTCAACAAACTGATTGGACCTTATCAGTGTGGCTTTAGACCTGGTAAGTCAACCATCGACCAGATATTCACCATGCGGCAAATCTTGGATAAAACCCGTGAAAAGAGAATCGACACCCACCAGCTTTTCGTCTATTTTAAAACCGCCTTCGACAGCACGAATAGAAGCTGCTTTTATGCCGCTACGTCTGAATTTGGTATCCCCGGAAGGATCTCTCCGAGCCGTTCGATACCAAACGAGGTTTCAGACAGGGTGATTCCTTATCGTGTGACTTTTTTAATTTAATACTGGAGAAAATAATACGAGCTGCAGAGCTTAATAGAGAAGGTACAATCTTTTACAAGAGTGCTGGCGTACGCCGATGATATCGATATTGTTGGCCTCAACAACCGCGCCGTGAGTTCTGCTTTCTCCAGACTTGATAAAGAAGCGAAGCAAATGGGTCTGGTAGTGAATGAGGGCAAGACAAAATATCTTCTGTCATCAAACAAACAGTCATCGCATTCGCGACTCGGCTCCCACGTCACTGTTGACAGTCATAACATCGAGGTCGTAGATAATTTCGTCTATCTAGGGACCAGCATTAACACCAATAACAATGTCAGTCTGGAAATCCAACGCAGAATCACTCTTGCCAACAGGTGCTACTTTGGACTGAGTAGGCAATTGAAAAGTAAAAACCTCTCTCGGCGAACGAAAACCAAACTCTATAAGTCGCTAATCATACCGGTCCTACTATATGGCGCAGAAGCGTGGACAATGTCAATATCTGATAAGTCGGCTCTAGGAGTCTTCGAGAGAAAAGTTTTGCGAACGATTTATGGTCCTTTGCGCATTGGCAACGGCGAATACCGCAGACGATGGAACGATGAGCTGTACGAGCTATACGATGATATTGGCATAGATCAGCGAATGAAGAGACAGCGGCTACGCTGGCTAGGTCACGTCGTCCGAATGGATGAAAGCACTCCAGCTTTGAAAGTATTTGATGCATTACCCGCTGGTGGAAGCAGAGGAAGAGGAAGTCCTCCACTCCGTTGGAAGGATCAAGTGGAGACTGACCTGGGTTCACTTGGCATTTCCAACTGGCGCCAGGCAGCGAAAAGAAGAGAAGAATGGCGCTCTTATATAATCGTGTAAGCGGTGCCAACGCCAATAAATAAAAAGAAGAAGATGCAAGAAAAGGATTTGTTACATGATATTTATTATAAATAAAATGAGAAGAGTTGACATTTTTTAATTTTTTTCGAAACTTGGACTCATGAGTTTCATAAGTTTTCTCAACTATATGCGAAACGTCCGTGGTAGAAGGAAGGGCTTATTTACCACTGCCCAGCTCTCAATGCGATCCGTTAAAGATTTGCCGGAAATTTCTTAGCAGAGCGTGCATGTCTAGGCATCATTAATCTCCTGAACTTCGTAAAATAAACCAAGTGGTTTGAGCATCTGGAAAGGTGAGAGCACTGCTCTAAAAACCAACACTTTTTAAAACAATATCCTGTTTGCTTACAAAATTTCCTTGAAACATCTCTAAACACGTGAGACGTAGATATAGCAAATCCAGTCAGCTCCTCATCTTCTTGAATTTGATTTAAATTTTGTTGGGCGAGTGAGTATCTTTCCTTTCTGATACTTTCTTACAATTTACTAAAGTTGTAATACAAGAATTACGAAAGGCATACACTCGATGAAGTCCACTATCAAGGGTTGGAAAATACAATAAAATATGGTTTAAAAATATGAAAATTCTCCACATAATTTTTAATAAAAATGGTACATTTTTTTAAGAGAAGAGGGTAGCACGAAAAAACCGAAACACGTTTAATATCAGATAGCTATGAAGCCCACTGTGGAGAGAGAATGAAACTACCTTTAACTTATAATATCATAGTTTTATGCATTACTAGCTATCTCAGCAGCTTTTCCTATAGCGAAAACCTGCGATTTAGCTCTGCGCATTGTACTCCGGCGCCAACTCCATCAGCCGTTTTTGATTCTTGCGTCATCCGCTTTCCTTAACGTAGCTTAAAACCTTCTATTCCAGATAAAGTGTGGCGCTATTCAGTCTATTTGGTTTTCCATCCCCCCACATATTTCTGAAGGTTCTTGCCAAGAATTCACTTTATTATTTATCTCGCTGTAGTGCTCTCTACTGCGATGTCGATTGGTTGTAGGTAAAGTAACTTTTCAAGTGCCGCTGTTCTTAGCACCCCTGGTATGAGCAATGAGGCCAGCCGATATAATCACTTTAATGGTTTTCTACGAGTATACGATATTTTTTTAGCAACGGTCCAGAGCGACGTTGAGTAATATCAGCCTAATTACCGCTATGTAACACCAATACTTGAGGCCATGAGATAGGTCCCATGAAGGATCTATGCATGTATATAGTACAAATATAACAAGTAATTATAATTGTTGTCAGATCCTTGATGTATAAGTACGATAACTACGTTCGAATAATTAAAATTCATTTCCATGTGCTAGTTACATTGAACAAAAATATGGGGCAAAGATTACCCACTAATAACCCTGCATGGTGAACTACTATTTGTGACTAGAACGCTATTAGTTTGAATTTTTATATCAACCAACAATATTCAACAAATTTCCACACAAGCAACTGCTATTTAAAATATAGCTATGAAATAAAATATTCTGGAAATCGGCCATGCATCACTTTGAAACCAGTATATAGTTTTTGTATATTGAAATTCTATTTTATAAAAGCAAAACAAAAAAGTCTAGTAACGCCTGATAATGACAACCTGTACAAACTCTACTTTCGATTATATGAAAAGTGATCTAGAATTACCTTTCATTTATTGTGACGGTAATAGATACTTCAATCAGAAGCAGAAAACGTCAAAAACCAAGAGAAATCAGACAAAAAAGCTTAGACGATTTGCTCATCCAAGAGGATCCTGACAGTACACTTTTAGCAATAACAACACCTGAAGAAGCTAATTTATCTGAATGTTAACAATTAAAATCAAACCAAACCTCAAAAACTCTTTAATTTCCACTTATAGGGATAAAAATATATATATACATATAGGTATAACAGAATTAAACTCAATGACAATCAATTTACATATCTGTCCACTTATGAGACCTTAACGATGTTATCAATGTAAAAGCAATTTAAACTGAATAAAAACAGAATTAAGAAAAAAATCAAGTAAAGAATAATGAGAATAAAACTCAAGTACGCCAACAAGTTTGACAAAGGACAGACGCAAAACAATGAAAGTAGGTTTAAAAATAAGAATAAAAATAACAACAACTCACAGTAAATATAAGCAAACAGCAATCGGCTTATGCAGCAATCAATAAGCACCGATACCGATTAAAATCTGTGGCTGAGAGTCTGTATATCACCTCAGGGATTCCAGGATCGAAGGATAGTGGTTATAGCCGAATCAAGCTCTGTAAGGCAAACGAAGTAAAAATTACAAAGGAATCATGCCAGGCCAAATAAGTCATTAGAGAAGTAACCTATCCTTCTACCATGTGAACCTACCAGACAATATCCAGTTACTCTGCAAGTATTAAAGATCATGAAGATCCTGTTTAGAAAGAGTAGAAGCTTACTTCTCTTCTTATTTTTTCTTAAAGCTTTGAAGAAACCTAATAGCATGGCTTGACTGTCAGAATATTATATATTGTACTGTAGTGCGGCTTTAAAGGCGATAACGTGAACAGGAAGTACCTTGCTTATATCGACTACGAATGGTGCAGGGTAATCGCCACATCCCACTTCATCGTCGACCAAACCCGAAAATTTCCTCTCTCTTGTGGGGAAAGCGTTGTAAAAACGGAAGTGATGTAGTCCACAATTTTCGTGAATGGTGTAGAGTTTAATATTTGGGCTTGTCCATATCATGAGGTTTTTCTAGGGTTGAGTTAAGAAAAGTCTGATAGAAGAAGATTAAGGAGAATTTCAAGAGTTTTCATAAAAGCTGATTTTTTTGACCTCAGTAGAAAGTGTGATTTCGACACCTTTGAATATGGCCGGTGTAAAAGCAGGTAGATTATACCTTCTGGAGAAAGTACTCAATATATGTGAAGGACATTTTGGAGTCGATCACTCTGATGGAGGCTGTGAGGGCGATGTCGTCAGGGTGTTAACTAGTAAGAGACCAAAGATGGGCTGAGAGAACTCAAACCTATCAGATTTCCTCTTCTAGCTTATATGGCTACAGATGTGCCTCCCAATTCAGCGAATATTAGACTGTTTGTCTTTGGAGCAATGATTTCCAACTAAAAAAATATTTTACTCCGATAAAAATATTGCGATAAATACCTAATTCAATTTAAAACGTCTCATTCAATTAAATTAGAAGGCTGAAGCTAAAACTGAAGCTGTATTGAATACAGTAAAAAGAAAAAGTTATCTAATTGATATCACTCTGCTCGCCGCTAATTGGTCGCTCGCAAAGAAACGCAAAAATAGAAAAGAAAAACAATTTTGTTTATTTCTGCGCCTCCATTCTTAATCATTTTTATTGTTACCACTTACTTGCCACGCTTCGCCGATAGCAGCGCCAGTACAAGTTGTAGGTAGCACTTGTAGCGGAGGTAGAAGCCGAAGGAGAAGCAAAAACATCAAAGCACTATGTGGCATACCACAAACAAAAGTAAAAAAGCAAAGTAACTGCTAGACAAAGTAATGAGGGTCACCACCGAGCGGCGGTGAGTAGAAAACTATGAAAAACCGCACAATAAGGCATTCGGTGACAACTAGACGAGCTACACCGTTATAGCAAAGGCACTTGGCACTTTGTGAGTGCGTACGTAGGTGCATATGTTTGCAAGAGTGTGCTTGTATAAGTATTTGTAACCACAAAAGCTGTTGCAACGTATTAGAACTTCTAATTGAAAGGAAATAGCGGGGACTTTGGTGCGCATCGCCGCATTTAAAATTGCAATGCGATCAAGACAAATCAATATACCTACTTACATATACGAGCACTAACATAAAAGCCTCGTAATGCAGCGCACTCAATGTCAACGACAACATTAAAAGTTATTTCAAGAAAATACATCGGGCGACCATGGCCATGCGCTCGACAGCTGCCTCGGACGCCCCGTCTACCGCTTGTCTAATTTTCTTTGAGTCTAATTATTTTCTTTGCCTCTGCAGCTGCTTATCGCCTTTATGCGTTGCTTTTTTCCTTAGCCTCTATGGAAGACCTAGAGCGAGCTCCCACAATCAAAGCCACACACAAATATACATACATACATACCAACCGACATACCGACATATTTTTCAGACACATTCCCGCATTTATATTGTACACATACTTTATGTTATTATTTTATGTTTTTGTTGGTTTTGTTGCCTTCATAATCTTCGCAAGTATTCTATTTGGGCGCTCTAAATGATTCTGTAAGAGAATTAATTTTTTCCAAAATATGACGGCTGCTTAAAGTGGATTAAAGAGCTCATTAAGACATTTTACAAGAATAGCAAAGATCGTGTCATATTTTCTAGAAAATCTACGAGATGTACTAAGTGAAGAGCTGGGTGAGTGATATCACCAAGATAAACGGGGAGTAGTTTTATATATTTTCCAAAAATTTTATAATTTTCATTGACATCTATTGAAGGGTTTCGAACACAGCAGTTATATTGGTGATTTATAACCGTTTAAGCGATTTGGGACCGAGCTCTTCCTCCAATTATTAAGCACCTTGCTACTGCGCCGGCCCAACAGCAGTTACCATTAAGGTAAGTAATCCATTATTTTTAGAAAGCATGGATGTAGTCATCAGTTTCATGGACACCAGCAAGAGAAAAAAAGCGATATTCTACAATTTTTCTCGATATAGGCGAAAATGCAAGTCAGGCAGCTGAAAATATGAATGGCGTTTATGGTCCTGATACAGTAACAGTCAATACTATACAATTTTGGTTTCGTCGATTTCGTTTCAGTAATTCTGATGCAAAAGATGTTACACGGTGTGAAGGGACAATTGTCGAAAATTACGATAAAATAACGAAAATCGTCGAGTCTGAGCGTCATGAAATATTGAACAAGAAACAATTTGCAGCCACTTGAAAAAGGCTGAATACACAAAGAAGCTCGAAGGATGAGTGCCACATGAGTTAAAGAGAAAAACCCTTATGCACCGAATTTCCATCTGTGAATCGCTACTGAATCGTGACAAAATCAACACATTTCTGAAGCGAAGAGTGGTGATGACAAGTGGATCACTTATAGCAAACATCAACGGCAGCGAGTCAGCACAAACAGTCTCCAAGCCAGGATTGACGGCCAAGAAGGTTCTATTGTGTGTTTGGGAAGAATGGGGCTCTCTATGGCCAAACTATTAATTCGAACCTGTATTACCAGCATGTGGGCCGCCTTAAGAAGCATTCGCCCAGAAGCGGCCAACTTTGGCTCACAGGTAGAAAATTGAGTTTCATCAGGACGTCGATAGTGACTCACCAGAAGCAACGAGAGCTTGGTGATAGGTTCTTAAGCATTCACCTCATAGGCCGAAACTCGCGCCAAGTGATTTCCAGTTAAATGATTTGGCTGCTGAAGAATAGACTTCAAAAGGAACCTGTAAAAACTGTTTGTCCCAATTTTTTTCAACGAATACAAAAAAAAAGCCATAACAAAACAATTCGTTTCCGTTTAATAAATTAACCGCAAGTAAAAAGTCGAAAGGATAAACCAAGTGATACTGGTTTAGGTTTAGTTCAAAGTATCATTCATTACAAAAATAAAAAACTACGATTATATTGCAAAAGAAATTAAACAGATTTAAACACAAAGAATATTTTTTTCATAAAAACCAGCATTACAAAGAGACTAACAAAAAATGGTTAAAGAAAAACCAGTAAAGATTTTTGAAGCTTAAAATGTGAAGGGACCAAAGGGGCTTTTGTCAGCTCACAGAGAAAACCGCTTCGTTACTACGCCACACAGCATCAACTAGAGCATACTACAAATAAACATAAGTGTGTGTATACCCAACAATTGTAATAAATTTAAAAAGTAAATCCACACCAATTATTTCCACTTGTTGAGGTTTCATACCTATGTGCAGAAGGAGTAAATGATGAGACGACAACGAGAGTCAATAGCACGATTGGGGAGTCATGCGTACTGAGCTGGATTGCGTTGAGTTGACTGCAATTACAACACATCAACGGCAGACAGGCTGTCAACCAGGAAGGCATCAGAGCAGAAATTATGTGCACAACATGCAGCTAACAAAATGGGCAAAAAGTTGTATTTTGTTCAACAAGAGAACTTTAAACTTTTGGTTGTGAGACTGACATAAAATATTAAAATTAAGATATATTAAACAAAAATTAAAATAAGTAGACTTAAATAATAAAAAATTAAATGCAAAACGAAAATAATTATGAATAAAAAATAAAAAATTAAATTAAATAAAACAATGAACTATATACAAAATATACAAATAGTACATAACAAAATACAATAAAACTAAAGAAATTACACTTTATTAAAATAAAATCAAATAATATGATATTAAATAACTTCGAATAACGAATGTGAGAACGGACGAATAACGTACGGGAACAGACGAATAATAATAGGACTAAACAGGACGGCAACTCTACGACGACGAGCGAGCAGAAGAGATGAGCGAGAGAAACGGCGTTCATCAGTTAGTCGTAAAACAACTGTCGAGCCGCACGCATCTAAGCTAATTAAAATACGTACGTGTAAATGTTTTGTATTCAATATAATAAATAACAAATAATATATAAAAAATAAATAAAGTTGAAAATCTAGTTTTTTTTTTTTATGAAACTCAAGTTCACAGAATTAAGGTGGTGAAAAGTTAAAAGACATAAAAAATAAGATAAAACAAAAGATAAAAGACTTGTAGTTGAAGACAGTATTTCATCATTTTCTGATGATAGTTCACATGATATCGTGCAGTGGGTGGGTGAATTTGATGAAGTGGCCGATTCAGTGGGCTGGAATAATTTGCAAAAATATGTGTATGCGAAACAACTATTGAAGGGAGCCGCGAAACTTTTTATACGAGAGTTAGTTGGGGTACGTGATTGGTCATCATTGAAAAAGGAACTTTTGGATGAATTTGGGGAAAAGTTGTGTGCATCAGAAATACACCGTGCGTTAAGGAATAGGAAAAAGCAGCGTAGGGAAAGTCTGCAGGAATATTTATACGTCTTAATTGAAATGGGCAAACTAATTTTACTAGACGAGCAGAGTGTTATTGAATACTTTGTTGAAGGCATACCAGACTATCGTACAAATAAGTCAATGATGTATCAGGCTAAAAGTTTGAATGAACTTAAAGAGCAAATTCGGCATTGCAGGAAGTTAATAGTGACAGTATGATTAGCAAAGATGGTTCAAAGATAACAGTAAAAACTACTACTGAAAATATGTTACTGGAAGAATTTAATGCATTGTGTTTGACTAGAATGGTTAAGGAAAGTAAGTTGTGTGTAGATATGGATTTATCTAACACAGGGAAGGAAGAAGCTGAGAAAATCAAATCTTTAATAGATAATTACAAGCCTAGAAAACCAACTAATGCAACAGTAAAGTTGAAATTAATAATGACTGATGAAATACTCGTATACCAGAGACCGCGTCGCATGTCGTATGCTGATCAATGTTGGGTCGACGAACAAATCTCAAAGTGGTTAAAAGAGGGAATAATAACAAAAAGCAATTCAGAATCTGCCTCAGCAATAGTGGTTACTTCAAAGAAAGACGGATCAAAGTGATTATGCCTCGCCTCCCAATTCAGCGAATATTAGACTGTTTGTCTTTGGAGCAATGATTTCCAACTAAAAAAATATTTTACTCTGATAAAAATATTGCGATAAATACCTAATTCAATTTAAAACGTCTCATTCAATTATATTAGAAGGCTGAAGCAAAAACTGAAGCTGTATTGAATACAGTAAAAAGAAAAAGTTATCTACTTGATATCACTCTGCTCGCCGCTAATTGGTCGCTCGCAAAGAAACGCAAAAATAGAAAAGAAAAACAATTTTGTTTATTTCTGCGCCTCCATTCTTAATCATTTTTATTGTTACCACTTACTTGCCACGCTTCGCCGATAGCAGCGCCAGTACAAGTTGTAGGTAGCACTTGTAGCGGAGGTAGAAGCCGAAGGAGAAGCAAAAACATCAAAGCACTATGTGGTATACCACAAACAAAAGTAACAAAGCAAAGTAACTGCTAGACAAGATAATGAGGGTCACCACCGAGCGGCGGTGAGTAGAAAACTATGAAAAACCGCACAATAAGGCATTCGGTGACAACTAGACGAGCTACACCGTTATAGCAAAGGCACTTGGCACTTTGCGAGTGCGTACGTAGGTGCATATGTTTGCAAGAGTGTGCTTGTATTAGAACTTCTAATTGAAAGGAAACAGCGGGGACTTTGGTGCGCATCGCCGCATTTAAAATTGCAATGTGATCAAGACAAATCAATATACCTACTTACATATACGAGCACTAACATAAAAGCCTCGTAATGCAGCGCACTCAATGTCAACGACAACATTAAAAGTTATTTCAAGAAAATACATCGGGCGACCATGGCCATGCGCTCGACAGCTGCCTCGGACGCCCCGTCTACCGCTTGTCTAATTTTCTTTGAGTCTAATTATTTTCTTTACCTCTGCAGCTGCTTATCGCCTTTATGCGTAGCTTTTTTCCTTAGCCTGTATGGAAGACCTAGAGCGAGCTCCCACAATCAAAGCCACACACAAATATACATACATACATACCAACCGACATACCGACATATTTTTCAGACACATTCCCGCATTTATATTGTACACATACTTTATGTTATTATTTTATGTTTTTGTTGGTTTTGTTGCCTTCATAATTTTCGCAAGTATTCTATTTGGGCGCTCTAAATGATTCTGTAAGAGAATTAATTTTTTCCAAAATATGACGGCTGCTTAAAGTGGATTAAAGAGCTCATTAAGACATTTTACAAGAATAGCAAAGATCGTGTCATATTTTCTAGAAAATCTACGAGATGTACTAAGTGAAGAGCTGGGTGAGTGATATCACCAAGATAAACGGGGAGTAGTTTTATATATTTTCCAAAAATTTTATAATTTTCATTGACATCTATTGAAGGGTTTCGAACACAGCAGTTATATTGGTGATTTATAACCGTTTAAGCGATTTGGGACCGAGCTCTTCCTCCAATTATTAAGCACCTTGCTACTGCGCCGGCCCAACAGCAGTTACCCTTAAGGTAAGTAATCCATTATTTTTAGAAAGCATGGATGTAGTCATCAGTTTCATGGACACCAGCAAGAGAAAAAAAGCGATATTCTACAATTTTTCTCGATATAGGCGAAAATGCAAGTCAGGCAGCTGAAAATATGAATGGCGTTTATGGTCCTGATACAGTAACAGTCAATACTATACAATTTTGGTTTCGTCGATTTCGTTTCAGTAATTCTGATGCAAAAGATGTTACACGGTGTGAAGGGACAATTGTCGAAAATTACGATAAAATAACGAAAATCGTCGAGTCTGAGCGTCATGAAATATTGAACAAGAAACAATTTGCAGCCACTTGAAAAAGGCTGAATACACAAAGAAGCTCGAAGGATGAGTGCCACATGAGTTAAAGAGAAAAACCCTTATGCACCGAATTTCCATCTGTGAATCACTACTGAATCGTGACAAAATCAACACATTTCTGAAGCGAAGAGTGGTGATGACAAGTGGATCACTTATAGCAAACATCAACGGCAGCGAGTCAGCACAAACAGTCTCCAAGCCAGGATTGACGGCCAAGAAGGTTATATTGTGTGTTTGGGAAGAATGGGGCTCCCTATGGCCAAACTATTAATTCGAACCTGTATTACCAGCATGTGGGCCGCCTTAAGGAAGCATTCGCCCAGAAGCGCCCAACTTTGGCTCACAGGTAGAAAATTGAGTTTCATCAGGACGTCGATAGTGACTCACCAGAAGCAACGAGAGCTTGGTGATAGGTTCTTAAGCATTCACCTCATAGGCCGGAACTCTCGCCAAGTGATTTCCAGTTAAATGATTTGGCTGGTGAAGAATAGACTTCAAAAGGAACCTGTAAAAACTGTTTGTCCCAATTTTTTACCAATAGGGACAAGGGTTTCTATGAGAGAGGAATAAAGGCTTCAATTTAATGCGAAACATATTACTTGGCATTTTTTCCTACAAACTTTGTTGCTAGAAAAACTTTTCGGTTAAATGAAACCACAATAAATTTAAAACATCTCAACGAATACAAAAAAAAAGCCATAACAAAACAATTCGTTTCCGTTTAATAAATTAACCGCAAGTAAAAAGTCGAAAGGATAAACCAAGTGATACTGGTTTAGGTTTAGTTCAAAGTATCATTCATTACAAAAATAAAAAACTACGATTATATTGCAAAAGAAATTAAACAGATTTAAACACAAAGAATATTTTTTTCATAAAAACCAGCATTATAAAGAGACTAACAAAAAACGGTTAAAGAAAAACCAGTAAAGATTTTTGAAGCTTAAAATGTGAAGGGACCAAAGGGGCTTTTGTCAGCTCACAGAGAAAACCGCTTCGTTACTACGCCACACAACATCAACTAGAGCATACTACAAATAAACATAAGTGTGTGTATACCCAACAATTGTAATAAATTTAAAAAGTAAATCCACACCAATTATTTCCACTTGTTGGGGTTTCATACCTATGTGCAGAAAGAGTAAATGATGAGACGACAACGAGAGTCAATAACGATTGGGGAGTCATGCGTACTGAGCTGGATTGCGTTGAGTTGACTGCAATTACAACACATCAACGGCAGACAGGCTGTCAACCAGGAAGGCATCAGAGCAGAAATTATGTGCACAACATGCAGCTAACAAAATGGGCAAAAAGTTGTATTTTGTTCAACAAGTGATTAACTTGCCTTTTTTTTGCCTTTTTTTTCGATGCCAATCGGCCCGAGATCATTAAAAGAAAATGTGTTAGTTTGTGCACAAACACCAATTAATATGTTTTATTTGTTTTTTGGTTGCACACTTTCAACTTAAATGATCGCACAGAGAATTTTCTATAGGTTTATAAATGATTTAGATTTTAGGTATATTTTTTTTATATAGTTTTACACTTTGTTTTTTAACTTCTAAAGCTTTGAGCTGCCGCGATAAAGTATGCCGTGAGCGCGCGTAGGTAGTTGGATGATAAGTGATTTTTACATACCCTTCTTCGTTAGCTCGAACTACCGCGGCTAAACGATAGTTCGGCTAACGGAGTATGGTATACACGGAAAGAAGGATAACCGCGTGAAAGGAGACATGGGAGAATAGGATACCGGAAGTTGGCGCGCACGGCATTTACAATTGTGTTTTATGTTGCGCGCTTAAACATCCTGCCCGCCCTGCAGGGATGTGCTGACTAGCGCGTTCTGCAGCTTTTGGAGGGCGCGAATTGCTTCGCCTATAGCGCCCTTGGTGGTCCGATTTCGGAAAGCTTTGGTTTGCAGCCCGGTGGTCGTGCGTTTGATTGACCGCAACCTTTCACCGCTGCTTTTCTTTGTGTCCCGCTGGTTGGTAGCGCGCTGGTGCGTGGCACGTTGTTGGGTGGCACACTGTTGTATGGCACGTTGCTGTGTGGATTTTTGATGCGTTGTGGCCCGCTGTGATGTTGCGTGCTGTTTTGCGGCCCGCTGTTGCGTCGCGTGCTGTTTAGTGGCACGTTGCGGTGTTGCGCGCTGCTGGGATACGCGCTGCTGGGTTGCGCGCTGCTGGGTTACGCGCTTTTGTTGCCGCTTCTTTTTGTTGGTTGCTGCGGGTGCTGGTGCTGGCTCGCTATGTTGCGGCTCTGATGGGTGCAGCATAGTGTGATGCGCCTTTTTGCATCGTCTGCATTTTCCTCTTGAGTCACACTCTTCAGTGACGTGGGTGAGCGCCAAGCAGTTGCTGCAATACCTTTGCGCGTTGGCCACCACGATGCGCTGAGGAGGCCGCATTGCCCGGAAAGCGGCGCAATTGCGCAAGGCGTGGTACCGGTGACACAGCCGACATTGTAGGCAGTTTCTGGTGCCTGCCGTCGGCGCGAGGGGCACTGCACTGCGCGTTGCCATTGGTGTCCTTCGTCTGGAAATGGAAAGAGACGGAACAATCGGTAGATTTTTATATGTCGTAAACAATTGTATTAAGAGGGGAATTTCTCTTTATTGCTGTGCTTCGAGCGAAGGTTGCTCATTCGGAATGAAGCACAGTTTTACTAAGGGCCGCGTGATAATCCCGTTTTGCGTGCGGAGGTCCACGACACGGATGTGATTATCAGGCCCACGATGAACGTTTTGGATTCGTCCGAGACGCCACTCGGTCGGCGGTAGACCGTCGTCTCGGATTACGGCGCAGTCGCCAACTTGAGGCTCCTTCTGTGGAAATTTCCACTTGTACCTCTTTTGGAGATCTTTGAGGTACTCCTCTTTCCAGCGGCGACTGAATTGATGGTGAAGTGCTTTGACTTTCTCCCATCGGTTAATTAACGAGAGGGTCTCCGCATTTGGCTCGGGAATGGCTAATAGCGGAGCGCCTCGAATGAAATGACCCGGAGTTAATGCTGTGAAGTCAGCTGGGTCCTGTGACAAAGCCGAAAGTGGCCGAGAATTGAGTACAGCCTCAATTCGAACTAAGAGTGTCGTGAACTCTTCAAATGTAAATTTATGGGATGCAGCGGTTTTCTTGAAGTGAATTTTAAAACTCTTTACTGCGGATTCAAACAGGCCGCCCATGTGTGGGGCGCTGGGTGGTATGTATTGCCAATTGATGCCTTGGGGAGCATACTTCTGGGTGATATCGGCTGAACATTCGTTAAGGAATTTAACGAATTCGCGTTCAGTTGCTCTCTGTGCTCCGATGAACGTTTTTCCATTATCGCTCATCATTGTGGCGGGATATCCTCGCCTACCCACGAATCGGGCGAATGCTGCTCTAAATGCCTCAGTGGTAAGATCAGAGCATAACTCAAGATGTACTGCCTTCGTCGCGAAACAAACGAATACGGCAACGTACCCTTTGATGAGTGTAGTGGATCTTAAAACTGAGGCCTTTATTAAAAACGGTCCTGCGAAGTCCACTCCAGCTACAGAAAATGGTAGGGACATTGTGCACCGCTCAGGGGGTAGAGCGGCCATTAGCTGGGAGCGCGTTTGTTGCTTGTATAGAGTGCAAGCTTTGCATTGAAAAATGCACCTTTTTATTAAAGGCTTTAGCTTCGGTATGAAGTATTCTTGTCTGACCATTTGAAGCATGAGGCGCGTTTCTGCATGGAGAAGCAGTGCGTGTAAGAAATTCAAATGTAATTGACAGAATCTTGAAGCATTTGGGATGATGATTGGGTGCCGCTCATTATAGCTGAGTGTGGCATGCGCTAGTCTGCCATTGACGCGGAGAAGTCCGTTTTTATCCAGAAATGGATTCAGGTTGAGGAGTGAACTTTTTTTGTCAATTGGCTTTTTGTTTTGTAACGCATCTTTTTCGCCAGGAAAATAGCGGGATTGCGATACTTCGATTAGACGCTGTTTTGCGAATTGGCATTCAGCATGAGTCAGATGTGGCATGGTAGTTGTTGGTTGCATTCTTGATTTATTCCGGACATTATTCACGAAACGAAACGGAACATGTACGCAGTCACGCGAATTGCTCGAGGGAGTGAAGAGAATCGATCAAGAAAATCGAGTTCTTCTTCGCGTGCATGAAAAGCCTTAATTTTCCGCTTTTCTGGCGGAGAGGTACTGCGTGCCTTTGAATTAGGCCAAGAGTCGATGTGGTGTATGCGCCACTTTGGTCCGTGCCACCAGAGAGAATTGGTGGCTAAGTCTTGGGGTTTGCAACCACGTGTGCCGAGATCAGCGGGCTTATCTCCGCTTTCTACATGACGCCATACTCCGCTTGGGACATATTCCCGAATTTGGGAGGTGCGATTAGACACGTATGTCTTCCATGTGCACGGTGGTTTCTCGAGCCATGCCAGTACTATTTCAGAGTCTGACCATAAGAATGTGTTGCACGCTTCTAGGCCTAGCTGGTTTTGGACGGTTGCAGTCAGTTTTGCCAACAGTACTGCTCCGCACAGCTCTAAGCGAGGAAGACTTATCGTTTTCAAAGGTGCAACTTTGCTTTTTGCAACCAGTAGGGTGGATGTTTCATGAGTATTCGCTTCTGTGCGTACATATATGGTTGCACAGAAGGCTTTTTCCGAGGCGTCGCAGAACCCATGGATTTGGGTATTCTGCCCCGGAGTAAAATTGAGCCATCGAGGAATTTCGATGTCGGAAATGGCTGGCAAGTTTTGAGTAAACTGTTGCCATTTTACCATTGAAGTGGGTTTTGCGCATTCATTCCAATCAATGCCATCGAGCCAAAGTTCTTGAAGTAGAATCTTTGCTCGTATCATAACTGGCGATAGCCATCCTGCCGGGTCAAAAAGTTTTGCGACCGACGACAGAATTTGCCGTTTTGTTGCAGCTGTGGTTGCTGAAACTGGCAGGATGGTGTATGAGAACCTGTCCGTTAATGCGTTCCATCGGATACCGAGAGTTTTGGTTGTGGAAGCATCTTCGAATTTCAAGAAATTGGAGTCGAGAAGGTCTTCTCTCGGGAATGTCTCCAATATGGCCGGGTTATTGGCCGTTAATTTCTTTAGAATAAAGCCGGCTGACTTTAGCGCTTTGATCACTTGGAATAGTGAATCGGTGGCATCGTCAATATCATGACTTCCGGACAGGACATCATCAACATACGTTTGGGTTTTGAGTATTGGTGTGGCCAGTGGAAACTTCGCTTTTGTATCTTCTGCCAATTGATGCAGAGTACGGATAGCGAGATATGGCGCACAATTAACCCCGAATGTTACTGTTTTAAGATTATAATCAAAGATGGGGGAATCCTCTGACTCACGAAACAAAATTCGCTGATAATCTTTATCGTCCTCATGGATGAGGATTTGCCATTGAACACGTATCTGTACATGCGGCATTGTAAAATTAGCAACATGAGGTCCGGTTGGAGTGAAGGACCTGTATGTAAACATCATTTAGGGAATTACCTGAACTTGATGTTTTCGATGCGTTGAAAACCACTCGCACTTTTGTCGTGATTTTATCTGGTTTTACAACCGCATGATGAGGCAAATAGAACGAATGGTAGTTGCCATTGGAAGTGATTTCACGGGGATTTGTGAGTTCCATATGGCCCAACGTTATGTATTCTTGCAACACATCGTTGTACATTGTCTTTAACTCCCCTTTCTTCTGAAGCGTGCGTTCCATGCTAAGGAATTGCTGGAATGCCGCAGACCGGGAATGGCCTAGGGTGAGTTTTTCTGGAAATGCTTCTTTAAATGGAAGCCTGACAATGTAGTGTCCGCTTGAATTACGGGTCGTTGTTGCCACATAATAATCTTCACACGCCTGATTTTCAGGCGTACTTTGCGGAGGTATATGGATTTCCTCCTGTTCCCAGAATTGCCTCAGTTGTGCACTGAGCGTTTCATTGGAAACTCGTTCTATTTGGGTGGAAAATGAGGATACCCTTTCGGTCACCGAACCACTAAGTATCCATCCAAATATGGTATTTTGCGCAAGAAGATTGTCGCAAACTTTTTGCAGCCGATAACCATATCAATTTGAGCTGGAATGTGACAATTTGGGTCAGCTAGCTCGAGATTACTCAGTTCATGCCATTTTTCACGACTCGTTGTAAAGGTCGGAAGAAGCTTTGTTAACTGATGTAATACTATTGCATGGGCCTTAATTCTTTGCTTGGTTTTGGTAGAAACCAGCGTCAAAGAACAAAGCTTAGAGGAATTTTGGACCACTCGGCGACCCATGCCTGAAATTTCGAACCTGGAATGTTCGAACGGTAATTTCAATTTTTTCTGGACTTTTGAGGAAATAAAAGTCCTTTGGGAACCTTGGTCAATCAAGGCCCGTAATTGAAATAATTCGCCTTCATGTTCAACTGCCACCATTGCTGTTGGAAGAAGAACTTTGTTTTCAATGTTTGAATGTAAAGACTGTATGTGTGTATGTTTTGAATAGCACGGTTGCTCGTCGGGATTGGAGCTGGTTTGCGGCTGTCGAGCGGGAATTGTCGACTTTGCCGTTGTATGTTGTACTGTAGCTTCATGGGATCGGCTACAGGTACGTTGAGCTGGTGGTTTAACATCTATGTGCAGTAGAGTATGATGCCTTTGTTGGCATTTCGCACATGTAAACTTGCTCTGACAGTCTTTGACGTTATGGTTGTAAGCAAGGCAGTTTTTACATAGATTGTTTTTCTGTACAACCTCAAAACGTTCTTGTTCTGACATTTTTCGGAATTTTTGGCAGAATTTTAGGGGGTGGCTGGAGTTGCACACCTGGCAGGAATATGCCTTCTTTGGTTCTACCATAAAATTTTGTGTCCTAATTAAAGGTTTTTGCTGAGCGGCATATGGAGCACTGGGTTTTGGCTTATTAGGATGAAGCCTATTTAGTCTTTCTACAACTTCGTACCGAGAAGTTAGAAAGTCGTCTAATTGAGACCAATGGGGTAGATCTCGTCTTGATGAGAGCGATTGTTCCCAAAGTGACAGTGTTGTTTCTGGTAATTTTGTTGAACAAATGTATACCAGGATAGGATCCCAACTGTCTGTTGAAACGTCTTGAGCATGCAAGACAGACAGACAGTTGTTAATGCTTGTTTGCAGCCTTTGTAATTGTTCGCTATTTTCGGATTGAATAGCAGGCAAGTTCATTAAAATTTTGACCTGATTATCTACTAAAATACGTTTGTTTTCGTATCTAGACCTAAGCGCTTCCCAAGCCAGATCGAAATTATCGTCACTCAAAGGATATTGTTTGACAATAGCACCGGCTTTTCCTTCTGTTTTATACCTGAGGTGGTACAGTTTTTGAGCACGAGAGAGCTTTGGGTGGTTAATGTAAACGGCTGTGAACATGTCACGGAAAGCCGGCCATTCTTCGTAACCCCCATAAAAAGTCTCTGTGTCGCATGGAGGAACTTGTAGGAAAACATTGGAAGCACTTGATTGCTCTTAAGTGGGTTCCACACGGGATGGTGGACTCGGAGCATCGACTAGTTTGAGCAGTTTTAGCTGGTCTGACATCTTGATTTGTGCAATCTCGTAGATGTCAAGGCATGCGTCGTACTTGCCTTGAGCTGACTCTTTGAACCTGTCAGGCAAGCAGTCATCCGTTTTGGAAAAAACGTTATCAAAGGCAGCTTGCAATCGTACAAAATAGTCATTTAGACTTTTGTGTTTAACTTCAAGATACGATTCGGTATGATCTTCAATCGGTGAATTACCGAATTTTGCACAGTATCTCATTAGGCTGTCACTTTCTGTTATGAACTTTTGCGCACAGGGGTCGTACGTTTTACTTCTTGAGCGTGTTTGTAAGGATTCCTTCTTCGCACTTGCGGAATCTAGCGAAGTAGTTTTCGCTTTACCCTCAGTATCTGACATCTTGGCAAATTTCGTTTCTTGCTCTAGAGATTTTTTGGGACTGTGCACAATTGGCATTGAGGGATTTTAGGAAAAAAAAACCTTTTTAAGGCCGAAAAAAATTTAATAAAGCAAGAAACTTTGAGAAATACCCACCCAGCAGGTAGTGAAATTAATCTTTGCACTACTGCCCACAGAAAATTTTTTAAATTCGGAAAATGAATTTAGTATATGTGCGAGTGTGTGTGTGTGTGTGTTTTTTTTTTGTCGGAAATGGTAATTCAAAATGTGACTTATAGAAAATCGTTAAGCTATTGTTTTGAAACAAACAAGCTATGAAAACGAAATTTGAAAATTATTATTATTTTTTTTTAATTTAAAATAAAAGGAAATCACACACACTTGCACTTATGTATGGTATATACATGTATTGAAATATACGTGTGGAAATATACGTGTAAAAGTATATAGTATAATTAATATATAATATAATAATATATAATTAATAATATTTATGTAAATATGTAATATATTTTTAAGTCGATGGCAAGATATTAGGAAATCTATCTTTTATGTTATTTCATGCATGCATTCGTTTATGTATGTATTTGTGCGCTAAATATGTAAACAAGATACACCAGCTGTTCTGGTACAGCTCATATTAGAATAAATATGTATATATGTATGTATGTTGGTGTATCAATGTTTTGATTTATTGTCTTTGCTGCCAAAGAGAATTGCAGCTGACCAATGCTGAGAAATAGCAATGGTAAAGAGTGTTAAATTATGAGCGTGGGAGTGTGCGCAATACTCTTGAATTAGTTTGGTGCTGTAAAGTGCACTGCTCATCTATTGCAATAAGCGGATATCGCACAAAGGAGAATGGTGGATAATGGCTTAGTGAGAAGATCACTTGTTATTATAACTCTCTTTTTTTATGCGCTCAGAGAACTTATAATAACGAGAAGGTGCAGATTCGTTGCAACATCGAACCACCTTCGAACATTTTCTGAAAAATTTCTTGAAAGGGATTCACCACACTTTATTTAACAGCCACTGTAAAAGTTAGCAGAGACATGCAAGTGATGTTCTGCTAAGTATTCCTTTGCTTTGGCAATTTCAAATGTGCTGAATGAAAATTTAAATAACTAATATTATTATAATAACTATATTTTAAATATTAAAATAATATTAAAAATAAATTATATTAGGTATTAAAAAAATAATATTTTTAACAACAATTTATATATAGATATTAAATTGATTTAGAAAATCCGACATAAAGAAATAAGTTGCAAAAATATTTATTTTAATAAAAAATTTTGAAGTTGTCTTTATTTATGGACTGAAATTACAATTGCATTTGTTCCTCATTATAGTTCATATGTCAATATAAATATGGTCATATACAGAAGTATTTCTTTTGAATATTATTTAAGATTTTGTAAATACTGTTGTCAGCGATCTATATAAATACTAATTATGCCAACGAAACTTCAAAGTGATCAGTGGCGCGATGGTTAGCGTCGTTTAATTTTTGTCCAAGCTGCGCGGGTTTAAATCCTTCTCTCGCTTCTTTTTCGCGTTTTATTTTTTGAAATTGGCAAAATTTAAATTGTCGACTAGGAATTGCTTGTTGATTCGGGGTACGAGGGAAAAGAAGTTGTCATGCTTTTGTGTATGTATTGGTCTTTCATATATGGTACATGCGACCTTTGACCTTTGAGTGTGTTTGTATTTGACTTCAGCTCAACTAGAATTTCTGATTTTTACAAATTTTACTGTCGTCGAAATGAAACTGCTTGTGGACGACGGGTTTAGGGGAAGGGAATAGGCAAGTTTTTGGGCATGTGTGTGATTTTCGTATACACATTGGTCTCTTTGAATGTATGCGTCTTCAACTTCAGATCAACTTGAATTCTGATTTTTGTAAATTTTGTCATCGTCGCGAAGAAATCGTTTGTCGATGGCGGGTTGAAAGAGGGAAGGGCATGCGCATTAAGATTGTATGCGTTTTTCGTATACATATTAAAATGCTTGAATGTATGCGTTTTCACTTTGGCGTGACTTGAACATCAATTTCTGATATTTAGCAAAATCTGACTTCGCTTGAGGAAATTGTTTGTTGATGAAGAGTAGAAGGGAAGAGGGTTTGTATGCGGCAGTTGTTTTTGTTGCATTTATGCTTCTTCTTATAGCAAATAGCTTTTTGAATAGAGAAGTGCGCAGAGAAGTAAAACGAGCTGCGCATATGGAGTTGTTTTTGTAATTGATAGTATGAATGAATGGCTTGTGGTTATGAATGAATGAAAATATTTGAAGTTATTTGCTTTTAAATGACTTTATGCATGTTTTAGGTATTACATACATATTTGCATGCATACATACATACATACATATGTATAATAAATATAAAATATTTAATTAATATTAAAATAAAAATTTATAAAAATATTTTATACAAAATATCTATTTAATTTTCTATTTCTTTTCGTAGATTTTTCCAATTTATTTTATGACTTAGTTTAAATGTTATATTTATTTATAAATATTAAGAATTATTCAATCCAAAAATCAAGCATATTTTATCCACCGGCAAACATGCATACATACATATGTTTGTATGTATGTACATATTATGTCTTCATACATACAATACATACATTCATATATGCCGCCTAGTTTGATTTCAGAATTTAGATAAACTAATACTTGTCATTAGACTGTTTTGTATAAATATACTTTTATTAAATTAAGAACATCATTGTTATCGCTGCTTTTTTTCCCATTTTTATTTTACAATTCTGCATATTTCTTCAACTATCAGTCGCTTGCTCTCGCTGACTAATTCACCTGTTCCTAATTCCTGATATCCGGATAAAACATGCAACTTCGCTGGGGCAGGAGTTAATTTTAGCCAAATGAGACTGCTGATTCCATTCGGTTTACCGAAATCGAATTTTAAAATTTACTTTGTTTTTATTTCGCTTCGTTTGTAGAATATATCAAACACTCATTCATTTAATTGATTTTTATCAAATGAAATCACTTTATATAATACAATATGATAAGCAGTGTAAAAATACTTATTGAGGCACGTCTGTATCGTTCGGCAGCTCCAATCAAAAAGGGGAGATCTTTGGGAAACGGAAATATTATAGACCTCATGACTAATATTAACTTTTAAATCATCTCTGTCGATATTGCTACATTTTGCGCTTCCAAGATGTATGGTTTATGGTATACCATGAAAATAATATTTAGAAATAGCTCAGAAAATAGTTCGTTTCAATAAAATTTATTTTACCAAAATAAAGTAAAGAAATGAATTTGAGATATTATTTGAATATCTAATTATTTTCCATTTTCTTGAAAGTTATTAATTCTTACTTAATAATCTTCACTCACATTTAGGTGTCGCTAAAGAATGTGGAAGCGAAGAACAGAAAGAAGTTTGTTAAAGAGAAAGAGTTACATATTGCTTTGTATATTTGTATAGGTGTTCAAAATTTTGCTATTCTTACATACATATGATAACGAGATGCCTGTACATAGTACAAACGGAAGTGATGTAGTCCACAATTTTCGTGAATGGTGTAGAGTTTAATATTTGGACTTGTCCATATCATGAGGTTTTTCTAGGGTTGAGTTAATAAAAGTCTGATAGAAGAAGATTAAGCAGAATTTCAAGAGTTTTCATAAAAGCTGTTTTTTTTACCTCAGTAGAAAGTGTGATTTCGACACCTTTGAATATGGCCGGTGTAAAAGCAGGTAGATTATACCTTCTGGAGAAAGTACTCAATATAAGTGAAGGACATTTTGGAGTCGATCACTCTGATGGAGGCTGTGAGGGCGATGTCGTCAGGGTGTTAACTAGTAAGAGACCAAAGATGGGCTGAGAGAACTCAAACCTATCAGATTTCCTCTTCTAGCTTATATGGCTACAGATGTGCCTCCCAATTCAGCGAATATTAGACTGTTTGTCTTTGGAGCAATGATTTCCAACTAAAAAAATATTTTACTCTGATAAAAATATTGCGATAAATACCTAATTCTATTTAAAACGTCTCATTCAATTAAATTAGAAGGCTGAAGCTAAAACTGAAGCTGTATTGAATACAGTAAAAAGAAAAAGTTATCTAATTGATATCACTCTGCTCGCCGCTAATTGGTCGCTCGCAAAGAAACGCAAAAATAGAAAAGAAAAACAATTTTGTTTATTTCTGCGCCTCCATTCTTAATCATTTTTATTGTTACCACTTACTTGCCACGCTTCGCCGATAGCAGCGCCAGTACAAGTTGTAGGTAGCACTTGTAGCGGAGGTAGAAGCCGAAGGAGAAGCAAAAACATCAAAGCACTATGTGGTATACCACAAACAAAAGTAACAAAGCAAAGTAACTGCTAGACAAAGTAAAGCAGAGATCTTATAATAACGAGAAGGTGCAATTGACTTTTAGTTCGATGCTCGATTGAAATTTCTACAGAGCTAGAAAAAATCTGGAAAGGGATTCACCACTCTGTTAAATTTGGCTGTAAACTAACAGATTTGATAGTTTACCATAACATAAGAAAACACTGTTATTCACTACAAATTAAACAAAACCAATCAAAATAAAATAGAAATATCATGAAAACCAATGAAATGAATTAATTTTTAAATTGTATTTCCAACGCCATTTCGTTTTTATTTAATAAAAAAATGTAAAAAAAATTTAATATTTCAGAATTTTTCTAAACATCTATTTTATATATAATATTTTTTTATTTTTATATTCATTATTTACAAATCTACAAGAGATTTATTTATTATATAAATATTTTTTTATAAATATGTAGTTATAATTTAAAATAATATAAAATAAATGAGAAACAAAACACCAAAAATACAAATACAATACATATGTATATGTATGTACATACGCACGCGCTAATAACTATGCCACAGCACCACATAAAAATAAATTTTACAAATGATTTTTTTTATTTTTATGTTTATTACGTTATTAATTTTTTATTAATATAAAAATAAAAATAAAATATAATAAATAACAATAAAAAAATAAATTATTTTGAGTTAGTGATATTGGCCCCTGCGAAAGTAATTTGAACTTGCACCAGAAGCATGTAGCAATTGCACGATATCAACTATGCCACTACACCACTTAAAAAACTTGTGGCATATTCTCTACTTATACCGAATCAAAGAAATAGAACATTACTTTTTCTTCTTCGTATTCAGTTAAGTATGCGAAAGAATATGTTCTCCCCGCGCGCACTTCGTCAACAATCGACTTCGCTGATTTGCATAGTGCGCGCGCGTGTAGGCGAACAATGCGAACATGATTACAAATGAGTATGCCCATTAATTTATGTGAATTAAAGATGTAGTATTGCCAAATTTTCCCACATTTTGAAATCATTTTGTATTTCTAAACTCTTTTAAATCTGATTCCGAATTATATTTATTGAAATCATTTGGTTTTCGGACGTTTAAGGAATATTCATTTTTGAATTGCAGTTCATTTGTTCGCGTTATCGACAGTATGTTTATGCGCAGCGAATACAGAAATTTCTTCAACTTCTGATTTTTGTGAGCTGTGGCTTGTGGAAGAGCTGCGCGCGGGGAGAGGTATTGCTTGCGGTATACGCTTTGTTGACGATGCGAAGAATATTTTTTGCAAGTTCAACTAGCCGGCATATATGAATGTATGTATATACATACATATGTATGTTGTCATGGTGATGATGTGTGTTTACAAATGAAGACATAATATGTACATACATACAAACATACATATGTATGTATGCATCTTTGCCGGTGGATAAAATATGCTTGATTTTTGGATTGAATAATTCTTAATAGTTATAAATAAATATAACATTTAAACTAAGTCATAAAATAAATTGGAAAAATCTACGAAAAGAAATAGAAAATTAAATAGATATTTTGTATAAAATATTTTTATAAATTTTTATTTTAATATTAATTAAATATTTTATATTTATTATACATATGTATGTATGTATGTATGCATGCAAATATGTATGTAATACCTGAAACATGCATAAAGTCATTTAAAAGCAAATAACTTCAAATATTTTCATTCATTCATAACCACAATCCATTCATTCATACTATCAATTATATTATTATTCAAAAGGCTATTTGCTATAAGAAGAAGCATAAATGCAACAAAAACAAATGCCGCATACAAACCCTCTTCCCTTCTACTCTTCATCAACAAACAATTTCCTCAAGCGAAGTCAGATTTTGCTAAAAATCAGAAATTGATGTTCAAGTCACGCCAAAGTGAAAACGCATACATTCAAGCATTTTAATATGTATACGAAAAACGCATACAATCTTAATGCGCATGCCCTTCCCTCTTTCAACCCGCCATCGACAAACGATTTCTTCGCGACGATGACAAAATTTACAAAAATCAGAATTCAAGTTGGTCTGAAGTTGAAGACGCATACATTCAAAGAGACCAATGTGTATACGAAAATCACACACATGCCCAAAAACTTGCCTATTCCCTTCCCCTAAACCCGTCGTCCACAAGCAGTTTCATTTCGACGACAGTAAAATTTGTAAAAATCAGAAATTCTAGTTGAGCTGAAGTCAAATACAAACACACTCAAAGGTCTCTGCATGTATATGAAAGACCAATACATACACAAAAGCATGACAACTTCTTTTCCCTCGTACCCCGAATCAACAAGCAATTCCTAGTCGACAATTTAAATTTTGCCAATTTCAAAAAATAAAACGCGAAAAAGAAGCGAGAGAAGGATTTAAACCCGCGCAGCTTGGACAAAAATTAAACGACGCTAACCATCGCGCCACGGATCACTTTGAAGTTTCGTTGGCATAATTAGTATTTATATAGATCGCTGACAACAGTATTTACAAAATCTTAAATAATATTCAAAAGAAATACTTCTGTATATGACCATATTTATATTGACATATGAACTATGATGAGGAACAAATGCAATTGTAATTTCAGTCCATAAATAAAGACAACTTCAAAATTTTTTATTAAAATAAATATTTTTGCAACTTATTTCTTTATGTCGGATTTTCTAAATCAATTTAATATCTATATATAAATTGTTGTTAAAAATATTATTTTTTTAATACTTAATATAATTTATTTTTAATATTATTTTAATATTTAAAATATAGTTATTATAATAATATTAGTTATTTAAATTTTCATTCAGCACATTTGAAATTGCCAAAGCAAAGAAATACTTAGCAGAAAATCACTTGAATGTCTCTGCTAACTTTTACAGTGGCTGTTAAATAAAGTGTGGTGAATCCCTTTCAAGAAATTTTTCAGAAAATGTTCGAAGGTGGTTCGATGTGGCAACGAATTTGCACCTTCTCGTTATTATAAGTTCTCTGCTTCTCGTTATTATAAGTTCTCTGCTTCTCGTTATTATAAGTTCTCTGCTACGTGTTGCTATGACACAGCGCTGATACGCTGCGCCTTAGCGCCAGCTTAAGGAAAAAGAGATTTCATTGTTTAGATGTGTTCTGTGTTTTTTTTTGTGTTTCGGTAATATCTGCAGCAGTATTCGCTCTTTTTCGCAACCTGCAGCAACCATCAGGCATTGATTTCATTTAGTTAAAAATTGTTTAAGACTTTGCTGCTTGCGTTGATTAGATGTAACATTTTTTTAACCATTTTTACTATTTTTTCATAGACACGGTGTAGGCATCTAGTGGGCTACAATGATATACAGCATTTCAATAGTATTGTATTTTTGTGTAAAGTAAATTGCAGAATTTGTGATTGATTTTTGCTTATCTTTGTGTATACGTGTAGATAGTGTTGTGTTATGGCTATACAATGTTGGGTATACGGCTATGTTTGCGAATTTTTTTAACACTATGTAACGACAGCCTTTCTCTTAGTACTTATATGACTGTATCTATGTGTATGCGTGTGTCTACCACACTGGGACGTCGATGTAATGTTGCCTACCTTTAAGGGCCCTGTGGCTCGATAAAGCAGTGCTAGGTTTGCAAAACTGCAAATTTTGTGGAAGTTAGTTAGAGCAGATATTACTTCGAGGGGATATTTATAAAATAACATTTCTCTGGTCGGCTAGATGAACGGCTTGAAGAAAACGTTACTCAAACCAGAAGTTCGAAAAAAGTTCACAGTGCCAGCCGTGTATGAAAAATAAAAGGTGTTTAATAAAAGAAAAAAAAAAGTGTCACGATCGCTATAATCACTAAACAAAAAAAAAAAAAAAATCAAGGAATAAAACAAAATTGAGGATATCTTGGTAAGTTTCAACAATAAATAACTCTAGCATAGTAAATAATATTAAAATAAATATTAAATAATAAGATAAATAACAGCATCGTTCTTTTGTTTAGGTCGCCAGCAAAGTAATGCAAAAGGACCTCTTTGGTAATAAGCTCTATCGTGGAAGAGGTTGTAAACAACACACTTCGATCAGCACAGAAAAGTAGGCCATTGGAAAGAGGCCAATGCCCGAATATACCTAAACGCTCAACTTTGGAAACAACCATCGCTGCTGTAAAAGTGCAACAACAATAAACACAGAATTACCCGGAGTACCAGCAATTGTGGATAACATTAGTTTTGTTTGATCTGAGTCCGATTGCGTTTCAAATAGTTTTTTTTTGCAACCAAGTTTCATAAATATTCAGATGAAAAAAAAAAATTAAATGTTCATATAAAAATACTCAATAACTTGTTGATCGTAAATCCTACAAGCATGCCTTTCTACATATTTACTTTATGCATATTCACTTTATTTACTTTATTTATTTTACTTTAGTACTTTGCATTTTTTTTTCTTCTTCTTTTTCTTTCGCTAAGCAAATTTATCTATAATCCAGGTTAGGGAAACTTACCTGTTACCAGGCATGTTAGTTTTCTTGTAAGAATAGATTAAGTTAAACATTTTTTGCTTTGGTGAAACTTAGATTTAATTTTGCTAAATTCACAAACCACATCTTGTAAGTTTCATTTTTTTCTATTATCCTTACCCGGCATTCGCGAACATAAGATATATATATATTTTTATGGCTTGTTTCATCTTCATCGTTTAAATTTTTTTTTGCCTTACTTAATATCAATATTTCGTAACCTTTTCGTTTAATTCGGTTCGAAATAATGCTTAATCCTTAACATAAACAACTCTAGTTAGGATTAATATATGCATATATAGATATATATATATATATATATATGTAAATACGCGTATGTAGGGAATATATGTATGCATACTCTTGTTTTCAGCCTTCCAGTGTCATCGCGAATTGTTGGTACCATCAACGCGGGACAACAAGGTGAGTGAAAATACTCAGTGCTACAAATACACGTTTATACATATATACATACAGTCGAAATATGGAAACAGAAGACGTGTTCTAACGTCTCACTAATGGTTTTCTTCTTGCACTTGCTATACTTTATCACTACTACTAAAGCCCAATTTCCATGCATGGGATGCAATAGATTATGCCCCGTTATTAGGCCTATTTTTCCTATTTTGGTTCGTCAGTAAGACGAATGGCAATTTTGACAATGTCATTAGCAATGTCAGTATACTTTCTGACGCAATAGGTTGTGAGATTATTGCCTTAATTTCCGTTTGTTTGTCGACATATATATTGATATTTTGTATATAGTTTTCTGCATAAACAAAAATTCTATAAAGTAGTTTTATTTCGATTTTTTTACACTAAACGTGTTTGCACATAAATGTTTGATCTTGCCACTTATAAATTTTCAACTTGGAGATTTTCTAATTATATTTGGGGGTATCTTCCAAGCAGATCCTATAATATTGAATACACGTATGTATCTGTTAAAATATTTATTTCAATCCGTTTTTTTAGGCGGCTGGGGTGATGTGCAGAAGTTCCGGCAAGTGAGGAAAGTTTTTGACTGCCATTCACCAGGGAGTGACCAGAAACGATTCTTTTGCATATGGTTCAAGCAGCTCACGACTTCCGGTTTTAGACCACGTATCCCCTGGGTAGCGTTGATTAGATGTAACATTTTTTTAACCATTTTTACTATGTTTTCATAGACACGGTGTAGGCATCTAGTGGGCTGCAATGATATACAGTATTTCAATAGTATTTTTGTGTAAAGTAAATTGCAGAATTTGTGATTGATTTTTGGTTATCTTTGTGAATAGATAGTGTTGTGTTATGGCTATACACTACTTCGCTCAGCAAAGCAAATGTGCAAAAAAAGGAGTGTAAAAATAAAGCCAAAATGAGAAGGCGAATCCCATGCGGTTGTGCGTAGGGTTTGGAACCCACCACATGTAAAAACAACCCAATGAAAATTCCATTTCAGTCTCGGATGAGAGACCCCCGTTTTGATAACGACCCCCGCAAATGTTTTAAGGATTACGATTTTAGGGCATGCACCTGGAATGTCCGGTCCCTTAATTGGGAAGGTTCCGCTGCCCAGCCGGGACAAGGACGGAACAAGGTGGGTTCTTGTGAAATTTACTACATCGACCATATAAAGGAGCGCAAATTAGGTGTCGGATTCGTGGTGGGAGAGAGACTCCGTCGCCGAGTACTGGCATTCACTCCGGTGGATGAACGTCTAGCCACAATCCGCATCAGAATAAAATTTTTCAACAACACTCTAATTTGCGCCCACGCTCCGATGGAAGAGAATGATGTCTTGACCAAAGATGCCTTTTATGAGCGCCTCGAACACACTTATGAGCGCTGCCCCGCCCCGACGTCAAAATTGTGCTTGGCGACTCCAACGCTAGGGTGGGCAAAGAAGGTATCTTTGGTACGACTGTCGGAAAATTCATCCTCCACGACGAATGGATTACCGGCCGAGTTATTCAAATACGGCGGTGAAGAACTGATCATGTGCATGCATCAGCTTCTTTGAAAAATATGGTCGGTTGAAGGCATGCCCGACGATTGGAACCTAAGTGCGCTCTGCCCAATCCACAAAAAAGGCGATCACACAGTCTGTGCCAATTATCGTGGGGTAAGCCTCCTTAATATGGCCTACAAGGTCCTGTCGAGCGTATTGTGTGAAAGACTAAAGCCCACCGTCAACAAACTGATTGGACCTTATCAGTGTGGCTTTAGACCTGGTAAGTCAACCATCGACCAGATATTCACCATGCGGCAAATCTTGGATAAAACCCGTGAAAAGAGAATCGACACCCACCAGCTTTTCGTCTATTTTACAACCGCCTTCGACAGCACGAATAGAAGCTGCTTTTATGCCGCTACGTCTGAATTTGGTATCCCCGGAAGGATCTCTCCGAGCCGTTCGATACCAAACGAGGTTTCAGACAGGGTGATTCCTTATCGTGTGACTTTTTTAATTTAATACTGGAGAAAATAATACGAGCTGCAGAGCTTAATAGAGAAGGTACAATCTTTTACAAGAGTGCTGGCGTACGCCGATGATATCGATATTGTTGGCCTCAACAACCGCGCCGTGAGTTCTGCTTTCTCCAGACTTGATAAAGAAGCGAAGCAAATGGGTCTGGTAGTGAATGAGGGCAAGACAAAATATCTTCTGTCATCAAACAAACAGTCATCGCATTCGCGACTCGGCTCCCACGTCACTGTTGACAGTCATAACATCGAGGTCGTAGATAATTTCGTCTATCTAGGGACCAGCATTAACACCAATAACAATGTCAGTCTGGAAATCCAACGCAGAATCACTCTTGCCAACAGGTGCTACTTTGGACTGAGTAGGCAATTGAAAAGTAAAAACCTCTCTCGGCGAACGAAAACCAAACTCTATAAGTCGCTAATCATACCGGTCCTACTATATGGCGCAGAAGCGTGGACAATGTCAATATCTGATAAGTCGGCTCTAGGAGTCTTCGAGAGAAAAGTTTTGCGAACGATTTATGGTCCTTTGCGCATTGGCAACGGCGAATACCGCAGACGATGGAACGATGAGCTGTACGAGCTATACGATGATAATGGCATAGATCAGCGAATGAAGAGACAGCGGCTACGCTGGCTAGGTCACGTCGTCCGAATGGATGAAAGCACTCCAGCTTTGAAAGTATTTGATGCATTACCCGCTGGTGGAAGCAGAGGAAGAGGAAGTCCTCCACTCCGTTGGAAGGATCAAGTGGAGACTGACCTGGGTTCACTTGGCATTTCCAACTGGCGCCAGGCAGCGAAAAGAAGAGAAGAATGGCGCTCTTATATAATCGTGTAAGCGGTGCCAACGCCAATAAATAAAAAGAAGAAGATGCAAGAAAAGGATTTGTTACATGATATTTATTATAAATAAAATGAGAAGAGTTGACATTTTTTAATTTTTTTCGAAACTTGGACTCATGAGTTTCATAAGTTTTCTCAACTATATGCGAAACGTCCGTGGTAGAAGGAAGTGCTTATTTACCACTGCCCAGCTCTCAATGCGATCCGTTAAAGATTTGCCGGAAATTTCTTAGCAGAGCGTGCATGTCTAGGCATCATTAATCTCCTGAACTTCGTAAAATAAACCAAGTGGTTTGAGCATCTGGAAAGGTGAGAGCACTGCTCTAAAAACCAACACTTTTTAAAACAATATCCTGTTTGCTTACAAAATTTCCTTGAAACATCTCTAAACACGTGAGACGTAGATATAGCAAATCCAGTCAGCTCCTCATCTTCTTGAATTTGATTTAAATTTTGTTGGGCGAGTGAGTATCTTTCCTTTCTGATACTTTCTTACAATTTACTAAAGTTGTAATACAAGAATTACGAAAGGCATACACTCGATGAAGTCCACTATCAAGGGTTGGAAAATACAATAAAATATGGTTTAAAAATATGAAAATTCTCCACATAATTTTTAATAAAAATGGTACATTTTTTTAAGAGAAGAGGGTAGCACGAAAAAACCGAAACACGTTTAATATCAGATAGCTATGAAGCCCACTGTGGAGAGAGAATGAAACTACCTTTAACTTATAATATCATAGTTTTATGCATTACTAGCTATCTCAGCAGCTTTTCCTATAGCGAAAACCTGCGATTTAGCTCTGCGCATTGTACTCCGGCGCCAACTCCATCAGCCGTTTTTGATTCTTGCGTCATCCGCTTTCCTTAACGTAGCTTAAAACCTTCTATTCCAGATAAAGTGTGGCGCTATTCAGTCTATTTGGTTTTCCATCCCCCCACATATTTCTGAAGGTTCTTGCCAAGAATTCACTTTATTATTTATCTCGCTGTAGTGCTCTCTACTGCGATGTCGATTGGTTGTAGGTAAAGTAACTTTTCAAGTGCCGCTGTTCTTAGCACCCCTGGTATGAGCAATGAGGCCAGCCGATATAATCACTTTAATGGTTTTCTACGAGTATACGATATTTTTTTAGCAACGGTCCAGAGCGACGTTGAGTAATATCAGCCTAATTACCGCTATGTAACACCAATACTTGAGGCCATGGGATAGGTCCCATGAAGGATCTATGCATGTATATAGTACAAATATAACAAGTAATTATAATTGTTGTCAGATCCTTGATGTATAAGTACGATAACTACGTTCGAATAATTAAAATTCATTTCCATGTGCTAGTTACATTGAACAAAAATATGGGGCAAAGATTACCCACTAATAACCCTGCATGGTGAACTACTATTTGTGACTAGAACGCTATTAGTTTGAATTTTTATATCAACCAACAATATTCAACAAATTTCCACACAAGCAACTGCTATTTAAAATATAGCTATGAAATAAAATATTCTGGAAATCGGCCATGCATCACTTTGAAACCAGTATATAGTTTTTGTATATTGAAATTCTATTTTATAAAAGCAAAACAAAAAAGTCTAGTAACGCCTGATAATGACAACCTGTACAAACTCTACTTTCGATTATATGAAAAGTGATCTAGAATTACCTTTCATTTATTGTGACGGTAATAGATACTTCAATCAGAAGTAGAAAACGTCAAAAACTATGAGAAATCAGACAAAAAAGCTTAGACGATTTGCTCATCCAAGAGGATCCTGACAGTACACTTTTAGCAATAACAACACCTGAAGAAGCTAATTTATCTGAATGTTAACAATTAAAATCAAACCAAACCTCAAAAACTCTTTAATTTCCACTTATAGGGATAAAAATATATATATACATATAGGTATAACAGAATTAAACTCAATGACAATCAATTTACATATCTGTCCATTTATGAGACCTTAACGATGTTATCAATGTAAAAGCAATTTAAACTGAATAAAAACAGAATTAAGAAAAAAATCAAGTAAAGAATAATGAGAATAAAACTCAAGTACGCCAACAAGTTTGACAAAGGACAGACGCAAAACAATGAAAGTAGGTTTAAAAATAAGAATAAAAATAACAACAACTCACAGTAAATATAAGCAAACAGCAATCGGCTTATGCAGCAATCAATAAGCACCGATACCGATTAAAATCTGTGGCTGAGAGTCTGTATATCACCTCAGGGATTCCAGGATCGAAGGATAGTGGTTATAGCCGAATCAAGCTCTGTAAGGCAAACGAAGTAAAAATTACAAAGGAATCATGCCAGGCCAAATAAGTCATTAGAGAAGTAACCTATCCTTCTACCATGTGAACCTACCAGACAATATCCAGTTACTCTGCAAGTATTAAAGATCATGAAGATCCTGTTTAGAAAGAGTAGAAGCTTACTTCTCTTCTTATTTTTTCTTAAAGCTTTGAAGAAACCTAATAGCATGGCTTGACTGTCAGAATATTATATATTGTACTGTAGTGCGGCTTT
The DNA here is from genome assembly GCA_037013455.1 of Ceratitis rosa. Classification (NCBI taxonomy): domain Eukaryota; kingdom Metazoa; phylum Arthropoda; class Insecta; order Diptera; family Tephritidae; genus Ceratitis; species Ceratitis rosa. Next base: position 8,962,097 of record JAWMAG010000005.1, on the reverse strand, counting down.
AAAGGCGATAACGTGAACAGGAAGTACCTTGCTTATATCGACTACGAATGGTGCAGGGTAATCGCCACATCCCACTTCATCGTCGACCAAACCCGAAAATTTCCTCTCTCTTGTGGGGAAAGCGTTGTAAAAACGGAAGTGATGTAGTCCACAATTTTCGTGAATGGTGTAGAGTTTAATATTTGGGCTTGTCCATATCATGAGGTTTTTCTAGGGTTGAGTTAAGAAAAGTCTGATAGAAGAAGATTAAGCAGAATTTCAAGAGTTTTCATAAAAGCTGATTTTTTTGACCTCAGTAGAAAGTGTGATTTCGACACCTTTGAATATGGCCGGTGTAAAAGCAGGTAGATTATACCTTCTGGAGAAAGTACTCAATATATGTGAAGGACATTTTGGAGTCGATCACTCTGATGGAGGCTGTGAGGGCGATGTCGTCAGGGTGTTAACTAGTAAGAGACCAAAGATGGGCTGAGAGAACTCAAACCTATCAGATTTCCTCTTCTAGCTTATATGGCTACAGATGTGCCTCCCAATTCAGCGAATATTAGACTGTTTGTCTTTGGAGCAATGATTTCCAACTAAAAAAATATTTTACTCCGATAAAAATATTGCGATAAATACCTAATTCAATTTAAAACGTCTCATTCAATTAAATTAGAAGGCTGAAGCTAAAACTGAAGCTGTATTGAATACAGTAAAAAGAAAAAGTTATCTAATTGATATCACTCTGCTCGCCGCTAATTGGTCGCTCGCAAAGAAACGCAAAAATAGAAAAGAAAAACAATTTTGTTTATTTCTGCGCCTCCATTCTTAATCATTTTTATTGTTACCACTTACTTGCCACGCTTCGCCGATAGCAGCGCCAGAACAAGTTGTAGGTAGCACTTGTAGCGGAGGTAGAAGCCGAAGGAGAAGCAAAAACATCAAAGCACTATGTGGTATACCACAAACAAAAGTAACAAAGCAAAGTAACTGCTAGACAAAGTAATGAGGGTCACCACCGAGCGGCGGTGAGTAGAAAACCATGAAAAACCGCACAATAAGGCATTCGGTGACAACTAGACGAGCTACACCGTTATAGCAAAGGCACTCGGCACTTTGTGAGTGCGTACGTAGGTGCATATGTTTGCAAGAGTGTGCTTGTATAAGTATTTGTAACCACAAAAGCTGTTGCAACGTATTAGAACTTCTAATTGAAAGGAAATAGCGGGGACTTTGGTGCGCATCGCCGCATTTAAAATTGCAATGCGATCAAGACAAATCAATATACCTACTTACATATACGAGCACTAACATAAAAGCCTCGTAATGCAGCGCACTCAATGTCAACGACAACATTAAAAGTTATTTCAAGAAAATACATCGGGCGACCATGGCCATGCGCTCGACAGCTGCCTCGGACGCCCCGTCTACCGCTTGTCTAATTTTCTTTGAGTCTAATTATTTTCTTTACCTCTGCAGCTGCTTATCGCCTTTATGCGTAGCTTTTTTCCTTAGCCTGTATGGAAGACCTAGAGCGAGCTCCCACAATCAAAGCCACACACAAATATACATACATACATACCAACCGACATACCGACATATTTTTCAGACACATTCCCGCATTTATATTGTACACATACTTTATGTTATTATTTTATGTTTTTGTTGGTTTTGTTGCCTTCATAATTTTCGCAAGTATTCTATTTGGGCGCTCTAAATGATTCTGTAAGAGAATTAATTTTTTCCAAAATATGACGGCTGCTTAAAGTGGATTAAAGAGCTCATTAAGACATTTTACAAGAATAGCAAAGATCGTGTCATATTTTCTAGAAAATCTACGAGATGTACTAAGTGAAGAGCTGGGTGAGTGATATCACCAAGATAAACGGGAAGTAGTTTTATATATTTTCCAAAAATTTTATAATTTTCATTGACATCTATTGAAGGGTTTCGAATACAGCAGTTATATATTGGTGATTTATAACCGTTTAAGCGATTTGGGACCGAGCTCTTCCTCCAATTATTAAGCACCTTGCTACTGCGCCGGCCCAACAGCAGTTACCATTAAGGTAAGTAATCCATTATTTTTAGAAAGCATGGATGTAGTCATCAGTTTCATGGACACCAGCAAGAGAAAAAAAGCGATATTCTACAATTTTTCTCGATATAGGCGAAAATGCAAGTCAGGCAGCTGAAAATATGAATGGCGTTTATGGTCCTGATACAGTAACAGTCAATACTATACAATTTTGGTTTCGTCGATTTCGTTTCAGTAATTCTGATGCAAAAGATGTTACACGGTGTGAAGGGACAATTGTCGAAAATTACGATAAAATAACGAAAATCGTCGAGTCTGAGCGTCATGAAATATTGAACAAGAAACAATTTGCAGCCACTTGAAAAAGGCTGAATACACAAAGAAGCTCGAAGGATGAGTGCCACATGAGTTAAAGAGAAACCCTTATGCACCGAATTTCCATCTGTGAATCGCTACTGAATCGTGACAAAATCAACACATTTCTGAAGCGAAGAGTGGTGATGACAAGTGGATCACTTATAGCAAACATCAACGGCAGCGAGTCAGCACAAACAGTCTCCAAGCCAGGATTGACGGCCAAGAAGGTTATATTGTGTGTTTGGGAAGAATGGGGCTCCCTATGGCCAAACTATTAATTCGAACCTGTATTACCAGCATGTGGGCCGCCTTAAGGAAGCATTCGCCCAGAAGCGCCCAACTTTGGCTCACAGGTAGAAAATTGAGTTTCATCAGGACGTCGATAGTGACTCACCAGAAGCAACGAGAGCTTGGTGATAGGTTCTTAAGCATTCACCTCATAGGCCGGAACTCTCGCCAAGTGATTTCCAGTTAAATGATTTGGCTGGTGAAGAATAGACTTCAAAAGGAACCTGTAAAAACTGTTTGTCCCAATTTTTTACCAATAGGGACAAGGGTTTCTATGAGAGAGGAATAAAGGCTTCAATTTAATGCGAAACATATTACTTGGCATTTTTTCCTACAAACTTTGTTGCTAGAAAAACTTTTCGGTTAAATGAAACCACAATAAATTTAAAACATCTCAACGAATACAAAAAAAAAAGCCATAACAAAACAATTCGTTTCCGTTTAATAAATTAACCGCAAGTAAAAAGTCGAAAGGATAAACCAAGTGATACTGGTTTAGGTTTAGTTCAAAGTATCATTCATTACAAAAATAAAAAACTACGATTATATTGCAAAAGAAATTAAACAGATTTAAACACAAAGAATATTTTTTTCATAAAAACCAGCATTATAAAGAGACTAACAAAAAACGGTTAAAGAAAAACCAGTAAAGATTTTTGAAGCTTAAAATGTGAAGGGACCAAAGGGGCTTTTGTCAGCTCACAGAGAAAACCGCTTCGTTACTACGCCACACAACATCAACTAGAGCATACTACAAATAAACATAAGTGTGTGTATACCCAACAATTGTAATAAATTTAAAAAGTAAATCCACACCAATTATTTCCACTTGTTGGGGTTTCATACCTATGTGCAGAAAGAGTAAATGATGAGACGACAACGAGAGTCAATAACGATTGGGGAGTCATGCGTACTGAGCTGGATTGCGTTGAGTTGACTGCAATTACAACACATCAACGGCAGACAGGCTGTCAACCAGGAAGGCATCAGAGCAGAAATTATGTGCACAACATGCAGCTAACAAAATGGGCAAAAAGTTGTATTTTGTTCAACAAGTGATTAACTTGCCTTTTTTTTGCCTTTTTTTTCGATGCCAATCGGCCCGAGATCATTAAAAGAAAATGTGTTAGTTTGTGCACAAACACCAATTAATATGTTTTATTTGTTTTTTGGTTGCACACTTTCAACTTAAATGATCGCACAGAGAATTTTCTATAGGTTTATAAATGATTTAGATTTTAGGTATATTTTTTTTATATAGTTTTACACTTTGTTTTTTAACTTCTAAAGCTTTGAGCTGCCGCGATAAAGTATGCCGTGAGCGCGCGTAGGTAGTTGGATGATAAGTGATTTTTACATACCCTTCTTCGTTAGCTCGAACTACCGCGGCTAAACGATAGTTCGGCTAACGGAGTATGGTATACACGGAAAGAAGGATAACCGCGTGAAAGGAGACATGGGAGAATAGGATACCGGAAGTTGGCGCGCACGGCATTTACAATTGTGTTTTATGTTGCGCGCTTAAACATCCTGCCCGCCCTGCAGGGATGTGCTGACTAGCGCGTTCTGCAGCTTTTGGAGGGCGCGAATTGCTTCGCCTATAGCGCCCTTGGTGGTCCGATTTCGGAAAGCTTTGGTTTGCAGCCCGGTGGTCGTGCGTTTGATTGACCGCAACCTTTCACCGCTGCTTTTCTTTGTGTCCCGCTGGTTGGTAGCGCGCTGGTGCGTGGCACGTTGTTGGGTGGCACACTGTTGTATGGCACGTTGCTGTGTGGATTTTTGATGCGTTGTGGCCCGCTGTGATGTTGCGTGCTGCTTTGCGGCACGCTGTTGCGTCGCGTGCTGTTTTGCGGCCCGCTGTTGCGTCGCGTGCTGTTTAGTGGCACGTTGCGGTGTTGCGCGCTGCTGGGATACGCGCTGCTGGGTTACGCGCTTTTGTTGCCGCTTCTTTTTGTTGGTTGCGGCGGGTGCTGGTGCTGGCTCGCTATGTTGCGGCTCTGATGGGTGCAGCATAGTGTGATGCGCCTTTTTGCATCGTCTGCATTTTCCTCTTGAGTCACACTCTTCAGTGACGTGGGTGAGCGCCAAGCAGTTGCTGCAATACCTTTGCGCGTTGGCCACCACGATGCGCTGAGGAGGCCGCATTGCCCGGAAAGCGGCGCAATTGCGCAAGGCGTGGTACCGGTGACACAGCCGACATTGTAGGCAGTTTCTGGTGCCTGCCGTCGGCGCGAGGGGCACTGCACTGCGCGTTGCCATTGGTGTCCTTCGTCTGGAAATGGAAAGAGACGGAACAATCGGTAGATTTTTATATGTCGTAAACAATTGTATTAAGAGGGGAATTTCTCTTTATTGCTGTGCTTCGAGCGAAGGTTGCTCATTTGGAATGAAGCACAGTTTTACTAAGGGCCGCGTGATAATCCCGTTTTGCGTGCGGAGGTCCACGACACGGATGTGATTATCAGGCCCACGATGAACGTTTTGGATTCGTCCGAGACGCCACTCGGTCGGCGGTAGACCGTCGTCTCGGATTACGGCGCAGTCGCCAACTTGAGGCTCCTTCTGTGGAAATTTCCACTTGTACCTCTTTTGGAGATCTTTGAAGTACTCCTCTTTCCAGCGGCGACTGAATTGATGGTGAAGTGCTTTGACTTTCTCCCATCGGTTAATTAACGAGAGGGTCTCCGCATTTGGCTCGGGAATGGCTAATAGCGGAGCGCCTCGAATGAAATGACCCGGAGTTAATGCTGTGAAGTCAGCTGGGTCCTGTGACAAAGCCGAAAGTGGCCGAGAATTGAGTACAGCCTCAATTCGAACTAAGAGTGTCGTGAACTCTTCAAATGTAAATTTATGGGATGCAGCGGTTTTCTTGAAGTGAATTTTAAAACTCTTTACTGCGGATTCAAACAGGCCGCCCATGTGTGGGGCGCTGGGTGGTATGTATTGCCAATTGATGCCTTGGGGAGCATACTTCTGGGTGATATCGGCTGAACATTCGTTAAGGAATTTAACGAATTCGCGTTCAGTTGCTCTCTGTGCTCCGATGAACGTTTTTCCATTATCGCTCATCATTGTGGCGGGATATCCTCGCCTACCCACGAATCGGGCGAATGCTGCTCTAAATGCCTCAGTGGTAAGATCAGAGCATAACTCAAGATGTACTGCCTTCGTCGCGAAACAAACGAATACGGCAACGTACCCTTTGATGAGTGTATCGGATCTTAAAACTGAGGCCTTTATTAAAAACGGTCCTGCGAAGTCCACTCCAGTTACAGAAAATGGTAGGGACATTGTGCACCGCTCAGGGGGTAGAGCGGCCATTAGCTGGGAGCGCGTTTGTTGCTTGTATAGAGTGCAAGCTTTGCATTGAAAAATGCACCTTTTTATTAAAGGCTTTAGCTTCGGTATGAAGTATTCTTGTCTGACCATTTGAAGCATGAGGCGCGTTTCTGCATGGAGAAGCAGTGCGTGTAAGAAATTCAAATGTAATTGACAGAATCTTGAAGCATTTGGGATGATGATTGGGTGCCGCTCATTATAGCTGAGTGTGGCATGCGCTAGTCGGCCATTGACGCGGAGAAGTCCGTTTTTATCCAGAAATGGATTCAGGTTGAGGAGTGAACTTTTTTTGTCAATTGGCTTTTTGTTTTGTAACGCATCTTTTTCGCCAGGAAAATAGCGGGATTGCGATACTTCGATTAGACGCTGTTTTGCGAATTGGCATTCAGCATGAGTCAGATGTGGCATGGTAGTTGTTGGTTGCATTCTTGATTTATTCCGGACATTATTCACGAAACGAAACGGAACATGTACGCAGTCACGCGAATTGCTCGAGGGAGTGAAGAGAATCGATCAAGAAAATCGAGTTCTTCTTCGCGTGCATGAAAAGCCTTAATTTTCCGCTTTTCTGGCGGAGAGGTACTGCGTGCCTTTGAATTAGGCCAAGAGTCGATGTGGTGTATGCGCCACTTTGGTCCGTGCCACCAGAGAGAATTGGTGGCTAAGTCTTGGGGTTTGCAACCACGTGTGCCGAGATCAGCGGGCTTATCTCCGCTTTCTACATGACGCCATACTCCGCTTGGGACATATTCCCGAATTTGGGAGGTGCGATTAGACACGTATGTCTTCCATGTGCACGGTGGTTTCTCGAGCCATGCCAGTACTATTTCAGAGTCTGACCATAAGAATGTGTTGCACGCTTCTAGGCCTAGCTGGTTTTGGACGGTTGCAGTCAGTTTTGCCAACAGTACTGCTCCGCACAGCTCTAAGCGAGGAAGACTTATCGTTTTCAAAGGTGCAACTTTGCTTTTTGCAACCAGTAGGGTGGATGTTTCATGAGTATTCGCTTCTGTGCGTACATATATGGTTGCACAGAAGGCTTTTTCCGAGGCGTCGCAGAACCCATGGATTTGGGTATTCTGCCCCGGAGTAAAATTGAGCCATCGAGGAATTTCGATGTCGGAAATGGCTGGCAAGTTTTGAGTAAACTGTTGCCATTTTACCATTGAAGTGGGTTTTGCGCATTCATTCCAATCAATGCCATCGAGCCAAAGTTCTTGAAGTAGAATCTTTGCTCGTATCATAACTGGCGATAGCCATCCTGCCGGGTCAAAAAGTTTTGCGACCGACGACAGAATTTGCCGTTTTGTTGCAGCTGTGGTTGCTGAAACTGGCAGGATGGTGTATGAGAACCTGTCCGTTAATGCGTTCCATCGGATACCGAGAGTTTTGGTTGTGGAAGCATCTTCGAATTTCAAGAAATTGGAGTCGAGAAGGTCTTCTCTCGGGAATGTCTCCAATATGGCCGGGTTATTGGCCGTTAATTTCTTTAGAATAAAGCCGGCTGACTTTAGCGCTTTGATCACTTGGAATAGTGAATCGGTGGCATCGTCAATATCATGACTTCCGGACAGGACATCATCAACATACGTTTGGGTTTTGAGTATTGGTGTGGCCAGTGGAAACTTCGCTTTTGTATCTTCTGCCAATTGATGCAGAGTACGGATAGCGAGATATGGCGCACAATTAACCCCGAATGTTACTGTTTTAAGATTATAATCAAAGATGGGGGAATCCTCTGACTCACGAAACAAAATTCGCTGATAATCTTTATCGTCCTCATGGATGAGGATTTGCCATTGAACACGTATCTGTACATGCGGCATTGTAAAATTAGCAACATGAGGTCCGGTTGGAGTGAAGGACCTGTATGTAAACATCATTTAGGGAATTACCTGAACTTGATGTTTTCGATGCGTTGAAAACCACTCGCACTTTTGTCGTGATTTTATCTGGTTTTACAACCGCATGATGAGGCAAATAGAACGAATGGTAGTTGCCATTGGAAGTGATTTCACGGGGATTTGTGAGTTCCATATGGCCCAACGTTATGTATTCTTGCAACACATCGTTGTACATTGTCTTTAACTCCCCTTTCTTCTGAAGCGTGCGTTCCATGCTAAGGAATTGCTGGAATGCCGCAGACCGGGAATGGCCTAGGGTGAGTTTTTCTGGAAATGCTTCTTTAAATGGAAGCCTGACAATGTAGTGTCCGCTTGAATTACGGGTCGTTGTTGCCACATAATAATCTTCACACGCCTGATTTTCAGGCGTACTTTGCGGAGGTATATGGATTTCCTCCTGCTCCCAGAATTGCCTCAGTTGTGCACTGAGCGTTTCATTGGAAACTCGTTCTATTTGGGTGGAAAATGAGGATACCCTTTCGGTCACCGAACCACTAAGTATCCATCCAAATATGGTATTTTGCGCAAGAAGATTGTCGCAAACTTTTGCAGCCCTTCCACTAGAATTTGTGGAATAAGATCGCTGCCGATAACCATATCAATTTGAGCTGGAATGTGACAATTTGGGTCAGCTAGCTCGAGATTACTCAGTTCATGCCATTTTTCACGACTCGTTGTAAAGGTCGGAAGAAGCTTTGTTAACTGAGGTAATACTATTGCATGGGCCTTAATTCTTTGCTTGGTTTTGGTAGAAACCAGCGTCAAAGAACAAAGCTTAGAGGAATTTTGGACCACTCGGCGACCCATGCCTGAAATTTCGAACCTGGAATGTTCGAACGGTAATTTCAATTTTTTCTGGACTTTTGAGGAAATAAAAGTCCTTTGGGAACCTTGGTCAATCAAGGCCCGTAATTGAAATAATTCGCCTTCATGTTCAACTGCCACCATTGCTGTTGGAAGAAGAACTTTGTTTTCAATGTTTGAATGTAAAGACTGTATGTGTGTATGTTTTGAATAGCACGGTTGCTCGTCGGGATTGGAGCTGGTTTGCGGCTGTCGAGCGGGAATTGTCGACTTTGCCGTTGTATGTTGTACTGTAGCTTCATGGGATCGGCTACTGGTACGTTGAGCTGGTGGTTTAACATCTATGTGCAGTAGAGTATGATGCCTTTGTTGGCATTTCGCACATGTAAACTTGCTCTGACAGTCTTTGACGTTATGGTTGTAAGCAAGGCAGTTTTTACATAGATTGTTTTTCTGTACAACCTTAAAACGTTCTTGCTCTGACATTTTTCGGAATTTTTGGCAGAATTTTAGGGGGTGGCTGGAGTTGCACACCTGGCAGGAATATGCCTTCTTTGGTTCTACCATAAAATTTTGTGTCCTAATTAAAGGTTTTTGCTGAGCGGCATATGGAGCACTGGGTTTTGGCTTATTAGGATGAAGCCTATTTAGTCTTTCTACAACTTCGTACCGAGAAGTTAGAAAGTCGTCTAATTGAGACCAATGGGGTAGATCTCGTCTTGATGAGAGCGATTGTTCCCAAAGTGACAGTGTTGTTTCTGGTAATTTTGTTGAACAAATGTATACCAGGATAGGATCCCAACTGTCTGTTGAAACGTCTTGAGCATGCAAGACAGACAGACAGTTGTTAATGCTTGTTTGCAGCCTTTGTAATTGTTCGCTATTTTCGGATTGAATAGCAGGCAAGTTCATTAAAATTTTGACCTGATTATCTACTAAAATGCGTTTGTTTTCGTATCTAGACCTAAGCGCTTCCCAAGCCAGATCGAAATTATCGTCACTCAAAGGATATTGTTTGACAATAGCACCGGCTTTTCCTTCTGTTTTATACCTGAGGTGGTACAGTTTTTGAGCACGAGAGAGCTTTGGGTGGTTAATGTAAACGGCTGTGAACATGTCACGGAAAGCCGGCCATTCTTCGTAACCCCCATAAAAAGTCTCTGTGTCGCATGGAGGAACTTGTAGGAAAACATTGGAAGCACTTGATTGCTCTGAAGTGGGTTCCACACGGGATGGTGGACTCGGAGCATCGACTAGTTTGAGCAGTTTTAGCTGGTCTGACATCTTGATTTGTGTAATCTCGTAGATGTCAAGGCATGCGTCGTACTTGCCTTGAGCTGACTCTTTGAACCTGTCAGGCAAGCAGTCATCCGTTTTGGAAAAAACGTTATCAAAGGCAGCTTGCAATCGTACAAAATAGTCATTTAGACTTTTGTGTTTAACTTCAAGATACGATTCGGTATGATCTTCAATCGGTGAATTACCGAATTTTGCACAGTATCTCATTAGGCTGTCACTTTCTGTTATGAACTTTTGCGCACAGGGGTCGTACGTTTTACTTCTTGAGCGTGTTTGTAAGGATTCCTTCTTGCACTTGCGGAATATAGCGAAGTAGTTTTCGCTTTTTTTTTTTACCAACCTAAGCAAAAAAAAGGTATGGCCATATGTCTTGTCCTTGTCGAGTTATGGATAAAGTCTCGTTTATATTTGATCAGAAGGTACATATACATATGTATTTGTATTTTTGGTGTTTTGTTTCTCATTTATTTTATATTATTTTAAATTATAACTACATATTTATAAAAAAATATTTATATAATAAATAAATCTCTTGTAGATTTGTAAATAATGAATATAAAAATAAAAAAATATTATATATAAAATATATGTTTAGAAAAATTCTGAAATATTAAATTTTTTTTTACATTTTTTTATTAAATAAAAACGAAATGCGGTTGGAAATGCAATTTAAAAATTAATTCATTTCATTGGTTTTCATGATATTTCTATTTTATTTTGATTGGTTTTATTTAATTTGTAGTGAATAACAGTTTTTCCTTATGTTAAACTATCAAATCTGTTAGTTTACAGCCAAAATTTAACAGAGTGGTGAATCCCTTTCCAGATTTTTTCTAGCTCTGTAGAAACTTCAATCGAGCATCGAACCAAAAGTCAATTGCACCTTCTCGTTATTATAAGTTCTCTGGGCAAGTAAGTGGAAACAATAAAAAATGATTAAGAATGGAGGCGCAGAAATAAACAAAATTGTTTTTCTTTTCTATTTTTGCGTTTCTTTGCGAGCGACCAATTAGCGGCGAGCAGAGTGATATCAATTAGATAACTTTTTCTTTTTACTGTATTCAATACAGCTTCAGTTTTAGCTTCAGCCTTCTAATTTAATTGAATGAGACGTTTTAAATTGAATTAGGTATTTATCGCAATATTTTTATCGGAGTAAAATATTTTTTTAGTTGGAAATCATTGCTCCAAAGACAAACAGTCTAATATTCGCTGAATTGGGAGGCACATCTGTAGCCATATAAGCTAGAAGAGGAAATCTGATAGGTTTGAGTTCTCTCAGCCCATCTTTGGTCTCTTACTAGTTAACACCCTGACGACATCGCCCTCACAGCCTCCATCAGAGTGATCGACTCCAAAATGTCCTTCACTTATATTGAGTACTTTCTCCAGAAGGTATAATCTACCTGCTTTTACACCGGCCATATTCAAAGGTGTCGAAATTACACTTTCTACTGAGGTAAAAAAAAACAGCTTTTATGAAAACTCTTGAAATTCTGCTTAATCTTCTTCTATCAGACTTTTATTAACTCAACCCTAGAAAAACCTCATGATATGGACAAGTCCAAATATTAAACTCTACACCATTCACGAAAATTGTGGACTACATCACTTCCGTTTGTACTATGTACAGGCATCTCGTTATCATATGTATGTAAGAATAGCAAAATTTTGAACACCTATACAAATATACAAAGCAATATGTAACTCTTTCTCTTTAACAAACTTCTTTCTGTTCTTCGCTTCCACATTCTTTAGCGACACCTAAATGTGAGTGAAGATTATTAAGTAAGAATTAATAACTTTCAAGAAAATGGAAAATAATTAGATATTCAAATAATATCTCAAATTCATTTCTTTACTTTATTTTGGTAAAATAAATTTTATTGAAACGAACTATTTTCTGAGCTATTTCTAAATATTATTTTCATGGTATACCATAAACCATACATCTTGGAAGCGCAAAATGTAGCAATATCGACAGAGATGATTTAAAAGTTAATATTAGTCATGAGGTCTATAATATTTCCGTTTCCCAAAGATCTCCCCTTTTTGATTGGAGCTGCCGAACGATACAGACGTGCCTCAATAAGTATTTTTACACTGCTTATCATATTGTATTATATAAAGTGATTTCATTTGATAAAAATCAATTAAATGAATGAGTGTTTGATATATTCTACAAACGAAGCGAAATAAAAACAAAGTAAATTTTAAAATTCGATTTCGGTAAACCGAATGGAATCAGCAGTCTCATTTGGCTAAAATTAACTCCTGCCCCAGCGAAGTTGCATGTTTTATCCGGATATCAGGAATTAGGAACAGGTGAATTAGTCAGCGAGAGCAAGCGACTGATAGTTGAAGAAATATGCAGAATTGTAAAATAAAAATGGGAAAAAAAGCAGCGATAACAATGATGTTCTTAATTTAATAAAAGTATATTTATACAAAACAGTCTAATGACAAGTATTAGTTTATCTAAATTCTGAAATCAAACTAGGCGGCATATATGAATGTATGTATTGTATGTATGAAGACATAATATGTACATACATACAAACATATGTATGTATGCATGTTTGCCGGTGGATAAAATATGCTTGATTTTTGGATTGAATAATTCTTAATATTTATAAATAAATATAACATTTAAACTAAGTCATAAAATAAATTGGAAAAATCTACGAAAAGAAATAGAAAATTAAATAGATATTTTGTATAAAATATTTTTATAAATTTTTATTTTAATATTAATTAAATATTTTATATTTATTATACATATGTATGTATGTATGTATGCATGCAAATATGTATGTAATACCTAAAACATGCATAAAGTCATTTAAAAGCAAATAACTTCAAATATTTTCATTCATTCATAACCACAAGCCATTCATTCATACTATCAATTACAAAAACAACTCCATATGCGCAGCTCGTTTTACTTCTCTGCGCACTTCTCTATTCAAAAAGCTATTTGCTATAAGAAGAAGCATAAATGCAACAAAAACAACTGCCGCATACAAACCCTCTTCCCTTCTACTCTTCATCAACAAACAATTTCCTCAAGCGAAGTCAGATTTTGCTAAAAATCAGAAATTGATGTTCAAGTCACGCCAAAGTGAAAACGCATACATTCAAGCATTTTAATATGTATACGGAAAACGCATACAATCTTAATAATGCGCATGCCCTTCCCTCTTTCAACCCGCCATCGACAAACGATTTCTTCGCGACGATGACAAAATTTACAAAAATCAGAATTCAAGTTGATCTGAAGTTGAAGACGCATACATTCAAAGAGACCAATGTGTATACGAAAATCACACACATGCCCAAAAACTTGCCTATTCCCTTCCCCTAAACCCGTCGTCCACAAGCAGTTTCATTTCGACGACAGTAAAATTTGTAAAAATCAGAAATTCTAGTTGAGCTGAAGTCAAATACAAACACACTCAAAGGTCTCTGCATGTATATGAAAGACCAATACATACACAAAAGCATGACAACTTCTTTTCCCTCGTACCCCGAATCAACAAGCAATTCCTAGTCGACAATTTAAATTTTGCCAATTTCAAAAAATAAAACGCGAAAAAGAAGCGAGAGAAGGATTTAAACCCGCGCAGCTTGGACAAAAATTAAACGACGTTAACCATCGCGCCACGGATCACTTTGAAGTTTCGTTGGCATAATTAGTATTTACATATATAGATCGCTGACAACAGTATTTACAAAATCTTAAATAATATTCAAAAGAAATACTTCTGTATATGACCATATTTATATTGACATATGAACTATGATGAGGAACAAATGCAATTGTAATTTCAGTCCATAAATAAAGACAACTTCAAAATTTTTTAATAAAATAAATATTTTTGCAACTTATTTCTTTATGTCGGATTTTCTAAATCAATTTAATATCTATATATAAATTGTTGTTAAAAATATTATTTTTTTAATACTTAATATAATTTATTTTTAATATTATTTTAATATTTAAAATATAGTTATTATAATAATATTAGTTATTTAAATTTTCATTTAGCACATTTGAAATTGCCAAAGCAAAGAAATACTTAGCAGAAAATCACTTGAATGTCTCTGCTAACTTTTACAGTGGCTGTTAAATAAAGTGTGGTGAATCCCTTTCAAGAAATTTTTCAGAAAATGTTCGAAGGTGGTTCGATGTTGCAACGAATCTGCACCTTCTCGTTATTATAAGTTCTCTGACGAATCTGCACCTTCTCGTTATTATAAGTTCTCTGCTTCTCGTTATTATAAGTTCTCTGCTACGTGTTGCTATGACACAGCGCTGATATGCTGCGCCTTAGCGCCAGCTTAAGGAAAAAGAGATTTCATTGTTTAGATGTGTTCTGTGTTTTTTTTTTGTGTTTCGGTAATATCTGCAGCAGTATTCGCTCTTTTTCGCAACCTGCAGCAACCATCAGGCATTGATTTCATTTAGTTAAAAATTGTTTAAGACTTTGCTGCTTGCGTTGATTAGATGTGACATTTTTTTAACCATTTTTACTATTTTTTCATAGACACGGTGTAGGCATCTAGTGGGCTACAATGATATACAGCATTTCAATAGTATTGTATTTTTGTGTAAAGTAAATTGCAGAATTTGTGATTGATTTTTGCTTATCTTTGTGTATACGTGTAGATAGTGTTGTGTTATGGCTATACAATGTTGGGTATACGGCTATGTTTGCGAATTTTTTTAACACTATGTAACGACAGCCTTTCTCTTAGTACTTATATGACTGTATCTATGTGTATGCGTGTATCTACCACACTGGGACGTCGATGTAATGTTGCCTACCTTTAAGGGCCCTGTGGCTCGATAAAGCAGTGCTAGGTTTGCAAAACTGCAAATTTTGTGGAAGTTAGTTAGAGCAGATATTACTTCGAGGGGATATTTATAAAATAACATTTCTCTGGTCGGCTAGATGAACGGCTTGAAGAAAACGTTACTCAAACCAGAAGTTCGAAAAAAGTTCACAGTGCCAGCCGTGTATGAAAAATAAAAGGTGTTTAATAAAAGAAAAAAAAAAGTGTCACGATCGCTATAATCACTAAACAAAAAAAAAAAAAAAAATCAAGGAATAAAACAAAATTGAGGATATCTTGGTAAGTTTCAACAATAAATAACTCTAGCATAGTAAATAATATTAAAATAAATATTAAATAATAAGATAAATAACAGCATCGTTCTTTTGTTTAGGTCGCCAGCAAAGTAATGCAAAAGGACCTCTTTGGTAATAAGCTCTATCGTGGAAGAGGTTGTAAACAACACACTTCGATCAGCACAGAAAAGTAGGCCATTGGAAAGAGGCCAATGCCCGAATATACCTAAACGCTCAACTTTGGAAACAACCATCGCTGCTGTAAAAGTGCAACAACAATAAACACAGAATTACCCGGAGTACCAGCAATTGTGGATAACATTAGTTTTGTTTGATCTGAGTCCGATTGCGTTTCAAATAGTTTTTTTTTGCAACCAAGTTTCATAAATATTCAGATGAAAAAAAAAATTAAATGTTCATATAAAAATACTCAATAACTTGTTGATCGTAAATCCTACAAGCATGCCTTTCTACATATTTACTTTATGCATATTCACTTTATTTACTTTATTTATTTTACTTTAGTACTTTGCATTTTTTTTTCTTCTTCTTTTTCTTTCGCTAAGCAAATTTATCTATAATCCAGGTTAGGGAAACTTACCTGTTACCAGGCATGTTAGTTTTCTTATAAGAATAGATTAAGTTAAACATTTTTTGCTTTGGTGAAACTTAGATTTAATTTTGCTAAATTCACAAACCACATCTTGTAAGTTTCATTTTTTTTCTATTATCCTTACCCGGCATTCGCGAACATAAGATATATATATATTTTTATGGCTTGTTTCATCTTCATCGTTTAAATTTTTTTTTGCCTTACTTAATATCAATATTTCGTAACCTTTTCGTTTAATTCGGTTCGAAATAATGCTTAATCCTTAACATAAACAACTCTAGTTAGGATTAATATATGCATATATAGATATATATATATATATATATATGTAAATACGCGTATGTAGGGAATATATGTATGCATACTCTTGTTTTCAGCCTTCCAGTGTCATCGCGAATTGTTGGTACCATCAACGCGGGACAACAAGGTGAGTGAAAATACTCAGTGCTACAAATACACGTTTATACATATATACATACAGTCGAAATATGGAAACAGAAGACGTGTTCTAACGTCTCACTAATGGTTTTCTTCTTGCACTTGCTATACTTTATCACTACTACTAAAGCCCAATTTCCATGCATGGGATGCAATAGATTATGCCCCGTTATTAGGCCTATTTTTCCTATTTTGGTTCGTCAGTAAGACGAATGGCAATTTTGACAATGTCATTAGCAATGTCGCTATCCATAATGCCCTTTTGGCATGTAACACAGTATTTATGCAGCCGTTTAACCTCGGCCGCTCTGCCTACCGCTTCCCTGCTTCTCAGTATACTTTCTGACGCAATAGGTTGTGAGATTATTGCCTTAATTTCCGTTTGTTTGTCGACATATATATTGATATTTTGTATATAGTTTTCTGCATAAACAAAAATTCTATAAAGTAGTTTTATTTCGATTTTTTTACACTAAACGTGTTTGCACATAAATGTTTGATCTTGCCACTTATAAATTTTCAACTTGGAGATTTTCTAATTATTGGGGTTATCTTCCAAGCAGATCCTATAATATTGAATACACGTATGTATCTGTTAAAATATTTATTTCAATCCGTTTTTTTAGGCGGCTGGGGTGATGTGCAGAAGTTCCGGCAAGTGAGGAAAGTTTTTGACTGCCATTCACCAGGGAGTGACCAGAAACGATTCTTTTGCATATGGTTCAAGCAGCTCACGACTTCCGGTTTTAGACCACGTATCCCCTGGGTAGCGTTGATTAGATGTAACATTTTTTTAACCATTTTTACTATGTTTTCATAGACACGGTGTAGGCATCTAGTGGGCTGCAATGATATACAGCATTTCAATAGTATTTTTGTGTAAAGTAAATTGCAGAATTTGTGATTGATTTTTGGTTATCTTTGTGAATAGATAGTGTTGTGTTATGGCTATACACTACTTCGCTCAGCAAAGCAAATGTGCAAAAAAGGAGTGTAAAAATAAAGCCAAAATGAGAAGGCGAATCCCATGCGGTTGTGCGTAGGGTTTGGAACCCACCACATGTAAAAACAACCCAATGAAAATTCCATTTCAGTCTCGGATGGGAGACCCCCGTTTTGATAACGACCCCCGCAAATGTTTTAAGGATTACGATTTTAGGGCATGCACCTGGAATGTCCGGTCCCTTAATTGGGAAGGTTCCGCTGCCCAGCCGGGACAAGGACGGAACAAGGTGGGTTCTTGTGAAATTTACTACATCGACCATATAAAGGAGCGCAAATTAGGTGTCGGATTCGTGGTGGGAGAGAGACTCCGTCGCCGAGTACTGGCATTCACTCCGGTGGATGAACGTCTAGCCACAATCCGCATCAGAATAAAATTTTTCAACAACACTCTAATTTGCGCCCACGCTCCGATGGAAGAGAATGATGTCTTGACCAAAGATGCCTTTTATGAGCGCCTCGAACACACTTATGAGCGCTGTCCCGCCCCGACGTCAAAATTGTGCTTGGCGACTCCAACGCTAGGGTGGGCAAAGAAGGTATCTTTGGTACGACTGTCGGAAAATTCATCCTCCACGACGAATGGATTACCGGCCAAGTTATTCAAATACGGCGGTGAAGAACTGATCATGTGCATGCATCAGCTTCTTTGAAAAATATGGTCGGTTGAAGGCATGCCCGACGATTGGAACCTAAGTGTGCTCTGCCCAATCCTCAAAAAAGGCGATCACACAGTCTGTGCCAATTATCGTGGGGTAAGCCTCCTTAATATGGCCTACAAGGTCCTGTTGAGCGTATTGTGTGAAAGACTAAAGCCCACCGTCAACAAACTGATTGGACCTTATCAGTGTGGCCTTAGACCTGGTAAGTCAACCATCGACCAGATATTCACCATGCGGCAAATCTTGGATAAAACCCGTGAAAAGAGAATCGACACCCACCACCTTTTCGTCGATTTTACAACCGCCTTCGACAGCACGAATAGAAGCTGCTTTTATGCCGCTACGTCTGAATTTGGTATCCCCGGAAGGATCTCTCCGAGCCGTTCGATACCAAACGAGGTTTCAGACAGGGGGATTCCTTATCGTGTGACTTTTTTAATTTAATGCTGGAGAAAATAATACGAGCTGCAGAGCTAAATAGAGAAGGTACAATCTTTTACAAGAGTGTACAGCTGCTGGCGTACGCCGATGATATCGATATTATTGGCCTCAACAACCGCGCCGTGAGTTCTGCTTTCTCCAGACTTGATAAAGAAGCGAAGCAAATGGGTCTGGTAGTGAATGAGGGCAAGATGAAATATCTTCAAACATACAGTCATCGCATTCGCGACTCGGCTCCCACGTCACTGTTGACAGTCATAACATCGAGGTCGTAGATAATTTCGTCTATCTAGGGACCAGCATTAACACCAATAACAATGTCAGTCTGGAAATCCAACGCAGAATCACTCTTGCCAACAGGTGCTACTTTGGACTGAGTAGGCAATTGAAAAGTAAAAACCTCTCTCGGCGAACGAAAACCAAACTCTATAAGTCGCTAATCATACCGGTCCTACTATATGGCGCAGAAGCGTGGACAATGTCAATATCTGATAAGTCGGCTCTAGGAGTCTTCGAGAGAAAAGTTTTGCGAACGATTTATGGTCCTTTGCGCATTGGCAACGGCGAATACCGCAGACGATGGAACGATGATCAGCGAATGAAGAGACAGCGGCTACGCTGGCTAGGTCACGTCGTCCGAATGGATGAAAGCACTCCAGCTTTGAAAGTATTTGATGCATTACCCGCTGGTGGAAGCAGAGGAAGAGGAAGTCCTCCACTCCGTTGGAAGGATCAAGTGGAGACTGACCTGGGTTCACTTGGCATTTCCAACTGGCGCCAGGCAGCGAAAAGAAGAGAAGAATGGCGCTCTTATATAATCGTGTAAGCGGTGCCAACGCCAATAAATAAAAAGAAGAAGATGCAAGAAAAGGATTTGTTACATGATATTTATTATAAATAAAATGAGAAGAGTTGACATTTTTTAATTTTTTTCGAAACTTGGACTCATGAGTTTCATAAGTTTTCTCAACTATATGCGAAACGTCCGTGGTAGAAGGAAGGGCTTATTTACCACTGCCCAGCTCTCAATGCGATCCGTTAAAGATTTGCCGGAAATTTCTTAGCAGAGCGTGCATGTCTAGGCATCATTAATCTCCTGAACTTCGTAAAATAAACCAAGTGGTTTGAGCATCTGGAAAGGTGAGAGCACTGCTCTAAAAACCAACACTTTTTAAAACAATATCCTGTTTGCTTACAAAATTTCCTTGAAACATCTCTAAACACGTGAGACGTAGATATAGCAAATCCAGTCAGCTCCTCATCTTCTTGAATTTGATTTAAATTTTGTTGGGCGAGTGAGTATCTTTCCTTTCTGATACTTTCTTACAATTTACTAAAGTTGTAATACAAGAATTACGAAAGGCATACACTCGATGAAGTCCACTATCAAGGGTTGGAAAATACAATAAAATATGGTTTAAAAATATGAAAATTCTCCACATAATTTTTAATAAAAATGGTACATTTTTTTAAGAGAAGAGGGTAGCACGAAAAAACCGAAACACGTTTAATATCAGATAGCTATGAAGCCCACTGTGGAGAGAGAATGAAACTACCTTTAACTTATAATATCATAGTTTTATGCATTACTAGCTATCTCAGCAGCTTTTCCTATAGCGAAAACCTGCGATTTAGCTCTGCGCATTGTACTCCGGCGCCAACTCCATCAGCCGTTTTTGATTCTTGCGTCATCCGCTTTCCTTAACGTAGCTTAAAACCTTCTATTCCAGATAAAGTGTGGCGCTATTCAGTCTATTTGGTTTTCCATCCCCCCACATATTTCTGAAGGTTCTTGCCAAGAATTCACTTTATTATTTATCTCGCTGTAGTGCTCTCTACTGCGATGTCGATTGGTTGTAGGTAAAGTAACTTTTCAAGTGCCGCTGTTCTTAGCACCCCTGGTATGAGCAATGAGGCCAGCCGATATAATCACTTTAATGGTTTTCTACGAGTATACGATATTTTTTTAGCAACGGTCCAGAGCGACGTTGAGTAATATCAGCCTAATTACCGCTATGTAACACCAATACTTGAGGCCATGGGATGGGTCCCATGAAGGATCTATGCATGTATATAGTACAAATATAACAAGTAATTATAATTGTTGTCAGATCCTTGATGTATAAGTACGATAACTACGTTCGAATAATTAAAATTCATTTCCATGTGCTAGTTACATTGAACAAAAATATGGGGCAAAGATTACCCACTAATAACCCTGCATGGTGAACTACTATTTGTGACTAGAACGCTATTAGTTTGAATTTTTATATCAACCAACAATATTCAACAAATTTCCACACAAGCAACTGCTATTTAAAATATAGCTATGAAATAAAATATTCTGGAAATCGGCCATGCATCACTTTGAAACCAGTATATAGTTTTTGTATATTGAAATTCTATTTTATAAAAGCAAAACAAAAAAGTCTAGTAACGCCTGATAATGACAACCTGTACAAACTCTACTTTCGATTATATGAAAAGTGATCTAGAATTACCTTTCATTTGTTGTGACGGTAATAGATACTTCAATCAGAAGTAGAAAACGTCAAAAACTATGAGAAATCAGACAAAAAAGCTTAGACGATTTGCTCATCCAAGAGGATCCTGACAGTACACTTTTAGCAATAACAACACCTGAAGAAGCTAATTTATCTGAATGTTAACAATTAAAATCAAACCAAACCTCAAAAACTCTTTAATTTCCACTTATAGGGATAAAAATATATATATACATATAGGTATAACAGAATTAAACTCAATGACAATCAATTTACATATCTGTCCATTTATGAGACCTTAACGATGTTATCAATGTAAAAGCAATTTAAACTGAATAAAAACAGAATTAAGAAAAAATCAAGTAAAGAATAAAGAGAATAAAACTCAAGTACGCCAACAAGTTTGACAAAAGACAGACGCAAAGCAATGAAAGTAGGTTTAAAAATAAGAATAAAAATAACAACAACTCACAGGAAATATAAGCAAACAGCAATCGGCTTATGCAGCAATCAATAAGCACCGATACCGATTAAAATCTGTGGCTGAGAGTCTGTATATCACCTCAGGGATTCCAGGATCGAAGGATAGTGGTTATAGCCGAATCAAGCTCTGTAAGGCAAACGAAGTAAAAATTACAAAGGAATCATGCCAGGCCAAATAAGTCATTAGAGAAGTAACCTATCCTTCTACCATGTGAACCTACCAGACAATATCCAGTTACTCTGCAAGTATTAAAGATCATGAAGATCCTGTTTAGAAAGAGTAGAAGCTTACTTCTCTTCTTATTTTTTCTTAAAGCTTTGAAGAAACCTAATAGCATGGCTTGACTGTCAGAATATTATATATTGTACTGTAGTGCGGCTTTAAAGGCGATAACGTGAACAGGAAGTACCTTGCTTATATCGACTACGAATGGTGCAGGATAATCGCCACATCCCACTTCATCGTCGACCAAACCCGAAAATTTCCTCTATCTTGTGGGGAAAGCGTTTTGAAAACGTGTTATGAACTTTCAACATCCCACTAACTTACCCATACCACATTCTATAGTTAGCGTCCGATTTCGCTTATATCCTTACAACCATTTGTGTACACTAGCTTTTCAGCTGCTTCAGTCATGGGGGGAGTTCGGCTTATAATGGCTTTCAGGACTAAACCGGAAAATTGATGTTGGAAATAAACAACAGCAATAAAGAAAATAATTTGCACACATGAAAATTAAATAAAAGAAACCAGTGAACCGATGCGCTGTTTCCTAAGCCTACTAAAATCCTGGATAACGTCTAACCATACAAATGCTTTAGCAGCCACTGATGTTGTTTTAGCTGCTCCGAGCCCACCCTACCAATGGTTTCATTGCTGTAACAGAAACCCCTTTTGTTTTATTTTTGTTTCAACACGAAAATAAAAGAAAAAAAACTATTACCATTTATTTATTAATTTCTACTATGCACTTTAAACATTCGACTTCTAACTTTAAGCATTTATTACTTTAAATAATATTTATTATGATAAGCAAAAGAAAATATTTTTAATACCACGCTTTCAATGCAGAATAACACAGTGAACTAAAAAAATGTGTATCCATCATTCTACTCTTGTTCTTCTTCGGAGAGCCGCTTTCTAAGCTGCGTGAAATGCTGTACTAATGATCATTAGCGGCCACTACATCCTGGGTTATTTGTTTTTTTTTTTTCTTTCTTTTTCCTTTTAGAATAAACGTTCAAAATGCAGTATAAAAATTATGTGTACATACGTACATGAAAAATGAAAGGCTTAAAATCGCTAAAGCAAAGCTTTCAATATTACGATTATATGATTATATCATTATATTTTTGATTTCAGAATTTAGATAAACTAATACTTGTCATTAGACTGTTTTGTATAAATATACTTTTATTAAATTAAGAACATCATTGTTATCGCTGCTTTTTTCCCATTTTTATTTTACAATTCTGCATATTTCTTCAACTATCAGTCGCTTGCTCTCGCTGACTAATTCACCTGTTCCTAATTCCTGATATCCGGATAAAACATGCAACTTCGCTGGGGCAGGAGTTAATTTTAGCCAAATGAGACTGCTGATTCCATTCGGTTTACCGAAATCGAATTTTAAAATTTACTTTGTTTTTATTTCGCTTCGTTTGTAGAATATATCAAACACTCATTCATTTAATTGATTTTTATCAAATGAAATCACTTTATATAATACAATATGATAAGCAGTGTAAAAATACTTATTGAGGCACGTCTGTATCGTTCGGCAGCTCCAATCAAAAAGGGGAGATCTTTGGGAAACGGAAATATTATAGACCTCATGACTAATATTAACTTTTAAATCATCTCTGTCGATATTGCTACATTTTGCGCTTCCAAGATGTATGGTTTATGGTATACCATGAAAATAATATTTAGAAATAGCTCAGAAAATAGTTCGTTTCAATAAAATTTATTTTACCAAAATAAAGTAAAGAAATGAATTTGAGATATTATTTGAATATCTAATTATTTTCCATTTTCTTGAAAGTTATTAATTCTTACTTAATAATCTTCACTCACATTTAGGTGTCGCTAAAGAATGTGGAAGCGAAGAACAGTAAGAAGTTTGTTAAAGAGAAAGAGTTACATATTGCTTTGTATATTTGTATAGGTGTTCAAAATTTTGCTATTCTTACATACATATGATAACGAGATGCCTGTATATAGTACAAACGGAAGTGATGTAGTCCACAATTTTCGTGAATGGTGTAGAGTTTAATATTTGGACTTGTCCATATCATGAGGTTTTTCTAGGGTTGAGTTAAGAAAAGTCTGATAGAAGAAGATTAAGCAGAATTTCAAGAGTTTTCATAAAAGCTGTTTTTTTTTACCTCAGTAGAAAGTGTAATTTCGACACCTTTGAATATGGCCGGTGTAAAAGCAGGTAGATTATACCTTCTGGAGAAAGTACTCAATATAAGTGAAGGACATTTTGGAGTCGATCACTCTGATGGAGGCTGTGAGGGCGATGTCGTCAGGGTGTTAACTAGTAAGAGACCAAAGATGGGCTGAGAGAACTCAAACCTATCAGATTTCCTCTTCTAGCTTATATGGCTACAGATGTGCCTCCCAATTCAGCGAATATTAGACTGTTTGTCTTTGGAGCAATGATTTCCAACTAAAAAAATATTTTACTCCGATAAAAATATTGCGATAAATACCTAATTCAATTTAAAACGTCTCATTCAATTAAATTAGAAGGCTGAAGCTAAAACTGGAGCTGTATTGAATACAGTAAAAAGAAAAAGTTATCTAATTGATATCACTCTGCTCGCCGCTAATTGGTCGCTCGCAAAGAAACGCAAAAATAGAAAAGAAAAACAATTTTGTTTATTTCTGCCCCTCCATTCTTAATCATTTTTTATTGTTTCCACTTACTTGCCCAGAGAACTTATAATAACGAGAAGGTGCAATTGACTTTTGGTTCGATGCTCGATTGAAATTTCTACAGAGCTAGAAAAAATCTGGAAAGGGATTCACCACTCTGTTAAATTTTGGCTGTAAACTAACAGATTTGATAGTTTAACATAAGGAAAAACTGTTATTCACTACAAATTAAATAAAACCAATCAAAATAAAATAGAAATATCATGAAAACCAATGAAATGAATTAATTTTTAAATTGCATTTCCAACCGCATTTCGTTTTTATTTAATAAAAAAATGTAAAAAAAAATTTAATATTTCAGAATTTTTCTAAACATATATTTTATATATAATATTTTTTTATTTTTATATTCATTATTTACAAATCTACAAGAGATTTATTTATTATATAAATATTTTTTTATAAATATGTAGTTATAATTTAAAATAATATAAAATAAATGAGAAACAAAACACCAAAAATACAAATACATATGTATATGTACCTTCTGATCAAATATAAACGAGACTTTATCCATAACTCGACAAGGACAAGACATATGGCCATACCTTTTTTTTGCTTAGGTTGGTAAAAAAAAAAGCGAAAACTACTTCGCTATATTCCGCAAGTGCGAAGAAGGAATCCTTACAAACACGCTCAAGAAGTAAAACGTACGACCCCTGTGCGCAAAAGTTCATAACAGAAAGTGACAGCCTAATGAGATACTGTGCAAAATTCGGTAATTCACCGATTGAAGATCATACCGAATCGTATCTTGAAGTTAAACACAAAAGTCTAAATGACTATTTTGTACGATTGCAAGCTGCCTTTGATAACGTTTTTTCCAAAACGGATGACTGCTTGCCTGACAGGTTCAAAGAGTCAGCTCAAGGCAAGTACGACGCATGCCTTGACATCTACGAGATTACACAAATCAAGATGTCAGACCAGCTAAAACTGCTCAAACTAGTCGATGCTCCGAGTCCACCATCCCGCGTGGAACCTACTTCAGAGCAATCAAGTGCTTCCAATGTTTTCCTACAAGTTCCTCCATGCGACACAGAGACTTTTTATGGGGGTTACGAAGAATGGCCGGCTTTCCGTGACATGTTCACAGCCGTTTACATTAACCACCCAAAGCTCTCTCGTGCTCAAAAACTGTACCACCTCAGGTATAAAACAGAAGGAAAAGCCGGTGCTATTGTCAAACAATATCCTTTGAGTGACGATAATTTCGATCTGTCTTGGGAAGCGCTTAGGTCTAGATACGAAAACAAACGCATTTTAGTAGATAATCAGGTCAAAATTTTAATGAACTTGCCTGCTATTCAATCCGAAAATAGCGAACAATTACAAAGGCTGCAAACAAGCATTAACAACTGTCTGTCTGTCTTGCATGCTCAAGACGTTTCAACAGACAGTTGGGATCCTATCCTGGTATACATTTGTTCAACAAAATTACCAGAAACAACACTGTCACTTTGGGAACAATCGCTCTCATCAAGACGAGATCTACCCCAATGGTCTCAATTAGACGACTTTCTAACTTCTCGGTACGAAGTTGTAGAAAGACTAAATAGGCTTCATCCTAATAAGCCTAAACCCAGTGCTCCATATGCCGCTCAGCAAAAACCTTTAATTAGGACACAAAATTTTATGGTAGAACCAAAGAAGGCATATTCCTGCCAGGTGTGCAACTCCAGCCACCCCCTAAAATTCTGCCAAAAATTCCGAAAAATGTCAGAGCAAGAACGTTTTAAGGTTGTACAGAAAAACAATCTATGTAAAAACTGCCTTGCTTACAACCATAACGTCAAAGACTGTCAGAGCAAGTTTACATGTGCGAAATGCCAACAAAGGCATCATACTCTACTGCACATAGATGTTAAACCACCAGCTCAACGTACCTGTAGCCGATCCCATGAAGCTACAGTACAACATACAACGGCAAAGTCGACAATTCCCGCTCGACAGCCGCAAACCAGCTCCAATCCCGACGAGCAACCGTGCTATTCAAAACATACACACATACAGTCTTTACATTCAAACATTGAAAACAAAGTTCTTCTTCCAACAGCAATGGTGGCAGTTGAACATGAAGGCGAATTATTTCAATTACGGGCCTTGATTGACCAAGGTTCCCAAAGGACTTTTATTTCCTCAAAAGTCCAGAAAAAATTGAAATTACCGTTCGAACATTCCAGGTTCGAAATTTCAGGCATGGGTCGCCGAGTGGTCCAAAATTCCTCTAAGCTTTGTTCTTTGACGCTGGTTTCTACCAAAACCAAGCAAAGAATTAAGGCCCATGCAATAGTATTACCTCAGTTAACAAAGCTTCTTCCGACCTTTACAACGAGTCGTGAAAAATGGCATGAACTGAGTAATCTCGAGCTAGCTGACCCAAATTGTCACATTCCAGCTCAAATTGATATGGTTATCGGCAGCGATCTTATTCCACAAATTCTAGTGGAAGGGCTGCAAAAGTTTGCGACAATCTTCTTGCGCAAAATACCATATTTGGATGGATACTTAGTGGTTCGGTGACCGAAAGGGTATCCTCATTTTCCACCCAAATAGAACGAGTTTCCAATGAAACGCTCAGTGCACAACTGAGGCAATTCTGGGAGCAGGAGGAAATCCATATACCTCCGCAAAGTACGCCTGAAAATCAGGCGTGTGAAGATTATTATGTGGCAACAACGACCCGTAATTCAAGCGGACACTACATTGTCAGGCTTCCATTTAAAGAAGCATTTCCAGAAAAACTCACCCTAGGCCATTCCCGGTCTGCGGCATTCCAGCAATTCCTTAGCATGGAACGCACGCTTCAGAAGAAAGGGGAGTTAAAGACAATGTACAACGATGTGTTGCAAGAATACATAACGTTGGGCCATATGGAACTCACAAATCCCCGTGAAATCACTTCCAATGGCAACTACCATTCGTTCTATTTGCCTCATCATGCGGTTGTAAAACCAGATAAAATCACGACAAAAGTGCGAGTGGTTTTCAACGCATCGAAAACATCAAGTTCAGGTAATTCCCTAAATGATGTTTACATACAGGTCCTTCACTCCAACCGGACCTCATGTTGCTAATTTTACAATGCCGCATGTACAGATACGTGTTCAATGGCAAATCCTCATCCATGAGAACGATAAAGATTATCAGCGAATTTTGTTTCGTGAGTCAGAGGATTCCCCCATCTTTGATTATAATCTTAAAACAGTAACATTCGGGGTTAATTGTGCGCCATATCTCGCTATCCGTACTCTGCATCAATTGGCAGAAGATACAAAAGCGAAATTTCCACTGGCCACACCAATACTCAAAACCCAAACGTATGTTGATGATGTCCTGTCCGGAAGTCATGATATTGACGATGCCACCGATTCACTATTCCAAGTGATCAAAGCGCTAAAGTCAGCCGGCTTTATTCTAAAGAAATTAACGGCCAATAACCCGGCCATATTGGAGACATTCCCGAGAGAAGACCTTCTCGACTCCAATTTCTTGAAATTCGAAGATGCTTCCACAACCAAAACTCTCGGTATCCGATGGAACGCATTAACGGACAGGTTCTCATACACCATCCTGCCAGTTTCAGCAACCACAGCTGCAACAAAACGGCAAATTCTGTCGTCGGTCGCAAAACTTTTTGACCCGGCAGGATGGCTATCGCCAGTTATGATACGAGCAAAGATTCTACTTCAAGAACTTTGGCTCGATGGCATTGATTGGAATGAATGCGCAAAACCCACTTCAATGGTAAAATGGCAACAGTTTACTCAAAACTTGCCAGCCATTTCCGACATCGAAATTCCTCGATGGCTCAATTTTACTCCGGGGCAGAATACCCAAATCCATGGGTTCTGCGACGCCTCGGAAAAAGCCTTCTGTGCAACCATATATGTACGCACAGAAGCGAATACTCATGCAACATCCACCCTACTGGTTGCAAAAAGCAAAGTTGCACCTTTGAAAACGATAAGTCTTCCTCGCTTAGAGCTGTGCGGAGCAGTACTGTTGGCAAAACTGACTGCAACCGTCCAAAACCAGCTAGGCCTAGAAGCGTGCAACACATTCTTATGGTCAGACTCTGAAATAGTACTGGCATGGCTCGAGAAACCACCGTGCACATGGAAGACATACGTGTCTAATCGCACCTCCCAAATTCGGGAATATGTCCCAAGCGGAGTATGGCGTCATGTAGAAAGCGGAGATAAGCCCGCTGATCTCGGCACACGTGGTTGCAAACCCCAAGACTTAGCCACCAATTCTCTCTGGTGGCACGGACCAAAGTGGCGCATACACCACATCGACTCTTGGCCTAATTCAAAGGCACGCAGTACCTCTCCGCCAGAAAAGCGGAAAATTGAGGCTTTTCATGCACGCGAAGAAGAACTCGATTTTCTTGATCGATTCTCTTCACTCCCTCGAGCAATTCGCGTGACTGCGTACATGTTCCGTTTCGTTTCGTGAATAATGTCCGGAATAAATCAAGAATGCAACCAACAACTACCATGCCACATCTGACTCATGCTGAATGCCAATTCGCAAAACAGCGTCTAATCGAAGTATCGCAATCCCGCTATTTTCCTGGCGAAAAAGATGCGTTACAAAACAAAAAGCCAATTGACAAAAAAAGTTCACTCCTCAACCTGAATCCATTTCTGGATAAAAACGGACTTCTCCGCGTCAATGGCAGACTAGCGCATGCCACACTCAGCTATAATGAGCGGCACCCAATCATCATCCCAAATGCTTCAAGATTCTGTCAATTACATTTGAATTTCTTACACGCACTGCTTCTCCATGCAGAAACGCGCCTCATGCTTCAAATGGTCAGACAAGAATACTTCATACCGAAGCTAAAGCCTTTAATAAAAAGGTGCATTTTTCAATGCAAAGCTTGCACTCTATACAAGCAACAAACGCGCTCCCAGCTAATGGCCGCTCTACCCCCTGAGCGGTGCACAATGTCCCTACCATTTTCTGTAACTGGAGTGGACTTCGCAGGACCGTTTTTAATAAAGGCCTCAGTTTTAAGATCCGATACACTCATCAAAGGGTACGTTGCCGTATTCGTTTGTTTCGCGACGAAGGCAGTACATCTTGAGTTATGCTCTGATCTTACCACTGAGGCATTTAGAGCAGCATTCGCCCGATTCGTGGGTAGGCGAGGATATCCCGCCACAATGATGAGCGATAATGGAAAAACGTGCATCGGAGCACAGAGAGCAACTGAACGCGAATTCGTTAAATTCCTTAACGAATGTTCAGCCGATATCACCCAGAAGTATGCTCCCCAAGGCATCAATTGGCAATACATACCACCCAGCGCCCCACACATGGGCGGCCTGTTTGAATCCGCAGTAAAGAGTTTTAAAATTCACTTCAAGAAAACCGCTGCATCCCATAAATTTACATTTGAAGAGTTCACGACACTCTTAGTTCGAATTGAGGCTGTACTCAATTCTCGGCCACTTTCGGCTTTGTCACAGGACCCAGCTGACTTCACAGCATTAACTCCGGGTCATTTCATTCGAGGCGCTCCGCTATTAGCCATTCCCGAGCCAAATGCGGAGACCCTCTCGTTAATTAACCGATGGGAGAAAGTCAAAGCACTTCACCATCAATTCAGTCGCCGCTGGAAAGAGGAGTACCTCAAAGATCTCCAAAAGAGGTACAAGTGGAAATTTCCACAGAAGGAGCCTCAAGTTGGCGACTGCGCCGTAATCCGAGACGACGGTCTACCGCCGACCGAGTGGCGTCTCAGACGAATCCAAAACGTTCATCGTGGGCCTGATAATCACATCCGTGTCGTGGACCTCCGCACGCAAAACGGGATTATCACGCGGCCCTTAGTAAAACTGTGCTTCATTCCAAATGAGCAACCTTCGCTCGAAGCACAGCAATAAAGAGAAATTCCCCTCTTAATACAATTGTTTACGACATATAAAAATCTATCGATTGTTCCGTCTCTTTCCATTTCCAGACGAAGGACACCAATGGCAACGCGCAGTGCAGTGCCCCTCGCGCCGACGGCTGGCACCAGAAACTGCCTACAATGTCGGCTGTGTCACCGGTACCACGCCTTGCGCAATTGCGCCGCTTGGTGGCCAACGCGCAAAGGTATTGCAGCAACTGCTTGGCGCCAGTGTTACCACTATTCTGAATTCTCTCCAACTAAGACGACCAATCGATTCCACTAAAAAACTACTAACTCCTTCTGGTGGATTATACTAAAAACTTTATTTCAAATTAAAGCGCGAGTATTTGAAAATAAATATTATATTTATTTGTATTAAATGATTATCTGAATTAGTGGATCTTGATCTATTGATCTGATTTATTATATGAGGTAATGTCACATTGATATTGATCATCTATGCATAGTTCATGAACTGTTATAAAAAATTTCAAGAATTGAGAAAAATTATTAAATTGCATGCAAAATATGCATCAAATTAAAATAATCAACGAAGTTTCAAATTTTTCAACTGACTTTCAGTATACAAGGAGTACTAACCAGTTTAAATTCTTAGATACTTGTTTATAATTCATGACGTACAACAAACAACAAATATATTTTGGTCTACGTATCTGCAGAGAAAAATTTTTTTATCCGATGAACTGTAATATTATAGATGGCGCCGAACTAATATACCATAATTGTACGTCTCTGTATGTATGCTACATATCTACAGTGTTGGAAAAAATAATAGAAAAAATATTCTTCTTTGCGCTTCAATCCCAATTGCTAATTATGTACGAAAAATATATGCATGAAACCAATTGCACATGTGCAATGATAACGGTGCTTTATTTTGTTCTCCTTTTTGAGTCATTTTCGGAGCAAATATTTGCGCTGTTCGCTAAGTTTGCAGGTCAACACGTGTTTTGGCTGGAAAAAAAAATAGAAACATCTTCGAATTGTGCGAAACTTTTGACTTAAATTGGCTTTTTTAAACAAAAAAACGTATAGTTTAAATACCTTAAGGTGAGTTAAGCTCAAAATTAACCAATTTGTCAAAATACCGTTCTACATTTGGATATTATTTTCAGAATGGGTCGAGGAGTACATTGCACTGCTGAAGAACGAGAAATTATGAAAAAAATGAAAGAAGATGGAAGCACATTAAAAGAAATTTCTGAACTAATGCAGTGCTCCCTAAAAAAAGTGTTTTCCGCAGTTCACTTTGTAGCGACAAAGGAAAATCGAGGAAGAAAGCATGCCACATCAAAAAGGTTTGACGACTTGTTGATTCGCGAATCAAGAAAAGATCCTTTTCTTTCGTCGAATGAGCTCAAAAAACAATTAAAGGCATCAGTATCTAGTCGCACAATAAGGAACAGGCTGATTGAGAAAGACCTCAAAGCATATTCAGCAAGAAAAGTACCATATCTGAGCCAAAAAAATATTGGAAAAAGACTAACTTTTGCAAAGCATCACCTATGCCGCCAAAATTGGAATAATGTCCTTTGGTGTGATGAAACTAAAATTAATTTGTTCGGATCAGATGGGAAAACTCATGTAAGGCGCCCAAATAATACTGCCTTCGATCCAAAACATACCAAAAAGACCGTTAAACATGGTGGAGGTAATATTATGCTGTGGGGATGTTTTTCTGCTTCAGGAGTTGGTCCGATATTCTGGATAAAAGAAAAAATGTGTGCTCCAGACTATTTAAATATTCTCCAAAATGTAATGTTGCCATATGCTGAAGAAGAAATGCCTCTTAAGTGGGAGTTCCAGCACGATAATGACCCCAAACATGCGTCAAAACTCGTAAAGAAGTGGTTACAGGATAAAGAAATAAATGTAATGGAGTGGCCTGCTCAATCACCGGATTTAAACCCGATTGAGCACTTGTGGGGGGTGCTAAAAAAGAGAGTTGGTGCCTTTAAATGCAAAAACAAAAAAGATTTGTGGGAAAAAGTGCAATCCGAATGGTACGGGATTGATGCCTCAATTTGCGCCAATTTAGTGAAATCAATGACTCGTAGGTGTTCCTCAGTTATAAAAAGTAATGGCTGTACCACTAAATATTAGCAAAACCACTATTTCAGTTTAAAAATTTAGAAAAATCATCTCTCACTTGTATTTTTGCGTTTTTTTCTATTATTTTTTCCAAGCTCAAAAAATGAAATTAATTTTTTACGTTAATGGAAAATCAAAAGAAAATATTTTTGTTCCTTATTATATAAGTTACCTATATATATGTTTAAAAAAAATAATTAAATAAATGTTAGTTTCTTTTCCTATGAAATATTTCAAGTTAATGGACGAAAACAAGCTTTTTCTATTATTTTTTCCAACACTGTATATTAATTGGAACATTGAAAAAAAAGGAAATACATATTGAATTTTTCATGCTGATTCAACATCTCATTATTAACAAAATAAAATGTGTAAATATTGATGACTAACTATTCCACTGACAAAATCTACTAACCACTAAAAGTCAATTTATTCCACTGCTCAAAATTAAAATCCACTAAATTTGGTGGTAAAACTACTGAATTGGCAACGCTGCTTGGCGCTCACCCAGAGAACTTATAATAACGAGAAGGTACAATTGACTTTTGGTTCGATGCTCGATTGAAATTTCTACAGAGCTAGAAAAAATCTGGAAAGGGATTCACCACTCTGTTAAATTTTGGCTGTAAACTAACAGATTTGATAGTTTAACATAAGGAAAAACTGTTATTCACTACAAATTAAATAAAACCAATCAAAATAAAATAGAAATATCATGAAAACCAATGAAATGAATTAATTTTTAAATTGTATTTCCAACCGCATTTCGTTTTTATTTAATAAAAAAATGTAAAAAAAATTTAATATTTCAGAATTTTTCTAAACATCTATTTTATATATAATATTTTTTTATTTTTATATTCATTATTTACAAATCTACAAGAGATTTATTTATTATATAAATATTTTTTTATAAATATGTAGTTATAATTTAAAATAATATAAAATAAATGAGAAACAAAACACCAAAAATACAAATACATATGCATATGTATGTATGTACATACGCACGCGCTAATAACTATGCCACAGCACCACATAAAAATAAATTTTACAAATGATTTTTTTTATTTTTATGTTTATTACGTTATTAATTTTATGCAGAAAACTATATACAAAATATCAATATATATGTCGACAAACAAACGGAAATTAAGGCAATAATCTCACAACCTATTGCGTCAGAAAGTATACTGAGAGCAGGGAAGCGGTAGGCAGAGCGGCCGAGGTTAAACGGCTGCATAAATACTGTGTTACATGCCAAAAGGGCATTATGGATAGCGACATTGCTAATGACATTGTCAAAATTGCCATTCGTCTTACTGACGAACCAAAATAGGAAAAATAGGCCTAATAACGGGGCATAATCTATTGCATCCCATGCATGGAAATTGGGCTTTAGTAGTAGTGATAAAGTATAGCAAGTGCAAGAAGAAAACCATTAGTGAGACGTTAGAACACGCCTTCTGTTTCCATATTTCGACTGTATGTATTGTATATATGTATAAACGTGTATTTGTAGCACTGAGTATTTTCACTCACCTTGTTGTCCCGCGTTGATGGTACCAACAATTCGCGATGACACTGGAAGGCTGAAAACAAGAGTATGCATACATATATTCCCTACATACGCGTATTTACATATATATATATATATATATATCTATATATGCATATATTAATCCTAACTAGAGTTGTTTATGTTAAGGATTAAGCATTATTTCGAACCGAATTAAACGAAAAGGTTACGAAATATTGATATTAAGTAAGGCAAAAAAAAATTTAAACGATGAAGATGAAACAAGCCATAAATATATATATATATCTTATGTTCGCGAATGCCGGGTAAGGATAATAGAAAAAAAATGAAACTTACAAGATGTGGTTTGTGAATTTAGCAAAATTAAATCTAAGTTTCACCAAAGCAAAAAATGTTTAACTTAATCTATTCTTACAAGAAAACTAACATGCCTGGTAACAGGTAAGTTTCCCTAACCTGGATTATAGATAAATTTGCTTAGCGAAAGAAAAAGAAGAAGAAAAAAAAATGCAAAGTACTAAAGTAAAATAAATAAAGTAAATAAAGTGAATATGCATAAAGTAAATATGTAGAAAGGCATGCTTGTAGGATTTACGATCAACAAGTTATTGAGTATTTTTATATGAACATTTAATTTTTTTTTCATCTGAATATTTATGAAACTTGGTTGCAAAAAAAAACTATTTGAAACGCAATCGGACTCAGATCAAACAAAACTAATGTTATCCACAATTGCTGGTACTCCGGGTAATTCTGTGTTTATTGTTGTTGCACTTTTACAGCAGCGATGGTTGTTTCCAAAGTTGAGCGTTTAGGTATATTCGGGCATTGGCCTCTTTCCAATGGCCTACTTTTCTGTGCTGATCGAAGTGTGTTGTTTACAACCTCTTCCACGATATAGCTTATTACCAAAGAGGTCCTTTTGCATTACTTTGCTGGCGACCTAAACAAAAGAACGATGCTGTTATTTATCTTATTATTTAATATTTATTTTAATATTATTTACTATGCTAGAGTTATTTATTGTTGAAACTTACCAAGATATCCTCAATTTTGTTTTATTCCTTGATTTTTTTTTTTTTTTGTTTAGTGATTATAGCGATCGTGACACTTTTTTTTTTTCTTTTATTAAACACCTTTTATTTTTCATACACGGCTGGCACTGTGAACTTTTTCGAACTTCTGGTTTGAGTAACGTTTTCTTCAAGCCGTTCATCTAGCCGACCAGAGAAATGTTATTTTATAAATATCCCCTCGAAGTAATATCTGCTCTAACTAACTTCCACAAAATTTGCAGTTTTGCAAACCTAGCACTGCTTTATCGAGCCACAGGGCCCTTAAAGGTAGGCAACATTACATCGACGTCCCAGTGTGGTAGACACACGCATACACATAGATACAGTCATATAAGTACTAAGAGAAAGGCTGTCGTTACATAGTGTTAAAAAAATTCGCAAACATAGCCGTATACCCAACATTGTATAGCCATAACACAACACTATCTACACGTATACACAAAGATAAGCAAAAATCAATCACAAATTCTGCAATTTACTTTACACAAAAATACAATACTATTGAAATGCTGTATATCATTGTAGCCCACTAGATGCCTACACCGTGTCTATGAAAAAATAGTAAAAATGGTTAAAAAAATGTTACATCTAATCAACGCAAGCAGCAAAGTCTTAAACAATTTTTAACTAAATGAAATCAATCAGAGAACTTATAATAACGAGAAGGTGCAATTGACTTTTGGTTCGATGCTCGATTGAAATTTCTACAGAGCTAGAAAAAATCTGGAAAGGGATTCACCACTCTGTTAAATTTGGCTGTAAACTAACAGATTTGATAGTTTAACATAAGGAAAAACTGTTATTCACTACAAATTAAATAAAACCAATCAAAATAAAATAGAAATATCATGAAAACCAATGAAATGAATTAATTTTTAAATTGTATTTCCAACGCCATTTCGTTTTTATTTAATAAAAAAATGTAAAAAAAAATTTAATATTTCAGAATTTTTCTAAACATCTATTTTATATATAATATTTTTTTATTTTTATATTCATTATTTACAAATCTACAAGAGATTTATTTATTATATAAATATTTTTTTATAAATATGTAGTTATAATTTAAAATAATATAAAATAAATGAGAAACAAAACACCAAAAATACAAATACAATACATATGTATATGTACATATATATCAGAAAAAAAAAAAAACAACAAGTGGTGATAAAGAAAAAAATTTTTGTTTAACTGGAATGGAAAAAATTAAAAAAAATCAAAAACAAAAAAGTGTAAAAAGTGTACAAACACATACTTACATACATACATATATATAAAAATAAAAAAAATAAAAAATAAAAAAAATTACAAAAAATTTTTAGTATACATACAAGGAGTGTGTGTGTGTTAAAAATGTACATTGTACATATAATAAAATTAACAAACAAACACAAAAAAAAAAAAGTTAATCACACAATTCAAGATACATACATATGTACATGAACAAAGTGTCAAAAGTGTACGAGTACACATACGCACATACAAAAAGGCTAATAACATCTTACATCAGTTCTACATCATCACGACGACAAAGGTAAAAAGAAGGAAGTCACTTCACCACAGGAACGTGCCACAACGAGCCCTGCAACACCACTTCATCACAGCACAACAACACAGCAAAATAGCACTACAGAAACATACAAAAAGGGAAGTACCATAACACGCCAAGACAAGTAGTAAGTAGGCACTCCTTTAATTGCCAAAATATATATTTTCCCAATATATATTGGTTTTAATAGAAAACTGCAAACAGGGATAATATTTTTCTTAAAACGGGAACTTTCTTCCCGCCAAAATTAACTAAAAAATCCGTAAATTTTTTCTATTTGCGGTTTTCAAAAGTCCGTAATTTTCCTGAATTTTTTTTATATATTTCTTAAATACGGTAGAAGAAGGGGTAAGCGCCAAATTTCTCGGCCGTTAAATACATAATTGCGAAAATACAGCTTCCAAACTGTATTAGTTTCGCTTATGTACAAACATACATACCCATATGTACTCATACCCAAAAATATAATTGCAGTTTTCTTGTCTACTTACGGTGCCTTGCAATATTTGTATGCATAAACACAAATTTCAAATCGTCTGCATTATCAGCTGGTCTCCATGGTTCAATGACCCATAAACCACATCTCATTGCAGTTCTAAAGCATACTTGCATTAATAGGTCAAATCATTTGCATTGTCAGCTGTCCTCTATGGTTCAATGACCCATAAAATACAGCATAAAGACACAAGAGCAAAAAATTAATAAATATTCACCACTTTGCTAAAAGAGCGCAGCTTTAAAAGAGCTAACATTATTGCAAGTGATCGACTCACTGCATTTTTCCAATTTCCGCTTTGTGCGATATTCGCTCTCGATATTACAAGAGAAGCATATATTGCGTGTATGTTTATCTTCTAAACATTGGGCACACACACGCACCTAAATACTCTTTGATCTGCGCATATTGTTTTTCAACATATCATTATTTATGCGCTCTCTTCGTAGCGCGAGCAGCTGAGATCAAAATATATGTTGACATATATATACACACATACGTATATATCATAATTCAAACAGCTGTTGTATCTGTTTACATTGTCATATGCATACATACATATTTACATGTTCATGCTAAATTTTTGACAAGATACAAGATCGTTTAATAACCCAATAGGGAATTTTTCTGTTCGCTATTTTTAAACGAAATATATCATTTCGATATAATAATTAAATAATTAATAATTCAATAATTTTAATTTTTTTTTACAAATTTTATATAAATTATTTATTAAATATTTATTACATTTTACTTTTATACGTATATAACCCACGTTTATAAAAGTGAAAGTGTTTGTGATTTTTTTATATTTAATTTCTATTCGGAATAATTTCTTCCAGTGATTTAATTTTAAAATTAACTTAACGAAAAGTTGTGATTTCAACAAAAAAAAAAAAAAAAAAAAAAACACAAACACAGCCACAAATTTTTTTTTTTTTCAAATTTTTCTGTGGCATAAAGTGCATTGTTTTACATCAATAAAGCACGAAGTGCGAACATTAGATATTCATACAAACTCTATTCGAGTTTCACGGTTTTTTTGCGACTATTTAAATACTTTTTTTCCTTTTAAATGCCAATTGGTCATAGTCCTACCAAAGGTACTAAGGAACACAAAATGTCTGATTCCGAGACAAGAAAGGGAACTTCACTCGAAGCCCTTACCACAAAAAGAGAATCGTCACAAACGCGCAGATCTAAACAGATCGATCCTTCCGCGCAACTTTTAATTTCACTAAGTGACAATGTGATTCGATACTGTTCTTGATTCAGTGATTCCCCTATTCAGGATCACACGGAGACGTATCTCAGAATCAAAGACAAATCACTAGATGAATGTTGGCAAGAATTTAAAACGGTCTATAGAGAGGTTTGTTCAAAGCCCGACGAATGTCTGCCCGAAAATTTCAAAATTTCAGCAGACAATAAATACTTCACGTGCCATGACACGTATGAATTGACGAAGATAAAGATAGCGGACCAGCTCGAATTAATTCGAGCAGCTACTCAGCCGAGTCCACCTTCCCGTGTGGAACGAAATTCAGAAGAAGCTTCCTCTTCGAATATATGCCTTAAAGTCCCAGCCTGCGACACAGAGACATTCTATGGGGGTTATGAAGAATGGCCAGCGTTTCGTGATATGTTCACGGCGGTCTACATAAACCACCCTAAGCTCTCCCGTGCGCAAAAATTGTATCATCTCCGGTACAAAACGGAAGGCAAAGCTGGCTCAATCGTCAAACAATATCCATTGAGCGATGATAATTTCGAGCTAGCATGGGAGGCATTACGGGCAAAATACGAAAACACACGTATTCTAGTGGACAATCAAGTAAAAGTCCTACTCTCGCTGTCCAACGTACAGACCGAAAATAGCGAGCAATTACAAAGACTACAAACGACAATAAATGACTGTCTGTCCGCCTTACATTCCCAAGGCGTATCGACAGATAGTTGGGATCCAATGTTAGTCTATATATGCTCCTCGAAACTGCCTGAAACCACATTATCCTTGTGGGAACAATCTCTGGCATCTCGAAAAGAGCTGCCATCATGGTCGCAAATGAACGATTTCCTCACTTCCAGATATGAAGTGGTGGAGCGTCTAAACCGGCTTCATCCAAGCCAAAACAAACCAAAACCAGTCGCCACTCAAAACATCGCTCATAATAGATCCTTTAACAGGACACAAGCATTTGTGGCGGAACAAAAAAGGGATAACACATGTCCATGTTGCAATTCCCGACACCCAATTTCCCAATGCCAAAATTTCAAAAAAATGTCGGTATCAAACCGAATACATTTTGCGAAGCAGAACCAACTCTGCAAAAACTGCTTATCACGAGGTCATCGCAGTAATGATTGTACGAGCAGGTTTGCATGTGCACATTGTCAGTTACGACATCATTCCTTGCTGCACCTAAATGTAAAACCTAATGCTCAAACCGCCAGCAGCAGTTCTCATAACTCTACTGTGCAACACCCAACTGCCAAGTCAACTTCTCCAGTTCGACAAGCGCATACAAGCTCCAATCCAAGCGAGCAACCGTGCTGCTCTAAGCAAGCACACATACAATCATTACACGCGGGACACGATAGCAGAACTCTCCTTCCAACTGCCATTGTCGCAGTGGAACACCAAGGAGAATTGTTCCAACTCAGAGCCTTAGTTGACCAAGGCTCACAAAGAACTTTCATTTCCTCGAAAGTTCAGAAAAAGTTGCGACTTCCAGTCGAACATTCCAAGTTCGAAATTTCCGGAATGGGTGGACATATCGTCCAAAACTCATCCAAACTTTGTTCCTTGACTCTGGTATCATCCAAAACCAAGCAACGGATCAATGCCCAAGCCATCGTGCTACAAAAGCTAACGAGGCATTTGCCAACTTTTACCTTAAGTCGTAATACCTGGCAACAGTTCAAAATCCTTGAACTTGCTGACCCAAATTGCCATATACCAGCTCAAACCGACATGGTAATCGGCAGTGACATACTTCCACAAATTCTCGTGGAAGGTGTACAAACAATTTGCGACACAGTACTTGCGCAAAACACAATATTCGGTTGGATCCTTAGCGGTCCTGTAACCGAAAAAGTGGTGTCATTCTCGACACAAGTAGAAGAGATCTCAACTGATACACTTGGTGATCAATTGAGAAAGTTCTGGGAAGAGGAAGAAATTCCTCCAATTCCACAAATTTCAAATGAGGATCAAGCTTGCGAAAACATATACAAGCAAACCACGACTCGTGCCCCAAACGGTCGGTACATTGTGCGGCTTCCATTCAAGGAAGAGTTCCCCGCAAAACTCTCTTTAGGCCATTCCCGGTCTGCAGCGCTTCAACAATTTTTCAGTATGGAGCGCACGCTTAAGAGAAAAGGAGAGTTAAATATAATGTACAATAACGTGTTGCAAGAATATCTTGACCTCGACCACATGGAGCTCACCTACCCGCGTGAAATAATCTCCAGTGGCAACTATCACTCTTTCTACTTGCCACATCATGCCGTTGTAAAACCGGACAAAGTGACCACTAAAGTTCGAGTAGTATTTAACGCCTCGAGAAAATCGAGCTCAGGCAACTCACTCAACGATGTTTTGTATACTGGTCCTACTCTCCAACCAGACCTCATGCTGCTCATTCTTCAATGGCGCATGTATAAGTTTGTATTCAACGGAGATATAGAAAAAATGTATCGTCAGATATTAATTCACGACGATGATAAACAGTTTCAGCGAATTATATTTCGTAAATCGGCTGAATCTCCTGTCACCGATTACTGCCTGAAAACTGTTACATTTGGGGTCAATTGTGCACCATACCTTGCCATCCGTACGTTGCATCAACTTGCAACGGATACCGAGGCAATATATCCACTGGCTGCACCAATAATACGAGACCAAACATATGTCGATGACATCTTATCCGGTAGTCATGACATAGACAGTGCTTCTGAATCACTTTTTCAAGTGGTCAACGCTCTGAAATCTGCTGGTTTCGTACTTAAAAAATTAACGGCAAATAACGCCACTATACTGCAACAATATCCCAAAGAGGATCTGCTCGATTCAAACTT
This sequence comes from Ceratitis rosa, assembly GCA_037013455.1. NCBI lineage: Eukaryota > Metazoa > Arthropoda > Insecta > Diptera > Tephritidae > Ceratitis > Ceratitis rosa. Next base: position 8,921,100 of record JAWMAG010000005.1, on the reverse strand, counting down.
TCTGAAATTCGAGAGTGCTTCTAAAACCAAAACTCTGGGTATCCAATGGAACGCTCTAACAGACAAGTTTACATATACAATTCTGCCAGCTACCACAGCAAATGCGGTCACAAAGCGACAAATTTTATCGTCGGTTGCAAAACTTTTTGACCCGGCAGGATGGCTGTCGCCAGTTATGATTCAAGCAAAAATTCTGTTGCAAGAACTCTGGCTAGACGGCACTGATTGAGATGAATGTGCTAAGCCAACAGCTTTGTCCGCACACATGCTAACAATGAAATTACGTCCACCCTGCTGGTTGCAAAAGGAAAGGTAGCACCGTTGAAAACAGTAAGCTTACCACGCCTAGAGCTGTGTGGCGCATTACTATTAGCAAAACTGGTTGCAACAATTCAAAAACAACTCAATTTACAAGCGTGCAACATATTTCTATGGTCAGATTCCGAGATCGTATTGGCATGGCTTGAGAAGCCACCATGCACATGGAAGACCTATGTATCAAACCGCACCTCTCAAATCCGAGAATATGTTCCAAGCGGTACATGGCGTCATGTTGCAAGCGGAGATAATCCCGCAGATCTTGGTACACGCGGCTGCAAGCCGCAGGACTTAGCTGCCAATTCACTTTGGTGGCATGGACCGAAGTGGCTCTCCTGCCACGCAGATTCCTGGCCAAATTCAAAGGCCCGCAGCGCTTCTCCGCCAGAAAGGCGCAAAGTAGAAGCATATCACGCGCTTGAAGATGAGCCCGACTATCTAGATCGGTTTTCCTCATACTCTCGAGCGATTCGCGTGACTGCATAAATGTTCCGTTTCGTGGACAACGTTCGAAATACGTCCAATGGGCAAACATTAATCACCTTGCCACATCTGACACATAGTGAATGCCAAGCCGCCAAGAAGCGCATCATCGACATTTCCCAAAAGCGCTATTTTCCTAGCGAAAAAGAGGCTTTACGAGCTAAAAAAGCTATTAACAAAAAGAGTACACTACTCGTTCTGAACCCATTCTTGGATAAGGATGGACTGCTTCGTGTGAATGGTAGATTGGCACATTCCACGCTGAGTTACAACGAAAGACACCCAATCATCATCCCAACTAAATCGAGGTTCTGCCACCTATATTTGAAGTTTATGCACGAACTGCTTCTTCACGCAGAGACACGTTTGATGCTTCAAATGGTCAGACAAGAGTTCTTCATTCCGAAGCTCAAGCCTCTGATTAAAAAGTGCATTTTTCAATGTAAGGCATGTACGCTTTACAAGCAAAAGACACGCACGCAAATCATGGCCGCTCTACCCCCTGAGCGTTGCACATTCACACTCCCATTTTCTACAACGGGAGTAGACTTTGCAGGGCCATTTCAAATAAAAGCTTCAGTCTTGAGGTCGAACACTTATTTCAAAGGCTACGTTGCAGTCTTCGTCTGCTTTGCAACGAAGGCCGTGCATCTCGAGCTATGTTCAGATCTGACAACTGAAGCATTTCGAGTAGCGTTTGCACGTTTCGTCGGACGACGAGGATTTCCATCCAAAATTATGAGCGACAACGGCAAAACGTTTATCGGCGCCCACCGCGCTATACAACGGGACTTCGTTAAATTCCTTAACGAATGCTCTGCCGACATAGTCCAAAAATATGCTCCTCAAGGCATAAATTGGCACTACATTCCTCCCAGCGCACCCCACATGGGTGGCTTATGGGAATCAGCAGTCAAAAGCTTTAAATTACATCTCAAAAAAACCGCTGCATCTCATAAGGTTACGTTTGAGGAATTTGCCACATTATTAGTGCGAATTGAGGCAGTTCTCAACTCGAGACCTCTGTCAGCTATTTCGCAAGACACCGCTGACCTCACTGCACTCACTCCTGGTCATTTTATCCGAGGTGCACCGCTTATGGCCATACCCGAGCCAAACGCAATAGACCTTTCATTGACCAATCGATGGGAGAAGATTAAAATCCTTCACCACGAATTCAGTCGACGCTGGAAGGAGGAATATCTCAAAGATCTTCAGAAGAGATACAAGTGGAAGAATCCACAGCGAGATCCTCAACCAGGCGACTTGGTAGTAGTCAAAGAAGACCCACTACCACCCACCGAGTGGCGACTCGGTCGAATAGAAGATGTTCGCCGTGGACCGGATAACTACATTCGAGTTTTGGATGTACGCACCCAAAACGGGGTTATCACGCGCCCACTTGTCAAGTTATGCTTCTTTCCTAGTGAGAACTCTTAGCTCACCAGATAGCATAACAACCAATAAAACAAAAACTTCCATTTGTTTCAGGACAAAACTATAAATCTATCCAGTTTTCCCTAATACTGTCCGAACAATTCTTCTGATCTTCTCGTTCCAGAAAATGGCAACAAAAACGGCAGTACCCTTGGCTCCTACGGCAGAAACTGAAAACTGCCTCCAATGTAGGCTCTGCCATAAATACCATCCTCTGCGCATGTGTGGCGCATTCCGGGCAATGAAGCCGCCACAACGTCTAGTAGTAGCCAGGGCACAAGGCTACTGCATGAATTGTCTGGCGCTGACACACACGACGGGCGAGTGTGATTCATCGAGCAGCTGCAAACGCTGCCATAAAGCGCATCACACCTTGATGCACCAAGGAGTATCCACACAGCGCAAGACGCCATCGCCAACTACAACAGTAAAGGTAGTGGAAAAGAAGAAAGGAGCAGCAACGACGCGCGCAAAACCAGCGCGCCCCAATCGCATGCCATCGCCGGCCGTTCAGCGCGCAAACCAACGTGCGCCTCCCAGCAAGAAAAGGCGCAACAAGGCTAGGCAACGTAAAGCGGCAGCGACGATAGTTCCAGCACCAGCGGGGCGACCGCAAAGTAAGAAGACGCGCACCATATCGCGCACTGCCACGGGCTTGCAAACGCCCGCCTTCCGCAACCGTGCAGCACGAGGCGCAATCGGAGACGCTATCCGGGCCCTGCAAACGCTACAGGATGCGTTGGGCAACGCGTCCCTGCAGGGCGGGGAGCATGTTTAAGCGCCCGCTTAAACACCATAAAAATTTATTGTAACTGCCGTGCGCGTGGAATTACCCGTCCATTCCCACTATTTCCGGGTGTCCCATCACGCGCCAATTCCTTTATCCTTTGCCTTGAATTTCGTTAGCCGATCGACAGCTTAGCTGCGGCCGTTCGAGCTAACGAAAAATCACTCTAAAACCTACAGCCCTCGCTCGCGCACGCGCACGGTAGATATTAATACGCGAACACTGCAGTGTAATCACACAAATAATAAAACAATTGTGAAATTCATTTAGACAAAAACTTCTCTGTGAATTAGATCAAATTACATTAATCAAAGTGAAATAAACAAATGTAAAATTTAGTTAAATTGAGCAAGTGCTTTTCATTTAAATTTGGGCCCGCTCGACAGCCGGCACCCCCTTAATTTAGCTCAAGTCCTTAACGGCTTGAACAACGAAAAACGCATACAATCTTAATAATGCGCATGCCCTTCCCTCTTTCAACCCGCCATCGACAAACGATTTCTTCGCGACGATGACAAAATTTACAAAAATTAGAATTCAAGTTGGTCTGAAGTTGAAGACGCATACATTCAAAGAGACCAATGTGTATACGAAAATCACACACATGCCCAAAAACTTGCCTATTCCCTTCCCCTAAACCCGTCGTCCACAAGCAGTTTCATTTCGACGACAGTAAAATTTGTAAAAATCAGAAATTCTAGTTGAGCTGAAGTCAAATACAAACACACTCAAAGGTCTCTGCATGTATATGAAAGACCAATACATACACAAAAGCATGACAACTTCTTTTCCCTCGTACCCCGAATCAACAAGCAATTCCTAGTCGACAATTTAAATTTTGCCAATTTCAAAAAATAAAACGCGAAAAAGAAGCGAGAGAAGGATTTAAACCCGCGCAGCTTGGACAAAAATCAAACGACGCTAACCATCGCGCCACGGATCACTTTGAAGTTTCGTTGGCATAATTAGTATTTATATAGATCGCTGACAACAGTATTTACAAAATCTTAAATAATATTCAAAAGAAATACTTCTGTATATGACCATATTTATATTGACATATGAACTATAATGAGGAACAAATGCAATTGTAATTTCAGTCCATAAATAAAGACAACTTCAAAATTTTTTATTAAAATAAATATTTTTGCAACTTATTTCTTTATGTCGGATTTTCTAAATCAATTTAATATCTATATATAAATTGTTGTTAAAAATATTATTTTTTTAATACTTAATATAATTTATTTTTAATATTATTTTAATATTTAAAATATAGTTATTATAATAATATTAGTTATTTAAATTTTCATTCAGCACATTTGAAATTGCCAAAGCAAAGGAATACTTAGCAGAACATCACTTGCATGTCTCTGCTAACTTTTACAGTGGCTGTTAAATAAAGTGTGGTGAATCCCTTTCAAGAAATTTTTCAGAAAATGTTCGAAGGTGGTTCGATGTGGCAACGAATTTGCACCTTCTCGTTATTATAAGTTCTCTGATGAACCGAACTTATTGCATTTTGTGTTTTAGGCGCATGAAATTCGCCCCAATACCGTTTGTTTTGATTACGTACGTTACATTGTAGGAACCCATGATGCTATATTTGTAATAAACAGGTGAAGTAAGTAGAGTAGAAAGAGACTTTGAAACTGCCTTAGCTCAACGTTGTATTTTCGAATTTGAAGGAAAGAGGAGAAAAGAAATAAAAATCGGGAATTTCAGGGGGATTTATATAAATATTGAAAATAATAAACTATTTTTTGAAAAATATGTATGTATTTAAACATTATTAACATACATATAATTGGCGCTTTATAACTGCTGAAGTATTTTTCAGCCGAGCTCTTCCTCCTATTTATGATCTGCGTCTTGATGTTTTTCCAACAAATGTAGAGACCTAGACTTAATTCTAAGCTACCTCGAAAACATCTGACAAATTTGTATGAGAAGCTTTTATTTCATGTCCGAAATACAATTAAAGGGCGTGACATTCCCAGCCGAACGACGACGGCAAATAGAAAAGATTAAGAGGACCCTCCACTGATTTTGGATAAAAAAAATCCATTTTTTTTACGCAAAAAATGAAAGCCATGTATTTGTAGAGTATGTGTTTAAATGGATTTTGCAATACGATGAATATTTTTCAAATGGCAGCTTTTGGAACACACCTGTCCCACGCACGCTGCGAGACTTTCAAAAAACTTTGAATGCGTTTTTCTCGAAACCATGTTTTCCAATCTAACTTCAATTCCCGGCTTGATCTATCCGTCCGATTTCTTTTATTTAAAAACTGTTTCAAATTATATAGTTTTTTGTAAGTCTTGAACCTAAGATTAGCATTAATAATTAATTATTTATATTTTTTAACGTAATTGAAGTGAAAAGAACGTAGAAAATTTCTCGATCTTCAAGAAATGACAACGACTTTTGATTTCAGTCTACTACAAGAGGCTGTAGGCTTGAAGTTGTTGGGTCATGTTTTTCGTCATGTTAGCCGTCATTTTCGATTTCAACTATTTTTTTGCCAGAACTAAAACCCAGTGACAGTCTGGATGATCTTAAAGGGATGATAAAACCTCTAATTAATTCAGTTTAAAATAATCTTCAAACGTCGATTTACGACTTTGCGGTAAAAAACAATTAACTTCCAACCACTGGATCTAAAGCAATATCAAGGTAACTACAAAATGACTACATGAAACTAAACCAAATTGCTGATCGCTGATGGGTCAATAACAAATTTTCCCTTTCGTTAAAAACACGACACTGGCCAATTATAAAATGCTAAGTCTGAGTTTACACGAGGAAGCTTTTTGTCGACGAAACACTCGTTTGTAGGGGAGAGGGCGACGACGAAGGAGGCAGCGCACCGTGTCGCCAGATAACGTAAATTAAACGAGAAGGCCCAGGGCGTGCTGTTTGTCAAATCGTTCCGCTGCCTCGCCAGCGAAAGGGAATTTAATAGCCTATTTCCACCGGACGTTAAATGCATTTTAGCTTAAATGCATTTAAACATCGCATTTAAATGCGAAATTCCCATTTTCAAAGTGAGTTAACTCACTTTCGGTAATTTAACAGAAAATGTTATGTTAACAGTCGATGCTGTCACTACTAATGTAAACATTTCGGAAGTTTCGGTATATTTCTTGCCAGAGTCGCGTATTTTCGGATTTAATGAGGGGCCAGATTTTTATTTTGCATGGTGAAATTTTTTCTGCAAAAGTTACTTTTTTGCATTAATATTAACATAAAAACATATATTAAGTAATTGGCGAAGTTAATGCTTCTCCTTTTTAAAAAAATAAAATAAAATAAAAATAAAAAATAAACAAAAAGCAATTGTGGAATAGAAAACGATCCCCTCAACATAAAAATATACGCGACTCTGGCAACTATCAGCTGATCAGAGAACTTAAAATAACGAGAAGGTGCAAATTCGTTGCCACATCGAACCACCTTCGAACATTTTCTGAAAAATTTCTTGAAAGGGATTCACCACACTTTATTTAACAGCCACTGTAAAAGTTAGCAGAGACATGCAAGTGATTTTCTGCTAAGTATTTCTTTGCTTTGGCAATTTCAAATGTGCTGAATGAAAATTTAAATAACTAATATTTTTAATATTTGAAATATTAAAATAATATTAAAATAAATTATATTAAGTATTAAAAAAATAATATTTTTAACAACAATTTATATATAGATATTAAATTGATTTAGAAAATCCGACATAAAGAAATAAGTTGCAAAAATATTTATTTTAATAAAAAATTTTGAAGTTGTCTTTATTTATGGACTGAAAATACAATTGCATTTGTTCCTAATCATAGTTCATATGTCAATATAAATATGGTCATATACAGAAGTATTTCTTTTGAATATTATTTAAGATTTTGTAAATACTGTTGTCAGCGATCTATATAAATACTAATTATGCCAACGAAACTTCAAATAAGTGGCATGAAATATTTAATAATATCATAGTTCAATCATAACCTACGCATTATTATTAATTATCACTTAGTAGGCAATCCATCATGATAGGTCATCTTTGATGAAACCGCAAAATCTGCCCATATTTTAGCAAACTCATTAAATTGTAAAATTTCCCAAATTGACCACAATTTGTGTGCATTAAAGGCAAATCACAATTAATTTGAATGCAAACTTCCCTTAGTTAGGCATTTACAGCACATGGCCAGCGACATTAACATATTTCACATACAACATTACAAGCGAGTAAATGTATAAATTTCCACTCGCATTACTCGAATGCTTACTTTGGCTAATTAGATTCCATAAAGTTTAGTGTAAAAGCTATTAATTCACGCTTTGCAAGAGATTTCGCAGGAATTGAACGAAGGAATGAAAGAATAAGGCAGCGTAGGAGCAGAAAAGTAGAAAACTATGCGAGAAATATGTATAAAAGTAGTTCGCTGAAGTGGATCAGCATAAACTGTTGCGAAAGAAAAGTGAACAAAAAAGTATGTAAGTTGATGTGAAGGAGTTGGAAAAAATAATGTCCGGGTGGCGAAACAGCTTCGGAGACGTATGCTAAACTTGTAAAAGTGCATGGTGATAGTGCCCTTAGTCGTGCCCAGGTATTTCGATGGCATAAAGAGTTTAAGTTTAAGTAAAGCTCGCATGAGCAAGTCGTAGGATGATTATTGCTTTTTTTGATAACCGAGGAATCGTCCACAAAGAATTTCTTCCACCGAGGTAAACCGTAAATCAAGTCTACTATCGCCAAATGCTCGAAAGATTTCGAAAACGAGTCAACCGTTGCATACCGCCCTTAGCGTGTCCCAGTATTTGGCCTCTAAAGTGATCGCCGTGTTGCAACAACCACCTTATTTGCCCGATATGTCACCCTGTGACTTTTTTTGTTCCCTAGAACAAAATCGGTGGTCAAAGCAACCCATTTTGAGCCGATTGAGGACATTTAGGCGGCCGTGACGAAAGTACTCGCGGACATCCCAGTCTAAGCGTTCCAGAAACGTTACGAAGCATGGAAAACGCGCTGGAATCGTTGTATAGCTGCCCAAGGTAACTACTTTGAAGGAAAAGGCAGAGTTGTAGAATAATTTTGAAATATACGGTTTTTATGGAATCACTCTCATTACTTAATTGTCACACCTCATAAATACCAGAGTAAGAAACAAATCTTCTTTTTTAATGGCGTTGGCACCGCTTACGCGATTATATAAAAGAGCCATTCTTCTCTTCTTTTCGCTGCCTGGCGCCAGTTGGAAATGCCAAGTGAACCCAGGTCACTCTCCACTTGATCCTTCCAACGGAGTGGAGGTCTTCCTCTTCCTCTGCTTCCACCAGCGGGTGGACGACCTGACCTAGCCAGCGTAGCCGCTGTCTCTTCATTCGCTGATCTATGTCAATATCATCGTATAGCTCGTACAGCTCATCGTTCCATCGTCTGCGGTATTCGCCGTCGCCAATGCGCAAAGGACCATAAATCGTTTGCAAAACTTTTCTCTCGAAGACTCCTAGAGCCGACTCATCAGATGATGACATTGTCCACGCTTCTGCGCCATATAGTAGGACCGGTATGATTAGCGATTTATAGAGTTTGATTTTCGTTCGCCGAGAGAGGTTTTTACTTTTCAATTGCCTACTCAGTCCAAAGTAGCACCTGTTGGCAAGAGTGATTCTGCGTTGGATTTCCAGACTGACATTGTTATTGGTGTTAATGCTGGTCCCTAGATAGACGAAATTATCTACGACCTCGATGTTATGACTGTCAACAGTGACGTGGGAGCCGAGTCGCGAATGCGATGACTGTTTGTTTGATGACAGAAGATATTTCGTCTTGCCCTCATTCACATCAAGTCTGGAGAAAGCAGAACTCACGGCGCGGTTGTTGAGGCCAATAATATCGATATCATCGGCGTACGACAGCATTCTTGTAAAAGATTGTACCTTCTCTATCCAGCTCTGCAGCGCGTATTATTTTCTCCAGCAATAAGTTAAAAAAGTCACACAATAAAGAGTCACCTTGTCTGAAACCTCGTTTGGTATCGAACAGCTCGGAGAGGTCCTTCCCGATCCTGATGGAGCTTTTAGTGTTACTTAACGTCAGTTTACATAGCCGTATAAGTTTTGCGGGGATACCGAATTCGGACATAGCGGCGTAAAGGCAGGAAACAATAGTCTCAGTAATAAATCATTTTTAAATAAAGGGTCTTTTTTAGACATGTATTTTTGAAGAAGAAATAAATCACATATAATCTAATGTTATCGCCAAGAAGGTAAGGGCATTACGGACTCTGCTGGGCAATTATGTCGAAAGAATATTTGATTCAACGCACGATTTACAAACGTTGTTCCGGATTAAGTATAGTCATTATATACTTGCAAACCAAACTCAGTATCAACCAAGTAAAAGCTGTCAAAAAGGTAAGCTCCTAAAAAAGTATCACAAATGCTACTTGAACGATAAATAAATAAAGTTATTTCTTAAGCCGGGCGACACTCTTAATTGGGAACGCTACTAACAACAACTCATCAAATTGAAGAGGGCGATTGACGAAAAGCACCAGAAATTTGCGACAAGACACGCGGCAAAAATTTTCCATCATAACAACGCTTGGCCTTATGTTGCACTAATGGTTAACAACTATTTAAAAATCCACAGTTGGGAAGTTTTGCTTAACCCAGCTCACTGGCATCCAGTTCACGACAGAGCAGGGTATCAACAATTCGCTTGATTCATTCTTGGCTGCCTAGCCGAAGCGTTTCTTTTGGGATGGAATCCACAAATCTACTGCGATTGCACTTCACTCACTCACCGCGAAAATAGAAAGTATCCTGGATCATAAAGAATACGTCTGAGCGGCCTTTCTGGACATAAGTGGGGCATTTAATAATGTAGTCAATGAGGCAAAAGTGGAAAGTCTAGAAGCAGCACAGGTAGTGTATGTCATCCTACTATGGATAGAAAGTCGGCTGAGTTGCAACGCGAAGTAGAACAAAGCCAAACTACTCAAGCTAACGGACGATATAGCTATAGTTGTTGCGGGAAATTCCTCTACACCATCAGTAACGAAATGAGAACCCCATCAAGGGTCGTACATTAGCCAGCATAGAGGTTAATGCTGACAAAACTGATACTGAGGGTACCGCTGACAAGAAAGTACAATATTCCCGCGTGTAAGCCCCTAGGCTCAATCAAGGATCATCCCGGGTGCCCGGAAAAAGTTTTTAACAACAAACTTATGTGGAAGCTAAATGTAGAGAAATAGAGTAAAAAGGCCAGTGGTACTGTACTGCGCTCTGGTATGGTGTACCGCTGCGAAAAAAACAATCCTCTTGAACCATTGTTTACAGCTCGAAATGCAGCGGGATGAAGAACAAAATAGACTACATACCCTTCTAATTTTATTTGGGATATAGGGTTTCAAGCTACGTTTAAGGAAGGCGAATGGCGCAAGAACCTTCGACGCTCAGTACAAAATGGGCCACGAATGGATCAAAAACGACTGTTGGAGTGGGCGCCGGAGCCTAATGGGCAGAGAAAATCTGCTGAGATTGCTAGTAATGCAGAAGACTATATACAAAATATCATTATATATATCGTGTTCCTTAGGAGGGAAGCAGTAGATAAGACTGCCGAGAGTGAACGACTACATATATACTGGGTTCTAGGCCACAAGGAGATTATGGGGGGGATTTGGCAAGTGAGATTGCCAAAAGGTAAGGTCTTAATAACAAACCAGAACAGGATATACAAAAGTCGCGAAAACTGTATAATAAATGCCAAAAGAGTTGGGTGTAAAATTAGAGTGAGGGGGAACGCTTTAGCGACATGCAAAACCACCAAGATCATGTGCAAGCAGAATTGGCATTAGTAGGAGTGACACATGCCAGAAGTGTTGGGTAGAAGGCATGAGTGGGACATTAGAACACCTCCTCTGTCTCTGTTTGGTCTTAGCCAGAACTCGTCTTAGATATTTCGTTACTTTGCAGTTTAAAGGAGTAGAGAGTCATCAAAATTGTATACTAAGGCTCTCTTATACTTTGGGAAATGTGTTGGCGTTCTGATGACTACTTTCTATCGCAACAAAACGGGCACTACAAAGGACCAACGAGTCTATGTAAGGCGCATCAGTCATCTAGTGTAATCTATCCTGACTTAGCTATGGAAAAATTGTTGCGGAATTGGTTATGGCTCACGAAGTTTGAGATTCTAATCTGTCTGTAATTTTTTTTTTTTTCATTCCTGTTGCCTGGTATTTTACTAAATATTAATGAACTAGTAATTTACTGGTACAATTCTGACAAATAAACAGACAATTGACCAGTTTATGGCATGAGAAAAGGCTGCAAAATAAATAAGTTAACTAAAAAAATACAATAGTAATATTATGGTTGATACTAGTCATAAATTTCGCTCGGGTTTTTGTTTTTTATGCGGATTTGTGTCTAAACGTTTTGTAAATAAATAATTAGGTAAACCTGGTATAAATGCAATTTCATTTTCAACTTACTTGGACTCATCTTTTGGGCAGGGTATGAATTTGATGCATTCTCTCTTCTGAAAGTTTGTCTCAATCCAACTGCGAGGCGCATGCTGTAGGTATTTATTGTCATAATTAGCAGGTGCGCAGGTGATTACGTAGGAAGTTTTTTGAAAACATTTAATAGAAAAAGGCTGATTAGTGGATTTAATTTTTACAAGGCTCTTGTAATTAATCTATAATAGAAATCATACTTCTTTTTATTATTTTACACTACGTTCAGACCATTTTGAAAGACGTTAATAATAATTTCTTTATTTTTTTTCGATTAAATCAATGTTATTTTCTTGTTTAGTATTGTACATTTACCAAAACAATCCTGAAAGAGAAGCACAATAGAAAACATCTTTATATAGATACATATTCACTATAAGATAAAACAACAATAATAAAGACAAACACAATATAAATATAAAAACATTAATAACAAACAAACAAAAAAACACACAAACAAACAGATAGTAAAGTTGTGAGAGAAAGTGTTTGATAGTCACAGAGGTGGTAAGAAATATTTCATTGCATTTTATTTCATTTCATTGCATTAAATTTATTGTATTTAATATTATTGTATTTAATTTATTGTATTTAATTTTATTGTATTTTATTTTATTGTGTTTAATTTTTTTGTATTTAATTTTTTTTTGTATTTAATTTTATTTTGTTTTTAATTTTATTGTATTTAATTTTATTGTATTTAATTTTATTGTGTTTAATTTTATTGTATTTAATATTATCCTATTTAATTTTATTGTATTTAATTTTATTGTATTTAATTTTACTGTATTTAATTTTACTGTATATAATTTTATTGTATTGTATTGGATGAGTGCATAAGTTCGTGCCCGATTTCAAGTGCAAACTAAAATTGAAATTTTTTGAAGAAAGCGCTTTTATTAATCAATTATGTATTCGCCATCATGTTCGGCAATCCACACCCAACGTTCAACCAATTTACGGATGCCTGATTCATAGAAATCGCGCGGTTTCTCGTTGAAAAAGGTGTCAAGGTGGTTTTTGACGTCTTCCACATTTTTAAATTTTTTTCCATTCAAATTGTTCTGCAGCGATCGAAACAAATGATAATCAGAAGGTGCAATGTCGGGTGAATATGGGGGATGCGGCATGATTTCCCAATTCATCTCCTTTAGTTTGGCCAGGGTCGGTTTTGCAACATGTGGCCTGGCGTTGTCATGATGGAAAAGAACTCCTTTGCGATTGGCCAAAATCGGACGTTTTTCATCAATTGCTTTCTTCAATTCGACCAATTGCTGACAATACTTGTTGGCAGTGATCGTTTCTCCAGCTGGCAAGAGCTCAAAATAGATCACGCCTCGGATATCCCACCAAATGCACAGCAGTACCTTCATCGGATGCAATCCACCTTTCGACATCGGTTCCGCCTCTTCGTGTGCCTGTTTCCATGTTCTTTTGCGTTGAACATTGTTGTACAGGACCCATTTTTCATCACCAGTCACGAGCCGATCCAAAAAAGGTTCGTTTTTGATCCGTCGAAGCAAAGAAATTGCTGTTGACATACGGTCCACTTTGTTCTTTTCACTCAACTGATGTGGCACCCATGTATCGAGCTTCAAAGTGTACCCAACCTTTTTTAAACGACGAAACGCAGTTGATTTGTTGACGTTCAATTCACTGGCAACCTCTTCCGTCGAAATACGTGAGTTATTCGCAACTAAAATCCTTAGAACATCGTCATCAAGCTCAGAAGGCCGTCCACTGCGAGGTTGATCTTCGAGGTTAAAATCTCCAGAACGAAATTTCGCGAACCATTTCTTTACTGTGCGGAGTGCTGGAGCACGGTCCAAATAAACTTCGCGAATATCTTTAGTTGCAGCGCCCACTGTTTTTCCTTTGCGGAATTCGTATAACATAATATGACGCATATGATCTTTTTCGTTGTTCATCTTCCATGCGTCTTTTCACTAAGCAACTCAAATCAAAATGAAGGTATTTTATGCTTGATTTACAGTTCGGACTGTCACCTTTCCAACGATATATAATATGTATATATTTCTTTCACGAGCGCCACTCTCAAACGATTCGTACGGCATCCAGCGGAATCGGGCACGAACTTATGCACTCATCAATATATCATTTTATTGTATTTAATTTTATTGTATTTAATATTATCCCACATCTCCTCAACAGAGTTCTTATGGCAGAGATACAAACAAACCAGGCCTTTAGCTCACTATAAAACGTATAACAAAAATTAATAGTATGTGTAGGAATCTACTTTAACATTTGTAACTTACAAGTTTCACCTTTTCAATTTTTATGTTACTGAATTTTTAATTTCAAATATTTTCATTTTCTGAATTATAATATTTTTCATTTTCAAACAATCAATAAGTGTTAAATAAATTTTATATTAAAAATAAAATATTAATGTGTTTATTATATATAATATATAGATAAAATCTTCTATATAAATTGGCGATCCTGCTCATCGAATTTTCCCTTAAGTTACATGCAAGATACAATTTCCAACAGAATCAGTGAACATTAAACAACAGTTGCAGCAACATCGAAGCAATAAAATATCAAATATATGTAAAATTTCGATTAAATTTTTCCAATCCTTTGGAACAAATATACAAATATTAAATACAGTGATTAATCGAATTAAAAATTTTTTTTTGAAACCTGTTAAAAACTTGAACATTATTTATATCGTGCTATCAGTTTTTCTACACCGATTTCTGTTGATGATCGAATGAAATCAATATTGCATATTAATTGAAGAATTTAACTTCTATCAATATCAGGAATTACAACAATCAACAATATTATCTATACGTAATAGAACAATCAGGTTTTTATTAATTATAACAATTTATTATTTATCTTTAAATTTATATATATATATGTCATTTAACTTTTTAAATTAAGTTAATTAATTTAAATCTTAATTAATTTTTGTCAAGTTTTTGTAAACTCTTTCTCCAAACATGCATAGATCACCCATACGCACACGTAATTTTACAACAACAGAAACACAAAATGAAATCACGAACTCTAATACAGATTTAAATACAACACAAAATTTAACATAAGACATTCATACAAATAATTTTAGACCGAATTCTAATTCCATTAAATTACCTCCGTTTTGGAATGAATGTCCTGAAGCATGGTTTTTGCTTTTGGTTTTTTCTATCCTGCCCGTCTACGCAATTCAATTACTAAATTTTCTGCTGTTCTTTGACAAGAAACCAAAAAAAGCAATTTTGTAAAAGGCAATTCAACTTCGACCCTGCTGTGATTCATTCATTGAAATTGAATCGAACAACCGAATTTTTAAAGACAAAATAAATTACCGCTGTTTTGGAATGAATGTCCTGAAGCATGGTTTTTACTTGTTGAAGGACAATTTGAAATTAACAACATTTATAATGATAACATTAACTTTCAAAATGTTTTAATTGCTCTTCAACGAGAAACTATTTTCAAAATTATCGATGTTGTCGAATAAATATGAAACAATTAAGAAAGTTCTTTGTGAGAGATTTTCGCTTAGTGAAGAAAAGAGATTAGAACAATTATTTTCAAATACTGAACTTGGTGATCGTTCACCTTCAGAGCTTTTTAGATACGTGTATATGAAATCTTTAACTGGTTTAGATTCAATTGTTAATCATGAATTACTTTTCAAATTATGGATTCGTAAACTACCTCAACAAATTCAAATTCATTTAACTTCTTCTAGTAATCAAAATAAAGATGAACTTGCTATTTTGGCTGATAAAATTTTCGATTTAATTCATAAACCTCAAGTATCTGCAATAACTTCAACCTTTAATAATAATAATAATATTTTAGAACAATGTATTAAAAATTTAACTGACTTAACAACTGGAATATATCAAACTTTAAACAAAATTACAGAAGATATTAATGAATTGCAAATTAGATCTATATCTAGATCTAGAGATAGATATAGATCTAGATCAAGAAATTCATCAAGACCCAGGAATAATAATAATCAAAATAATATTTGTTGGTATCATCAAAAATTTAAGAATAATGCCTTCAAATGCGTTTAACCTTGCAATTTTAAAATAAACACAAATATTTCAAATGCAAATCCTTTAAACTAAAACGTTCCATTATGACGGTGGCTGATAATGGAAATATTAGTAAACTTACACGTCGCCTTTTTATTTTCGATAAATTTAACAAACTAAATTTTTTGATTGATACAGGCGCAATCGTTTCAGTTATACCTTCTTCAAAATTCAAATCATTTAAAAGAAATTCTGATCTTAAACTTTCAGCTGCAAATGGATCTAATATAGAAACATTTGGAACAAAACTTTTAAAACTTGATTTAGGTTTAAGAAGAGATTTCGAATTTCCATTTATTATTGCCGATATTTCAACTCCAATTATTGGTGCTAATTTTTTAGAAAAACTTGGAATTTTAGTAGATATCAAAAATAAAGAAATTGTCGCGTACTGGCCGCAACAAAAAACTTCTTTTGTGTTTGTTTGTTCATTTCCTACTACCTCTTGTAGTTCGGCGAGATGGAGCAACAACTTGCTCTTCAGCTCCATCTGCTGAGTCATCTCGCCGTCGCTTCCCGGTCGCGCCCGTCCGATTCGCGAAAGGCACCATTCAATTTTCGCCATCGCTTTCGCTCCATGCGATGGCTTGCCTCCACCCGAAACCGATAAAATTAATTTCTCTACCTCCCCCAGTTTCGACTCGACCGCCGTCTTATCCTCGTCGAAACTGAAGGGGTAGTCCTGAAAGAGGTTTACCGACCCTCTTTTCTCTAACAAACGCGACGCCCTAATCGATTTCCTCATGGCTTCGACCGTACCGATTGGAAGGCCGCGTGCCTCCATCTCGTACGCGAGCTCATCTTGGGCTAAACGATTTATTTCCATGTTAAAATACAAAAAAAATAAACTCGAAAAACCAAAAAGAAAATATTTATTTAAATAAATCAAAAAAAATTTGTTTAATTTTAATCAAAATTAAAAAAGCTATTACCCTAATGCAATTTCCGCGTTGCCCTATACTGGCTCAACAAAAGACCCTATCACGAAAACAACAAAAGAGCCTAACCACAAAAAAACAAAAAAAATTAATAAAATAAAAAACAAATATTGTCTACTCCGACAACACAACTATTAACAAAAAAAAACAAATTTTTTTTTTTTTTTTTTTTTTTTTTTTTTTTTTTTTTTAAAAAACACAAATTCTGCAATTTACTTTACACAAAAATACAATACTATTGAAATGCTGTATATCATTGTAGCCCACTAGATGCCTACACCGTGTCTATGAAAAAATAGTAAAAATGGTTAAAAAAATGTTACATCTAATCAACGCAAGCAGCAAAGTCTTAAACAATTTTTAACTAAATGAAATCAATCAGAGAACTTAAAATAACGAGAAGGTGCAAATTCGTTGCCACATCGAACCACCTTCGAACATTTTCTGAAAAATTTCTTGAAAGGGATTCACCACACTTTATTTAACAGCCACTGTAAAAGTTAGCAGAGACATTCAAGTGATTTTCTGCTAAGTATTTCTTTGCTTTGGCAATTTCAAATGTGCTGAATGAAAATTTAAATAACTAATATTATTATAATAACTATATTTTAAATATTAAAATAATATTAAAAATAAATTATATTAAGTATTAAAAAAATAATATTTTTAACAACAATTTATATATAGATATTAAATTGATTTAGAAAATCCGACATAAAGAAATAAGTTGCAAAAATATTTATTTTAATAAAAAATTTTGAAGTTGTCTTTATTTATGGACTGAAATTACAATTGCATTTGTTCCTCATCATAGTTCATATGTCAATATAAATATGGTCATATACAGAAGTATTTCTTTTGAATATTATTTAAGATTTTGTAAATACTGTTGTCAGCGATCTATGTATATAAATACTAATTATGCCAACGAAACTTCAAAGTGATTTTTGTCCAAGCTGCGCGGGTTTAAATCCTTCTCTCGCTTCTTTTTCGCGTTTTATTTTTTGAAATTGGCAAAATTTAAATTGTCGACTAGGAATTGCTTGTTGATTCGGGGTACGAGGGAAAAGAAGTTGTCATGCTTTTGTGTATGTATTGGTCTTTCATATACATGCAGAGACCTTTGAGTGTGTTTGTATTTGACTTCAGCTCAACTAGAATTTCTGATTTTTACAAATTTTACTGTCGTCGAAATGAAACTGCTTGTGGACGACGGGTTTAGGGGAAGGGAATAGGCAAGTTTTTGGGCATGTGTGTGATTTTCGTATACACATTGGTCTCTTTGAATGTATGCGTCTTCAACTTCAGACCAAATTGAATTCTGATTTTTGTAAATTTTGTCATCGTCGCGAAGAAACTGCTTGTTGATGAAGAGTGGAAGAAGGAAGGGCATGTGCATTATTAAGATTGTATGCGTTTTCCGTATACATATTAAAATGCTTGAATGTATGCGTTTTCACTTTGGCGTGACTTGAACATCAATTTCTGATTTTTAGCAAAATCTGACTTCGCTTGAGGAAATTGTTTGTTGATGAAGAGTAGAAGGGAAGAGGGTTTGTATGCGGTAGTTGTTTTTGTTGCATTTATGCTTCTTCTTATAGCAAATAGCTTTTTGAATAGAGAAGTGCGCAGAGAAGTAAAACGAGCTGCGCATATGGAGTTGTTTTTGTAATTGATAGTATGAATGAATGGCTTGTGGTTATGAATGAATGAAAATATTTGAAGTTATTTGCTTTTAAATGACTTTATGCATGTTTTAGGTATTACATACATATTTGCATGCATACATACATACATACATACATATGTTTAATATATATAAAATATTTAATTAATATTAAAATAAAAATTTATAAAAATATTTTATATAAAATATCTATTTAATTTTCTAATTTCTTTTCGTAGATTTTTCCAATTTATTTTATGACTTAGTTTAAATGTTATATTTATTTATAACTATTAAGAATTATTCAATCCAAAAATCAAGCATATTTTATCCACCGGCAAAGATGCATACATACATATGTTTGTATGTATGTACATATTATGTCTTCATTTGTAAACACACATCATCACCATGACAACATACATATATACATACATTCATATATGCCGGCTAGTTGAACTTGCAAAAAATATTCTTCGCATCGTCAACAAAGCGTATACCGCAAGCAATACCTCTCCCCGCGCGCAGCTCTTCCACAAGCCACAGCTCACAAAAATCAGAAGTTGAAGAAATTTCTGTATTCGCTGCGCATAAACATACTGTCGATAACGCGAACAAATGAACTGCAATTCAAAAATGAATATTCCTTAAACGTCCGAAAACCAAATGATTTCAATAAATATAATTCGGAATCAGATTTAAAAGAGTTTAGAAATACAAAATTATTTCAAAATGTGGGAAAATTTGGCAATACTACATCTTTAATTCACATAAATTAATGGGCATACTCATTTGTAATCATGTTCGCATTGTTCGCCTACACGCGCGCGCACTATGTAAATCAGCGAAGTCGATTGTTGACGAAGTGCGCGCGGGGAGAACATATTCTTTCGCATACTTAACTGAATACGAAGAAGAAAAAGTAATGTTCTATTTCTTTGATTCGGTATAAGTAGAGAATATGCCACAAGTTTTTTAAGTGGTGTAGTGGCATAGTTGATATCGTGCAATTGCTACATGCAATTTTGGTATTTTTGCTTCTGGTGCAAGTTCAAATTACTTTCGCAGGGGCCAATATCACTAACTCAAAATAATTTATTTTTTTATTTTTATTTATTATATTTTATTTTTATTTTTATATTAATAAAAAATTAATAACGTAATAAACATAAAAATAAAAAAAATCATTTGTAAAATTTATTTTTATGTGGTGCTGTGGCATAGTTATTAGCGCGTGCGTATGTACATATGTACATATACATATGTATTGTATTTGTATTTTTGGTGTTTTGTTTCTCATTTATTTTATATTATTTTAAATTATAACTACATATTTATAAAAAAATATTTATATAATAAATAAATCTCTTGTAGATTTGTAAATAATGAATATAAAAATAAAAAAAATATTATATATAAAATAGATGTTTAGAAAAATTCTGAAATATTAAATTTTTTTTTACATTTTTTTATTAAATAAAAACGAAATGGCGTTGGAAATACAATTTAAAAATTAATTCATTTCATTGGTTTTCATGATATTTCTATTTTATTTTGATTGGTTTTATTTAATTTGTAGTGAATAACAGTTTTTCCTTATGTTAAATTATCAAATCTGTTAGTTTACAGCCAAATTTAACAGAGTGGTGAATCCCTTTCCAGATTTTTTCTAGCTCTGTAGAAATTTCAATCGAGCATCGAACCAAAAGTCAATTGCACCTTCTCGTTATTATAAGTTCTCTGATTGATTTCATTTAGTTAAAAATTGTTTAAGACTTTGCTGCTTGCGTTGATTAGATGTGACATTTTTTTAACCATTTTTACTATTTTTTCATAGACACGGTGTAGGCATCTAGTGGGCTACAATGATATACAGCATTTCAATAGTATTGTATTTTTGTGTAAAGTAAATTGCAGAATTTGTGATTGATTTTTGCTTATCTTTGTGTATACGTGTAGATAGTGTTGTGTTATGGCTATACAATGTTGGGTATACGGCTATGTTTGCGAATTTTTTTAACACTATGTAACGACAGCCTTTCTCTTAGTACTTATATGACTGTATCTATGTGTATGCGTGTATCTACCACACTGGGACGTCGATGTAATGTTGCCTACCTTTAAGGGCCCTGTGGCTCGATAAAGCAGTGCTAGGTTTGCAAAACTGCAAATTTTGTGGAAGTTAGTTAGAGCAGATATTACTTCGAGGGGATATTTATAAAATAACATTTCTCTGGTCGGCTAGATGAACGGCTTGAAGAAAACGTTACTCAAACCAGAAGTTCGAAAAAAGTTCACAGTGCCAGCCGTGTATGAAAAATAAAAGGTGTTTAATAAAAGAAAAAAAAAAGTGTCACGATCGCTATAATCACTAAACAAAAAAAAAAAAAAATCAAGGAATAAAACAAAATTGAGGATATCTTGGTAAGTTTCAACAATAAATAACTCTAGCATAGTAAATAATATTAAAATAAATATTAAATAATAAGATAAATAACAGCATCGTTCTTTTGTTTAGGTCGCCAGCAAAGTAATGCAAAAGGACCTCTTTGGTAATAAGCTATATCGTGGAAGAGGTTGTAAACAACACACTTCGATCAGCACAGAAAAGTAGGCCATTGGAAAGAGGCCAATGCCCGAATATACCTAAACGCTCAACTTTGGAAACAACCATCGCTGCTGTAAAAGTGCAACAACAATAAACACAGAATTACCCGGAGTACCAGCAATTGTGGATAACATTAGTTTTGTTTGATCTGAGTCCGATTGCGTTTCAAATAGTTTTTTTTTGCAACCAAGTTTCATAAATATTCAGATGAAAAAAAAAATTAAATGTTCATATAAAAATACTCAATAACTTGTTGATCGTAAATCCTACAAACATGCCTTTCTACATATTTACTTTATGCATATTCACTTTATTTACTTTATTTATTTTACTTTAGTACAATACTTTGCATTTTTTTTTCTTCTTCTTTTTCTTTCGCTAAGCAAATTTATCTATAATCCAGGTTAGGGAAACTTACCTGTTACCAGGCATGTTAGTTTTCTTATAAGAATAGATTAAGTTAAACATTTTTTGCTTTGGTGAAACTTAGATTTAATTTTGCTAAATTCACAAACCACATCTTGTAAGTTTCATTTTTTTTCTATTATCCTTACCCGGCATTCGCGAACATAAGATATATATATATTTTTATGGCTTGTTTCATCTTCATCGTTTAAATTTTTTTTTGCCTTACTTAATATCAATATTTCGTAACCTTTTCGTTTAATTCGGTTCGAAATAATGCTTAATCCTTAACATAAACAACTCTAGTTAGGATTAATATATGCATATATAGATATATATATATATATATATATGTAAATACGCGTATGTAGGGAATATATGTATGCATACTCTTGTTTTCAGCCTTCCAGTGTCATCGCGAATTGTTGGTACCATCAACGCGGGACAACAAGGTGAGTGAAAATACTCAGTGCTACAAATACACGTTTATACATATATACATACAGCCGAAATATGGAAACAGAAGACGTGTTCTAACGTCTCACTAATGGTTTTCTTCTTGCACTTGCTATACTTTATCACTACTACTAAAGCCCAATTTCCATGCATGGGATGCAATAGATTATGCCCCGTTATTAGGCCTATTTTTCCTATTTTGGTTCGTCAGTAAGACGAATGGCAATTTTGACAATGTCATTAGCAATGTCGCTATCCATAATGCCCTTTTGGCATGTAACACAGTATTTATGCAGCCGTTTAACCTCGGCCGCTCTGCCTACCGCTTCCCTGCTCTCAGTATACTTTCTGACGCAATAGGTTGTGAGATTATTGCCTTAATTTCCGTTTGTTTGTCGACATATATATTGATATTTTGTATATAGTTTTCTGCATAAAATTAATAACGTAATAAACATAAAAATAAAAAAAATCATTTGTAAAATTTATTTTTATGTGGTGCTGTGGCATAGTTATTAGCGCGTGCGTATGTACATACATATGCATATGTATTTGTATTTTTGGTGTTTTGTTTCTCATTTATTTTATATTATTTTAAATTATAACTACATATTTATAAAAAAATATTTATATAATACATAAATCTCTTGTAGATTTGTAAATAATGAATATAAAAATAAAAAAGTATTATATATAAAATAGATGTTTAGAAAAATTCTGAAATATTAAATTTTTTTTACATTTTTTTATTAAATAAAAACGAAATGCGGTTGGAAATACAATTTAAAAATTAATTCATTTCATTGGTTTTCATGATATTTCTATTTTATTTTGATTGGTTTTATTTAATTTGTAGTGAATAACAGTTTTTCCTTATGTTAAACTATCAAATCTGTTAGTTTACAGCCAAAATTTAACAGAGTGGTGAATCCCTTTCCAGATTTTTTCTAGCTCTGTAGAAATTTCAATCGAGCATCGAACCAAAAGTCAATTGTACCTTCTCGTTATTATAAGTTCTCTGATCAATGCCTGATGGTTGCTGCAGGTTGCGAAAAAGAGCGAATACTGCTGCAGATATTACCGAAACACAAAAAAAAAACACAGAACACATCTAAACAATGAAATCTCTTTTTCCTTAAGCTGGCGCTAAGGCGCAGCATATCAGCGCTGTGTCATAGCAACACGTAGCAGAGAACTTATAATAACGAGAAGCAGAGAACTTAAAATAACGAGAAGGTGCAAATTCGTTGCCACATCGAACCACCTTCGAACATTTTCTGAAAAATTTCTTGAAAGGGATTCACCACACTTTATTTAACAGCCACTGTAAAAGTTAGCAGAGACATGCAAGTGATTTTCTGCTAAGTATTTCTTTGCTTTGGCAATTTCAAATGTGCTAAATGAAAATTTAAATAACTAATATTTTTAATATTTGAAATATTAAAATAATATTAAAAAAAATTGTATTAAGTATAAAAAAATAATATTTTTAATAACAATTTAAATATCGATATTAAATTGATTTAGAAAATCCGACATAAAGAAATAAGTTGCAAAAATATTTATTTTAATAAAAAATTTTGAAGTTGTCTTTATTTATGGACTGAAATTACAATTGCATTTGTTCCTCATCATAGTTCATATGTCAATATAAATATGGTCATATACAGAAGTATTTCTTTTGAATATTATTTAAGATTTTGTAAATACTGTTGTCAGCGATCTATATAAATACTAATTATGCCAACGAAACTTCAAAGTGATCCGTGGCGCGATGGTTAGCGTCGTTTAATTTTTGTCCAAGCTGCGCGGGTTCAAATCCTTCTCTCGCTTCTTTTTCGCGTTTTATTTTTTGAAATTGGCAAAATTTAAATTGTCGACTAGGAATTGCTTGTTGATTCGGGGTACGAGGGAAAAGAAGTTGTCATGCTTTTGTATATGTATTGGTCTTTCATATACATGCAGAGACCTTTGAGTGTGTTTGTATTTGACTTCAGCTCAACTAGAATTTCTGATTTTTACAAATTTTACTGTCGTCGAAATGAAACTGCTTGTGGACGACGGGTTTAGGGGAAGGGAATAGGCAAGTTTTTGGGCATGTGTGTGATTTTCGTATACACATTGGTCTCTTTGAATGTATGCGTCTTCAACTTCAGACCAACTTGAATTCTGATTTTTGTAAATTTTGTCATCGTCGCGAAGAAATCGTTTGTCGATGGCGGGTTGAAAGAGGGAAGGGCATGCGCATTATTAAGATTGTATGCGTTTTTCGTATACATATTAAAATGCTTGAATGTATGCGTTTTCACTTTGGCGTGACTTGAACATCAATTTCTGATTTTTAGCAAAATCTGACTTCGCTTGAGGAAATTGTTTGTTGATGAAGAGTAGAAGGGAAGAGGGTTTGTATGCGGCAGTTGTTTTTGTTGCATTTATGCTTCTTCTTATAGCAAATAGCCTTTTGAATAATAATATAATTGATAGTATGAATGAATGGATTGTGGTTATGAATGAATGAAAATATTTGAAGTTATTTGCTTTTAAATGACTTTATGCATGTTTTAGGTATTACATACATATTTGCATGCATACATACATACATACATACATATGTTTAATATATATAAAATATTTAATTAATATTAAAATAAAAATTTATAAAAATATTTTATATAAAATATCTATTTAATTTTCTAATTTCTTTTCGTAGATTTTTCCAATTTATTTTATGACTTAGTTTAAATGTTATATTTATTTATAACTATTAAGAATTATTCAATCGAAAAATCAAGCATATTTTATCCACCGGCAAAGATGCATACATACATATGTTTGTATGTATGTACATATTATGTCTTCATTTGTAAACACACATCATCACCATGACAACATACATATATACATACATTCATATATGCCGGCTAGTTGAACTTGCAAAAAATATTCTTCGCATCGTCAACAAAGCGTATACCGCAAGCAATACCTCTCCCCGCGCGCAGCTCTTCCACAAGCCACAGCTCACAAAAATCAGAAGTTGAAGAAATTTCTGTATTCGCTGCGCATAAACATACTGTCGATAACGCGAACAAATGAACTGCAATTCAAAAATGAATATTCCTTAAACGTCCGAAAACCAAATGATTTCAATAAATATAATTCGGAATCAGATTTAAAAGAGTTTAGAAATACAAAATTATTTCAAAATGTGGGAAAATTTGGCAATACTACATCTTTAATTCACATAAATTAATGAGCATACTCATTTGTTGTTGTTGTTGTTGTTGTAGCGGTTCGCTAACCCCGCTTAGGGCAGGTAAAAATCAGTCTAAGTCGCCGAGGTCATCTAACGGAAGGTCCAGGAAACGTGCTGTTTCGACAGGGTTGGACCAAAGGGAGAGGGGGGTTAGATGGGTAGGTTTAAGGGGGCATGTGAAGAGGTGGTTAGTATCGTGCGGGGACTCTCCACATGCAGGGCATACGTTGGGTATGCTGGGGTCGAGTCTGGATATGTAGGAGTTTAACCTGCTACAGTATCCAGATCTGAGTTGTGCCAGAGTCACTCGGGTCTCTCGAGGCAGCTCGAGCTCACTGTCTGCGATGGGTGGTGGTTTGGATCCGAGTACGCCATTCACTGGGAGGGAGTCTAGGAAGGTGTTAACTGACTCCTGGTGAATGGCGTTCAGTGCCTGTCGGTAAGCCGTCCTGTCTAGCGGTTGTTGGATGTGGTGCTGAATGGTGCTGTCGTAGTCAAGTACTCCCTTCCTGATGTGCCTAGGCGGAGGCTCCGCTTCTAGGAGGTGCCTGCTAGGGTGCTCCGCGCGGTGGCATCCCAACAGGAACTGCTTGCACAGCAAAGCATTATGCTCCTTAACTCGTAGCATAGATGCTTCGCTGTGCAAGTGGTGTTCCGGTGACATCAGGAGGTTTCCTGTCGCAGTCCTAAGGGCGGTGTTCTGACAGGCCTGTAATTTTCTCCACTGCGTCTCGTTTGTCCCCGGCGCCCAAATCGGTGCAGCGTAATTTACGACCGGCCGGCCAATTGCTTTGTAGGTTGCCAGCAAGGTTTCTTTATCTTTACCCCATGTGCTGCCGGCTAGCGCTTTGAGTATTTTGTTGCGGCCCTGGAGTTTTGCGGCAATTGCGGTCGTATGCGGAGTGAAGGAGTGCAGGCTATCGAATGTGACCCCTAAAATCTTAGGGTTGTTTACAGTTGGAATTTTCACGTCATCAACTTTCACATCGAGTTCTAGCCGGTACTCCTTCGTCCAGCTGGTGACGAGGGTAGCCGAGGATTTTGTCGGTTGAATTTTTAAATGTATTGCAGTGAAGAAACGGGAAAGATCAGCGAGGTAGCCGTTCACTTTCGAACATAGGCTATCAATATCCTGGCCGGACGCCAATATCGAACAATCATCGGCATACGAGGTTAGTGAGACTCCTTCTGGTGGAGGAGGGAGCTTCGAAATATAAAAATTAAACAGTAGCGGGGAGAGGACACCACCCTGCGGAACCCCCTGTTTAATTTTCCTCAATTTAGATGTTTCACCTCGGAATATGACCGATGATTGACGACCATTCAGGTAGCCCATGACCCACCTCTGCAACCCCGGCGGTAATGAGGATTCCTCAATGTCACTGAGTAGCACTGAATGATTTACAGTGTCAAAAGCTTTTGACAAGTCCATCGCTACCAGGACAGTTCTCGCACAGGGTCGGTTTTGGTTTAGGCCATTGACCACCTGGGTGTTTATGGCGTTAAGTGCTGTTGTGGTGCTGTGCACTTTTCGGAAGCCATGCTGATGTGCTGCTGGACGCAGATGGTGAGTAAAACTCGGGAGCAGTAAGGCCTCAAGCGTCTTCGCTACTGGGGAGAGGAGAGTTATCGGCCGATAAGACTCTCCTTTGTTGGCTGGTTTCCCCGGTTTGAGTAGCGGGACCACCCTACCGGTCTTCCACAAATCTGGTATGATTAGGGTAGTCAAAGACAAATTGAGGACCTTAGTGAGGTATTCTGCTCCCGCTGGTCCAAGATGTTTTAGCATCAGCATGCTTATTCCGTCAGGGCCGATGGATTTGGAGGCTTTCGCCTTCCCGATAACCCCCTGAACCTCTTCTCTGGAGAAATCAAGCGCCGCGCTTGTGTTTGGCAGTTTGCGCATACGACGGGTTACACGTCTTTTCGCTTTGTCTACCGAAGGATGCAGTGTAAAAAGCCGGCTAAAATAGCTCGCGCATCTCTTCGGGTCCGACGAGGCGCGATCACCGAATGAAATTTCCACCCGGTCATCGCGTCTAGTCGGGTTAGACAGCGACTTGACTGTAGCCCAGAGCTTGGTTGCCCCAGAGGAGAGATTGCAGGACCTTAAGTGCTCCTCCCACTTTTTCCGCTTGTGCTTGTTTACAACAGTCCGAATCTCCGCATTTAAATCTCTGATTAAGGGATTCCCGGGATCGGAGTTACGGAGGATGTCGCGCCTTGCTGCTAAAGCCGCCGCTTCGGACGGGAAGTTAGGGCGGATTTCCGCAATTCGGCCTGCCGGGATGAAGCGGGCGGCAGCGGTCACAACTATCCTGCGGAATGATCTTTCACCAGAGGTGACGTCTGTTGGAGTGGAGAGAGCACTGAAGGCGTTCTCAGTGAATTCCGTGAAGCCGGTCCAGTTAGCTTTTTTGAAGTTAACGAAGGTCCGGTGGTCCGCGGAAACAAAGTCGGGAGGTCTGTCAATCGAGATGTGTATGGGTAAGTGGTCCGATGCTAGTGTCAGTATAGGTCGCCAGACTATACTGTTTATCAGACCAGCACTCGCAATTGTTATGTCGGGCGAGCTTTGGCAATTACCCACAACTCTGGTGGGGGTGTTGTCGTTCTTTGTGCAGAATGTCGAATCGTCTATCTGTTCCGCCAGCTCCATTCCTCTACGGTCATTTGACAGGCTAGAATGCCAAAGATCGTGGTGCGCGTTAAAGTCGCCCAAAACCAAACGGTTTTCGCCTCTGAGTAGCGCACCTATAACAGGGCTATATCCAACTGGGCAACTTGTAACGGGAGGAATGTATATATTAAATATTTCGAGCTCGGCATCGCCTGACCGGATAGCTATGCCCTGACATTCTAGGGTAGTATCCCTGCGGTCGATGTCGCCGTCGATACGACGATACTGCACGGTGTTGTGCAGGATGAACGCCAGACCCCCTCCATGGTCTCGCTCGCGATCCTTGCGGATTATGTTGTATCCGGCCCGACTCGAAAGATCCGAGCGGGCGGTCAGCTTAGTTTCCTGGATCGCAGCAATTGACAGATGCTCCCGGCTCATATAGTCGACTATCTCGTCGATCTTCCCCTGGAGTCCGTTGCAGTTGAATTGAAGGAGTCGAGTCCGTCTCGGGGGAACGTTCGTGATACGGGGGGTGAGGGAGTGGTGCGTGGATGACGTGTGTTGCTGCTGTAATACCCGCTGAGGTTGGTTCCGCACGTTGGTGTTGGTTGGCGGTGTTGTTGTGTTTACAGGCGGGGGTAGACTCCTACAGCAAGGGGCAACGTACGCATCACTCCACTCACGGGTGGTGCGCAGGCCCGAGCACGTCCGAAAATGACACCAGCCGGAGCAAGAATTGCATCTGACTGAGGTCACATTCCGACGTACTAAGGCCTGACACACGGAACAGACTGTGCGGGGGACTAGGAGCTGCTGGGTAGCCCTCGCACGGGAGGAGGATCAGGAGCTGGTTGTGGGAGGGGAAGGGGGTGAGGGTTGGCGGGAGTCATGCTGCGGGGAGCTCCGGGAGACCGTGGAGGTCTGCGGGTTACCCAAAGTGGGTAAGTGTGCTGAAGACACTGCCGTGGAGGCTAGGGGCGCACTTGGGCGCTGGCAACATGGGGCCACATAACGTGTGGTCCACTCCCTATGTGTCTTAAGGCCTGAACAGACCTTAAGATGACTCCAACCATTGCACTGGTTGCACCTAACCGAGGTGGAGGAGTGGTGGAGTCTTTTGGTGCACACGCAGCAGAAATAGTCCGTCGGACCAGGGTTGGTTTCTACGCCAGCCATGATTAGAAGGATTTGAAGCAACCCAGCTGCGAGGTATTGCTCCGATGGCGCACTTAAACTAATTTTACCTGTTGACCTAAACGGGGTTAGGTCGCCGAAAGGGTGACAGCCCTTGGCCGGATAAAATCCGGGTCAACTCCGGTACGTAGAACCGGCTGTCGTGAGAGTTGCATACTCATTTGTAATCATGTTCGCATTGTTCGCCTACACGCGCGCGCACTGTGCAAATCAGCGAAGTCGGTTGTTGACGAAGTGCGCGCGGGGAGAACATATTCTTTCGTACATTTAACTGAATAAGAAGAAGAAAAACCAATGTTCTATTTCTTTGATTCGGAATAAGTACAGAATATGCCACAGTTGTTTTATGTGGTGTTGTGACACAGTTGATAGCGCGCAATTGCTATATGCAATTTTGGAATTTTTGCTTCTGGTGCAAATTCAAATCACTTATTCAAAATAATTTATTTTTTTATTTTTATTTATTATATTTTATATTTTTTTTATTTTAATAAAAAATTAATAACGTAATAAACATAAAAATAAAAAAATATCATTTATAAAATTTTTTTTATGTGGTGCTGTGGCATAGTTATTAGCGCGTGCGTATGTACACACATATACATATGTATTTGTGTTTTTGGTGTTTGATAACAGTTTTTCCTTATGTTAAACCATCAAAACTGTTAGTTTACAGCCAAAATTTAACAGAGTGGTGAATCCCTTCCGAGATTTCTTCTAGCTCTGTAGAAATTTCAATCGAGCATCGAACCAAAAGTCAATTGCACCTTCTCGTTATTATAAGTTCTCTGGTCGAGTTCGTTCAACTCGGTAACCGCTACCAAAGTTGTTGACAAGTCGCTCTTTTAAAGGTCTTTGAACTTTACATTTACTGTAGAATAAGTAGGTCCAGAAGGCAATGACCTTAGAGCCTGCAATAGGAAAATTGCTAAGAGCCGTAAGTAGGCAAATTAAAAGAACTGCAATTAGATGTATGTATATAGTTAAGTTTGTACGGAATATGTATACATATGTACTGTATAGAAAAACAGATTTGATTTACCGGAATTAAATAAATTTATTAGCGGCAAGAAGAATTATAAGTTCTCTGCTTTTGCAACCTGTGTTGGAAACTCGCACGGCGATGTGAACTTGACTCCATACGCCTAATGTTTGTGAGGAGCCCTTAGCCCAACTGCTACGCCAGCCAAGTAGGAAGGATTCATGACTTAAAACACGAAACTGAAGTCGCCTTTGCAGCCATTGGGGGCTACACAATCGAAAATGTGTTGAAAAAATGGGTCGAGGGACAAAATAGAATGGGCTACTGCAGGGCCGGTAGCGGCAGTCGTATGAATAAATAGTATTCCTTCATTAACAGGTATATTGAGGCAATGAGAAATATTTATGAGAACTTTTTATAACAATTTTAAAACGCATAATTTTCCTTTATATTTTTCGCATTAATTAATGAACATTTGAAATCCATTTCATTTTCACAGAAAGTTTTGCAGCAAAAGTGTGTTAATACAATAGGTAGATAAACGACATAATCGCATATATATCAAGCATAAATAAATTAGTAGCAATATCTATTATGCCAGTACCAGTTGATTAAAACAATGAATAACTGTATTAAATGCTGTTGTTTTATACGTATGTACAATAAAGAATTTTGATTCATAAATTCAAAACACTACTTTTCAATCAATTGTTAGATGATTTTCGAAACAGTGCCGTTTCACATCATAATCACTGGCATAATCTCATCATGCACTTAATTAAAGCCAACGAAGTACATTCAAATAAATAAAAATGAATAATAATAATAACAATAATAATAATAGTATTGCCTCAACAATCAAAACACTATGTAGGGGTGTATGTTTATACATATGTATGTTCGTTTGTTTTGGGTTGCTCCAAAAGAAGCCGACAGTTATAAGCTGTCACTTTTAGCTTGCTTTAGGAAAAAAGTACACGTAATTTAGTTTACATTTCTTTGTTTGACGTCAATTTTCATAAGGAGCCCACAAAAGAACATTTCGCCATATTTTACTTTATTATTTCCTTAAAGGAAGGTTGCTAAAAACTTGCATTATTTGTATGATGATAAGGCATTAAAAGAAACACAGTGTCGAAGTTGGTTTGTCAAATTCCGTTCGGGAGATTTTTCACTCAAAGATAAGCCTCAATCAGGTCGGCCAAGTGAAGTTGATGATGACGATATCAAGGTTTTAACCGAATCGGATCGTCATGTAACTGAGCATGAAATTGGAGAGAAGTTAAGTATACCAAAATCAATCGTTCATAATCATATACGACGTCTTGTACTTGAAAAAAAAATTGATATTTGGGTACCACATGAATTGAAAGAAATTCATTTAACAAGCCACTTCAACGCTTATGATATGCATCTTAAACGCAATGAATATGATCCGTTTGTGAAGCAAATCATAACTGGAGACGAAAAATGGATTGTTTACAATAACGTCAATCGAAAACGATCGTAGTCCAAGCATGATGAAGCGCCACAAACCACTTTAAAGGTTGATATTCACCAACAGAAGATTATGCTGTCAGTTTGGTGGGATTGGAAGGGTGTGGTATATTTTTAACTGCTTCCAAGGAACCAAACGATTAATTCGAATCTCTACTGTGAGCAACTAAACAAATAATACAATACAACTGAACAAAGAATGCATCCATTAACGAGAAGCGGCCGGAATTGATCAGTCGTAAAGGTGTCATGTTCCACCAGGGCAACGCTAGACCGCACACATCTTTGATCATATATTTCCCTGACCTTGCTTCGATATTTGCAGAACTCATTAAATGGTAAACATTTTTTTTTTGCAGATAAAGGCCCGAAGTTCTATGAGTGTGGAAAAATGATGTCGCCGGAACGACGGCGAAAGGTCATGCAACAAAATGGAAATTACATAATTGACTAAAGTTCATATTAAAATTTAAGAAAATATATTTATTTTCTTTTAAAAAATCGCCGGTTTCTTTTGGGGCAACCCAATATGTTTGTAGTACAAATAGCTGCAGAACTACATGAAAAAGCTTTAACTGCTAGCTAGATACAATAGATACATTTTTATAGTATACAATAATTTATTACACTCTACCACTCACGGATTTTCCGAATTAATTGCGAATATGAACGCATATATTAGTTCGCGCGGAGAAAAAAAATTAAGAAAAAAATTGAAAGGAAAAAAAAAATATTTATTCATTTTAGTCAAATGCGCGAAACACATTTGTTGTAGATAACAACAACAACACACACACTCATATACGCACATAAAATGATAACGATAAGGTCAGTAGCATGTCAAATGTAGCCCAGAAGTTCGTTTAAAAGTGAGATTAGTTGCTTATCTTATTTTGGATATTTTTTGGTGTAGTAAATTTTCTTTAAAATTGTTTAAATACGTAATGCAAGCGGAGCGGCATAGAAAAAGCAAAACATGCATTGCATATGTCGGGGTAATGTCAGCTCGGTCATTTGATCTGCAATAGGTGTAGCTTGGATTGAGAGAATGCCATTGACAGAGAGCTTACGAAAGTGAATTGCGTTTGAAGTCTGTCGGTACTGCCGTACTCTCCAGCGGTTTTTGTGTACGATGCTGTACGGAGTCGACGATAGTACTCCCTTCCTGATGTACTTATGTGGTGGTTCAGCCTCAATTAAATTTCTGTTGGGATGTTCTCATATTGCTTGCACATGCTCCTTCGTTCAGATGGTGAAAAGAGTAACCGAGAATTTCGCTGGTTGTAGGTGTAGATCTCGTGCAGAGAAGATGCCAATATCCAGCAGCCATCGACATAGGAGATCAAAGTAACGCCCTCTGGTGGAGGAAATGATTTCGAAATCATTATGATTCATTATGATTGTCCTACTCTATGCTGCGGAAGTATGGACGATGACAACTTCCGATGACGTTAAGAATTTACGAGAGAAATATTTTGCGGTAAATTGATGGTCCTCTGCGCTTTGGCAAGATATACGCCGCCATTGACATAATTTAGCGAATCAAGGGACAGGGGTTACGCTGACTGGGTTACTTTGTCCTTATGGTTTAGAAAACTTCAACTATGAAAATAGTCGATGCAGTATCCGCCGGTGGAAGCAGATGAAGAAAAAGACCTCCACTCCGTTGGAAGGATCAGTTTTAGAAGGACCGGGCTGCACTTGGTAAGCGGTATCTACGCGAGTAAAGAAGAATATTCCGCAGAGATCAATACGCAGCAGTGGGGAAAAATAAGGCAACATGGGTTGTTAACTTACACAAGGGCTGAAAAGTATCGGGACTAATAGATAGATGGCGATAAAAATAGAGCAGAGAGACAGCGGAAAGCAGGTCTTCATAGAAAAAGACCGTGCGAAGTCGGCTGTGATTTCACTGGGTGCATTTACTGGATGCCAGATTATATGGACATCAAAGACAATGAAATACCTGATGAACTGTTTCAAAAAGGTGTCTCGTTAGAATAGAACACAACCTTCGTTAGGCGAACGAGCAAAGGGTTGCCGAATCGTGAATAAACAGGTGTTACGAGCAGTAAAATGGCTGAAGATCAGACTGTTTTTTAGGACTTTTAACGAGTCTTGGTCTTTTGCCTTTGCATTGCTTCACTTTAGAAAGTTTTAGGTCCTTCAATCAGCATTGGATAAACGACCAAAGTAAGTATTTCAATTAGGCAGATACTAAAAAAGCCCACCGATAAGTAACCTAACTTAGAGGCTTTCGCTGAAACTGAGCTCTATTTTGGGGCAAAAGATAAATCGCTCGGTAAATGCGGTAGTATTTAGAAGAGTAGAGCTGGAATGATTCTGAAACACTTGATGGAGATTTTTTTTGAGAGCCCTAGGCCTTTGAGTTAATGTGTCAGGCTTTCCCGACTCTTTATTGAAGCATTAAAGTGGAAACTCGGTTTATCGATTCGTAGCAAAAAGGACAGGAGACTAAATCCTGTCAGCTACCTAAACAGTGTAAGAAGCTACTAATTTAACCTGCGGGATAATGCTATTGGCAGTATTACGGAAACAGTGGTTGATTGTAGTACATACATATGTATTGTATACATAAATGCATATGCTGGTATGTACAAATTGTTATATCAGCATGGCAATATTCATAAGAGCTTTAGGGCGTCATCCCGAAAAAAGCAAAACAACACACCAAAAAAAAATATTTTATATAAGAAGCCGACAAATTCCGGAATACTTACTCAAAAGTAATGTCACTTAAAAGTTGTTTCACCAATTAGTTAAATTTTCTTAATTGCACCACTAAAAAATTTCTTTTTGGTAAGAATGCGTCTAATTATTTTTATTTTTTAGTGGATTATTAAATTTCTTCCGCGCGTAACACTTTTTTCCATCATAATTATTATAACATTTTTATTGCACTTAACCAAACTGGTTCAGTAAACATAATTTCAATCTAGGTCGGATGATTTTAACATGCTAATGTAAATATGTAGGTAGGTACATACATATGTTCATAAATACATACATATATTGAACCCAACTGACTATTCTAAGAAGCGGAACTTTGTCTCCTATTATAAGTTCTAGGTATCGAACATTATGCTAGCCTCCAATAAATATGTTTTGTTTCTTAGATAAATATTTTCATGCTGGTAGTAATATAAATTATCTTACGTTATTAATTACTATTATTTTTTTTTAATTAAATTATTCTTCTTTTACTAAAATCGTTTAAAAACCACTATTTACCACGTTTAAGTTAAAATCAGTTTATTTTCTTCGCATACAAATTATTACTTAGCCGTCGGTTTTAAAAATATGTAGTGAAATAAAAAAAAAACCATAATTGCATTTTATTTTGATGATTATGGAAAATTTGGAATTTTTGGGTCACGTATCGTGCTTGAGAGAATTTCACAAGCTATGTCAACATACTGTTGAAATCCCTTCTTTTAGATATAATATTATTCTTAGCTATTCCTAAGATTAAAACAATCAAATTGTAATTCATTATATGTTAATATATAACACAATGAAAAGACTCTGTGTCTTACTGTACGGATAAATAAACTGAAATTGAAATTGAATAAGATACCAAGTGAATTTTGAAAAACTGTTTTCAAAAACTCCACAACAAAAAGTAAAAAAAAAATTAGAAATCGGTTTGATCTCAATCGAAAGGAAATGGCTCTACATTCACTCATTCAATTTACCATTTCAAAACTAGTATGTAGGTACCACCTCAAATAATTTTCACTCCGAGGTTAACGTTTTTTATCTTACTTGCTTTTTTTAATTTTTACTTTTTTCTTTTTTTAAGTTTTTTTACGTTTTTATGTTTTAATTTTTGTTTTTAATCACTTTTCTTTAATATCAACAACACCAGCGCTCTAATTAATTATGTTTGCTTTCATTATATTTATTATGCACCGCAGTAACTTTACATTTTTAAAAGCCATTATCATTATTTTTTGCAAGTAAATTTTTAAATATTTCCAGCAGCGCAGCGCGCACAAGTATTTAAGCGTTTAAGTAGCTACAGATTTTTTATATACAAAAAATATTCCAATATTATTACCGAACAAGAATTTTTATTGTTTTGCACTTTTAACCGCAACAATTAGTTCAATGTTTTACTCATTTTTCACATATAAATATGTACATATACCACTAATTCTATACGAATGCCGTAGGTACTACAATTCTAAAGCACGCCCGCAGACTTTTGAAAGGAAAAGTTATGAAATATAAATATCATTAACACAGCGCTGAAGAAAAAAATGTAAAAATAAACTAAATCAGCCAGCCTTTCATTTGGCTACGTAACTGGATGGTACGCACGCTTGCTTAGCTACCTAGAGTCAAATGGAAAATCAATGCCTCAGCAGAGAACTTATAATAACGAGAAGGTGCAAATTCGTTGCAACATCGAACCACCTTCGAACATTTTCTGAAAAATTTCTTGGAAGGGATTCACCACACTTTATTTAACAGCCACTGTAAAAGTTAGCAGAGATAAGCAAGTGATTTTCTGCTAAGTATTCCTTTGCTTTGGCAATTTCAAATGTGCTGAATGAAAATTTAAATAACTAATATTTTTAATATTAGAAATATTAAAATTAAATTTAAAAAAATTATATTAAGTATTAAAAAAATAATATTTTTAACAACAATTTATATATAGATATTAAATTGATTTAGAAAATCCGACATAAAGAAATTAGTTGCAAAAATATTTATTTTAATAAAAAATTTTAAAGTCTTATTTATGGACTGAAATCATAATTGCATTTGTTCCTCATCATAGTGCATATGTCGATATAAATATGGTCATACACACAAGTATTTCTTTTGAATATTATTTGAGATTTTGTAAATACTGTTGTCAGCGATCTATATAAATACTAATTATGCCAACAAAACTTCAAAGTGATCCGTGGCGCGATGGTTAACGTCGTTTAATTTTTGTCCAAGCTGCGCGGGTTCAAATCCTTCTCTCGCTTCTTTTTCGCGTTTTATTTTTTGAAATTGGCAAATTTTAAATCGTCGCCAAGGAATTGCTTGTTGATTCGGGGTACGAGGGAAAAGAAGTTGGCATACCTTTGTGTATGTATTGGTCTTTCATATACATGCAGGGACCTTTGAATGTGTTTGTGTTTGACTTCAGCTCAACTAGAATTTTTGATTTTTGCAAATTTTACTGTCGTCGAAAGGAAACCACCATCAATTATCTAATAAGATGATCAACCGTCAAAGTGGTCTGTGGTATATTGGCTAGACTGCTTGCGTAGTGCTTTTAAGAACTCAAGTTCTAGTCTCCACAAGGGAGAAATGAATTTTTAATTTTTTCTATAGAGAATTATTTTAGGATTTTGCATTTTGCCAACGAATTGCCGAAATTGTAAATTGACGAAGCAGTATTGCGAAGAAGAGAAGAAGATCGTACTTTTGCTGTGATGTGCATACATAGGTATGCGTAAGTTTTGCGTGTACATATTCTCATGTATGACTGTGTTGGTCAACATCAATCAGATCAATTTCAACTTTTTGGCAAACTTTGTCATCGTCACGAAGAAATCGCTTGATGATGACGGGGTACAAGGGAAAGAAGTTGGCATGCTCTTATGAGTATGTATGGGTTTTTCGTGTACATACAGGCACCTTTAAATGTGTTTGTATTTCACTTCAACTGAACTTGAAATTTTGATTTTTGTCAACTTTGTCATCGTCGAGAAGAAATTGCTTGTGGATGGCGGGTATAGGGGAAAAGAATAGCGAAGTTTTTGTGTATGTATAGATTTTTCGTATATACGAAGGCTGCTATATATATTTCTGGCCTAGGCAACACTAAGTGTTGCCAGGTGCAATCTGACATTTCCATTGGGAAGTTTGACATTTTTTAGCATAACATCACTCAGAACGTTTTGTCATTTAATAGTGAATTGTTTTATTTACAGGTATTTAAAAAATTCATCTCGGCCAAAAAATGGAATTAACTCGTGAACATTTTCGTGCGATCATTTTTCACAACTTTTGACGTGGATTATCACGACAAGAGTGCATCGGTGAACTAAAATCTTTGTATGGCTATGAAGCACCATCCTATGGCACTGTGAAAAACTGGTACAATGAATTCAATCGTGGTCGACGCTCACTCAAAGACGAATTCCGTGAAGGTCGTCCAAAAACGGCCGTTGTGCCAGAAAATATCGAGGCAGTTTCAAAGTCTCTTTCTACTCTACTTACTTCACCTGTTTATTACAAATATAGCATCATGGGTTCCTACAATGTAACGTACGTAATCAAAACAAACGGTATTGGGGCGAATTTCATGCGCCTAAAACACAAAATGCAATAAGTTCGGTTCATCAGAGAACTTAAAATAACGAGAAGGTGCAAATTCGTTGCCACATCGAACCACCTTCGAACATTTTCTGAAAAATTTCTTGAAAGGGATTCACCACACTTTATTTAACAGCCACTGTAAAAGTTAGCAGAGACATGCAAGTGATGTTCTGCTAAGTATTTCTTTGCTTTGGCAATTTCAAATGTGCTGAATGAAAATTTAAATAACTAATATTATTATAATAACTATATTTTAAATATTAAAATAATATTAAAAATAAATTATATTAAGTATTAAAAAAATAATATTTTTAACAACAATTTATATATCGATATTAAATTGATTTAGAAAATCCGACATAAAGAAATAAGTTGCAAAAATATTTATTTTAATAAAAAATTTTGAAGTTGTCTTTATTTATGGACTGAAATTACAATTGCATTTGTTCCTCATCATAGTTCATATGTCAATATAAATATGGTCATATACAGAAGTATTTCTTTTGAATATTATTTAAGATTTTGTAAATACTGTTGTCAGCGATCTATATAAATACTAATTATGCCAACGAAACTTCAAAGTGATCCGTGGCGCGATGGTTAGCGTCGTTTAATTTTTGTCCAAGCTGCGCGGGTTTAAATCCTTCTCTCGCTTCTTTTTCGCGTTTTATTTTTTGAAATTGGCAAAATTTAAATTGTCGACTAGGAATTGCTTGTTGATTCGGGGTACGAGGGAAAAGAAGTTGTCATGCTTTTGTGTATGTATTGGTCTTTCATATATGGTACATGCGACCTTTGACCTTTGAGTGTGTTTGTATTTGACTTCAGCTCAACTAGAATTTCTGATTTTTACAAATTTTACTGTCGTCGAAATGAAACTGCTTGTGGACGACGGGTTTAGGGGAAGGGAATAGGCAAGTTTTTGGGCATGTGTGTGATTTTCGTATACACATTGGTCTCTTTGAATGTATGCGTCTTCAACTTCAGACCAAATTGAATTCTGATATTTGTAAATTTTGTCATCGTCGCGAAGAAATCGTTTGTTGTTGGCGGGTTGAAAGAGGGAAGGGCATGCGCATTATTAAGATTGTATGCGTTTTTCGTTGTTCAAGCCGTTAAGGACTTGAGCTAAATTAAGGGGGTGCCGGCTGTCGAGCGGGCCCAAATTTAAATGAAAAGCACTTGCTCAATTTAACTAAATTTTACATTTGTTTATTTCACTTTGATTAATGTAATTTGATCTAATTCACAGAGAAGTTTTTGTCTAAATGAATTTCACAATTGTTTTATTATTTGTGTGATTACACTGCAGTGTCCGCGTATTAAGATCTACCGTGCGCGTGTGCGAGCGAGGGCTGTAGGTTTTAGAGTGATTTTTCGTTAGCTCGAACGGCCGCAGCTAAGCTGTCGATCGACTAACGAAATTCAAGGCAAAGGATAAAGGAATTGGCGCGTGATGGGACACCCGGAAATAGTGGGAATGGACGGGTAATTCCACGCGCACGGCAGTTACAATAAATTTTTATGGTGTTTAAGCGGGCGCTTAAACATGCTCCCCGCCCTGCAGGGACGCGTTGCCCAACGCATCCTGTAGCGTTTGCAGGGCCCGGATAGCGTCTCCGATTGCGCCTCGTGCTGCACGGTTGCGGAAGGCGGGCGTTTGCAAGCCCGTGGCAGTGCGCGATATGGTGCGCGTCTTCTTACTTTGCGGTCGCCCCGCTGGTGCTGGAACTATCGTCGCTGCCGCTTTACGTTGCCTAGCCTTGTTGCGCCTTTTCTTGCTGGGAGGCGCACGTTGGTTTGCGCGCTGAACGGCCGGCGATGGCATGCGATTGGGGCGCGCTGGTTTTGCGCG
The DNA here is from genome assembly GCA_037013455.1 of Ceratitis rosa. Classification (NCBI taxonomy): domain Eukaryota; kingdom Metazoa; phylum Arthropoda; class Insecta; order Diptera; family Tephritidae; genus Ceratitis; species Ceratitis rosa. The sequence continues at coordinate 8,881,631 of JAWMAG010000005.1, read as the reverse complement.
CGTCGTTGCTGCTCCTTTCTTCTTTTCCACTACCTTTACTGTTGTAGTTGGCGATGGCGTCTTGCGCTGTGTGGATACTCCTTGGTGCATCAAGGTGTGATGCGCTTTATGGCAGCGTTTGCAGCTGCTCGATGAATCACACTCGCCCGTCGTGTGTGTCAGCGCCAGACAATTCATGCAGTAGCCTTGTGCCCTGGCTACTACTAGACGTTGTGGCGGCTTCATTGCCCGGAATGCGCCACACATGCGCAGAGGATGGTATTTATGGCAGAGCCTACATTGGAGGCAGTTTTCAGTTTCTGCCGTAGGAGCCAAGGGTACTGCCGTTTTTGTTGCCATTTTCTGGAACGAGAAGATCAGAAGAATTGTTCGGACAGTATTAGGGAAAACTGGATAGATTTATAGTTTTGTCCTGAAACAAATGGAAGTTTTTGTTTTATTGGTTGTTATGCTATCTGGTGAGCTAAGAGTTCTCACTAGGAAAGAAGCATAACTTGACAAGTGGGCGCGTGATAACCCCGTTTTGGGTGCGTACATCCAAAACTCGAATGTAGTTATCCGGTCCACGGCGAACATCTTCTATTCGACCGAGTCGCCACTCGGTGGGTGGTAGTGGGTCTTCTTTGACTACTACCAAGTCGCCTGGTTGAGGATCTCGCTGTGGATTCTTCCACTTGTATCTCTTCTGAAGATCTTTGAGATATTCCTCCTTCCAGCGTCGACTGAATTCGTGGTGAAGGATTTTAATCTTCTCCCATCGATTGGTCAATGAAAGGTCTATTGCGTTTGGCTCGGGTATGGCCATAAGCGGTGCACCTCGGATAAAATGACCAGGAGTGAGTGCAGTGAGGTCAGCGGTGTCTTGCGAAATAGCTGACAGAGGTCTCGAGTTGAGAACTGCCTCAATTCGCACTAATAATGTGGCAAATTCCTCAAACGTAAACTTATGAGATGCAGCGGTTTTTTTGAGATGTAATTTAAAGCTTTTGACTGCTGATTCCCATAAGCCACCCATGTGGGGTGCGCTGGGAGGAATGTAGTGCCAATTTATGCCTTGAGGAGCATATTTTTGGACTATGTCGGCAGAGCATTCGTTAAGGAATTTAACGAAGTCCCGTTGTATAGCGCGGTGGGCGCCGATAAACGTTTTGCCGTTGTCGCTCATAATTTTGGATGGAAATCCTCGTCGTCCGACGAAACGTGCAAACGCTACTCGAAATGCTTCAGTTGTCAGATCTGAACATAGCTCGAGATGCACGGCCTTCGTTGCAAAGCAGACGAAGACTGCAACGTAGCCTTTGAAATAAGTGTTCGACCTCAAGACTGAAGCTTTTATTTGAAATGGCCCTGCAAAGTCTACTCCCGTTGTAGAAAATGGGAGTGTGAATGTGCAACGCTCAGGGGGTAGAGCGGCCATGATTTGCGTGCGTGTCTTTTGCTTGTAAAGCGTACATGCCTTACATTGAAAAATGCACTTTTTAATCAGAGGCTTGAGCTTCGGAATGAAGAACTCTTGTCTGACCATTTGAAGCATCAAACGTGTCTCTGCGTGAAGAAGCAGTTCGTGCATAAACTTCAAATATAGGTGGCAGAACCTCGATTTAGTTGGGATGATGATTGGGTGTCTTTCGTTGTAACTCAGCGTGGAATGTGCCAATCTACCATTCACACGAAGCAGTCCATCCTTATCCAAGAATGGGTTCAGAACGAGTAGTGTACTCTTTTTGTTAATAGCTTTTTTAGCTCGTAAAGCCTCTTTTTCGCTAGGAAAATAGCGCTTTTGGGAAATGTCGATGATGCGCTTCTTGGCGGCTTGGCATTCACTATGTGTCAGATGTGGCAAGGTGATTAATGTTTGCCCATTGGACGTATTTCGAACGTTGTCCACGAAACGGAACATTTATGCAGTCACGCGAATCGCTCGAGAGTATGAGGAAAACCGATCTAGATAGTCGGGCTCATCTTCAAGCGCGTGATATGCTTCTACTTTGCGCCTTTCTGGCGGAGAAGCGCTGCGGGCCTTTGAATTTGGCCAGGAATCTGCGTGGCAGGAGAGCCACTTCGGTCCATGCCACCAAAGTGAATTGGCAGCTAAGTCCTGCGGCTTGCAGCCGCGTGTACCAAGATCTGCGGGATTATCTCCGCTTGCAACATGACGCCATGTACCGCTTGGAACATATTCTCGGATTTGAGAGGTGCGGTTTGATACATAGGTCTTCCATGTGCATGGTGGCTTCTCAAGCCATGCCAATACGATCTCGGAATCTGACCATAGAAATATGTTGCACGCTTGTAAATTGAGTTGTTTTTGAATTGTTGCAACCAGTTTTGCTAATAGTAATGCGCCACACAGCTCTAGGCGTGGTAAGCTTACTGTTTTCAACGGTGCTACCTTTCCTTTTGCAACCAGCAGGGTGGACGTAATTTCATTGTTAGCATGTGTGCGGACAAAGCTGTTGGCTTAGCACATTCATCTCAATCAGTGCCGTCTAGCCAGAGTTCTTGCAACAGAATTTTTGCTTGAATCATAACTGGCGACAGCCATCCTGCCGGGTCAAAAAGTTTTGCAACCGACGATAAAATTTGTCGCTTTGTGACCGCATTTGCTGTGGTAGCTGGCAGAATTGTATATGTAAACTTGTCTGTTAGAGCGTTCCATTGGATACCCAGAGTTTTGGTTTTAGAAGCACTCTCGAATTTCAGAAAGTTTGAATCGAGCAGATCCTCTTTGGGATATTGTTGCAGTATAGTGGCGTTATTTGCCGTTAATTTTTTAAGTACGAAACCAGCAGATTTCAGAGCGTTGACCACTTGAAAAAGTGATTCAGAAGCACTGTCTATGTCATGACTACCGGATAAGATGTCATCGACATATGTTTGGTCTCGTATTATTGGTGCAGCCAGTGGATATATTGCCTCGGTATCCGTTGCAAGTTGATGCAACGTACGGATGGCAAGGTATGGTGCACAATTGACCCCAAATGTAACAGTTTTCAGGCAGTAATCGGTGACAGGAGATTCAGCCGATTTACGAAATATAATTCGCTGAAACTGTTTATCATCGTCGTGAATTAATATCTGACGATACATTTTTTCTATATCTCCGTTGAATACAAACTTATACATGCGCCATTGAAGAATGAGCAGCATGAGGTCTGGTTGGAGAGTAGGACCAGTATACAAAACATCGTTGAGTGAGTTGCCTGAGCTCGATTTTCTCGAGGCGTTAAATACTACTCGAACTTTAGTGGTCACTTTGTCCGGTTTTACAACGGCATGATGTGGCAAGTAGAAAGAGTGATAGTTGCCACTGGAGATTATTTCACGCGGGTAGGTGAGCTCCATGTGGTCGAGGTCAAGATATTCTTGCAACACGTTATTGTACATTATATTTAACTCTCCTTTTCTCTTAAGCGTGCGCTCCATACTGAAAAATTGTTGAAGCGCTGCAGACCGGGAATGGCCTAAAGAGAGTTTTGCGGGGAACTCTTCCTTGAATGGAAGCCGCACAATGTACCGACCGTTTGGGGCACGAGTCGTGGTTTGCTTGTATATGTTTTCGCAAGCTTGATCCTCATTTGAAATTTGTGGAATTGGAGGAATTTCTTCCTCTTCCCAGAACTTTCTCAATTGATCACCAAGTGTATCAGTTGAGATCTCTTCTACTTGTGTCGAGAATGACACCACTTTTTCGGTTACAGGACCGCTAAGGATCCAACCGAATATTGTGTTTTGCGCAAGTACTGTGTCGCAAATTGTTTGTACACCCACGAGAATTTGTGGAAGTATGTCACTGCCGATTACCATGTCGGTTTGAGCTGGTATATGGCAATTTGGGTCAGCAAGTTCAAGGATTTTGAACTGTTGCCAGGTATTACGACTTAAGGTAAAAGTTGGCAAATGCCTCGTTAGCTTTTGTAGCACGATGGCTTGGGCATTGATCCGTTGCTTGGTTTTGGATGATACCAGAGTCAAGGAACAAAGTTTGGATGAGTTTTGGACGATATGTCCACCCATTCCGGAAATTTCGAACTTGGAATGTTCGACTGGAAGTCGCAACTTTTTCTGAACTTTCGAGGAAATGAAAGTTCTTTGTGAGCCTTGGTCAACTAAGGCTCTGAGTTGGAACAATTCTCCTTGGTGTTTCACTGCGACAATGGCAGTTGGAAGGAGAGTTCTGCTATCGTGTCCCGCGTGTAATGATTGTATGTGTGCTTGCTTAGAGCAGCACGGTTGCTCGCTTGGATTGGAGCTTGTATGCGCTTGTCGAACTGGAGAAGTTGACTTGGCAGTTGGGTGTTGCACAGTAGAGTTATGAGAACTGCTGCTGGCGGTTTGAGCATTAGGTTTTACATTTAGGTGCAGCAAGGAATGATGTCGTAACTGACAATGTGCACATGCAAACCTGCTCGTACAATCATTACTGCGATGACCTCGTGATAAGCAGTTTTTGCAGAGTTGGTTCTGCTTCGCAAAATGTATTCGGTTTGATACCGACATTTTTTTGAAATTTTGGCATTGGGAAATTGGGTGTCGGGAATTGCAACACGGACATGTGTTATCCCTTTTTTGTTCCGCCACAAATGCTTGTGTCCTGTTAAAGGATCTATTATGAGCGATGTTTTGAGTGGCGACTGGTTTTGGTTTGTTTTGGCTTGGATGAAGCCGGTTTAGACGCTCCACCACTTCATATCTGGAAGTGAGGAAATCGTTCATTTGCGACCATGATGGCAGCTCTTTTCGAGATGCCAGAGATTGTTCCCACAAGGATAATGTGGTTTCAGGCAGTTTCGAGGAGCATATATAGACTAACATTGGATCCCAACTATCTGTCGATACGCCTTGGGAATGTAAGGCGGACAGACAGTCATTTATTGTCGTTTGTAGTCTTTGTAATTGCTCGCTATTTTCGGTCTGTACGTTGGACAGCGAGAGTAGGACTTTTACTTGATTGTCCACTAGAATACGTGTGTTTTCGTATTTTGCCCGTAATGCCTCCCATGCTAGCTCGAAATTATCATCGCTCAATGGATATTGTTTGACGATTGAGCCAGCTTTGCCTTCCGTTTTGTACCGGAGATGATAAAATTTTTGCGCACGGGAGAGCTTAGGGTGGTTTATGTAGACCGCCGTGAACATATCACGAAACGCTGGCCATTCTTCATAACCCCCATAGAATGTCTCTGTGTCGCAGGCTGGGACTTTAAGGCATATATTCGAAGAGGAAGCTTCTTCTGAATTTCGTTCCACACGGGAAGGTGGACTCGGCTGAGTAGCTGCTCGAATTAATTCGAGCTGGTCCGCTATCTTTATCTTCGTCAATTCATACGTGTCATGGCACGTGAAGTATTTATTGTCTGCTGAAATTTTGAAATTTTCGGGCAGACATTCGTCGGGCTTTGAACAAACCTCTCTATAGACCGTTTTAAATTCTTGCCAACATTCATCTAGTGATTTGTCTTTGATTCTGAGATACGTCTCCGTGTGATCCTGAATAGGGGAATCACTGAATCGAGAACAGTATCGAATCACATTGTCACTTAGTGAAATTAAAAGTTGCGCGGAAGGATCGATCTGTTTAGATCTGCGCGTTTGTGACGATTCTCTTTTTGTGGTAAGGGCTTCGAGTGAAGTTCCCTTTCTTGTCTCGGAATCAGACATTTTGTGTTCCTTAGTACCTTTGGTAGGACTATGACCAATTGGCATTTAAAAGGAAAAAAAGTATTTAAATAGTCGCAAAAAAACCGTGAAACTCGAATAGAGTTTGTATGAATATCTAATGTTCGCACTTCGTGCTTTATTGATGTAAAACAATGCACTTTATGCCACAGAAAAATTTGAAAAAAAAAAAAATTTGTGGCTGTGTTTGTGTTTTTTTTTTTTTTTTTTTTTTTTGTTGAAATCACAACTTTTCGTTAAGTTAATTTTAAAATTAAATCACTGGAAGAAATTATTCCGAATAGAAATTAAATATAAAAAAATCACAAACACTTTCACTTTTATAAACGTGGGTTATATACGTATAAAAGTAAAATGTAATAAATATTTAATAAATAATTTATATAAAATTTGTAAAAAAAAATTAAAATTATTGAATTATTAATTATTTAATTATTATATCGAAATGATATATTTCGTTTAAAAATAGCGAACAGAAAAATTCCCTATTGGGTTATTAAACGATCTTGTATCTTGTCAAAAATTTAGCATGAACATGTAAATATGTATGTATGCATATGACAATGTAAACAGATACAACAGCTGTTTGAATTATGATATATACGTATGTGTGTATATATATGTCAACATATATTTTGATCTCAGCTGCTCGCGCTACGAAGAGAGCGCATAAATAATGATATGTTGAAAAACAATATGCGCAGATCAAAGAGTATTTAGGTGCGTGTGTGTGCCCAATGTTTAGAAGATAAACATACACGCAATATATGCTTCTCTTGTAATATCGAGAGCGAATATCGCACAAAGCGGAAATTGGAAAAATGCAGTGAGTCGATCACTTGCAATAATGTTAGCTCTTTTAAAGCTGCGCTCTTTTAGCAAAGTGGTGAATATTTATTAATTTTTTGCTCTTGTGTCTTTATGCTGTATTTTATGGGTCATTGAACCATAGAGGACAGCTGACAATGCAAATGATTTGACCTATTAATGCAAGTATGCTTTAGAACTGCAATGAGATGTGGTTTATGGGTCATTGAACCATGGAGACCAGCTGATAATGCAGACGATTTGAAATTTGTGTTTATGCATACAAATATTGCAAGGCACCGTAAGTAGACAAGAAAACTGCAATTATATTTTTGGGTATGAGTACATATGGGTATGTATGTTTGTACATAAGCGAAACTAATACAGTTTGGAAGCTGTATTTTCGCAATTATGTATTTAACGGCCGAGAAATTTGGCGCTTACCCCTTCTTCTACCGTATTTAAGAAATATATAAAAAAAATTCAGGAAAATTACGGACTTTTGAAAACCGCAAATAGAAAAAATTTACGGATTTTTTAGTTAATTTTGGCGGGAAGAAAGTTCCCGTTTTAAGAAAAATATTATCCCTGTTTGCAGTTTTCTATTAAAACCAATATATATTGGGAAAATATATATTTTGGCAATTAAAGGAGTGCCTACTTACTACTTGTCTTGGCGTGTTATGGTACTTCCCTTTTTGTATGTTTCTGTAGTGCTATTTTGCTGTGTTGTTGTGCTGTGATGAAGTGGTGTTGCAGGGCTCGTTGTGGCACGTTCCTGTGGTGAAGTGACTTCCTTCTTTTTACCTTTGTCGTCGTGATGATGTAGAACTGATGTAAGATGTTATTAGCCTTTTTGTATGTGCGTATGTGTACTCGTACACTTTTGACACTTTGTTCATGTACATATGTATGTATCTTGAATTGTGTGATTAACTTTTTTTTTTGTGTGTTTGTTTGTTAATTTTATTATATGTACAATGTACATTTTTAACACACACACACTCCTTGTATGTATACTAAAAATTTTTTGTAATTTTTTTTATTTTTTATTTTTTTTATTTTTATATATATGTATGTATGTATGTAAGTATGTGTTTGTACACTTTTTACACTTTTTTGTTTTTGATTTTTTTTAATTTTTTCCATTCCAGTTAAACAAAAATTTTTTTCTTTATCACCACTTGTTGTTTTTTTTTTTTTTCTGATATATATATTTTTATATTCCAATAAAAAATTTTTGTAAATATATATGCATTTCTACACTTTTTTTTTTTTTTTTTTTTAAATAATTTGTTTGTATTGTTAGTGGCTGTGAACCGCAGTTTGGCTCATTTTTTGCCTCGAAGGACCAATGTTCAAGCCGTTAAGGACTTGAGCTAAAATAAGGGGGTGCCGGCTGTCGAGCGGGCCCAAATTTAAATGAAAAGCACTTGTTCAATTTAACTAAATTTTACATTTGTTTATTTCACTTTGATTAATGTAATTTGATCTAATTCACAGAGAAGTTTTTGTCTAAATGAATTTCACAATTGTTTTATTATTTGTGTGATTACACTGCAGTGTCCGCGTATTAATATCTACCGTGCGCGTGCGCGAGCGAGGGCTGTAGGTTTTAGAGTGATTTTTCGTTAGCTCGAACGGCCGCAGCTAAGCTGTCGATCGGCTAACGAAATTCAAGGCAAAGGATAAAGGAATTGGCGCGTGATGGGACACCCGGAAATAGTGGGAATGGACGGGTAATTCCACGCGCACGGCAGTTACAATAAATTTTTATGGTGTTTAAGCGGGCGCTTAAACATTCGTATACATATTAAAATGCTTGAATGTATGCGTTTTCACTTTGGCGTGACTTGAACATCAATTTCTGATTTTTAGCAAAATCTGACTTCGCTTGAGGAAATTGTTTGTTGATGAAGAGTAGAAGGGAAGAGGGTTTGTATGCGGCAGTTGTTTTTGTTGCATTTATGCTTCTTCTTATAGCAAATAGCTTTTTGAATAGAGAAGTGCGCAGAGAAGTAAAACGAGCTGCGCATATGGAGTTGTTTTTGTAATTGATAGTATGAATGAATGGCTTGTGGTTATGAATGAATGAAAATATTTGAAGTTATTTGCTTTTAAATGACTTTATGCATGTTTTAGGTATTACATACATATTTGCATGCATACATACATACATACATACATATGTTTAATATATATAAAATATTTAATTAATATTAAAATAAAAATTTATAAAAATATTTTATATAAAATATCTATTTAATTTTCTAATTTCTTTTCGTAGATTTTTCCAATTTATTTTATGACTTAGTTTAAATGTTATATTTATTTATAACTATTAAGAATTATTCAATCGAAAAATCAAGCATATTTTATCCACCGGCAAAGATGCATACATACATATGTTTGTATGTATGTACATATTATGTCTTCATTTGTAAACACACATCATCACCATGACAACATACATATATACATACATTCATATATGCCGGCTAGTTGAACTTGCAAAAAATATTCTTCGCATCGTCAACAAAGCGTATACCGCAAGCAATACCTCTCCCCGCGCGAGTTACATATGCGAATACATATGTACGTACAAAAGACAATGAACCTGATAAATTCGACAAGTTCATTACGGAAATAAGTCAGACGGCAGGAAATTAATAAAATTAATGCTGACACAGTTTGTATTGCATTTTCGCAATAAACCAAGAAAAGAGCTCATAATGTTTCCAAGAATTAGAATAAGCAATTCGGTAATTGTAATTAGTGCTTAGTAAGTAAAATTATAAAATATTGTAAACTAAATGGTAAATAGATATTAAATAAAAATTCAGTCTTGTTCTGACGGTTAAACTTAGCAAAGCGTGTCTTTTTTAAAAACGTTCGATCGCCGGTCAATTTTGTAAATGGCGCAGTCGGTAGGATCCTAGTGAAAGTAAAAGGATCCAGTGATACGAACCGCGTTCGAAAACTTTTTAATTTGTCTAAATATAAAAGTGACTGTTTAAAAATAATTAAAGTTAACACCACTCGTGTGCAGTGAAAACTCAAAAACGAAAATTGAAGTTAACGCCACCAAAGTGCAGTGAACACTTATAATTAAAAGCAAATCACTTCAAGACAAATATCAAGAAATCGTGCAGTGACAATTTTCAAAATAAAAAATTTTTCACCACGATTAATTCAAGAAGACAACGCGCATTTGACGAAAGAAGGATGACAGAAGAACAAGCTCAAATACCTCCGGTGCAGCTAGTGGAAGAGCTGACCAGAAGAGAGCAGCAGCTCGAGCAAATGAGACAGGCTTACATCGAATTACAGCAAAGGCAAATAGCAAATGACGGCAACTTGCAGAGGATAATGAAAAATATTACGCACCTACCAACGTTCACAGGAACAGGAGAAGTGACGATTAATTCTTTTATGAGCAGCGTGGAGTACCTACTATCAACAATTCGAGATGAAGAGACTCGGAGAGAAGCTACCAGGGCAGTATACTACAGGGTAATCCAAGGCGAAGCAAAAAACGTAATAATCAACATCCCTCAACCTGATGACTGGAACCAAATCAAAAAGGCGCTGAAACTTCGCTACAAGCCAGATACAGAACCACATGAAATATATAGAAAAATTTGCAATTTGAGAATTAATTCGGTGAGTGAATTGGCAATAGAAACACAAAATATCAAATATAAGGCAGACGAAATTAAGGTGTATTATAGAGGAGATGCAGGAATAGATTTAAGTAATGTGGACAGTTTATTGGTAAACACTGTAAAAGAAATTACACAAGGGACATTATTAGACAAAATTTATGAAGAACATGACTTACATACAATCATAGAAATAATGACGAGAAGACGATATGAGGACAGTTGTATTCGGACGGAATTTAAAAAATTTAAAAGGACGGAAGGACAGTTTAAACCAAATAGGGGGTACTACGAAAATAAGAATTTTAACAAACGTACAGGATATGTTGACCAAAATTCAGGACAATTAAGACAAAACCACAATTTTTTTAGTAGAGAAGCTAATCAAGGACAAATGAAACAAAATCCGCAATACCCTAGACAAGGTCAGGAATACGGATTCAGAGAAAATATATCGGCACAAAGAAGGCCAAAGCCAAAACATTTTAACCAAGAAGAGCAATATCAAAATAATTCAGGTCAGTTCAGTAGACTCCAACAGGTAGGAAACCCTAGGCCAAATTCCGGCCAAAATCGCTGGAATCAACTTAGGCAAGACCGAGGAGAACCTATGGAAATAGACAATATTCAGAGAAATCCAATGAGGCAAGAAAGATCGCATTTTGAATCAAACTTATGTGAATGTCAAAATAATCAAGTTAACCAAGGCCAAAATGTACCAGAGCAAAATTTTTACGAAGAACATAATAATCAAGTTAACCAAAGCCAAAATGTACCAGAGCATTTTTTCGAGGAACAGCATCGGACTGTCTTCCCACCATAACGCTCACAATTAAAAATAAAAAATATATTGCTCTTGTAGATACTGGAGCCAGCATAAGCTTGATCGATAGCAATATAAACGATTTCCCAAAAATTTTTTTAAAGCGACCAATTAAATTTAGCACAATAACAAAAGACGATGTTATTAAATACGAGGTGATGACAGATGCACCTTATGAATTTAATCTCCCACATTATGCGAAAATAAAATGGAAAATGACTCAATTGAAAGGACGAAATTATAGTTTTATTATAGGAGTTGACCTACTCAACTGTTTTGAGACAATAATAAATTTAGTAGACGGATGCATAATGCTTAACCAAAGGATAACACAATTTAGAAGCAACCCTTATTTGAACTTAGATATATGCACGCTAGAAGCAAAGGAATTCGATTGGGATAGAATACAGTTAAGTCATTTAAATGTAGAAGAAAAGGAAAGGGTAAAGAAAGTTTTAAAACGATTTAAAAATCTTTTTTTTAAAGAAGGAGACCAATTAACAAATACAACAGCGATTTTACACGAAATCAAAACAACAACGGACAGACAAATAAACAGTAAATTATATAGATATCCTCCACAACATGAGGCAGAGGTACGAAAACAAATCAAAGAAATGGAAGATCAGGGAATTATAAGAAAAAGCCACTCGCGATATTCCAGTCCATTAATTGTAGTACCTAAGAAAACGGACAATTCAGGGGAACGGAAATACAGGATCGTGATTGATTACAGAAAATTAAACGAAGTAACTATAGACGATAAATATCCGTTACCGAACATAGAATCTATCTTAGACAAATTAGGCAAAGCGCAATATTTTACAACCCTAGATTTGGCTAAAGGCTATCACCAAATTTTAATTAAGGAACAAGACAAGGAAAAGACGGCATTCGCTACACCCCACGGACTTTACGAATTTAACAGAATGCCATTCGGGTTGAAAAACGCACCCGCAACGTTCCAACGTTTAATAAATGAAACATTACGAGATTTCATCAATAAAACATGTGTAGTGTACCTTGATGATATTCTAATTTTTAGTACGTCTCTACACGAGCATATACAGACAATCACAGAAATATTCAAAACCTTAGAGCAGGCTAATTTAAAAATACAAATTGACAAATGTAATTTCATGAAAAAAGAAACGGAATTTTTAGGACACATTTTGACGGAAAACGGACTTAAACCAAATCCTGATAAAATAAAAGTTATAGAAGCGCTACAGTTACCCAAAACGGAGAAACAAATAAAAAGTTTTTTAGGAATAACAGGATATTACCGCAAATTTATAAAAGACTACGCAAAAGTAGCCCAGCCCATAACAAAATATCTAAAGAAAAATGTAAAAATAAATGCAAAGGATCCAAATTATATAGAGGCTTTCGAAAAACTCAAAAAACTAATCAGCTCTCATCCAATTTTGAGATACCCTAATTTTGACAAACCATTCATTTTAACCACAGACGCATCAAATTATGCGATTGGGGCGGTTCTCTCTCAAGAAGGACACCCAATATGTTACATATCGAGGACCCTAAATAATCACGAGAAAAATTATTCCGCGACAGATAAAGAATTTTTAGCCATTTTATGGAGCGTAAACTATTTAAGACCATATCTCTATGGTAGAAAATTCACGATTTTTACTGATCACCAACCTATAAAATTTTTGCATTCAAAATACAAGGGGAAGGATATGTCACCAAGGCATCAAAGATGGCTTTTAAAATTAGGCGAGTACGATTTTAACATAGAATATTTAAAAGGGAAAGAAAACCAGGTAGCCGATTGTTTAGTTTTAGATTTAATTGAGTATAAAATTCCAGGTATGCATGTACATGGATGTATAATTTTATTTATTTGATTGTTATGCATTCATTTTATAAACTTATGTATGTTATACAATAGAATCATATTTTATAGGAATTCATATCTTAACGAGGGATTAAGTAGTGCATATTTACGATTCCCCTTTTTTAATCTATTACAATATGATGTATGATGACTGATGCATTTATATAAAAATATTCTTGGTGTGTTTATAATTCATATCTCGATAAACTGTGTGGATGTATAAGTTTATAATTTATATATTATATATATTATATAAAATTATATTATATTATGAAAAATTATGAAAGATTATGGTATGAGAGATGTGCCCTTGTTGGCGGATGAAAAACGATTGATTGCTGTCTTTTTTTTCGCTGACTATTTTTGGCCGGTTGGTTATTCCAATGGTGCGGAGCGTTGGCAACATTGGGCGATATTGGGCAGCACATCGCGGCGTTGCCACCTGAGGGGGATCACTCCGAAAACATAAGGAGGTCCATGTCCTCAACATGGCGCCCCCCCGGCGTTGGTCCCCGTATCTCCTTCTCCAGTTTTTCAATCAGGCTCCGGACGTCTTTTACCAGTTGTTGCAGCTTCTTCCGCTGCTGGGCAGACCGGCTGGATAAAACTGGCCTGGAACTGGCTGCATTCGCTGTACCGCTTACCCTCCTTAACCTCGCCCGGTGGAGCAGAGTATGATGCCCGAGAGTGCACCGATGGCAACTAGACCTTGAGTCGCATTCGCCGGTCGTATGGGAGGTTGCCAGGCAGTTGATGCAGTATCGGTGCACCCTTGCGCACTCATACCTGTCCTCCGGTGCCATGGCGAGGAAAGCAGGGCAATGGCGCAGCGAATGCAACCGGCCGCATAAACGGCACTTCCCCGATGGCGCGTCTCGTCGGTACCTAGGGGAGAAGAGTGAAAATATACGACTTTAGTATATGGTTGGAAAAAGTGTATATGAAGAGATTTCATGAGATGTTTGTATATGAGTTGTAGGTTGGTATGTGTTAATGTAAAATGTTGGGATTAAGTCATAGGGTTCGAGGTTCCTACAGCGGGCAGCACACACAATTTGGCTATATTTCGGGTTATCTTTCCATTCTGCGTGATTATGTCGACCACCCGGACCTTTTCGTTTGCACCTTGATACACTTTGGTTATACGTCCTAGGCGCCATTCATTCGGGGGGAGGAGGTCATCCTTGACGACGACGAGATCTCCTTCCTTTACGGGGCTTTCCGCCCTTTTCCATTTGTACCTCTTGTGTAATTCTCTGAGATACTCGTTCTTCCATCTGGTACTAAATTGATGATGAAGCACCTTGAGTTTCTGCCATTTGGGAACCAGAGAGAGGTCTTCAGCATTGGGTTCGGGTATGGATAACAGTGGGGCACCGCGGAGGAAATGTCCAGGGGTGAGTGCCAGTAGGTCTTGCGGGTCTTGCGACATGGCTGAGAGCGGTCGGGAATTGAGAACCGCTTCTATTCTTACCATCAGGGTTGTGAGTTCCTCGAAGCTAAATTTATGATTTCCGGCGACCTTAGTGAAGTGCAGCTTAAAACTCTTCACTGCTGCTTCCCATAGTCCACCCATATGAGGGGCATACGGGGGAATAAACTCCCAATAGAAGCCGAGTGGGGCGTATTTAGCGGAGACGTCGGCTGCTGCTTCCTTCAGGAACACGCCGAACTCGCGGTGGAAGGTGCGTTGAGCTCCGACAAATGTCTTCCCATTGTCGGACATAATCTTATAGGGGAGACCGCGACGTCCAACAAATCTAGCAAAGGCTGCTCGGAAAGCCTCCGTAGTCAAGTCTGAGCAGACTTCGAGGTGTATTGCTTTCGTGGAGAAGCATACAAACACACAAACGTATGCCTTTGAATATGAAGCTCGCCGATGGGTAGATACTTTTACTAGGAACGGGCCGGCGAAATCCACCCCAGTCGTGTGAAACGGTAGGGTATATGTGGTTCGCTCGGAGGGTAGTGCTGCCATGATCTGCGATCTCATCTGCTGCTTGTGGATGGTGCATGTTTTGCAGTGGAAGATGCACTTTTTTATTTTGGGTTTGAGTCGGGGAATGTAGTACTCTTGTTGTACCATTCGCATCATTAACTGATTTCCAGCATGCAGCATGGTGGTGTGTAGAAATTTTAACAGCAGGGTGCAGAATATTGAGTTTCCTGGGATGATTACGGGATGACGCTCGTTGTAACTAAGGGCTGCGTATTTAAGCCGTCCGTTTACACGCAGTACGCCTTTGCTGTCGAGTATAGGATTTAATGTCAGCAGCGGGTCCTTCTTGCTGATCGGTTTTGAGACTTCGAGTTGAGCTATGGTTTCACCATAATGCCTTCGTTGAGTTAGGGTTATGATTCGTGTTTTTGCTTCGTTCATCTCTTCGTGGCTTAGAGTCGTGCTCATTTGAGATGGCAATTTTCGTGACCTGTGAATAAAACGATATACATATGCAAGTACTCTAAGGGCTCGGGGGAAGGAAGAAAATCTCTCCAAGATATCTTCGGATGGCGAGGTATGGAATGCGGCGATGTGCCTTTGCTCCGGAGGCGATGGGTGTTGGGGGCGAGAGTTAGGCCATTCATTGGCGGGTTTGGCGAGCCATTTAGGACCTTTCCACCAGATGGTGTCTTCGACGAGATCCTGAGGTCGACATCCACGGGTGCCTAGGTCAGCTGGGTTGTCGCTGCTGCATACGTGCCGCCACGTAGCATTGCTTATCAGTTGCAGGATCTGGGATATCCTGTTTGCTACATATGTTTTCCAAGAGTGTGGTGGTTTCTCTAGCCATGCTAAGACGATGGTCGAGTCTGTCCACAGAACAAGTTCGTGAGGCGGTAAACTTAATTCCGTTTGTATTTGGTTTATCAACTTTGCCAGTAGAACTGCTCCACAGAGCTCTAGACGAGGGAGACTTATTGTTTGGAGAGGAGCTACCTTTGTTTTTGCAGCTAATAAATGTGAGGTGAAGGAGTTGTCGCCATGTTGTACCCTCATGTACACACAAGCGCAGAATGCTTTCTCTGAGGCATCTGAGAAACCGTGAAGTTGTATCGGTTTGTCGGGGGAGTACTGCACCCATCGGGGTATTTGGATGTCTTTGATTGCCGGGAGATTCTCATGAAACGAGTTCCATTTATGTAGGGATCCGGATTTTACGTTTTCGTCCCAATCCGTTCCTTCTAGCCAAAGTGTTTGGAGTAGTACCTTGGCTACTATCATAATTGGTGATAACCATCCTGCCGGGTCGAATAATTTCGCCACAGCCGATAAAATCTGGCGTTTTGTACTACACTTTGCTGCGGGTTGAGGTTCGTATGAGTATGAGAAGGTGTCCGTAAGCGCGTTCCAGCGTATTCCTAGAGTTTTTGTTGAGCTTGTGTCGCTGAATTTAAGAAAGTCGGCATCTAACAAATGAGTCTCTGGGATTTTCTCGAGTATTTTCGGGTGGTTTGCCGTAATTTTCTTAAGAGGGAATCCTGCTGAATTTAACGCGTCGATAACTTGGGTGAGAGAGTTGATAGTGGACTGTATTTCATTACTGCCTGAAAGGATGTCATCTACATAAATTTCATTGAGTAGGATATTGTTTGCGAGAGGGTATTCGCTTCTGCAATCTTCGGCTAATTGATGAAGGGTTCGAATAGCTAAATATGGGGCACAGTTAACGCCAAACGTAACTGTCTTTAGCTTGAAATCTTCTATTGGAGAGTCGGGGGTTCTGCGAAAGAGTATTCGCTGGAAGTCTTGATCTTCCTGGTTCACGAGTATTTGGCGGTACATTTTCTCAATGTCGCCGTTAAATACGTACTTATAGAGTCGCCAATTGAGGATTATTAGCATTAAATCGTTTTGTAGTGTTGGGCCTGTGTGTAGGACGTCGTTTAACGAGTTTCCTGATTGTGATAATCTGGATGCGTTGAAAACGACTCGGACCTTTGTGGATTTACTGTCGGGTTTTATGACAGCGTGATGGGGTAGATAGAAGGAGAAGTACTTCCCTTCGTGGATTATTTCGAGAGGTGAAGTGGGTTCCATGTGGTCCAAGGTCAAGTATTCCTCCAAGACCTCCTGATATTTTTGCTGCAGCACTGGTTTTCGTTCTAGGGTCCGCTCGTTGCTGATGTACTGTTGCTGTGCTGCTAGTCTGGAGTGGCCTGGGGCTGCGTCCCTGGGAAATTCCTTTTTGAATGGTAATTTTACTGTGTATTTACCATTCTTTTGACGAGTTGTTGTTTTGCGATACAAATTTTCGCAAAATTCGTCCGCTTCTGAGTGAGTTTGGGGAGCTGGGACTTCTTCTTGCTCCCAGAATTTCCTTAGTTGGATGCTGATCGGGTCATTTTGGGTTGGATGGACCTGTGTTGAAAAGGACTCTATCCTTTGAGTTGTCGGTCCGCTGATTATCCATCCGAATATTGTCTGTTGTGCCAATAGGGTTCCATTGTGGAGGTGTTGCACTCCTTGTCTGAGGATTTGGGGTGCTAAGTCGCTGCCGATTATCATGTCAATTCGAGATGGGGTGAGACATTTTGGGTCGGCTAACGCTAAGTGTGTTATTTTGTTGATGTCAATGGTTGACACCTGAGTTGTGGGTAGTAGGTGTGTGAGCTTGGGTAATATTATTGCTCTTGCTTTCACCTGGTGTGATAAGTCTGACGAACACAGAGTTAGTTCGCAGACTTTAGTTGAGTTCTGGATGAAAGTTCCTCCCATTCCTGAGATTTCGTAATGGGTTTCTTCCGTGGGTAAATTGAGAATTTTTTGAATCCGAGATGTGACAAAGGTTTTTTGCGAACCTTGGTCTATCATTGCTCGGATTTTGTGGTGTTCTCCTGCTAGATATATCGGTACTATAGCCGTGGGCAAGAGTGTGGTTTCGTTGTTGCTTGCATGGTGTGTTGTTACCTTGACTGTCTTCTTCTGAGCCTGGGGGGTGTGGCTGATTCCTGTTGAGGTTGATGGTCTGTCGTCTGCTATTTCCACTGCGGTCGCTGCCTGTGCTGTCGATGAGAGGGGTTTTGAGTATGGGTGGACTTGATTGTTGTTGTTGTTGGTGGTGGTAGTCAGCGTACGCTTTTATTTATTTTATATTTTTGCAGCGGAAAATATCTTTGATTAAAAAATTTTTTTTTTGTTATGTTGCGAACACAAAAATCCGAAAATATATATATTAATTTATATTAATTACTGCTTGTAGCGGAGAATATCTTTGAGTAAAAATTTTTTTTTCTTTTTTCTTTTTATGTTGCGTACACAAAAATCCGAAAATATATATATATTAATTTATATTGATTTTTACTTGTAGCGGAAAATATCTTTGATTAAAAATTTTTTTTTGTTATGTTGCGTACACAAAAATCCGAAAATATATATATATTAATTTATATTAATTTTTGCTTGTAGCGGAAAATATCTTTGATTAAAGATTAATTTTTTTTTTTTTTTTTTGTTATGTTGTGAACACAAAAAACCGAAAATATATATATTAATTTATATTAATTACTTCTTGTAGCTGAGAATATCTTTGAGTAAAATTTTTTTTTTTTCTTTTTTCTTTTTATGTACACAAAATCCGAAAATATATATATATTAATTTATATTAATTACTGCTTGTAGCGGAGAATATCTTTGAGTAAAAAAATTTTTTTTTTTTTTTCTTTTTATGTTGCGAACACAAAAAACCGAAAATGTATATATATATTAATTTATATTAATTACTGCTTGTAGCGGAGAATATCTTTGAGTAAATTTTTGTTTTTTTTTTTTTTTTCTAATTCACTGCACTTAACTGTATGTATGTATTTATTGGTGCAGATATTTATTTATGTTGAATTTATTTTTTCCCGTTCAACTGTCTATATAACTAATTTACTGCACTTAACTGTATGTATGTATTGTTGCGGTTATTTATTTATGTTGAATTTATTTTTTTGTTTTTTTTTTTTTTTTTTTTCGTTCAACTGTATATAACTAATTTACTGCACTTAACTGTAAGTATGTATTGAATGATGAGGTTTTATGTATCTGTGCTTTTTTTTTTTTTTTTTTTTAAGTAAAATTAAATATATTTTATTAACCGTATAATTTTGTTGTTGTATGTATTTTTAAATGCAGACACTTTTCTCTCACAGCAGTTAACTAGAACTTGTTGCTGCTTTTGTTTTTGTCACCACCGGCTTTTAATTTTGCCTCACAATTATTACTATAATTTATTTTGATTTATGAGTATTTAGCCGTAACGTATTTTATTTTTTATGTAACTTTATTTTTAGTAACTTGTAACTTTAACTTTAGTTGTATTATTTTGAGTTTATCTTGCTTGTTTTTATTTTTCACTTATTTATTTAATTTTACTGATTCACAGTACCGACACGCACAACCGATCGCTTGAAAAATTGAATCCGTTTTGAGTTTTTATTATCTATGTACCGTTTTTTTTTGTGTATTCTGTGTGATGGCCGCTGTTGCCGTTGGGTAGAGTAGTGGTGCCAATTCGTTTTTTTTGGCACCGAAGGACCATGTTTAGTTTTAGATTTAATTGAGTATAAAATTCCAGGTATGCATGTACATGGATGTATAATTTTATTTATTTGATTGTTATGCATTCATTTTATAAACTTATGTATGTTATACAATAGAATCATATTTTATAGGAATTCATATCTTAACGAGGGATTAAGTAGTGCATATTTACGATTCCCCTTTTTTAATCTATTACAATATGATGTATGATGACTGATGCATTTATATAAAAATATTCTTGGTGTGTTTATAATTCATATCTCGATAAACTGTGTGGATGTATAAGTTTATAATTTATATATTATATATATTATATAAAATTATATTATATTATGAAAAATTATGAAAGATTATGGTATGAGAGATGTGCCCTTGTTGGCGGATGAAAAACGATTGATTGCTGTCTTTTTTTTCGCTGACTATTTTTGGCCGGTTGGTTATTCCAATGGTGCGGAGCGTTGGCAACATTGGGCGATATTGGGCAGCACATCGCGGCGTTGCCACCTGAGGGGGATCACTCCGAAAACATAAGGAGGTCCATGTCCTCAACACCGATTTTTTAAGTAGAATAGAAAATAATTTAGAGGCCAATCAACAAAATTCAGAGGATAACAGATCAAGTTCAGAAATTCTAGAAAACTTAGAAGATAATACAACTGTAGCAACAATTCATTCAGCTGAAGAAGATCTAGATGACCATTTTTATATTAAGGAAGAAATAGTAAATAAGTATAAAACGCAAATAATCTTAACAAATAATAAAACAGAAGAACTTAAAATATTACATGGAAAAAGGATAATATTTGTTGCCGAAAGCGATTTTGAAGAAATGGGAAACATATTTAAACGGTTCATTACAAAAGGAAAGATCGGAATTTATTCAGAAATCTCTGATCACAATTACAATAAAGTACAGGAAAAACTTATTGAAATGTTTTCTAATGATAAACAGATACAATTCACTAAATGTACGTTAAGAGCACAGGACATCGAGACAGAAGTTGAAGCCGTTAAACAAATTTCCTTTTATCATGTGAGAGAAAGTATGCATTCAGGGATATTGGAAACATATAACCAAATGAGAAACAAAATATATTTCCCAAAATTAATGGAACTAATTCAAATAGTCATTAATCAATGCGATTTATGCCAAGAAATAAAATACGACAGGAAACCCATTAAACTAAAACTGAGTCTAACTGAAACCCCAACAGAAAAAAATGAAATTATACATGTAGATACATATATCATGAAAGGAAACCATTTTCTAACAGTTATAGATAAATTCTCGAAATTCGGAGCAGCATATCCATTGAGTGATAGAAACCATATTACGATTATTGAACAATTAGAAGATCATTTTGCAAAACTAGGAAAGCCAAAGAAAATAGTAGCGGACAACGAATTTAGAACCACAAGGATAAAGGAATTTTTAGATAATAAAAATATTGAACTTCACCTAACCAAACCTAATAGTCACACAGGTAATGCAGATATCGAAAGATTTCATAACACTGTAGCAGAAAAATTTAGAATTTTTTATAAGCAGCAAAAAGATTTAACTGTTAAGCAATTAATACAAAAAGCCATTAGAAATTATAATGACAGAATCCACTCAACAATAAAATACACACCGAATGAAGTGCATAACAATAAAATAGACCCAGAAATAGTTAGAAAAAATTTAGAAACAAGAAAAAAGGAAATTTTAAAAAAATTGAATAAACAAAGAGAAAACTATGAAGAGAAGAGACAGGAAGGATTTTTTAAAAATTACAAAGCCCTTAGACATAAAGAGCAACCAAGGTATAAGAAAGGAAATCTGAAAAATATTCATCCTTGTAACATCAAGAAACCATTAAAATTTGCAGATGCTCATTGCAATACTATTAATATGGACACATCCGAGTTATGGATTATTGACAACAACGAAATTGACTGAGCAGACAGGATTCGTAGACATACAATTGCGGACACAGGACATAGTTAAGGATACAGACATTGTAGTACATGCAATTAACATAGAAGAAATAGAAAATATTATTAATGACATGACAGACAATATTATTCTAATGAAAGCAAGTAATAAGGACATACTACAAGCAGAGTTGTTAGAGGTAAGGAATAAACTAAAGACACTAATACCAAAGAAAAAAAGACAAAAAAGAGGACTAATAAATGCGATAGGTACCATATCTAAATGGACATTTGGCACAATGGACGATTATGACAGACAGACTATTGAAAATCATTTCCTACAGACAGACAAGAAAATGACCGAACAAATACATGTAAATGAACATTTTAATTTAGCTATAGAACAAATAAAAAATATTGTAAAAAGCGATAGAAAAGAAATTGAAAGAAGTGTTAATTCTATAAATAAAAGAATAAATGAAGAATACCAACAACATATGTATTTAGAACAATTTACAAAAATTCAATTGATAAAAAGTAAAATAGAACAAATTCAAGACAATATTGTTTCAGCTAAATATGGCATAATTCATCCAAACATTTTAACTAATTATGAAATTACCAAGTACCAAATTGATTTTAATAAATTAAAATTTTTGCAATTAGGAATAGCAACTTTTAACAATACTTTCTTAATACTTGGCATTAAAATTCCGAAAACATTCATACAAGTCACCATAAGAAAAATTGTACCATTACCAAATAAAGATCAAAAGGAAATAGAAGCAAAAATAGAAGAAATTTTCACTTACAAAAACAAAACAATGAAATTTGAAGAAAATAAACATTTTAAACAATTAAAGCCCAGCACACATTGTATGTTAATAAAAAATTGTAAGCTAATAACAAGCAAAGACTTAGAAATTATAGCGTTAGATGAAAAAACGGTAATGATTAAAAATTCTGTCAATTTAATTGTTAACAACACCTGCACTAAAAATAATACTATCTTAAACGGAAATTTTTTACTCCAATTCAACAACTGTTCAATAGAAATTAATGATTACTACTTTTCTAATTTAATTGAAAAAGTCGAAGGAAATATTATGAGCTTAAAATACGATGATTTTAAAAATTTTACAGAAAAAATTACCTTTGAGCAAATACATGAAGAAAATAAGATAAATGTTGAAAGTATTTCTAATTTAAAAGATCACAATAAAGTAATTTACGGGTGTAACATTTTGCTAATACTTTTGTTAATACTAATTTTTGCCATTTGGACGACAAAGCTAAGATATGTCAAAATATATTTAAATAAGCGAATTCAGGAGAATTCTAATCTAAAAGGGGGAGTAGTTACATATGCGAATACATATGTACGTACAAAAGACAATGAACCTGATAAATTCGACAAGTTCATTACGGAAATAAGTCAGACGGCAGGAAATTAATAAAATTAATGCTGACACAGTTTGTATTGCATTTTCGCAATAAACCAAGAAAAGAGCTCATAATGTTTCCAAGAATTAGAATAAGCAATTCGGTAATTGTAATTAGTGCTTAGTAAGTAAAATTATAAAATATTGTAAACTAAATGGTAAATAGATATTAAATAAAAATTCAGTCTTGTTCTGACGGTTAAACTTAGCAAAGCGTGTCTTTTTTAAAAACGTTCGATCGCCGGTCAATTTTGTAAATCGCGCAGCTCTTCCACAAGCCACAGCTCACAAAAATCAGAAGTTGAAGAAATTTCTGTATTCGCTGCGCATAAACATACTGTCGATAACGCGAACAAATGAACTGCAATTCAAAAATGAATATTCCTTAAACGTCCGAAAACCAAATGATTTCAATAAATATAATTCGGAATCAGATTTAAAAGAGTTTAGAAATACAAAATTATTTCAAAATGTGGGAAAATTTGGCAATACTACATCTTTAATTCACATAAATTAATGGGCATACTCATTTGTAATCATGTTCGCATTGTTCGCCTACACGCGCGCGCACTATGCAAATCAGCGAAGTCGATTGTTGACGAAGTGCGCGCGGGGAGAACATATTCTTTCGCATACTTAACTGAATACGAAGAAGAAAAAGTAATGTTCTATTTCTTTGATTCGGTATAAGTAGAGAATATGCCACAAGTTTTTTAAGTGGTGTAGTGGCATAGTTGATATCGTGCAATTGCTACATGCAATTTTGGTATTTTTGCTTCTGGTGCAAGTTCAAATTACTTTCGCAGGGGCCAATATCACTAACTCAAAATAATTTATTTTTTTATTTTTATTTATTATATTTTATTTTTATTTTTATATTAATAAAAAATTAATAACGTAATAAACATAAAAATAAAAAAAATCATTTGTAAAATTTATTTTTATGTGGTGCTGTGGCATAGTTATTAGCGCGTGCGTATGTACATACATATACATATGTATTGTATTTGTATTTTTGGTGTTTTGTTTCTCATTTATTTTATATTATTTTAAATTATAACTACATATTTATAAAAAAATATTTATATAATAAATAAATCTCTTGTAGATTTGTAAATAATGAATATAAAAATAAAAAAAATATTATATATAAAATAGATGTTTAGAAAAATTCTGAAATATTAAATTTTTTTTTACATTTTTTTATTAAATAAAAACGAAATGGCGTTGGAAATACAATTTAAAAATTAATTCATTTCATTGGTTTTCATGATATTTCTATTTTATTTTGATTGGTTTTATTTAATTTGTAGTGAATAACAGTTTTTCCTTATGTTAAATTATCAAATCTGTTAGTTTACAGCCAAATTTAACAGAGTGGTGAATCCCTTTCCAGATTTTTTCTAGCTCTGTAGAAATTTCAATCGAGCATCGAACCAAAAGTCAATTGCACCTTCTCGTTATTATAAGTTCTCTGATTGATTTCATTTAGTTAAAAATTGTTT
The DNA here is from genome assembly GCA_037013455.1 of Ceratitis rosa. Taxonomy (NCBI): domain Eukaryota; kingdom Metazoa; phylum Arthropoda; class Insecta; order Diptera; family Tephritidae; genus Ceratitis; species Ceratitis rosa. Next base: position 8,857,409 of record JAWMAG010000005.1, on the reverse strand, counting down.
AAGACTTTGCTGCTTGCGTTGATTAGATGTAACATTTTTTTAACCATTTTTACTATTTTTTCATAGACACGGTGTAGGCATCTAGTGGGCTACAATGATATACAGCATTTCAATAGTATTGTATTTTTGTGTAAAGTAAATTGCAGAATTTGTGATTGATTTTTGCTTATCTTTGTGTATACGTGTAGATAGTGTTGTGTTATGGCTATACAATGTTGGGTATACGGCTATGTTTGCGAATTTTTTTAACACTATGTAACGACAGCCTTTCTCTTAGTACTTATATGACTGTATCTATGTGTATGCGTGTGTCTACCACACTGGGACGTCGATGTAATGTTGCCTACCTTTAAGGGCCCTGTGGCTCGATAAAGCAGTGCTAGGTTTGCAAAACTGCAAATTTTGTGGAAGTTAGTTAGAGCAGATATTACTTCGAGGGGATATTTATAAAATAACATTTCTCTGGTCGGCTAGATGAACGGCTTGAAGAAAACGTTACTCAAACCAGAAGTTCGAAAAAGTTCACAGTGCCAGCCGTGTATGAAAAATAAAAGGTGTTTAATAAAAGAAAAAAAAAAGTGTCACGATCGCTATAATCACTAAACAAAAAAAAAAAAAATCAAGGAATAAAACAAAATTGAGGATATCTTGGTAAGTTTCAACAATAAATAACTCTAGCATAGTAAATAATATTAAAATAAATATTAAATAATAAGATAAATAACAGCATCGTTCTTTTGTTTAGGTCGCCAGCAAAGTAATGCAAAAGGACCTCTTTGGTAATAAGCTATATCGTGGAAGAGGTTGTAAACAACACACTTCGATCAGCACAGAAAAGTAGGCCATTGGAAAGAGGCCAATGCCCGAATATACCTAAACGCTCAACTTTGGAAACAACCATCGCTGCTGTAAAAGTGCAACAACAATAAACACAGAATTACCCGGAGTACCAGCAATTGTGGATAACATTAGTTTTGTTTGATCTGAGTCCGATTGCGTTTCAAATAGTTTTTTTTTGCAACCAAGTTTCATAAATATTCAGATGAAAAAAAAATTAAATGTTCATATAAAAATACTCAATAACTTGTTGATCGTAAATCCTACAAGCATGCCTTTCTACATATTTACTTTATGCATATTCACTTTATTTACTTTATTTATTTTACTTTAGTACTTTGCATTTTTTTTTCTTCTTCTTTTTCTTTCGCTAAGCAAATTTATCTATAATCCAGGTTAGGGAAACTTACCTGTTACCAGGCATGTTAGTTTTCTTGTAAGAATAGATTAAGTTAAACATTTTTTGCTTTGGTGAAACTTAGATTTAATTTTGCTAAATTCACAAACCACATCTTGTAAGTTTCATTTTTTTTCTATTATCCTTACCCGGCATTCGCGAACATAAGATATATATATATATTTATGGCTTGTTTCATCTTCATCGTTTAAATTTTTTTTTGCCTTACTTAATATCAATATTTCGTAACCTTTTCGTTTAATTCGGTTCGAAATAATGCTTAATCCTTAACATAAACAACTCTAGTTAGGATTAATATATGCATATATAGATATATATATATATATATATATATATGTAAATACGCGTATGTAGGGAATATATGTATGCATACTCTTGTTTTCAGCCTTCCAGTGTCATCGCGAATTGTTGGTACCATCAACGCGGGACGACAAGGTGAGTGAAAATACTCAGTGCTACAAATACACGTTTATACATATATACATACAGTCGAAATATGGAAACAGAAGGCGTGTTCTAACGTCTCACTAATGGTTTTCTTCTTGCACTTGCTATACTTTATCACTACTACTAAAGCCCAATTTCCATGCATGGGATGCAATAGATTATGCCCCGTTATTAGGCCTATTTTTCCTATTTTGGTTCGTCAGTAAGACGAATGGCAATTTTGACAATGTCATTAGCAATGTCGCTATCCATAATGCCCTTTTGGCATGTAACACAGTATTTATGCAGCCGTTTAACCTCGGCCGCTCTGCCTACCGCTTCCCTGCTCTCAGTATACTTTCTGACGCAATAGGTTGTGAGATTATTGCCTTAATTTCCGTTTGTTTGTCGACATATATATTGATATTTTGTATATAGTTTTCTGCATAAAATTAATAACGTAATAAACATAAAAATAAAAAAAATCATTTGTAAAATTTATTTTTATGTGGTGCTGTGGCATAGTTATTAGCGCGTGCGTATGTACATACATACATATGCATATGTATTTGTATTTTTGGTGTTTTGTTTCTCATTTATTTTATATTATTTTAAATTATAACTACATATTTATAAAAAAATATTTATATAATAAATAAATCTCTTGTAGATTTGTAAATAATGAATATAAAAATAAAAAAATATTATATATAAAATAGATGTTTAGAAAAATTCTGAAATATTAAATTTTTTTTACATTTTTTTATTAAATAAAAACGAAATGCGGTTGGAAATACAATTTAAAAATTAATTCATTTCATTGGTTTTCATGATATTTCTATTTTATTTTGATTGGTTTTATTTAATTTGTAGTGAATAACAGTTTTTCCTTATGTTAAACTATCAAATCTGTTAGTTTACAGCCAAAATTTAACAGAGTGGTGAATCCCTTTCCAGATTTTTTCTAGCTCTGTAGAAATTTCAATCGAGCATCGAACCAAAAGTCAATTGTACCTTCTCGTTATTATAAGTTCTCTGGGTGAGCGCCAAGCAGTTGCTGCAATACCTTTGCGCGTTGGCCACCACGATGCGCTGATTAGGCCGCATTGCCCGGAAAGCGGCGCAATTGCGCAAGGCGTGGTACCGGTGACACAGCCGACATTGTAGGCAGTTTCTGGTGCCTGCCGTCGGCGCGAGGGGCACTGCACTGCGCGTTGCCATTGGTGTCCTTCGTCTGGAAATGGAAAGAGACGGAACAATCGATAGATTTTTATATGTCGTAAACAATTGTATTAAGAGGGGAATTTCTCTTTATTGCTGTGCTTCGAGCGAAGGTTGCTCATTTGGAATGAAGCACAGTTTTACTAAGGGCCGCGTGATAATCCCGTTTTGCGTGCGGAGGTCCACGACACGGATGTGATTATCAGGCCCACGATGAAAGTTTTGGATTCGTCCGAGACGCCACTCGGTCGGCGGTAGACCGTCGTCTCGGATTACGGCGCAGTCGCCAACTTGAGGCTCCTTCTGTGGAAATTTCCACTTGTACCTCTTTTGGAGATCTTTGAAGTACTCCTCTTTCCAGCGGCGACTGAATTGATGGTGAAGTGCTTTGACTTTCTCCCATCGGTTAATTAACGAGAGGGTCTCCGCATTTGGCTCGGGAATGGCTAATAGCGGAGCGCCTCGAATGAAATGACCCGGAGTTAATGCTGTGAAGTCAGCTGGGTCCTGTGACAAAGCCGAAAGTGGCCGAGAATTGAGTACAGCCTCAATTCGAACTAAGAGTGTCGTGAACTCTTCAAATGTAAATTTATGGGATGCAGCGGTTTTCTTGAAGTGAATTTTAAAACTCTTTACTGCGGATTCAAACAGGCCGCCCATGTGTGGGGCGCTGGGTGGTATGTATTGCCAATTGATGCCTTGGGGAGCATACTTCTGGGTGATATCGGCTGAACATTCGTTAAGGAATTTAACGAATTCGCGTTCAGTTGCTCTCTGTGCTCCGATGCACGTTTTTCCATTATCGCTCATCATTGTGGCGGGATATCCTCGCCTACCCACGAATCGGGCGAATGCTGCTCTAAATGCCTCAGTGGTAAGATCAGAGCATAACTCAAGATGTACTGCCTTCGTCGCGAAACAAACGAATACGGCAACGTACCCTTTGATGAGTGTATCGGATCTTAAAACTGAGGCCTTTATTAAAAACGGTCCTGCGAAGTCCACTCCAGTTACAGAAAATGGTAGGGACATTGTGCACCGCTCAGGGGGTAGAGCGGCCATTAGCTGGGAGCGCGTTTGTTGCTTGTATAGAGTGCAAGCTTTGCATTGAAAAATGCACCTTTTTATTAAAGGCTTTAGCTTCGGTATGAAGTATTCTTGTCTGACCATTTGAAGCATGAGGCGCGTTTCTGCATGGAGAAGCAGTGCGTGTAAGAAATTCAAATGTAATTGACAGAATCTTGAAGCATTTGGGATGATGATTGGGTGCCGCTCATTATAGCTGAGTGTGGCATGCGCTAGTCTGCCATTGACGCGGAGAAGTCCGTTTTTATCCAGAAATGGATTCAGGTTGAGGAGTGAACTTTTTTTGTCAATTGGCTTTTTGTTTTGTAACGCATCTTTTTCGCCAGGAAAATAGCGGGATTGCGATACTTCGATTAGACGCTGTTTTGCGAATTGGCATTCAGCATGAGTCAGATGTGGCATGGTAGTTGTTGGTTGCATTCTTGATTTATTCCGGACATTATTCACGAAACGAAACGGAACATGTACGCAGTCACGCGAATTGCTCGAGGGAGTGAAGAGAATCGATCAAGAAAATCGAGTTCTTCTTCGCGTGCATGAAAAGCCTCAATTTTCCGCTTTTCTGGCGGAGAGGTACTGCGTGCCTTTGAATTAGGCCAAGAGTCGATGTGGTGTATGCGCCACTTTGGTCCGTGCCACCAGAGAGAATTGGTGGCTAAGTCTTGGGGTTTGCAACCACGTGTGCCGAGATCAGCGGGCTTATCTCCGCTTTCTACATGACGCCATACTCCGCTTGGGACATATTCCCGAATTTGGGAGGTGCGATTAGACACGTATGTCTTCCATGTGCACGGTGGTTTCTCGAGCCATGCCAGTACTATTTCAGAGTCTGACCATAAGAATGTGTTGCACGCTTCTAGGCCTAGCTGGTTTTGGACGGTCAGTTTTGCCAACAGTACTGCTCCGCACAGCTCTAAGCGAGGAAGACTTATCGTTTTCAAAGGTGCAACTTTGCTTTTTGCAACCAGTAGGGTGGATGTTGCATGAGTATTCGCTTCTGTGCGTACATATATGGTTGCACAGAAGGCTTTTTCCGAGGCGTCGCAGAACCCATGGATTTGGGTATTCTGCCCCGGAGTAAAATTGAGCCATCGAGGAATTTCGATGTCGGAAATGGCTGGCAAGTTTTGAGTAAACTGTTGCCATTTTACCATTGAAGTGGGCTTTGCGCATTCATTCCAATCAATGCCATCGAGCCAAAGTTCTTGAAGTAGAATCTTTGCTCGTATCATAACTGGCGATAGCCATCCTGCCGGGTCAAAAAGTTTTGCGACCGACGACAGAATTTGCCGTTTTGTTGCAGCTGTGGTTGCTGAAACTGGCAGGATGGTGTATGAGAACCTGTCCGTTAATGCGTTCCATCGGATACCGAGAGTTTTGGTTGTGGAAGCATCTTCGAATTTCAAGAAATTGGAGTCGAGAAGGTCTTCTCTCGGGAATGTCTCCAATATGGCCGGGTTATTGGCCGTTAATTTCTTTAGAATAAAGCCGGCTGACTTTAGCGCTTTGATCACTTGGAATAGTGAATCGGTGGCATCGTCAATATCATGACTTCCGGACAGGACATCATCAACATACGTTTGGGTTTTGAGTATTGGTGTGGCCAGTGGAAACTTCGCTTTTGTATCTTCTGCCAATTGATGCAGAGTACGGATAGCGAGATATGGCGCACAATTAACCCCGAATGTTACTGTTTTAAGATTATAATCAAAGATGGGGGAATCCTCTGACTCACGAAACAAAATTCGCTGATAATCTTTATCGTCCTCATGGATGAGGATTTGCCATTGAACACGTATCTGTACATGCGGCATTGTAAAATTAGCAACATGAGGTCCGGTTGGAGTGAAGGACCTGTATGTAAACATCATTTAGGGAATTACCTGAACTTGATGTTTTCGATGCGTTGAAAACCACTCGCACTTTTGTCGTGATTTTATCTGGTTTTACAACCGCATGATGAGGCAAATAGAACGAATGGTAGTTGCCATTGGAAGTGATTTCACGGGGATTTGTGAGTTCCATATGGCCCAACGTTATGTATTCTTGCAACACATCGTTGTACATTGTCTTTAACTCCCCTTTCTTCTGAAGCGTGCGTTCCATGCTAAGGAATTGCTGGAATGCCGCAGACCGGGAATGGCCTAGGGTGAGTTTTTCTGGAAATGCTTCTTTAAATGGAAGCCTGACAATGTAGTGTCCGCTTGAATTACGGGTCGTTGTTGCCACATAATAATCTTCACACGCCTGATTTTCAGGCGTACTTTGCGGAGGTATATGGATTTCCTCCTGTTCCCAGAATTGCCTCAGTTGTGCACTGAGCGTTTCATTGGAAACTCGTTCTATTTGGGTGGAAAATGAGGATACCCTTTCGGTCACCGAACCACTAAGTATCCATCCAAATATGGTATTTTGCGCAAGAAGATTGTCGCAAACTTTTTGCAGCCCTTCCACTAGAATTTGTGGAATAAGATCGCTGCCGATAACCATATCAATTTGAGCTGGAATGTGACAATTTGGGTCAGCTAGCTCGAGATTACTCAGTTCATGCCATTTTTCACGACTCGTTGTAAAGGTCGGAAGAAGCTTTGTTAACTGAGGTAATACTATTGCATGGGCCTTAATTCTTTGCTTGGTTTTGGTAGAAACCAGCGTCAAAGAACAAAGCTTAGAGGAATTTTGGACCACTCGGCGACCCATGCCTGAAATTTCGAACCTGGAATGTTCGAACGGTAATTTCAATTTTTTCTGGACTTTTGTGGAAATAAAAGTCCTTTGGGAACCTTGGTCAATCAAGGCCCGTAATTGAAATAATTCGCCTTCATGTTCAACTGCCACCATTGCTGTTGGAAGAAGAACTTTGTTTTCAATGTTTGAATGTAAAGACTGTATGTGTGTATGTTTTGAATAGCACGGTTGCTCGTCGGGATTGGAGCTGGTTTGCGGCTGTCGAGCGGGAATTGTCGACTTTGCCGTTGTATGTTGTACTGTAGCTTCATGGGATCGGCTACTGGTACGTTGAGCTGGTGGTTTAACATCTATGTGCAGTAGAGTATGATGCCTTTGTTGGCATTTCGCACATGTAAACTTGCTCTGACAGTCTTTGACGTTATGGTTGTAAGCAAGGCAGTTTTTACATAAATTGTTTTTCTGTACAACCTTAAAACGTTCTTGTTCTGACATTTTTCGGAATTTTTGGCAGAATTTTAGGGGGTGGCTGGAGTTGCACACCTGGCAGGAATATGCCTTCTTTGGTTCTACCATAAAATTTTGTGTCCTAATTAAAGGTTTTTGCTGAGCGGCATATGGAGCACTGGGTTTAGGCTTATTAGGATGAAGCCTATTTAGTCTTTCTACAACTTCGTACCGAGAAGTTAGAAAGTCGTCTAATTGAGACCATTGGGGTAGATCTCGTCTTGATGAGAGCGATTGTTCCCAAAGTGACAGTGTTGTTTCTGGTAATTTTGTTGAACAAATGTATACCAGGATAGGATCCCAACTGTCTGTTGAAACGTCTTGAGCATGCAAGACAGACAGACAGTTGTTAATGCTTGTTTGCAGCCTTTGTAATTGTTCGCTATTTTCGGATTGAATAGCAGGCAAGTTCATTAAAATTTTGACCTGATTATCTACTAAAATGCGTTTGTTTTCGTATCTAGACCTAAGCGCTTCCCAAGCCAGATCGAAATTATCGTCACTCAAAGGATATTGTTTGACAATAGCACCGGCTTTTCCTTCTGTTTTATACCTGAGGTGGTACAGTTTTTGAGCACGAGAGAGCTTTGGGTGGTTAATGTAAACGGCTGTGAACATGTCACGGAAAGCCGGCCATTCTTCGTAACCCCCATAAAAAGTCTCTGTGTCGCATGGAGGAACTTGTAGGAAAACATTGGAAGCACTTGATTGCTCTGAAGTGGGTTCCACACGGGATGGTGGACTCGGAGCATCGACTAGTTTGAGCAGTTTTAGCTGGTCTGACATCTTGATTTGTGTAATCTCGTAGATGTCAAGGCATGCGTCGTACTTGCCTTGAGCTGACTCTTTGAACCTGTCAGGCAAGCAGTCATCCGTTTTGGAAAAAACGTTATCAAAGGCAGCTTGCAATCGTACAAAATAGTCATTTAGACTTTTGTGTTTAACTTCAAGATACGATTCGGTATGATCTTCAATCGGTGAATTACCGAATTTTGCACAGTATCTCATTAGGCTGTCACTTTCTGTTATGAACTTTTGCGCACAGGGGTCGTACGTTTTACTTCTTGAGCGTGTTTGTAAGGATTCCTTCTTCGCACTTGCGGAATATAGCGAAGTAGTTTTCGCTTTTTTTTTTACCAACCTAAGCAAAAAAAAGGTATGGCCATATGTCTTGTCCTTGTCGAGTTATGGATAAAGTCTCGTTTATATTTGATCAGAAGGTACATATACATATGTATTTGTATTTTTGGTGTTTTGTTTCTCATTTATTTTATATTATTTTAAATTATAACTACATATTTATAAAAAAATATTTATATAATAAATAAATCTCTTGTAGATTTGTAAATAATGAATATAAAAATAAAAAAATATTATATATAAAATATATGTTTAGAAAAATTCTGAAATATTAAATTTTTTTTTACATTTTTTTATTAAATAAAAACGAAATGCGGTTGGAAATGCAATTTAAAAATTAATTCATTTCATTGGTTTTCATGATATTTCTATTTTATTTTGATTGGTTTTATTTAATTTGTAGTGAATAACAGTTTTTCCTTATGTTAAACTATCAAATCTGTTAGTTTACAGCCAAAATTTAACAGAGTGGTGAATCCCTTTCCAGATTTTTTCTAGCTCTGTAGAAACTTCAATCGAGCATCGAACCAAAAGTCAATTGCACCTTCTCGTTATTATAAGTTCTCTGGGCAAGTAAGTGGAAACAATAAAAAATGATTAAGAATGGAGGCGCAGAAATAAACAAAATTGTTTTTCTTTTCTATTTTTGCGTTTCTTTGCGAGCGACCAATTAGCGGCGAGCAGAGTGATATCAATTAGATAACTTTTTCTTTTTACTGTATTCAATACAGCTTCAGTTTTAGCTTCAGCCTTCTAATTTAATTGAATGAGACGTTTTAAATTGAATTAGGTATTTATCGCAATATTTTTATCGGAGTAAAATATTTTTTTAGTTGGAAATCATTGCTCCAAAGACAAACAGTCTAATATTCGCTGAATTGGGAGGCACATCTGTAGCCATATAAGCTAGAAGAGGAAATCTGATAGGTTTGAGTTCTCTCAGCCCATCTTTGGTCTCTTACTAGTTAACACCCTGACGACATCGCCCTCACAGCCTCCATCAGAGTGATCGACTCCAAAATGTCCTTCACTTATATTGAGTACTTTCTCCAGAAGGTATAATCTACCTGCTTTTACACCGGCCATATTCAAAGGTGTCGAAATTACACTTTCTACTGAGGTAAAAAAAAACAGCTTTTATGAAAACTCTTGAAATTCTGCTTAATCTTCTTCTATCAGACTTTTATTAACTCAACCCTAGAAAAACCTCATGATATGGACAAGTCCAAATATTAAACTCTACACCATTCACGAAAATTGTGGACTACATCACTTCCGTTTGTACTATGTACAGGCATCTCGTTATCATATGTATGTAAGAATAGCAAAATTTTGAACACCTATACAAATATACAAAGCAATATGTAACTCTTTCTCTTTAACAAACTTCTTTCTGTTCTTCGCTTCCACATTCTTTAGCGACACCTAAATGTGAGTGAAGATTATTAAGTAAGAATTAATAACTTTCAAGAAAATGGAAAATAATTAGATATTCAAATAATATCTCAAATTCATTTCTTTACTTTATTTTGGTAAAATAAATTTTATTGAAACGAACTATTTTCTGAGCTATTTCTAAATATTATTTTCATGGTATACCATAAACCATACATCTTGGAAGCGCAAAATGTAGCAATATCGACAGAGATGATTTAAAAGTTAATATTAGTCATGAGGTCTATAATATTTCCGTTTCCCAAAGATCTCCCCTTTTTGATTGGAGCTGCCGAACGATACAGACGTGCCTCAATAAGTATTTTTACACTGCTTATCATATTGTATTATATAAAGTGATTTCATTTGATAAAAATCAATTAAATGAATGAGTGTTTGATATATTCTACAAACGAAGCGAAATAAAAACAAAGTAAATTTTAAAATTCGATTTCGGTAAACCGAATGGAATCAGCAGTCTCATTTGGCTAAAATTAACTCCTGCCCCAGCGAAGTTGCATGTTTTATCCGGATATCAGGAATTAGGAACAGGTGAATTAGTCAGCGAGAGCAAGCGACTGATAGTTGAAGAAATATGCAGAATTGTAAAATAAAAATGGGAAAAAAAGCAGCGATAACAATGATGTTCTTAATTTAATAAAAGTATATTTATACAAAACAGTCTAATGACAAGTATTAGTTTATCTAAATTCTGAAATCAAACTAGGCGGCATATATGAATGTATGTATTGTATGTATGAAGACATAATATGTACATACATACATACAAACATATGTATGTATGCATGTTTGCCGGTGGATAAAATATGCTTGATTTTTGGATTGAATAATTCTTAATATTTATAAATAAATATAACATTTAAACTAAGTCATAAAATAAATTGGAAAAATCTACGAAAAGAAATAGAAAATTAAATAGATATTTTGTATAAAATATTTTTATAAATTTTTATTTTAATATTAATTAAATATTTTATATTTATTATACATATGTATGTATGTATGTATGCATGCAAATATGTATGTAATACCTAAAACATGCATAAAGTCATTTAAAAGCAAATAACTTCAAATATTTTCATTCATTCATAACCACAAGCCATTCATTCATACTATCAATTACAAAAACAACTCCATATGCGCAGCTCGTTTTACTTCTCTGCGCACTTCTCTATTCAAAAAGCTATTTGCTATAAGAAGAAGCATAAATGCAACAAAAACAACTGCCGCATACAAACCCTCTTCCCTTCTACTCTTCATCAACAAACAATTTCCTCAAGCGAAGTCAGATTTTGCTAAAAATCAGAAATTGATGTTCAAGTCACGCCAAAGTGAAAACGCATACATTCAAGCATTTTAATATGTATACGGAAAACGCATACAATCTTAATAATGCGCATGCCCTTCCCTCTTTCAACCCGCCATCGACAAACGATTTCTTCGCGACGATGACAAAATTTACAAAAATCAGAATTCAAGTTGATCTGAAGTTGAAGACGCATACATTCAAAGAGACCAATGTGTATACGAAAATCACACACATGCCCAAAAACTTGCCTATTCCCTTCCCCTAAACCCGTCGTCCACAAGCAGTTTCATTTCGACGACAGTAAAATTTGTAAAAATCAGAAATTCTAGTTGAGCTGAAGTCAAATACAAACACACTCAAAGGTCTCTGCATGTATATGAAAGACCAATACATACACAAAAGCATGACAACTTCTTTTCCCTCGTACCCCGAATCAACAAGCAATTCCTAGTCGACAATTTAAATTTTGCCAATTTCAAAAAATAAAACGCGAAAAAGAAGCGAGAGAAGGATTTAAACCCGCGCAGCTTGGACAAAAATTAAACGACGTTAACCATCGCGCCACGGATCACTTTGAAGTTTCGTTGGCATAATTAGTATTTATATAGATCGCTGACAACAGTATTTACAAAATCTTAAATAATATTCAAAAGAAATACTTCTGTATATGACCATATTTATATTGACATATGAACTATGATGAGGAACAAATGCAATTGTAATTTCAGTCCATAAATAAAGACAACTTCAAAATTTTTTAATAAAATAAATATTTTTGCAACTTATTTCTTTATGTCGGATTTTCTAAATCAATTTAATATCTATATATAAATTGTTGTTAAAAATATTATTTTTTTAATACTTAATATAATTTATTTTTAATATTATTTTAATATTTAAAATATAGTTATTATAATAATATTAGTTATTTAAATTTTCATTTAGCACATTTGAAATTGCCAAAGCAAAGAAATACTTAGCAGAAAATCACTTGAATGTCTCTGCTAACTTTTACAGTGGCTGTTAAATAAAGTGTGGTGAATCCCTTTCAAGAAATTTTTCAGAAAATGTTCGAAGGTGGTTCGATGTTGCAACGAATCTGCACCTTCTCGTTATTATAAGTTCTCTGACGAATCTGCACCTTCTCGTTATTATAAGTTCTCTGCTTCTCGTTATTATAAGTTCTCTGCTACGTGTTGCTATGACACAGCGCTGATATGCTGCGCCTTAGCGCCAGCTTAAGGAAAAAGAGATTTCATTGTTTAGATGTGTTCTGTGTTTTTTTTTTGTGTTTCGGTAATATCTGCAGCAGTATTCGCTCTTTTTCGCAACCTGCAGCAACCATCAGGCATTGATTTCATTTAGTTAAAAATTGTTTAAGACTTTGCTGCTTGCGTTGATTAGATGTGACATTTTTTTAACCATTTTTACTATTTTTTCATAGACACGGTGTAGGCATCTAGTGGGCTACAATGATATACAGCATTTCAATAGTATTGTATTTTTGTGTAAAGTAAATTGCAGAATTTGTGATTGATTTTTGCTTATCTTTGTGTATACGTGTAGATAGTGTTGTGTTATGGCTATACAATGTTGGGTATACGGCTATGTTTGCGAATTTTTTTAACACTATGTAACGACAGCCTTTCTCTTAGTACTTATATGACTGTATCTATGTGTATGCGTGTATCTACCACACTGGGACGTCGATGTAATGTTGCCTACCTTTAAGGGCCCTGTGGCTCGATAAAGCAGTGCTAGGTTTGCAAAACTGCAAATTTTGTGGAAGTTAGTTAGAGCAGATATTACTTCGAGGGGATATTTATAAAATAACATTTCTCTGGTCGGCTAGATGAACGGCTTGAAGAAAACGTTACTCAAACCAGAAGTTCGAAAAAAGTTCACAGTGCCAGCCGTGTATGAAAAATAAAAGGTGTTTAATAAAAGAAAAAAAAAAGTGTCACGATCGCTATAATCACTAAACAAAAAAAAAAAAAAAATCAAGGAATAAAACAAAATTGAGGATATCTTGGTAAGTTTCAACAATAAATAACTCTAGCATAGTAAATAATATTAAAATAAATATTAAATAATAAGATAAATAACAGCATCGTTCTTTTGTTTAGGTCGCCAGCAAAGTAATGCAAAAGGACCTCTTTGGTAATAAGCTCTATCGTGGAAGAGGTTGTAAACAACACACTTCGATCAGCACAGAAAAGTAGGCCATTGGAAAGAGGCCAATGCCCGAATATACCTAAACGCTCAACTTTGGAAACAACCATCGCTGCTGTAAAAGTGCAACAACAATAAACACAGAATTACCCGGAGTACCAGCAATTGTGGATAACATTAGTTTTGTTTGATCTGAGTCCGATTGCGTTTCAAATAGTTTTTTTTTGCAACCAAGTTTCATAAATATTCAGATGAAAAAAAAAATTAAATGTTCATATAAAAATACTCAATAACTTGTTGATCGTAAATCCTACAAGCATGCCTTTCTACATATTTACTTTATGCATATTCACTTTATTTACTTTATTTATTTTACTTTAGTACTTTGCATTTTTTTTTCTTCTTCTTTTTCTTTCGCTAAGCAAATTTATCTATAATCCAGGTTAGGGAAACTTACCTGTTACCAGGCATGTTAGTTTTCTTATAAGAATAGATTAAGTTAAACATTTTTTGCTTTGGTGAAACTTAGATTTAATTTTGCTAAATTCACAAACCACATCTTGTAAGTTTCATTTTTTTTCTATTATCCTTACCCGGCATTCGCGAACATAAGATATATATATATTTTTATGGCTTGTTTCATCTTCATCGTTTAAATTTTTTTTTGCCTTACTTAATATCAATATTTCGTAACCTTTTCGTTTAATTCGGTTCGAAATAATGCTTAATCCTTAACATAAACAACTCTAGTTAGGATTAATATATGCATATATAGATATATATATATATATATATATGTAAATACGCGTATGTAGGGAATATATGTATGCATACTCTTGTTTTCAGCCTTCCAGTGTCATCGCGAATTGTTGGTACCATCAACGCGGGACAACAAGGTGAGTGAAAATACTCAGTGCTACAAATACACGTTTATACATATATACATACAGTCGAAATATGGAAACAGAAGACGTGTTCTAACGTCTCACTAATGGTTTTCTTCTTGCACTTGCTATACTTTATCACTACTACTAAAGCCCAATTTCCATGCATGGGATGCAATAGATTATGCCCCGTTATTAGGCCTATTTTTCCTATTTTGGTTCGTCAGTAAGACGAATGGCAATTTTGACAATGTCATTAGCAATGTCGCTATCCATAATGCCCTTTTGGCATGTAACACAGTATTTATGCAGCCGTTTAACCTCGGCCGCTCTGCCTACCGCTTCCCTGCTTCTCAGTATACTTTCTGACGCAATAGGTTGTGAGATTATTGCCTTAATTTCCGTTTGTTTGTCGACATATATATTGATATTTTGTATATAGTTTTCTGCATAAACAAAAATTCTATAAAGTAGTTTTATTTCGATTTTTTTACACTAAACGTGTTTGCACATAAATGTTTGATCTTGCCACTTATAAATTTTCAACTTGGAGATTTTCTAATTATTGGGGTTATCTTCCAAGCAGATCCTATAATATTGAATACACGTATGTATCTGTTAAAATATTTATTTCAATCCGTTTTTTTAGGCGGCTGGGGTGATGTGCAGAAGTTCCGGCAAGTGAGGAAAGTTTTTGACTGCCATTCACCAGGGAGTGACCAGAAACGATTCTTTTGCATATGGTTCAAGCAGCTCACGACTTCCGGTTTTAGACCACGTATCCCCTGGGTAGCGTTGATTAGATGTAACATTTTTTTAACCATTTTTACTATGTTTTCATAGACACGGTGTAGGCATCTAGTGGGCTGCAATGATATACAGTATTTCAATAGTATTTTTGTGTAAAGTAAATTGCAGAATTTGTGATTGATTTTTGGTTATCTTTGTGAATAGATAGTGTTGTGTTATGGCTATACACTACTTCGCTCAGCAAAGCAAATGTGCAAAAAAGGAGTGTAAAAATAAAGCCAAAATGAGAAGGCGAATCCCATGCGGTTGTGCGTAGGGTTTGGAACCCACCACATGTAAAAACAACCCAATGAAAATTCCATTTCAGTCTCGGATGGGAGACCCCCGTTTTGATAACGACCCCCGCAAATGTTTTAAGGATTACGATTTTAGGGCATGCACCTGGAATGTCCGGTCCCTTAATTGGGAAGGTTCCGCTGCCCAGCCGGGACAAGGACGGAACAAGGTGGGTTCTTGTGAAATTTACTACATCGACCATATAAAGGAGCGCAAATTAGGTGTCGGATTCGTGGTGGGAGAGAGACTCCGTCGCCGAGTACTGGCATTCACTCCGGTGGATGAACGTCTAGCCACAATCCGCATCAGAATAAAATTTTTCAACAACACTCTAATTTGCGCCCACGCTCCGATGGAAGAGAATGATGTCTTGACCAAAGATGCCTTTTATGAGCGCCTCGAACACACTTATGAGCGCTGTCCCGCCCCGACGTCAAAATTGTGCTTGGCGACTCCAACGCTAGGGTGGGCAAAGAAGGTATCTTTGGTACGACTGTCGGAAAATTCATCCTCCACGACGAATGGATTACCGGCCAAGTTATTCAAATACGGCGGTGAAGAACTGATCATGTGCATGCATCAGCTTCTTTGAAAAATATGGTCGGTTGAAGGCATGCCCGACGATTGGAACCTAAGTGTGCTCTGCCCAATCCTCAAAAAAGGCGATCACACAGTCTGTGCCAATTATCGTGGGGTAAGCCTCCTTAATATGGCCTACAAGGTCCTGTTGAGCGTATTGTGTGAAAGACTAAAGCCCACCGTCAACAAACTGATTGGACCTTATCAGTGTGGCCTTAGACCTGGTAAGTCAACCATCGACCAGATATTCACCATGCGGCAAATCTTGGATAAAACCCGTGAAAAGAGAATCGACACCCACCACCTTTTCGTCGATTTTACAACCGCCTTCGACAGCACGAATAGAAGCTGCTTTTATGCCGCTACGTCTGAATTTGGTATCCCCGGAAGGATCTCTCCGAGCCGTTCGATACCAAACGAGGTTTCAGACAGGGGGATTCCTTATCGTGTGACTTTTTTAATTTAATGCTGGAGAAAATAATACGAGCTGCAGAGCTAAATAGAGAAGGTACAATCTTTTACAAGAGTGTACAGCTGCTGGCGTACGCCGATGATATCGATATTATTGGCCTCAACAACCGCGCCGTGAGTTCTGCTTTCTCCAGACTTGATAAAGAAGCGAAGCAAATGGGTCTGGTAGTGAATGAGGGCAAGATGAAATATCTTCAAACATACAGTCATCGCATTCGCGACTCGGCTCCCACGTCACTGTTGACAGTCATAACATCGAGGTCGTAGATAATTTCGTCTATCTAGGGACCAGCATTAACACCAATAACAATGTCAGTCTGGAAATCCAACGCAGAATCACTCTTGCCAACAGGTGCTACTTTGGACTGAGTAGGCAATTGAAAAGTAAAAACCTCTCTCGGCGAACGAAAACCAAACTCTATAAGTCGCTAATCATACCGGTCCTACTATATGGCGCAGAAGCGTGGACAATGTCAATATCTGATAAGTCGGCTCTAGGAGTCTTCGAGAGAAAAGTTTTGCGAACGATTTATGGTCCTTTGCGCATTGGCAACGGCGAATACCGCAGACGATGGAACGATGATCAGCGAATGAAGAGACAGCGGCTACGCTGGCTAGGTCACGTCGTCCGAATGGATGAAAGCACTCCAGCTTTGAAAGTATTTGATGCATTACCCGCTGGTGGAAGCAGAGGAAGAGGAAGTCCTCCACTCCGTTGGAAGGATCAAGTGGAGACTGACCTGGGTTCACTTGGCATTTCCAACTGGCGCCAGGCAGCGAAAAGAAGAGAAGAATGGCGCTCTTATATAATCGTGTAAGCGGTGCCAACGCCAATAAATAAAAAGAAGAAGATGCAAGAAAAGGATTTGTTACATGATATTTATTATAAATAAAATGAAAAGAGTTGACATTTTTTAATTTTTTTCGAAACTTGGACTCATGAGTTTCATAAGTTTTCTCAACTATATGCGAAACGTCCGTGGTAGAAGGAAGGGCTTGTTTACCACTGCCCAGCTCTCAATGCGATCCGTTAACGATTTGCCGGAAATTTCTTAGCAGAGCGTGCATGTCTAGGCATCATTAATCTCCTGAACTTCGTAAAATAAACCAAGTGGTTTGAGCATCTGGAAAGGTGAGAGCACTGCTCTAAAAACCAACACTTTTTAAAACAATATCCTGTTTGCTTACAAAATTTCCTTGAAACATCTCTAAACACGTGAGACGTAGATATAGCAAATCCAGTCAGCTCCTCATCTTCTTGAATTTGATTTAAATTTTGTTGGGCGAGTGAGTATCTTTCCTTTCTGATACTTTCTTACAATTTACTAAAGTTGTAATACAAGAATTACGAAAGGCATACACTCGATGAAGTCCACTATCAAGGGTTGGAAAATACAATAAAATATGGTTTAAAAATATGAAAATTCTCCACATAATTTTTAATAAAAATGGTACATTTTTTTAAGAGAAGAGGGTAGCACGAAAAAACCGAAACACGTTTAATATCAGATAGCTATGAAGCCCACTGTGGAGAGAGAATGAAACTACCTTTAACTTATAATATCATAGTTTTATGCATTACTAGCTATCTCAGCAGCTTTTCCTATAGCGAAAACCTGCGATTTAGCTCTGCGCATTGTACTCCGGCGCCAACTCCATCAGCCGTTTTTGATTCTTGCGTCATCCGCTTTCCTTAACGTAGCTTAAAACCTTCTATTCCAGATAAAGTGTGGCGCTATTCAGTCTATTTGGTTTTCCATCCCCCCACATATTTCTGAAGGTTCTTGCCAAGAATTCACTTTATTATTTATCTCGCTGTAGTGCTCTCTACTGCGATGTCGATTGGTTGTAGGTAAAGTAACTTTTCAAGTGCCGCTGTTCTTAGCACCCCTGGTATGAGCAATGAGGCCAGCCGATATAATCACTTTAATGGTTTTCTACGAGTATACGATATTTTTTTAGCAACGGTCCAGAGCGACGTTGAGTAATATCAGCCTAATTACCGCTATGTAACACCAATACTTGAGGCCATGGGATGGGTCCCATGAAGGATCTATGCATGTATATAGTACAAATATAACAAGTAATTATAATTGTTGTCAGATCCTTGATGTATAAGTACGATAACTACGTTCGAATAATTAAAATTCATTTCCATGTGCTAGTTACATTGAACAAAAATATGGGGCAAAGATTACCCACTAATAACCCTGCATGGTGAACTACTATTTGTGACTAGAACGCTATTAGTTTGAATTTTTATATCAACCAACAATATTCAACAAATTTCCACACAAGCAACTGCTATTTAAAATATAGCTATGAAATAAAATATTCTGGAAATCGGCCATGCATCACTTTGAAACCAGTATATAGTTTTTGTATATTGAAATTCTATTTTATAAAAGCAAAACAAAAAAGTCTAGTAACGCCTGATAATGACAACCTGTACAAACTCTACTTTCGATTATATGAAAAGTGATCTAGAATTACCTTTCATTTATTGTGACGGTAATAGATACTTCAATCAGAAGTAGAAAACGTCAAAAACTATGAGAAATCAGACAAAAAAGCTTAGACGATTTGCTCATCCAAGAGGATCCTGACAGTACACTTTTAGCAATAACAACACCTGAAGAAGCTAATTTATCTGAATGTTAACAATTAAAATCAAACCAAACCTCAAAAACTCTTTAATTTCCACTTATAGGGATAAAAATATATATATACATATAGGTATAACAGAATTAAACTCAATGACAATCAATTTACATATCTGTCCATTTATGAGACCTTAACGATGTTATCAATGTAAAAGCAATTTAAACTGAATAAAAACAGAATTAAGAAAAAATCAAGTAAAGAATAAAGAGAATAAAACTCAAGTACGCCAACAAGTTTGACAAAAGACAGACGCAAAGCAATGAAAGTAGGTTTAAAAATAAGAATAAAAATAACAACAACTCACAGGAAATATAAGCAAACAGCAATCGGCTTATGCAGCAATTAATAAGCACCGATACCGATTAAAATCTGTGGCTGAGAGTCTGTATATCACCTCAGGGATTCCAGGATCGAAGGATAGTGGTTATAGCCGAATCAAGCTCTGTAAGGCAAACGAAGTAAAAATTACAAAGGAATCATGCCAGGCCAAATAAGTCATTAGAGAAGTAACCTATCCTTCTACCATGTGAACCTACCAGACAATATCCAGTTACTCTGCAAGTATTAAAGATCATGAAGATCCTGTTTAGAAAGAGTAGAAGCTTACTTCTCTTCTTATTTTTTCTTAAAGCTTTGAAGAAACCTAATAGCATGGCTTGACTGTCAGAATATTATATATTGTACTGTAGTGCGGCTTTAAAGGCGATAACGTGAACAGGAAGTACCTTGCTTATATCGACTACGAATGGTGCAGGATAATCGCCACATCCCACTTCATCGTCGACCAAACCCGAAAATTTCCTCTATCTTGTGGGGAAAGCGTTTTGAAAACGTGTTATGAACTTTCAACATCCCACTAACTTACCCATACCACATTCTATAGTTAGCGTCCGATTTCGCTTATATCCTTACAACCATTTGTGTACACTAGCTTTTCAGCTGCTTCAGTCATGGGGGGAGTTCGGCTTATAATGGCTTTCAGGACTAAACCGGAAAATTGATGTTGGAAATAAACAACAGCAATAAAGAAAATAATTTGCACACATGAAAATTAAATAAAAGAAACCAGTGAACCGATGCGCTGTTTCCTAAGCCTACTAAAATCCTGGATAACGTCTAACCATACAAATGCTTTAGCAGCCACTGATGTTGTTTTAGCTGCTCCGAGCCCACCCTACCAATGGTTTCATTGCTGTAACAGAAACCCCTTTTGTTTTATTTTTGTTTCAACACGAAAATAAAAGAAAAAAAACTATTACCATTTATTTATTAATTTCTACTATGCACTTTAAACATTCGACTTCTAACTTTAAGCATTTATTACTTTAAATAATATTTATTATGATAAGCAAAAGAAAATATTTTTAATACCACGCTTTCAATGCAGAATAACACAGTGAACTAAAAAAATGTGTATCCATCATTCTACTCTTGTTCTTCTTCGGAGAGCCGCTTTCTAAGCTGCGTGAAATGCTGTACTAATGATCATTAGCGGCCACTACATCCTGGGTTATTTGTTTTTTTTTTTTCTTTCTTTTTCCTTTTAGAATAAACGTTCAAAATGCAGTATAAAAATTATGTGTACATACGTACATGAAAAATAAAAGGCTTAAAATCGCTAAAGCAAAGCTTTCAATATTACGATTATATGATTATATCATTATATTTTTGATTTCAGAATTTAGATAAACTAATACTTGTCATTAGACTGTTTTGTATAAATATACTTTTATTAAATTAAGAACATCATTGTTATCGCTGCTTTTTTCCCATTTTTATTTTACAATTCTGCATATTTCTTCAACTATCAGTCGCTTGCTCTCGCTGACTAATTCACCTGTTCCTAATTCCTGATATCCGGATAAAACATGCAACTTCGCTGGGGCAGGAGTTAATTTTAGCCAAATGAGACTGCTGATTCCATTCGGTTTACCGAAATCGAATTTTAAAATTTACTTTGTTTTTATTTCGCTTCGTTTGTAGAATATATCAAACACTCATTCATTTAATTGATTTTTATCAAATGAAATCACTTTATATAATACAATATGATAAGCAGTGTAAAAATACTTATTGAGGCACGTCTGTATCGTTCGGCAGCTCCAATCAAAAAGGGGAGATCTTTGGGAAACGGAAATATTATAGACCTCATGACTAATATTAACTTTTAAATCATCTCTGTCGATATTGCTACATTTTGCGCTTCCAAGATGTATGGTTTATGGTATACCATGAAAATAATATTTAGAAATAGCTCAGAAAATAGTTCGTTTCAATAAAATTTATTTTACCAAAATAAAGTAAAGAAATGAATTTGAGATATTATTTGAATATCTAATTATTTTCCATTTTCTTGAAAGTTATTAATTCTTACTTAATAATCTTCACTCACATTTAGGTGTCGCTAAAGAATGTGGAAGCGAAGAACAGTAAGAAGTTTGTTAAAGAGAAAGAGTTACATATTGCTTTGTATATTTGTATAGGTGTTCAAAATTTTGCTATTCTTACATACATATGATAACGAGATGCCTGTATATAGTACAAACGGAAGTGATGTAGTCCACAATTTTCGTGAATGGTGTAGAGTTTAATATTTGGACTTGTCCATATCATGAGGTTTTTCTAGGGTTGAGTTAAGAAAAGTCTGATAGAAGAAGATTAAGCAGAATTTCAAGAGTTTTCATAAAAGCTGTTTTTTTTTACCTCAGTAGAAAGTGTAATTTCGACACCTTTGAATATGGCCGGTGTAAAAGCAGGTAGATTATACCTTCTGGAGAAAGTACTCAATATAAGTGAAGGACATTTTGGAGTCGATCACTCTGATGGAGGCTGTGAGGGCGATGTCGTCAGGGTGTTAACTAGTAAGAGACCAAAGATGGGCTGAGAGAACTCAAACCTATCAGATTTCCTCTTCTAGCTTATATGGCTACAGATGTGCCTCCCAATTCAGCGAATATTAGACTGTTTGTCTTTGGAGCAATGATTTCCAACTAAAAAAATATTTTACTCCGATAAAAATATTGCGATAAATACCTAATTCAATTTAAAACGTCTCATTCAATTAAATTAGAAGGCTGAAGCTAAAACTGGAGCTGTATTGAATACAGTAAAAAGAAAAAGTTATCTAATTGATATCACTCTGCTCGCCGCTAATTGGTCGCTCGCAAAGAAACGCAAAAATAGAAAAGAAAAACAATTTTGTTTATTTCTGCGCCTCCATTCTTAATCATTTTTTATTGTTTCCACTTACTTGCCCAGAGAACTTATAATAACGAGAAGGTGCAATTGACTTTTGGTTCGATGCTCGATTGAAATTTCTACAGAGCTAGAAAAAATCTGGAAAGGGATTCACCACTCTGTTAAATTTTGGCTGTAAACTAACAGATTTGATAGTTTAACATAAGGAAAAACTGTTATTCACTACAAATTAAATAAAACCAATCAAAATAAAATAGAAATATCATGAAAACCAATGAAATGAATTAATTTTTAAATTGCATTTCCAACCGCATTTCGTTTTTATTTAATAAAAAAATGTAAAAAAAAATTTAATATTTCAGAATTTTTCTAAACATATATTTTATATATAATATTTTTTTATTTTTATATTCATTATTTACAAATCTACAAGAGATTTATTTATTATATAAATATTTTTTTATAAATATGTAGTTATAATTTAAAATAATATAAAATAAATGAAAAACAAAACACCAAAAATACAAATACATATGTATATGTACCTTCTGATCAAATATAAACGAGACTTTATCCATAACTCGACAAGGACAAGACATATGGCCATACCTTTTTTTTGCTTAGGTTGGTAAAAAAAAAAGCGAAAACTACTTCGCTATATTCCGCAAGTGCGAAGAAGGAATCCTTACAAACACGCTCAAGAAGTAAAACGTACGACCCCTGTGCGCAAAAGTTCATAACAGAAAGTGACAGCCTAATGAGATACTGTGCAAAATTCGGTAATTCACCGATTGAAGATCATACCGAATCGTATCTTGAAGTTAAACACAAAAGTCTAAATGACTATTTTGTACGATTGCAAGCTGCCTTTGATAACGTTTTTTCCAAAACGGATGACTGCTTGCCTGACAGGTTCAAAGAGTCAGCTCAAGGCAAGTACGACGCATGCCTTGACATCTACGAGATTACACAAATCAAGATGTCAGACCAGCTAAAACTGCTCAAACTAGTCGATGCTCCGAGTCCACCATCCCGCGTGGAACCCACTTCAGAGCAATCAAGTGCTTCCAATGTTTTCCTACAAGTTCCTCCATGCGACACAGAGACTTTTTATGGGGGTTACGAAGAATGGCCGGCTTTCCGTGACATGTTCACAGCCGTTTACATTAACCACCCAAAGCTCTCTCGTGCTCAAAAACTGTACCACCTCAGGTATAAAACAGAAGGAAAAGCCGGTGCTATTGTCAAACAATATCCTTTGAGTGACGATAATTTCGATCTGTCTTGGGAAGCGCTTAGGTCTAGATACGAAAACAAACGCATTTTAGTAGATAATCAGGTCAAAATTTTAATGAACTTGCCTGCTATTCAATCCGAAAATAGCGAACAATTACAAAGGCTGCAAACAAGCATTAACAACTGTCTGTCTGTCTTGCATGCTCAAGACGTTTCAACAGACAGTTGGGATCCTATCCTGGTATACATTTGTTCAACAAAATTACCAGAAACAACACTGTCACTTTGGGAACAATCGCTCTCATCAAGACGAGATCTACCCCAATGGTCTCAATTAGACGACTTTCTAACTTCTCGGTACGAAGTTGTAGAAAGACTAAATAGGCTTCATCCTAATAAGCCTAAACCCAGTGCTCCATATGCCGCTCAGCAAAAACCTTTAATTAGGACACAAAATTTTATGGTAGAACCAAAGAAGGCATATTCCTGCCAGGTGTGCAACTCCAGCCACCCCCTAAAATTCTGCCAAAAATTCCGAAAAATGTCAGAGCAAGAACGTTTTAAGGTTGTACAGAAAAACAATCTATGTAAAAACTGCCTTGCTTACAACCATAACGTCAAAGACTGTCAGAGCAAGTTTACATGTGCGAAATGCCAACAAAGGCATCATACTCTACTGCACATAGATGTTAAACCACCAGCTCAACGTACCTGTAGCCGATCCCATGAAGCTACAGTACAACATACAACGGCAAAGTCGACAATTCCCGCTCGACAGCCGCAAACCAGCTCCAATCCCGACGAGCAACCGTGCTATTCAAAACATACACACATACAGTCTTTACATTCAAACATTGAAAACAAAGTTCTTCTTCCAACAGCAATGGTGGCAGTTGAACATGAAGGCGAATTATTTCAATTACGGGCCTTGATTGACCAAGGTTCCCAAAGGACTTTTATTTCCTCAAAAGTCCAGAAAAAATTGAAATTACCGTTCGAACATTCCAGGTTCGAAATTTCAGGCATGGGTCGCCGAGTGGTCCAAAATTCCTCTAAGCTTTGTTCTTTGACGCTGGTTTCTACCAAAACCAAGCAAAGAATTAAGGCCCATGCAATAGTATTACCTCAGTTAACAAAGCTTCTTCCGACCTTTACAACGAGTCGTGAAAAATGGCATGAACTGAGTAATCTCGAGCTAGCTGACCCAAATTGTCACATTCCAGCTCAAATTGATATGGTTATCGGCAGCGATCTTATTCCACAAATTCTAGTGGAAGGGCTGCAAAAGTTTGCGACAATCTTCTTGCGCAAAATACCATATTTGGATGGATACTTAGTGGTTCGGTGACCGAAAGGGTATCCTCATTTTCCACCCAAATAGAACGAGTTTCCAATGAAACGCTCAGTGCACAACTGAGGCAATTCTGGGAGCAGGAGGAAATCCATATACCTCCGCAAAGTACGCCTGAAAATCAGGCGTGTGAAGATTATTATGTGGCAACAACGACCCGTAATTCAAGCGGACACTACATTGTCAGGCTTCCATTTAAAGAAGCATTTCCAGAAAAACTCACCCTAGGCCATTCCCGGTCTGCGGCATTCCAGCAATTCCTTAGCATGGAACGCACGCTTCAGAAGAAAGGGGAGTTAAAGACAATGTACAACGATGTGTTGCAAGAATACATAACGTTGGGCCATATGGAACTCACAAATCCCCGTGAAATCACTTCCAATGGCAACTACCATTCGTTCTATTTGCCTCATCATGCGGTTGTAAAACCAGATAAAATCACGACAAAAGTGCGAGTGGTTTTCAACGCATCGAAAACATCAAGTTCAGGTAATTCCCTAAATGATGTTTACATACAGGTCCTTCACTCCAACCGGACCTCATGTTGCTAATTTTACAATGCCGCATGTACAGATACGTGTTCAATGGCAAATCCTCATCCATGAGAACGATAAAGATTATCAGCGAATTTTGTTTCGTGAGTCAGAGGATTCCCCCATCTTTGATTATAATCTTAAAACAGTAACATTCGGGGTTAATTGTGCGCCATATCTCGCTATCCGTACTCTGCATCAATTGGCAGAAGATACAAAAGCGAAATTTCCACTGGCCACACCAATACTCAAAACCCAAACGTATGTTGATGATGTCCTGTCCGGAAGTCATGATATTGACGATGCCACCGATTCACTATTCCAAGTGATCAAAGCGCTAAAGTCAGCCGGCTTTATTCTAAAGAAATTAACGGCCAATAACCCGGCCATATTGGAGACATTCCCGAGAGAAGACCTTCTCGACTCCAATTTCTTGAAATTCGAAGATGCTTCCACAACCAAAACTCTCGGTATCCGATGGAACGCATTAACGGACAGGTTCTCATACACCATCCTGCCAGTTTCAGCAACCACAGCTGCAACAAAACGGCAAATTCTGTCGTCGGTCGCAAAACTTTTTGACCCGGCAGGATGGCTATCGCCAGTTATGATACGAGCAAAGATTCTACTTCAAGAACTTTGGCTCGATGGCATTGATTGGAATGAATGCGCAAAACCCACTTCAATGGTAAAATGGCAACAGTTTACTCAAAACTTGCCAGCCATTTCCGACATCGAAATTCCTCGATGGCTCAATTTTACTCCGGGGCAGAATACCCAAATCCATGGGTTCTGCGACGCCTCGGAAAAAGCCTTCTGTGCAACCATATATGTACGCACAGAAGCGAATACTCATGCAACATCCACCCTACTGGTTGCAAAAAGCAAAGTTGCACCTTTGAAAACGATAAGTCTTCCTCGCTTAGAGCTGTGCGGAGCAGTACTGTTGGCAAAACTGACTGCAACCGTCCAAAACCAGCTAGGCCTAGAAGCGTGCAACACATTCTTATGGTCAGACTCTGAAATAGTACTGGCATGGCTCGAGAAACCACCGTGCACATGGAAGACATACGTGTCTAATCGCACCTCCCAAATTCGGGAATATGTCCCAAGCGGAGTATGGCGTCATGTAGAAAGCGGAGATAAGCCCGCTGATCTCGGCACACGTGGTTGCAAACCCCAAGACTTAGCCACCAATTCTCTCTGGTGGCACGGACCAAAGTGGCGCATACACCACATCGACTCTTGGCCTAATTCAAAGGCACGCAGTACCTCTCCGCCAGAAAAGCGGAAAATTGAGGCTTTTCATGCACGCGAAGAAGAACTCGATTTTCTTGATCGATTCTCTTCACTCCCTCGAGCAATTCGCGTGACTGCGTACATGTTCCGTTTCGTTTCGTGAATAATGTCCGGAATAAATCAAGAATGCAACCAACAACTACCATGCCACATCTGACTCATGCTGAATGCCAATTCGCAAAACAGCGTCTAATCGAAGTATCGCAATCCCGCTATTTTCCTGGCGAAAAAGATGCGTTACAAAACAAAAAGCCAATTGACAAAAAAAGTTCACTCCTCAACCTGAATCCATTTCTGGATAAAAACGGACTTCTCCGCGTCAATGGCAGACTAGCGCATGCCACACTCAGCTATAATGAGCGGCACCCAATCATCATCCCAAATGCTTCAAGATTCTGTCAATTACATTTGAATTTCTTACACGCACTGCTTCTCCATGCAGAAACGCGCCTCATGCTTCAAATGGTCAGACAAGAATACTTCATACCGAAGCTAAAGCCTTTAATAAAAAGGTGCATTTTTCAATGCAAAGCTTGCACTCTATACAAGCAACAAACGCGCTCCCAGCTAATGGCCGCTCTACCCCCTGAGCGGTGCACAATGTCCCTACCATTTTCTGTAACTGGAGTGGACTTCGCAGGACCGTTTTTAATAAAGGCCTCAGTTTTAAGATCCGATACACTCATCAAAGGGTACGTTGCCGTATTCGTTTGTTTCGCGACGAAGGCAGTACATCTTGAGTTATGCTCTGATCTTACCACTGAGGCATTTAGAGCAGCATTCGCCCGATTCGTGGGTAGGCGAGGATATCCCGCCACAATGATGAGCGATAATGGAAAAACGTGCATCGGAGCACAGAGAGCAACTGAACGCGAATTCGTTAAATTCCTTAACGAATGTTCAGCCGATATCACCCAGAAGTATGCTCCCCAAGGCATCAATTGGCAATACATACCACCCAGCGCCCCACACATGGGCGGCCTGTTTGAATCCGCAGTAAAGAGTTTTAAAATTCACTTCAAGAAAACCGCTGCATCCCATAAATTTACATTTGAAGAGTTCACGACACTCTTAGTTCGAATTGAGGCTGTACTCAATTCTCGGCCACTTTCGGCTTTGTCACAGGACCCAGCTGACTTCACAGCATTAACTCCGGGTCATTTCATTCGAGGCGCTCCGCTATTAGCCATTCCCGAGCCAAATGCGGAGACCCTCTCGTTAATTAACCGATGGGAGAAAGTCAAAGCACTTCACCATCAATTCAGTCGCCGCTGGAAAGAGGAGTACCTCAAAGATCTCCAAAAGAGGTACAAGTGGAAATTTCCACAGAAGGAGCCTCAAGTTGGCGACTGCGCCGTAATCCGAGACGACGGTCTACCGCCGACCGAGTGGCGTCTCAGACGAATCCAAAACGTTCATCGTGGGCCTGATAATCACATCCGTGTCGTGGACCTCCGCACGCAAAACGGGATTATCACGCGGCCCTTAGTAAAACTGTGCTTCATTCCAAATGAGCAACCTTCGCTCGAAGCACAGCAATAAAGAGAAATTCCCCTCTTAATACAATTGTTTACGACATATAAAAATCTATCGATTGTTCCGTCTCTTTCCATTTCCAGACGAAGGACACCAATGGCAACGCGCAGTGCAGTGCCCCTCGCGCCGACGGCTGGCACCAGAAACTGCCTACAATGTCGGCTGTGTCACCGGTACCACGCCTTGCGCAATTGCGCCGCTTGGTGGCCAACGCGCAAAGGTATTGCAGCAACTGCTTGGCGCCAGTGTTACCACTATTCTGAATTCTCTCCAACTAAGACGACCAATCGATTCCACTAAAAAACTACTAACTCCTTCTGGTGGATTATACTAAAAACTTTATTTCAAATTAAAGCGCGAGTATTTGAAAATAAATATTATATTTATTTGTATTAAATGATTATCTGAATTAGTGGATCTTGATCTATTGATCTGATTTATTATATGAGGTAATGTCACATTGATATTGATCATCTATGCATAGTTCATGAACTGTTATAAAAAATTTCAAGAATTGAGAAAAATTATTAAATTGCATGCAAAATATGCATCAAATTAAAATAATCAACGAAGTTTCAAATTTTTCAACTGACTTTCAGTATACAAGGAGTACTAACCAGTTTAAATTCTTAGATACTTGTTTATAATTCATGACGTACAACAAACAACAAATATATTTTGGTCTACGTATCTGCAGAGAAAAATTTTTTTATCCGATGAACTGTAATATTATAGATGGCGCCGAACTAATATACCATAATTGTACGTCTCTGTATGTATGCTACATATCTATATTAATTGGAACATTGAAAAAAAAGGAAATACATATTGAATTTTTCATGCTGATTCAACATCTCATTATTAACAAAATAAAATGTGTAAATATTGATGACTAACTATTCCACTGACAAAATCTACTAACCACTAAAAGTCAATTTATTCCACTGCTCAAAATTAAAATCCACTAAATTTGGTGGTAAAACTACTGAATTGGCAACGCTGCTTGGCGCTCACCCAGAGAACTTATAATAACGAGAAGGTACAATTGACTTTTGGTTCGATGCTCGATTGAAATTTCTACAGAGCTAGAAAAAATCTGGAAAGGGATTCACCACTCTGTTAAATTTTGGCTGTAAACTAACAGATTTGATAGTTTAACATAAGGAAAAACTGTTATTCACTACAAATTAAATAAAACCAATCAAAATAAAATAGAAATATCATGAAAACCAATGAAATGAATTAATTTTTAAATTGTATTTCCAACCGCATTTCGTTTTTATTTAATAAAAAAATGTAAAAAAAATTTAATATTTCAGAATTTTTCTAAACATCTATTTTATATATAATATTTTTTTATTTTTATATTCATTATTTACAAATCTACAAGAGATTTATTTATTATATAAATATTTTTTTATAAATATGTAGTTATAATTTAAAATAATATAAAATAAATGAGAAACAAAACACCAAAAATACAAATACATATGCATATGTATGTATGTACATACGCACGCGCTAATAACTATGCCACAGCACCACATAAAAATAAATTTTACAAATGATTTTTTTTATTTTTATGTTTATTACGTTATTAATTTTATGCAGAAAACTATATACAAAATATCAATATATATGTCGACAAACAAACGGAAATTAAGGCAATAATCTCACAACCTATTGCGTCAGAAAGTATACTGAGAGCAGGGAAGCGGTAGGCAGAGCGGCCGAGGTTAAACGGCTGCATAAATACTGTGTTACATGCCAAAAGGGCATTATGGATAGCGACATTGCTAATGACATTGTCAAAATTGCCATTCGTCTTACTGACGAACCAAAATAGGAAAAATAGGCCTAATAACGGGGCATAATCTATTGCATCCCATGCATGGAAATTGGGCTTTAGTAGTAGTGATAAAGTATAGCAAGTGCAAGAAGAAAACCATTAGTGAGACGTTAGAACACGCCTTCTGTTTCCATATTTCGACTGTATGTATTGTATATATGTATAAACGTGTATTTGTAGCACTGAGTATTTTCACTCACCTTGTTGTCCCGCGTTGATGGTACCAACAATTCGCGATGACACTGGAAGGCTGAAAACAAGAGTATGCATACATATATTCCCTACATACGCGTATTTACATATATATATATATATATACATATATCTATATATGCATATATTAATCCTAACTAGAGTTGTTTATGTTAAGGATTAAGCATTATTTCGAACCGAATTAAACGAAAAGGTTACGAAATATTGATATTAAGTAAGGCAAAAAAAAATTTAAACGATGAAGATGAAACAAGCCATAAATATATATATATATCTTATGTTCGCGAATGCCGGGTAAGGATAATAGAAAAAAAATGAAACTTACAAGATGTGGTTTGTGAATTTAGCAAAATTAAATCTAAGTTTCACCAAAGCAAAAAATGTTTAACTTAATCTATTCTTACAAGAAAACTAACATGCCTGGTAACAGGTAAGTTTCCCTAACCTGGATTATAGATAAATTTGCTTAGCGAAAGAAAAAGAAGAAGAAAAAAAAATGCAAAGTACTAAAGTAAAATAAATAAAGTAAATAAAGTGAATATGCATAAAGTAAATATGTAGAAAGGCATGCTTGTAGGATTTACGATCAACAAGTTATTGAGTATTTTTATATGAACATTTAATTTTTTTTTCATCTGAATATTTATGAAACTTGGTTGCAAAAAAAAACTATTTGAAACGCAATCGGACTCAGATCAAACAAAACTAATGTTATCCACAATTGCTGGTACTCCGGGTAATTCTGTGTTTATTGTTGTTGCACTTTTACAGCAGCGATGGTTGTTTCCAAAGTTGAGCGTTTAGGTATATTCGGGCATTGGCCTCTTTCCAATGGCCTACTTTTCTGTGCTGATCGAAGTGTGTTGTTTACAACCTCTTCCACGATATAGCTTATTACCAAAGAGGTCCTTTTGCATTACTTTGCTGGCGACCTAAACAAAAGAACGATGCTGTTATTTATCTTATTATTTAATATTTATTTTAATATTATTTACTATGCTAGAGTTATTTATTGTTGAAACTTACCAAGATATCCTCAATTTTGTTTTATTCCTTGATTTTTTTTTTTTTTTGTTTAGTGATTATAGCGATCGTGACACTTTTTTTTTTCTTTTATTAAACACCTTTTATTTTTCATACACGGCTGGCACTGTGAACTTTTTCGAACTTCTGGTTTGAGTAACGTTTTCTTCAAGCCGTTCATCTAGCCGACCAGAGAAATGTTATTTTATAAATATCCCCTCGAAGTAATATCTGCTCTAACTAACTTCCACAAAATTTGCAGTTTTGCAAACCTAGCACTGCTTTATCGAGCCACAGGGCCCTTAAAGGTAGGCAACATTACATCGACGTCCCAGTGTGGTAGACACACGCATACACATAGATACAGTCATATAAGTACTAAGAGAAAGGCTGTCGTTACATAGTGTTAAAAAAATTCGCAAACATAGCCGTATACCCAACATTGTATAGCCATAACACAACACTATCTACACGTATACACAAAGATAAGCAAAAATCAATCACAAATTCTGCAATTTACTTTACACAAAAATACAATACTATTGAAATGCTGTATATCATTGTAGCCCACTAGATGCCTACACCGTGTCTATGAAAAAATAGTAAAAATGGTTAAAAAAATGTTACATCTAATCAACGCAAGCAGCAAAGTCTTAAACAATTTTTAACTAAATGAAATCAATCAGAGAACTTATAATAACGAGAAGGTGCAATTGACTTTTGGTTCGATGCTCGATTGAAATTTCTACAGAGCTAGAAAAAATCTGGAAAGGGATTCACCACTCTGTTAAATTTGGCTGTAAACTAACAGATTTGATAGTTTAACATAAGGAAAAACTGTTATTCACTACAAATTAAATAAAACCAATCAAAATAAAATAGAAATATCATGAAAACCAATGAAATGAATTAATTTTTAAATTGTATTTCCAACGCCATTTCGTTTTTATTTAATAAAAAAATGTAAAAAAAAATTTAATATTTCAGAATTTTTCTAAACATCTATTTTATATATAATATTTTTTTATTTTTATATTCATTATTTACAAATCTACAAGAGATTTATTTATTATATAAATATTTTTTTATAAATATGTAGTTATAATTTAAAATAATATAAAATAAATGAGAAACAAAACACCAAAAATACAAATACAATACATATGTATATGTACATATATATCAGAAAAAAAAAAAAACAACAAGTGGTGATAAAGAAAAAAATTTTTGTTTAACTGGAATGGAAAAAATTAAAAAAAATCAAAAACAAAAAAGTGTAAAAAGTGTACAAACACATACTTACATACATACATATATATAAAAATAAAAAAAATAAAAAATAAAAAAAATTACAAAAAATTTTTAGTATACATACAAGGAGTGTGTGTGTGTTAAAAATGTACATTGTACATATAATAAAATTAACAAACAAACACAAAAAAAAAAAAGTTAATCACACAATTCAAGATACATACATATGTACATGAACAAAGTGTCAAAAGTGTACGAGTACACATACGCACATACAAAAAGGCTAATAACATCTTACATCAGTTCTACATCATCACGACGACAAAGGTAAAAAGAAGGAAGTCACTTCACCACAGGAACGTGCCACAACGAGCCCTGCAACACCACTTCATCACAGCACAACAACACAGCAAAATAGCACTACAGAAACATACAAAAAGGGAAGTACCATAACACGCCAAGACAAGTAGTAAGTAGGCACTCCTTTAATTGCCAAAATATATATTTTCCCAATATATATTGGTTTTAATAGAAAACTGCAAACAGGGATAATATTTTTCTTAAAACGGGAACTTTCTTCCCGCCAAAATTAACTAAAAAATCCGTAAATTTTTTCTATTTGCGGTTTTCAAAAGTCCGTAATTTTCCTGAATTTTTTTTATATATTTCTTAAATACGGTAGAAGAAGGGGTAAGCGCCAAATTTCTCGGCCGTTAAATACATAATTGCGAAAATACAGCTTCCAAACTGTATTAGTTTCGCTTATGTACAAACATACATACCCATATGTACTCATACCCAAAAATATAATTGCAGTTTTCTTGTCTACTTACGGTGCCTTGCAATATTTGTATGCATAAACACAAATTTCAAATCGTCTGCATTATCAGCTGGTCTCCATGGTTCAATGACCCATAAACCACATCTCATTGCAGTTCTAAAGCATACTTGCATTAATAGGTCAAATCATTTGCATTGTCAGCTGTCCTCTATGGTTCAATGACCCATAAAATACAGCATAAAGACACAAGAGCAAAAAATTAATAAATATTCACCACTTTGCTAAAAGAGCGCAGCTTTAAAAGAGCTAACATTATTGCAAGTGATCGACTCACTGCATTTTTCCAATTTCCGCTTTGTGCGATATTCGCTCTCGATATTACAAGAGAAGCATATATTGCGTGTATGTTTATCTTCTAAACATTGGGCACACACACGCACCTAAATACTCTTTGATCTGCGCATATTGTTTTTCAACATATCATTATTTATGCGCTCTCTTCGTAGCGCGAGCAGCTGAGATCAAAATATATGTTGACATATATATACACACATACGTATATATCATAATTCAAACAGCTGTTGTATCTGTTTACATTGTCATATGCATACATACATATTTACATGTTCATGCTAAATTTTTGACAAGATACAAGATCGTTTAATAACCCAATAGGGAATTTTTCTGTTCGCTATTTTTAAACGAAATATATCATTTCGATATAATAATTAAATAATTAATAATTCAATAATTTTAATTTTTTTTTACAAATTTTATATAAATTATTTATTAAATATTTATTACATTTTACTTTTATACGTATATAACCCACGTTTATAAAAGTGAAAGTGTTTGTGATTTTTTTATATTTAATTTCTATTCGGAATAATTTCTTCCAGTGATTTAATTTTAAAATTAACTTAACGAAAAGTTGTGATTTCAACAAAAAAAAAAAAAAAAAAAAAAAACACAAACACAGCCACAAATTTTTTTTTTTTTCAAATTTTTCTGTGGCATAAAGTGCATTGTTTTACATCAATAAAGCACGAAGTGCGAACATTAGATATTCATACAAACTCTATTCGAGTTTCACGGTTTTTTTGCGACTATTTAAATACTTTTTTTCCTTTTAAATGCCAATTGGTCATAGTCCTACCAAAGGTACTAAGGAACACAAAATGTCTGATTCCGAGACAAGAAAGGGAACTTCACTCGAAGCCCTTACCACAAAAAGAGAATCGTCACAAACGCGCAGATCTAAACAGATCGATCCTTCCGCGCAACTTTTAATTTCACTAAGTGACAATGTGATTCGATACTGTTCTTGATTCAGTGATTCCCCTATTCAGGATCACACGGAGACGTATCTCAGAATCAAAGACAAATCACTAGATGAATGTTGGCAAGAATTTAAAACGGTCTATAGAGAGGTTTGTTCAAAGCCCGACGAATGTCTGCCCGAAAATTTCAAAATTTCAGCAGACAATAAATACTTCACGTGCCATGACACGTATGAATTGACGAAGATAAAGATAGCGGACCAGCTCGAATTAATTCGAGCAGCTACTCAGCCGAGTCCACCTTCCCGTGTGGAACGAAATTCAGAAGAAGCTTCCTCTTCGAATATATGCCTTAAAGTCCCAGCCTGCGACACAGAGACATTCTATGGGGGTTATGAAGAATGGCCAGCGTTTCGTGATATGTTCACGGCGGTCTACATAAACCACCCTAAGCTCTCCCGTGCGCAAAAATTGTATCATCTCCGGTACAAAACGGAAGGCAAAGCTGGCTCAATCGTCAAACAATATCCATTGAGCGATGATAATTTCGAGCTAGCATGGGAGGCATTACGGGCAAAATACGAAAACACACGTATTCTAGTGGACAATCAAGTAAAAGTCCTACTCTCGCTGTCCAACGTACAGACCGAAAATAGCGAGCAATTACAAAGACTACAAACGACAATAAATGACTGTCTGTCCGCCTTACATTCCCAAGGCGTATCGACAGATAGTTGGGATCCAATGTTAGTCTATATATGCTCCTCGAAACTGCCTGAAACCACATTATCCTTGTGGGAACAATCTCTGGCATCTCGAAAAGAGCTGCCATCATGGTCGCAAATGAACGATTTCCTCACTTCCAGATATGAAGTGGTGTAGCGTCTAAACCGGCTTCATCCAAGCCAAAACAAACCAAAACCAGTCGCCACTCAAAACATCGCTCATAATAGATCCTTTAACAGGACACAAGCATTTGTGGCGGAACAAAAAAGGGATAACACATGTCCGTGTTGCAATTCCCGACACCCAATTTCCCAATGCCAAAATTTCAAAAAAATGTCGGTATCAAACCGAATACATTTTGCGAAGCAGAACCAACTCTGCAAAAACTGCTTATCACGAGGTCATCGCAGTAATGATTGTACGAGCAGGTTTGCATGTGCACATTGTCAGTTACGACATCATTCCTTGCTGCACCTAAATGTAAAACCTAATGCTCAAACCGCCAGCAGCAGTTCTCATAACTCTACTGTGCAACACCCAACTGCCAAGTCAACTTCTCCAGTTCGACAAGCGCATACAAGCTCCAATCCAAGCGAGCAACCGTGCTGCTCTAAGCAAGCACACATACAATCATTACACGCGGGACACGATAGCAGAACTCTCCTTCCAACTGCCATTGTCGCAGTGGAACACCAAGGAGAATTGTTCCAACTCAGAGCCTTAGTTGACCAAGGCTCACAAAGAACTTTCATTTCCTCGAAAGTTCAGAAAAAGTTGCGACTTCCAGTCGAACATTCCAAGTTCGAAATTTCCGGAATGGGTGGACATATCGTCCAAAACTCATCCAAACTTTGTTCCTTGACTCTGGTATCATCCAAAACCAAGCAACGGATCAATGCCCAAGCCATCGTGCTACAAAAGCTAACGAGGCATTTGCCAACTTTTACCTTAAGTCGTAATACCTGGCAACAGTTCAAAATCCTTGAACTTGCTGACCCAAATTGCCATATACCAGCTCAAACCGACATGGTAATCGGCAGTGACATACTTCCACAAATTCTCGTGGAAGGTGTACAAACAATTTGCGACACAGTACTTGCGCAAAACACAATATTCGGTTGGATCCTTAGCGGTCCTGTAACCGAAAAAGTGGTGTCATTCTCGACACAAGTAGAAGAGATCTCAACTGATACACTTGGTGATCAATTGAGAAAGTTCTGGGAAGAGGAAGAAATTCCTCCAATTCCACAAATTTCAAATGAGGATCAAGCTTGCGAAAACATATACAAGCAAACCACGACTCGTGCCCCAAACGGTCGGTACATTGTGCGGCTTCCATTCAAGGAAGAGTTCCCCGCAAAACTCTCTTTAGGCCATTCCCGGTCTGCAGCGCTTCAACAATTTTTCAGTATGGAGCGCACGCTTAAGAGAAAAGGAGAGTTAAATATAATGTACAATAACGTGTTGCAAGAATATCTTGACCTCGACCACATGGAGCTCACCTACCCGCGTGAAATAATCTCCAGTGGCAACTATCACTCTTTCTACTTGCCACATCATGCCGTTGTAAAACCGGACAAAGTGACCACTAAAGTTCGAGTAGTATTTAACGCCTCGAGAAAATCGAGCTCAGGCAACTCACTCAACGATGTTTTGTATACTGGTCCTACTCTCCAACCAGACCTCATGCTGCTCATTCTTCAATGGCGCATGTATAAGTTTGTATTCAACGGAGATATAGAAAAAATGTATCGTCAGATATTAATTCACGACGATGATAAACAGTTTCAGCGAATTATATTTCGTAAATCGGCTGAATCTCCTGTCACCGATTACTGCCTGAAAACTGTTACATTTGGGGTCAATTGTGCACCATACCTTGCCATCCGTACGTTGCATCAACTTGCAACGGATACCGAGGCAATATATCCACTGGCTGCACCAATAATACGAGACCAAACATATGTCGATGACATCTTATCCGGTAGTCATGACATAGACAGTGCTTCTGAATCACTTTTTCAAGTGGTCAACGCTCTGAAATCTGCTGGTTTCGTACTTAAAAAATTAACGGCAAATAACGCCACTATACTGCAACAATATCCCAAAGAGGATCTGCTCGATTCAAACTTTCTGAAATTCGAGAGTGCTTCTAAAACCAAAACTCTGGGTATCCAATGGAACGCTCTAACAGACAAGTTTACATATACAATTCTGCCAGCTACCACAGCAAATGCGGTCACAAAGCGACAAATTTTATCGTCGGTTGCAAAACTTTTTGACCCGGCAGGATGGCTGTCGCCAGTTATGATTCAAGCAAAAATTCTGTTGCAAGAACTCTGGCTAGACGGCACTGATTGAGATGAATGTGCTAAGCCAACAGCTTTGTCCGCACACATGCTAACAATGAAATTACGTCCACCCTGCTGGTTGCAAAAGGAAAGGTAGCACCGTTGAAAACAGTAAGCTTACCACGCCTAGAGCTGTGTGGCGCATTACTATTAGCAAAACTGGTTGCAACAATTCAAAAACAACTCAATTTACAAGCGTGCAACATATTTCTATGGTCAGATTCCGAGATCGTATTGGCATGGCTTGAGAAGCCACCATGCACATGGAAGACCTATGTATCAAACCGCACCTCTCAAATCCGAGAATATGTTCCAAGCGGTACATGGCGTCATGTTGCAAGCGGAGATAATCCCGCAGATCTTGGTACACGCGGCTGCAAGCCGCAGGACTTAGCTGCCAATTCACTTTGGTGGCATGGACCGAAGTGGCTCTCCTGCCACGCAGATTCCTGGCCAAATTCAAAGGCCCGCAGCGCTTCTCCGCCAGAAAGGCGCAAAGTAGAAGCATATCACGCGCTTGAAGATGAGCCCGACTATCTAGATCGGTTTTCCTCATACTCTCGAGCGATTCGCGTGACTGCATAAATGTTCCGTTTCGTGGACAACGTTCGAAATACGTCCAATGGGCAAACATTAATCACCTTGCCACATCTGACACATAGTGAATGCCAAGCCGCCAAGAAGCGCATCATCGACATTTCCCAAAAGCGCTATTTTCCTAGCGAAAAAGAGGCTTTACGAGCTAAAAAAGCTATTAACAAAAAGAGTACACTACTCGTTCTGAACCCATTCTTGGATAAGGATGGACTGCTTCGTGTGAATGGTAGATTGGCACATTCCACGCTGAGTTACAACGAAAGACACCCAATCATCATCCCAACTAAATCGAGGTTCTGCCACCTATATTTGAAGTTTATGCACGAACTGCTTCTTCACGCAGAGACACGTTTGATGCTTCAAATGGTCAGACAAGAGTTCTTCATTCCGAAGCTCAAGCCTCTGATTAAAAAGTGCATTTTTCAATGTAAGGCATGTACGCTTTACAAGCAAAAGACACGCACGCAAATCATGGCCGCTCTACCCCCTGAGCGTTGCACATTCACACTCCCATTTTCTACAACGGGAGTAGACTTTGCAGGGCCATTTCAAATAAAAGCTTCAGTCTTGAGGTCGAACACTTATTTCAAAGGCTACGTTGCAGTCTTCGTCTGCTTTGCAACGAAGGCCGTGCATCTCGAGCTATGTTCAGATCTGACAACTGAAGCATTTCGAGTAGCGTTTGCACGTTTCGTCGGACGACGAGGATTTCCATCCAAAATTATGAGCGACAACGGCAAAACGTTTATCGGCGCCCACCGCGCTATACAACGGGACTTCGTTAAATTCCTTAACGAATGCTCTGCCGACATAGTCCAAAAATATGCTCCTCAAGGCATAAATTGGCACTACATTCCTCCCAGCGCACCCCACATGGGTGGCTTATGGGAATCAGCAGTCAAAAGCTTTAAATTACATCTCAAAAAAACCGCTGCATCTCATAAGTTTACGTTTGAGGAATTTGCCACATTATTAGTGCGAATTGAGGCAGTTCTCAACTCGAGACCTCTGTCAGCTATTTCGCAAGACACCGCTGACCTCACTGCACTCACTCCTGGTCATTTTATCCGAGGTGCACCGCTTATGGCCATACCCGAGCCAAACGCAATAGACCTTTCATTGACCAATCGATGGGAGAAGATTAAAATCCTTCACCACGAATTCAGTCGACGCTGGAAGGAGGAATATCTCAAAGATCTTCAGAAGAGATACAAGTGGAAGAATCCACAGCGAGATCCTCAACCAGGCGACTTGGTAGTAGTCAAAGAAGACCCACTACCACCCACCGAGTGGCGACTCGGTCGAATAGAAGATGTTCGCCGTGGACCGGATAACTACATTCGAGTTTTGGATGTACGCACCCAAAACGGGGTTATCACGCGCCCACTTGTCAAGTTATGCTTCTTTCCTAGTGAGAACTCTTAGCTCACCAGATAGCATAACAACCAATAAAACAAAAACTTCCATTTGTTTCAGGACAAAACTATAAATCTATCCAGTTTTCCCTAATACTGTCCGAACAATTCTTCTGATCTTCTCGTTCCAGAAAATGGCAACAAAAACGGCAGTACCCTTGGCTCCTACGGCAGAAACTGAAAACTGCCTCCAATGTAGGCTCTGCCATAAATACCATCCTCTGCGCATGTGTGGCGCATTCCGGGCAATGAAGCCGCCACAACGTCTAGTAGTAGCCAGGGCACAAGGCTACTGCATGAATTGTCTGGCGCTGACACACACGACGGGCGAGTGTGATTCATCGAGCAGCTGCAAACGCTGCCATAAAGCGCATCACACCTTGATGCACCAAGGAGTATCCACACAGCGCAAGACGCCATCGCCAACTACAACAGTAAAGGTAGTGGAAAAGAAGAAAGGAGCAGCAACGACGCGCGCAAAACCAGCGCGCCCCAATCGCATGCCATCGCCGGCCGTTCAGCGCGCAAACCAACGTGCGCCTCCCAGCAAGAAAAGGCGCAACAAGGCTAGGCAACGTAAAGCGGCAGCGACGATAGTTCCAGCACCAGCGGGGCGACCGCAAAGTAAGAAGACGCGCACCATATCGCGCACTGCCACGGGCTTGCAAACGCCCGCCTTCCGCAACCGTGCAGCACGAGGCGCAATCGGAGACGCTATCCGGGCCCTGCAAACGCTACAGGATGCGTTGGGCAACGCGTCCCTGCAGGGCGGGGAGCATGTTTAAGCGCCCGCTTAAACACCATAAAAATTTATTGTAACTGCCGTGCGCGTGGAATTACCCGTCCATTCCCACTATTTCCGGGTGTCCCATCACGCGCCAATTCCTTTATCCTTTGCCTTGAATTTCGTTAGCCGATCGACAGCTTAGCTGCGGCCGTTCGAGCTAACGAAAAATCACTCTAAAACCTACAGCCCTCGCTCGCGCACGCGCACGGTAGATATTAATACGCGAACACTGCAGTGTAATCACACAAATAATAAAACAATTGTGAAATTCATTTAGACAAAAACTTCTCTGTGAATTAGATCAAATTACATTAATCAAAGTGAAATAAACAAATGTAAAATTTAGTTAAATTGAGCAAGTGCTTTTCATTTAAATTTGGGCCCGCTCGACAGCCGGCACCCCCTTAATTTAGCTCAAGTCCTTAACGGCTTGAACAACGAAAAACGCATACAATCTTAATAATGCGCATGCCCTTCCCTCTTTCAACCCGCCATCGACAAACGATTTCTTCGCGACGATGACAAAATTTACAAAAATTAGAATTCAAGTTGGTCTGAAGTTGAAGACGCATACATTCAAAGAGACCAATGTGTATACGAAAATCACACACATGCCCAAAAACTTGCCTATTCCCTTCCCCTAAACCCGTCGTCCACAAGCAGTTTCATTTCGACGACAGTAAAATTTGTAAAAATCAGAAATTCTAGTTGAGCTGAAGTCAAATACAAACACACTCAAAGGTCTCTGCATGTATATGAAAGACCAATACATACACAAAAGCATGACAACTTCTTTTCCCTCGTACCCCGAATCAACAAGCAATTCCTAGTCGACAATTTAAATTTTGCCAATTTCAAAAAATAAAACGCGAAAAAGAAGCGAGAGAAGGATTTAAACCCGC
Organism: Ceratitis rosa; assembly: GCA_037013455.1. Classification (NCBI taxonomy): domain Eukaryota; kingdom Metazoa; phylum Arthropoda; class Insecta; order Diptera; family Tephritidae; genus Ceratitis; species Ceratitis rosa. The sequence goes on along the minus strand of JAWMAG010000005.1, from coordinate 8,816,138 downwards.
GCAGCTTGGACAAAAATCAAACGACGCTAACCATCGCGCCACGGATCACTTTGAAGTTTCGTTGGCATAATTAGTATTTATATAGATCGCTGACAACAGTATTTACAAAATCTTAAATAATATTCAAAAGAAATACTTCTGTATATGACCATATTTATATTGACATATGAACTATAATGAGGAACAAATGCAATTGTAATTTCAGTCCATAAATAAAGACAACTTCAAAATTTTTTATTAAAATAAATATTTTTGCAACTTATTTCTTTATGTCGGATTTTCTAAATCAATTTAATATCTATATATAAATTGTTGTTAAAAATATTATTTTTTTAATACTTAATATAATTTATTTTTAATATTATTTTAATATTTAAAATATAGTTATTATAATAATATTAGTTATTTAAATTTTCATTCAGCACATTTGAAATTGCCAAAGCAAAGGAATACTTAGCAGAACATCACTTGCATGTCTCTGCTAACTTTTACAGTGGCTGTTAAATAAAGTGTGGTGAATCCCTTTCAAGAAATTTTTCAGAAAATGTTCGAAGGTGGTTCGATGTGGCAACGAATTTGCACCTTCTCGTTATTATAAGTTCTCTGATGAACCGAACTTATTGCATTTTGTGTTTTAGGCGCATGAAATTCGCCCCAATACCGTTTGTTTTGATTACGTACGTTACATTGTAGGAACCCATGATGCTATATTTGTAATAAACAGGTGAAGTAAGTAGAGTAGAAAGAGACTTTGAAACTGCCTTAGCTCAACGTTGTATTTTCGAATTTGAAGGAAAGAGGAGAAAAGAAATAAAAATCGGGAATTTCAGGGGGATTTATATAAATATTGAAAATAATAAACTATTTTTTGAAAAATATGTATGTATTTAAACATTATTAACATACATATAATTGGCGCTTTATAACTGCTGAAGTATTTTTCAGCCGAGCTCTTCCTCCTATTTATGATCTGCGTCTTGATGTTTTTCCAACAAATGTAGAGACCTAGACTTAATTCTAAGCTACCTCGAAAACATCTGACAAATTTGTATGAGAAGCTTTTATTTCATGTCCGAAATACAATTAAAGGGCGTGACATTCCCAGCCGAACGACGACGGCAAATAGAAAAGATTAAGAGGACCCTCCACTGATTTTGGATAAAAAAAATCCATTTTTTTTACGCAAAAAATGAAAGCCATGTATTTGTAGAGTATGTGTTTAAATGGATTTTGCAATACGATGAATATTTTTCAAATGGCAGCTTTTGGAACACACCTGTCCCACGCACGCTGCGAGACTTTCAAAAAACTTTGAATGCGTTTTTCTCGAAACCATGTTTTCCAATCTAACTTCAATTCCCGGCTTGATCTATCCGTCCGATTTCTTTTATTTAAAAACTGTTTCAAATTATATAGTTTTTTGTAAGTCTTGAACCTAAGATTAGCATTAATAATTAATTATTTATATTTTTTAACGTAATTGAAGTGAAAAGAACGTAGAAAATTTCTCGATCTTCAAGAAATGACAACGACTTTTGATTTCAGTCTACTACAAGAGGCTGTAGGCTTGAAGTTGTTGGGTCATGTTTTTCGTCATGTTAGCCGTCATTTTCGATTTCAACTATTTTTTTGCCAGAACTAAAACCCAGTGACAGTCTGGATGATCTTAAAGGGATGATAAAACCTCTAATTAATTCAGTTTAAAATAATCTTCAAACGTCGATTTACGACTTTGCGGTAAAAAACAATTAACTTCCAACCACTGGATCTAAAGCAATATCAAGGTAACTACAAAATGACTACATGAAACTAAACCAAATTGCTGATCGCTGATGGGTCAATAACAAATTTTCCCTTTCGTTAAAAACACGACACTGGCCAATTATAAAATGCTAAGTCTGAGTTTACACGAGGAAGCTTTTTGTCGACGAAACACTCGTTTGTAGGGGAGAGGGCGACGACGAAGGAGGCAGCGCACCGTGTCGCCAGATAACGTAAATTAAACGAGAAGGCCCAGGGCGTGCTGTTTGTCAAATCGTTCCGCTGCCTCGCCAGCGAAAGGGAATTTAATAGCCTATTTCCACCGGACGTTAAATGCATTTTAGCTTAAATGCATTTAAACATCGCATTTAAATGCGAAATTCCCATTTTCAAAGTGAGTTAACTCACTTTCGGTAATTTAACAGAAAATGTTATGTTAACAGTCGATGCTGTCACTACTAATGTAAACATTTCGGAAGTTTCGGTATATTTCTTGCCAGAGTCGCGTATTTTCGGATTTAATGAGGGGCCAGATTTTTATTTTGCATGGTGAAATTTTTTCTGCAAAAGTTACTTTTTTGCATTAATATTAACATAAAAACATATATTAAGTAATTGGCGAAGTTAATGCTTCTCCTTTTTAAAAAAATAAAATAAAATAAAAATAAAAAATAAACAAAAAGCAATTGTGGAATAGAAAACGATCCCCTCAACATAAAAATATACGCGACTCTGGCAACTATCAGCTGATCAGAGAACTTAAAATAACGAGAAGGTGCAAATTCGTTGCCACATCGAACCACCTTCGAACATTTTCTGAAAAATTTCTTGAAAGGGATTCACCACACTTTATTTAACAGCCACTGTAAAAGTTAGCAGAGACATGCAAGTGATTTTCTGCTAAGTATTTCTTTGCTTTGGCAATTTCAAATGTGCTGAATGAAAATTTAAATAACTAATATTTTTAATATTTGAAATATTAAAATAATATTAAAATAAATTATATTAAGTATTAAAAAAATAATATTTTTAACAACAATTTATATATAGATATTAAATTGATTTAGAAAATCCGACATAAAGAAATAAGTTGCAAAAATATTTATTTTAATAAAAAATTTTGAAGTTGTCTTTATTTATGGACTGAAAATACAATTGCATTTGTTCCTAATCATAGTTCATATGTCAATATAAATATGGTCATATACAGAAGTATTTCTTTTGAATATTATTTAAGATTTTGTAAATACTGTTGTCAGCGATCTATATAAATACTAATTATGCCAACGAAACTTCAAATAAGTGGCATGAAATATTTAATAATATCATAGTTCAATCATAACCTACGCATTATTATTAATTATCACTTAGTAGGCAATCCATCATGATAGGTCATCTTTGATGAAACCGCAAAATCTGCCCATATTTTAGCAAACTCATTAAATTGTAAAATTTCCCAAATTGACCACAATTTGTGTGCATTAAAGGCAAATCACAATTAATTTGAATGCAAACTTCCCTTAGTTAGGCATTTACAGCACATGGCCAGCGACATTAACATATTTCACATACAACATTACAAGCGAGTAAATGTATAAATTTCCACTCGCATTACTCGAATGCTTACTTTGGCTAATTAGATTCCATAAAGTTTAGTGTAAAAGCTATTAATTCACGCTTTGCAAGAGATTTCGCAGGAATTGAACGAAGGAATGAAAGAATAAGGCAGCGTAGGAGCAGAAAAGTAGAAAACTATGCGAGAAATATGTATAAAAGTAGTTCGCTGAAGTGGATCAGCATAAACTGTTGCGAAAGAAAAGTGAACAAAAAAGTATGTAAGTTGATGTGAAGGAGTTGGAAAAAATAATGTCCGGGTGGCGAAACAGCTTCGGAGACGTATGCTAAACTTGTAAAAGTGCATGGTGATAGTGCCCTTAGTCGTGCCCAGGTATTTCGATGGCATAAAGAGTTTAAGTTTAAGTAAAGCTCGCATGAGCAAGTCGTAGGATGATTATTGCTTTTTTTGATAACCGAGGAATCGTCCACAAAGAATTTCTTCCACCGAGGTAAACCGTAAATCAAGTCTACTATCGCCAAATGCTCGAAAGATTTCGAAAACGAGTCAACCGTTGCATACCGCCCTTAGCGTGTCCCAGTATTTGGCCTCTAAAGTGATCGCCGTGTTGCAACAACCACCTTATTTGCCCGATATGTCACCCTGTGACTTTTTTTGTTCCCTAGAACAAAATCGGTGGTCAAAGCAACCCATTTTGAGCCGATTGAGGACATTTAGGCGGCCGTGACGAAAGTACTCGCGGACATCCCAGTCTAAGCGTTCCAGAAACGTTACGAAGCATGGAAAACGCGCTGGAATCGTTGTATAGCTGCCCAAGGTAACTACTTTGAAGGAAAAGGCAGAGTTGTAGAATAATTTTGAAATATACGGTTTTTATGGAATCACTCTCATTACTTAATTGTCACACCTCATAAATACCAGAGTAAGAAACAAATCTTCTTTTTTAATGGCGTTGGCACCGCTTACGCGATTATATAAAAGAGCCATTCTTCTCTTCTTTTCGCTGCCTGGCGCCAGTTGGAAATGCCAAGTGAACCCAGGTCACTCTCCACTTGATCCTTCCAACGGAGTGGAGGTCTTCCTCTTCCTCTGCTTCCACCAGCGGGTGGACGACCTGACCTAGCCAGCGTAGCCGCTGTCTCTTCATTCGCTGATCTATGTCAATATCATCGTATAGCTCGTACAGCTCATCGTTCCATCGTCTGCGGTATTCGCCGTCGCCAATGCGCAAAGGACCATAAATCGTTTGCAAAACTTTTCTCTCGAAGACTCCTAGAGCCGACTCATCAGATGATGACATTGTCCACGCTTCTGCGCCATATAGTAGGACCGGTATGATTAGCGATTTATAGAGTTTGATTTTCGTTCGCCGAGAGAGGTTTTTACTTTTCAATTGCCTACTCAGTCCAAAGTAGCACCTGTTGGCAAGAGTGATTCTGCGTTGGATTTCCAGACTGACATTGTTATTGGTGTTAATGCTGGTCCCTAGATAGACGAAATTATCTACGACCTCGATGTTATGACTGTCAACAGTGACGTGGGAGCCGAGTCGCGAATGCGATGACTGTTTGTTTGATGACAGAAGATATTTCGTCTTGCCCTCATTCACATCAAGTCTGGAGAAAGCAGAACTCACGGCGCGGTTGTTGAGGCCAATAATATCGATATCATCGGCGTACGACAGCATTCTTGTAAAAGATTGTACCTTCTCTATCCAGCTCTGCAGCGCGTATTATTTTCTCCAGCAATAAGTTAAAAAAGTCACACAATAAAGAGTCACCTTGTCTGAAACCTCGTTTGGTATCGAACAGCTCGGAGAGGTCCTTCCCGATCCTGATGGAGCTTTTAGTGTTACTTAACGTCAGTTTACATAGCCGTATAAGTTTTGCGGGGATACCGAATTCGGACATAGCGGCGTAAAGGCAGGAAACAATAGTCTCAGTAATAAATCATTTTTAAATAAAGGGTCTTTTTTAGACATGTATTTTTGAAGAAGAAATAAATCACATATAATCTAATGTTATCGCCAAGAAGGTAAGGGCATTACGGACTCTGCTGGGCAATTATGTCGAAAGAATATTTGATTCAACGCACGATTTACAAACGTTGTTCCGGATTAAGTATAGTCATTATATACTTGCAAACCAAACTCAGTATCAACCAAGTAAAAGCTGTCAAAAAGGTAAGCTCCTAAAAAAGTATCACAAATGCTACTTGAACGATAAATAAATAAAGTTATTTCTTAAGCCGGGCGACACTCTTAATTGGGAACGCTACTAACAACAACTCATCAAATTGAAGAGGGCGATTGACGAAAAGCACCAGAAATTTGCGACAAGACACGCGGCAAAAATTTTCCATCATAACAACGCTTGGCCTTATGTTGCACTAATGGTTAACAACTATTTAAAAATCCACAGTTGGGAAGTTTTGCTTAACCCAGCTCACTGGCATCCAGTTCACGACAGAGCAGGGTATCAACAATTCGCTTGATTCATTCTTGGCTGCCTAGCCGAAGCGTTTCTTTTGGGATGGAATCCACAAATCTACTGCGATTGCACTTCACTCACTCACCGCGAAAATAGAAAGTATCCTGGATCATAAAGAATACGTCTGAGCGGCCTTTCTGGACATAAGTGGGGCATTTAATAATGTAGTCAATGAGGCAAAAGTGGAAAGTCTAGAAGCAGCACAGGTAGTGTATGTCATCCTACTATGGATAGAAAGTCGGCTGAGTTGCAACGCGAAGTAGAACAAAGCCAAACTACTCAAGCTAACGGACGATATAGCTATAGTTGTTGCGGGAAATTCCTCTACACCATCAGTAACGAAATGAGAACCCCATCAAGGGTCGTACATTAGCCAGCATAGAGGTTAATGCTGACAAAACTGATACTGAGGGTACCGCTGACAAGAAAGTACAATATTCCCGCGTGTAAGCCCCTAGGCTCAATCAAGGATCATCCCGGGTGCCCGGAAAAAGTTTTTAACAACAAACTTATGTGGAAGCTAAATGTAGAGAAATAGAGTAAAAAGGCCAGTGGTACTGTACTGCGCTCTGGTATGGTGTACCGCTGCGAAAAAAACAATCCTCTTGAACCATTGTTTACAGCTCGAAATGCAGCGGGATGAAGAACAAAATAGACTACATACCCTTCTAATTTTATTTGGGATATAGGGTTTCAAGCTACGTTTAAGGAAGGCGAATGGCGCAAGAACCTTCGACGCTCAGTACAAAATGGGCCACGAATGGATCAAAAACGACTGTTGGAGTGGGCGCCGGAGCCTAATGGGCAGAGAAAATCTGCTGAGATTGCTAGTAATGCAGAAGACTATATACAAAATATCATTATATATATCGTGTTCCTTAGGAGGGAAGCAGTAGATAAGACTGCCGAGAGTGAACGACTACATATATACTGGGTTCTAGGCCACAAGGAGATTATGGGGGGGATTTGGCAAGTGAGATTGCCAAAAGGTAAGGTCTTAATAACAAACCAGAACAGGATATACAAAAGTCGCGAAAACTGTATAATAAATGCCAAAAGAGTTGGGTGTAAAATTAGAGTGAGGGGGAACGCTTTAGCGACATGCAAAACCACCAAGATCATGTGCAAGCAGAATTGGCATTAGTAGGAGTGACACATGCCGGAAGTGTTGGGTAGAAGGCATGAGTGGGACATTAGAACACCTCCTCTGTCTCTGTTTGGTCTTAGCCAGAACTCGTCTTAGATATTTCGTTACTTTGCAGTTTAAAGGAGTAGAGAGTCATCAAAATTGTATACTAAGGCTCTCTTATACTTTGGGAAATGTGTTGGCGTTCTGATGACTACTTTCTATCGCAACAAAACGGGCACTACAAAGGACCAACGAGTCTATGTAAGGCGCATCAGTCATCTAGTGTAATCTATCCTGACTTAGCTATGGAAAAATTGTTGCGGAATTGGTTATGGCTCACGAAGTTTGAGATTCTAATCTGTCTGTAATTTTTTTTTTTTTCATTCCTGTTGCCTGGTATTTTACTAAATATTAATGAACTAGTAATTTACTGGTACAATTCTGACAAATAAACAGACAATTGACCAGTTTATGGCATGAGAAAAGGCTGCAAAATAAATAAGTTAACTAAAAAAATACAATAGTAATATTATGGTTGATACTAGTCATAAATTTCGCTCGGGTTTTTGTTTTTTATGCGGATTTGTGTCTAAACGTTTTGTAAATAAATAATTAGGTAAACCTGGTATAAATGCAATTTCATTTTCAACTTACTTGGACTCATCTTTTGGGCAGGGTATGAATTTGATGCATTCTCTCTTCTGAAAGTTTGTCTCAATCCAACTGCGAGGCGCATGCTGTAGGTATTTATTGTCATAATTAGCAGGTGCGCAGGTGATTACGTAGGAAGTTTTTTGAAAACATTTAATAGAAAAAGGCTGATTAGTGGATTTAATTTTTACAAGGCTCTTGTAATTAATCTATAATAGAAATCATACTTCTTTTTATTATTTTACACTACGTTCAGACCATTTTGAAAGACGTTAATAATAATTTCTTTATTTTTTTTCGATTAAATCAATGTTATTTTCTTGTTTAGTATTGTACATTTACCAAAACAATCCTGAAAGAGAAGCACAATAGAAAACATCTTTATATAGATACATATTCACTATAAGATAAAACAACAATAATAAAGACAAACACAATATAAATATAAAAACATTAATAACAAACAAACAAAAAAACACACAAACAAACAGATAGTAAAGTTGTGAGAGAAAGTGTTTGATAGTCACAGAGGTGGTAAGAAATATTTCATTGCATTTTATTTCATTTCATTGCATTAAATTTATTGTATTTAATATTATTGTATTTAATTTATTGTATTTAATTTATTGTATTTAATTTTATTGTATTTTATTTTATTGTGTTTAATTTTTTTGTATTTAATTTTTTTTTGTATTTAATTTTATTTTGTTTTTAATTTTATTGTATTTAATTTTATTGTATTTAATTTTATTGTGTTTAATTTTATTGTATTTAATATTATCCTATTTAATTTTATTGTATTTAATTTTATTGTATTTAATTTTACTGTATTTAATTTTACTGTATATAATTTTATTGTATTGTATTGGATGAGTGCATAAGTTCGTGCCCGATTTCAAGTGCAAACTAAAATTGAAATTTTTTGAAGAAAGCGCTTTTATTAATCAATTATGTATTCGCCATCATGTTCGGCAATCCACACCCAACGTTCAACCAATTTACGGATGCCTGATTCATAGAAATCGCGCGGTTTCTCGTTGAAAAAGGTGTCAAGGTGGTTTTTGACGTCTTCCACATTTTTAAATTTTTTTCCATTCAAATTGTTCTGCAGCGATCGAAACAAATGATAATCAGAAGGTGCAATGTCGGGTGAATATGGGGGATGCGGCATGATTTCCCAATTCATCTCCTTTAGTTTGGCCAGGGTCGGTTTTGCAACATGTGGCCTGGCGTTGTCATGATGGAAAAGAACTCCTTTGCGATTGGCCAAAATCGGACGTTTTTCATCAATTGCTTTCTTCAATTCGACCAATTGCTGACAATACTTGTTGGCAGTGATCGTTTCTCCAGCTGGCAAGAGCTCAAAATAGATCACGCCTCGGATATCCCACCAAATGCACAGCAGTACCTTCATCGGATGCAATCCACCTTTCGACATCGGTTCCGCCTCTTCGTGTGCCTGTTTCCATGTTCTTTTGCGTTGAACATTGTTGTACAGGACCCATTTTTCATCACCAGTCACGAGCCGATCCAAAAAAGGTTCGTTTTTGATCCGTCGAAGCAAAGAAATTGCTGTTGACATACGGTCCACTTTGTTCTTTTCACTCAACTGATGTGGCACCCATGTATCGAGCTTCAAAGTGTACCCAACCTTTTTTAAACGACGAAACGCAGTTGATTTGTTGACGTTCAATTCACTGGCAACCTCTTCCGTCGAAATACGTGAGTTATTCGCAACTAAAATCCTTAGAACATCGTCATCAAGCTCAGAAGGCCGTCCACTGCGAGGTTGATCTTCGAGGTTAAAATCTCCAGAACGAAATTTCGCGAACCATTTCTTTACTGTGCGGAGTGCTGGAGCACGGTCCAAATAAACTTCGCGAATATCTTTAGTTGCAGCGCCCACTGTTTTTCCTTTGCGGAATTCGTATAACATAATATGACGCATATGATCTTTTTCGTTGTTCATCTTCCATGCGTCTTTTCACTAAGCAACTCAAATCAAAATGAAGGTATTTTATGCTTGATTTACAGTTCGGACTGTCACCTTTCCAACGATATATAATATGTATATATTTCTTTCACGAGCGCCACTCTCAAACGATTCGTACGGCATCCAGCGGAATCGGGCACGAACTTATGCACTCATCAATATATCATTTTATTGTATTTAATTTTATTGTATTTAATATTATCCCACATCTCCTCAACAGAGTTCTTATGGCAGAGATACAAACAAACCAGGCCTTTAGCTCACTATAAAACGTATAACAAAAATTAATAGTATGTGTAGGAATCTACTTTAACATTTGTAACTTACAAGTTTCACCTTTTCAATTTTTATGTTACTGAATTTTTAATTTCAAATATTTTCATTTTCTGAATTATAATATTTTTCATTTTCAAACAATCAATAAGTGTTAAATAAATTTTATATTAAAAATAAAATATTAATGTGTTTATTATATATAATATATAGATAAAATCTTCTATATAAATTGGCGATCCTGCTCATCGAATTTTCCCTTAAGTTACATGCAAGATACAATTTCCAACAGAATCAGTGAACATTAAACAACAGTTGCAGCAACATCGAAGCAATAAAATATCAAATATATGTAAAATTTCGATTAAATTTTTCCAATCCTTTGGAACAAATATACAAATATTAAATACAGTGATTAATCGAATTAAAAATTTTTTTTTGAAACCTGTTAAAAACTTGAACATTATTTATATCGTGCTATCAGTTTTTCTACACCGATTTCTGTTGATGATCGAATGAAATCAATATTGCATATTAATTGAAGAATTTAACTTCTATCAATATCAGGAATTACAACAATCAACAATATTATCTATACGTAATAGAACAATCAGGTTTTTATTAATTATAACAATTTATTATTTATCTTTAAATTTATATATATATATGTCATTTAACTTTTTAAATTAAGTTAATTAATTTAAATCTTAATTAATTTTTGTCAAGTTTTTGTAAACTCTTTCTCCAAACATGCATAGATCACCCATACGCACACGTAATTTTACAACAACAGAAACACAAAATGAAATCACGAACTCTAATACAGATTTAAATACAACACAAAATTTAACATAAGACATTCATACAAATAATTTTAGACCGAATTCTAATTCCATTAAATTACCTCCGTTTTGGAATGAATGTCCTGAAGCATGGTTTTTGCTTTTGGTTTTTTCTATCCTGCCCGTCTACGCAATTCAATTACTAAATTTTCTGCTGTTCTTTGACAAGAAACCAAAAAAAGCAATTTTGTAAAAGGCAATTCAACTTCGACCCTGCTGTGATTCATTCATTGAAATTGAATCGAACAACCGAATTTTTAAAGACAAAATAAATTACCGCTGTTTTGGAATGAATGTCCTGAAGCATGGTTTTTACTTGTTGAAGGACAATTTGAAATTAACAACATTTATAATGATAACATTAACTTTCAAAATGTTTTAATTGCTCTTCAACGAGAAACTATTTTCAAAATTATCGATGTTGTCGAATAAATATGAAACAATTAAGAAAGTTCTTTGTGAGAGATTTTCGCTTAGTGAAGAAAAGAGATTAGAACAATTATTTTCAAATACTGAACTTGGTGATCGTTCACCTTCAGAGCTTTTTAGATACGTGTATATGAAATCTTTAACTGGTTTAGATTCAATTGTTAATCATGAATTACTTTTCAAATTATGGATTCGTAAACTACCTCAACAAATTCAAATTCATTTAACTTCTTCTAGTAATCAAAATAAAGATGAACTTGCTATTTTGGCTGATAAAATTTTCGATTTAATTCATAAACCTCAAGTATCTGCAATAACTTCAACCTTTAATAATAATAATAATATTTTAGAACAATGTATTAAAAATTTAACTGACTTAACAACTGGAATATATCAAACTTTAAACAAAATTACAGAAGATATTAATGAATTGCAAATTAGATCTATATCTAGATCTAGAGATAGATATAGATCTAGATCAAGAAATTCATCAAGACCCAGGAATAATAATAATCAAAATAATATTTGTTGGTATCATCAAAAATTTAAGAATAATGCCTTCAAATGCGTTTAACCTTGCAATTTTAAAATAAACACAAATATTTCAAATGCAAATCCTTTAAACTAAAACGTTCCATTATGACGGTGGCTGATAATGGAAATATTAGTAAACTTACACGTCGCCTTTTTATTTTCGATAAATTTAACAAACTAAATTTTTTGATTGATACAGGCGCAATCGTTTCAGTTATACCTTCTTCAAAATTCAAATCATTTAAAAGAAATTCTGATCTTAAACTTTCAGCTGCAAATGGATCTAATATAGAAACATTTGGAACAAAACTTTTAAAACTTGATTTAGGTTTAAGAAGAGATTTCGAATTTCCATTTATTATTGCCGATATTTCAACTCCAATTATTGGTGCTAATTTTTTAGAAAAACTTGGAATTTTAGTAGATATCAAAAATAAAGAAATTGTCGCGTACTGGCCGCAACAAAAAACTTCTTTTGTGTTTGTTTGTTCATTTCCTACTACCTCTTGTAGTTCGGCGAGATGGAGCAACAACTTGCTCTTCAGCTCCATCTGCTGAGTCATCTCGCCGTCGCTTCCCGGTCGCGCCCGTCCGATTCGCGAAAGGCACCATTCAATTTTCGCCATCGCTTTCGCTCCATGCGATGGCTTGCCTCCACCCGAAACCGATAAAATTAATTTCTCTACCTCCCCCAGTTTCGACTCGACCGCCGTCTTATCCTCGTCGAAACTGAAGGGGTAGTCCTGAAAGAGGTTTACCGACCCTCTTTTCTCTAACAAACGCGACGCCCTAATCGATTTCCTCATGGCTTCGACCGTACCGATTGGAAGGCCGCGTGCCTCCATCTCGTACGCGAGCTCATCTTGGGCTAAACGATTTATTTCCATGTTAAAATACAAAAAAAATAAACTCGAAAAACCAAAAAGAAAATATTTATTTAAATAAATCAAAAAAAATTTGTTTAATTTTAATCAAAATTAAAAAAGCTATTACCCTAATGCAATTTCCGCGTTGCCCTATACTGGCTCAACAAAAGACCCTATCACGAAAACAACAAAAGAGCCTAACCACAAAAAAACAAAAAAAATTAATAAAATAAAAAACAAATATTGTCTACTCCGACAACACAACTATTAACAAAAAAAAACAAATTTTTTTTTTTTTTTTTTTTTTTTTTTTTTTTTTTTTTTAAAAAACACAAATTCTGCAATTTACTTTACACAAAAATACAATACTATTGAAATGCTGTATATCATTGTAGCCCACTAGATGCCTACACCGTGTCTATGAAAAAATAGTAAAAATGGTTAAAAAAATGTTACATCTAATCAACGCAAGCAGCAAAGTCTTAAACAATTTTTAACTAAATGAAATCAATCAGAGAACTTAAAATAACGAGAAGGTGCAAATTCGTTGCCACATCGAACCACCTTCGAACATTTTCTGAAAAATTTCTTGAAAGGGATTCACCACACTTTATTTAACAGCCACTGTAAAAGTTAGCAGAGACATTCAAGTGATTTTCTGCTAAGTATTTCTTTGCTTTGGCAATTTCAAATGTGCTGAATGAAAATTTAAATAACTAATATTATTATAATAACTATATTTTAAATATTAAAATAATATTAAAAATAAATTATATTAAGTATTAAAAAAATAATATTTTTAACAACAATTTATATATAGATATTAAATTGATTTAGAAAATCCGACATAAAGAAATAAGTTGCAAAAATATTTATTTTAATAAAAAATTTTGAAGTTGTCTTTATTTATGGACTGAAATTACAATTGCATTTGTTCCTCATCATAGTTCATATGTCAATATAAATATGGTCATATACAGAAGTATTTCTTTTGAATATTATTTAAGATTTTGTAAATACTGTTGTCAGCGATCTATGTATATAAATACTAATTATGCCAACGAAACTTCAAAGTGATTTTTGTCCAAGCTGCGCGGGTTTAAATCCTTCTCTCGCTTCTTTTTCGCGTTTTATTTTTTGAAATTGGCAAAATTTAAATTGTCGACTAGGAATTGCTTGTTGATTCGGGGTACGAGGGAAAAGAAGTTGTCATGCTTTTGTGTATGTATTGGTCTTTCATATACATGCAGAGACCTTTGAGTGTGTTTGTATTTGACTTCAGCTCAACTAGAATTTCTGATTTTTACAAATTTTACTGTCGTCGAAATGAAACTGCTTGTGGACGACGGGTTTAGGGGAAGGGAATAGGCAAGTTTTTGGGCATGTGTGTGATTTTCGTATACACATTGGTCTCTTTGAATGTATGCGTCTTCAACTTCAGACCAAATTGAATTCTGATTTTTGTAAATTTTGTCATCGTCGCGAAGAAACTGCTTGTTGATGAAGAGTGGAAGAAGGAAGGGCATGTGCATTATTAAGATTGTATGCGTTTTCCGTATACATATTAAAATGCTTGAATGTATGCGTTTTCACTTTGGCGTGACTTGAACATCAATTTCTGATTTTTAGCAAAATCTGACTTCGCTTGAGGAAATTGTTTGTTGATGAAGAGTAGAAGGGAAGAGGGTTTGTATGCGGTAGTTGTTTTTGTTGCATTTATGCTTCTTCTTATAGCAAATAGCTTTTTGAATAGAGAAGTGCGCAGAGAAGTAAAACGAGCTGCGCATATGGAGTTGTTTTTGTAATTGATAGTATGAATGAATGGCTTGTGGTTATGAATGAATGAAAATATTTGAAGTTATTTGCTTTTAAATGACTTTATGCATGTTTTAGGTATTACATACATATTTGCATGCATACATACATACATACATACATATGTTTAATATATATAAAATATTTAATTAATATTAAAATAAAAATTTATAAAAATATTTTATATAAAATATCTATTTAATTTTCTAATTTCTTTTCGTAGATTTTTCCAATTTATTTTATGACTTAGTTTAAATGTTATATTTATTTATAACTATTAAGAATTATTCAATCCAAAAATCAAGCATATTTTATCCACCGGCAAAGATGCATACATACATATGTTTGTATGTATGTACATATTATGTCTTCATTTGTAAACACACATCATCACCATGACAACATACATATATACATACATTCATATATGCCGGCTAGTTGAACTTGCAAAAAATATTCTTCGCATCGTCAACAAAGCGTATACCGCAAGCAATACCTCTCCCCGCGCGCAGCTCTTCCACAAGCCACAGCTCACAAAAATCAGAAGTTGAAGAAATTTCTGTATTCGCTGCGCATAAACATACTGTCGATAACGCGAACAAATGAACTGCAATTCAAAAATGAATATTCCTTAAACGTCCGAAAACCAAATGATTTCAATAAATATAATTCGGAATCAGATTTAAAAGAGTTTAGAAATACAAAATTATTTCAAAATGTGGGAAAATTTGGCAATACTACATCTTTAATTCACATAAATTAATGGGCATACTCATTTGTAATCATGTTCGCATTGTTCGCCTACACGCGCGCGCACTATGTAAATCAGCGAAGTCGATTGTTGACGAAGTGCGCGCGGGGAGAACATATTCTTTCGCATACTTAACTGAATACGAAGAAGAAAAAGTAATGTTCTATTTCTTTGATTCGGTATAAGTAGAGAATATGCCACAAGTTTTTTAAGTGGTGTAGTGGCATAGTTGATATCGTGCAATTGCTACATGCAATTTTGGTATTTTTGCTTCTGGTGCAAGTTCAAATTACTTTCGCAGGGGCCAATATCACTAACTCAAAATAATTTATTTTTTTATTTTTATTTATTATATTTTATTTTTATTTTTATATTAATAAAAAATTAATAACGTAATAAACATAAAAATAAAAAAAATCATTTGTAAAATTTATTTTTATGTGGTGCTGTGGCATAGTTATTAGCGCGTGCGTATGTACATATGTACATATACATATGTATTGTATTTGTATTTTTGGTGTTTTGTTTCTCATTTATTTTATATTATTTTAAATTATAACTACATATTTATAAAAAAATATTTATATAATAAATAAATCTCTTGTAGATTTGTAAATAATGAATATAAAAATAAAAAAAATATTATATATAAAATAGATGTTTAGAAAAATTCTGAAATATTAAATTTTTTTTTACATTTTTTTATTAAATAAAAACGAAATGGCGTTGGAAATACAATTTAAAAATTAATTCATTTCATTGGTTTTCATGATATTTCTATTTTATTTTGATTGGTTTTATTTAATTTGTAGTGAATAACAGTTTTTCCTTATGTTAAATTATCAAATCTGTTAGTTTACAGCCAAATTTAACAGAGTGGTGAATCCCTTTCCAGATTTTTTCTAGCTCTGTAGAAATTTCAATCGAGCATCGAACCAAAAGTCAATTGCACCTTCTCGTTATTATAAGTTCTCTGATTGATTTCATTTAGTTAAAAATTGTTTAAGACTTTGCTGCTTGCGTTGATTAGATGTGACATTTTTTTAACCATTTTTACTATTTTTTCATAGACACGGTGTAGGCATCTAGTGGGCTACAATGATATACAGCATTTCAATAGTATTGTATTTTTGTGTAAAGTAAATTGCAGAATTTGTGATTGATTTTTGCTTATCTTTGTGTATACGTGTAGATAGTGTTGTGTTATGGCTATACAATGTTGGGTATACGGCTATGTTTGCGAATTTTTTTAACACTATGTAACGACAGCCTTTCTCTTAGTACTTATATGACTGTATCTATGTGTATGCGTGTATCTACCACACTGGGACGTCGATGTAATGTTGCCTACCTTTAAGGGCCCTGTGGCTCGATAAAGCAGTGCTAGGTTTGCAAAACTGCAAATTTTGTGGAAGTTAGTTAGAGCAGATATTACTTCGAGGGGATATTTATAAAATAACATTTCTCTGGTCGGCTAGATGAACGGCTTGAAGAAAACGTTACTCAAACCAGAAGTTCGAAAAAAGTTCACAGTGCCAGCCGTGTATGAAAAATAAAAGGTGTTTAATAAAAGAAAAAAAAAAGTGTCACGATCGCTATAATCACTAAACAAAAAAAAAAAAAAATCAAGGAATAAAACAAAATTGAGGATATCTTGGTAAGTTTCAACAATAAATAACTCTAGCATAGTAAATAATATTAAAATAAATATTAAATAATAAGATAAATAACAGCATCGTTCTTTTGTTTAGGTCGCCAGCAAAGTAATGCAAAAGGACCTCTTTGGTAATAAGCTATATCGTGGAAGAGGTTGTAAACAACACACTTCGATCAGCACAGAAAAGTAGGCCATTGGAAAGAGGCCAATGCCCGAATATACCTAAACGCTCAACTTTGGAAACAACCATCGCTGCTGTAAAAGTGCAACAACAATAAACACAGAATTACCCGGAGTACCAGCAATTGTGGATAACATTAGTTTTGTTTGATCTGAGTCCGATTGCGTTTCAAATAGTTTTTTTTTGCAACCAAGTTTCATAAATATTCAGATGAAAAAAAAAATTAAATGTTCATATAAAAATACTCAATAACTTGTTGATCGTAAATCCTACAAACATGCCTTTCTACATATTTACTTTATGCATATTCACTTTATTTACTTTATTTATTTTACTTTAGTACAATACTTTGCATTTTTTTTTCTTCTTCTTTTTCTTTCGCTAAGCAAATTTATCTATAATCCAGGTTAGGGAAACTTACCTGTTACCAGGCATGTTAGTTTTCTTATAAGAATAGATTAAGTTAAACATTTTTTGCTTTGGTGAAACTTAGATTTAATTTTGCTAAATTCACAAACCACATCTTGTAAGTTTCATTTTTTTTCTATTATCCTTACCCGGCATTCGCGAACATAAGATATATATATATTTTTATGGCTTGTTTCATCTTCATCGTTTAAATTTTTTTTTGCCTTACTTAATATCAATATTTCGTAACCTTTTCGTTTAATTCGGTTCGAAATAATGCTTAATCCTTAACATAAACAACTCTAGTTAGGATTAATATATGCATATATAGATATATATATATATATATATATGTAAATACGCGTATGTAGGGAATATATGTATGCATACTCTTGTTTTCAGCCTTCCAGTGTCATCGCGAATTGTTGGTACCATCAACGCGGGACAACAAGGTGAGTGAAAATACTCAGTGCTACAAATACACGTTTATACATATATACATACAGCCGAAATATGGAAACAGAAGACGTGTTCTAACGTCTCACTAATGGTTTTCTTCTTGCACTTGCTATACTTTATCACTACTACTAAAGCCCAATTTCCATGCATGGGATGCAATAGATTATGCCCCGTTATTAGGCCTATTTTTCCTATTTTGGTTCGTCAGTAAGACGAATGGCAATTTTGACAATGTCATTAGCAATGTCGCTATCCATAATGCCCTTTTGGCATGTAACACAGTATTTATGCAGCCGTTTAACCTCGGCCGCTCTGCCTACCGCTTCCCTGCTCTCAGTATACTTTCTGACGCAATAGGTTGTGAGATTATTGCCTTAATTTCCGTTTGTTTGTCGACATATATATTGATATTTTGTATATAGTTTTCTGCATAAAATTAATAACGTAATAAACATAAAAATAAAAAAAATCATTTGTAAAATTTATTTTTATGTGGTGCTGTGGCATAGTTATTAGCGCGTGCGTATGTACATACATATGCATATGTATTTGTATTTTTGGTGTTTTGTTTCTCATTTATTTTATATTATTTTAAATTATAACTACATATTTATAAAAAAATATTTATATAATACATAAATCTCTTGTAGATTTGTAAATAATGAATATAAAAATAAAAAAGTATTATATATAAAATAGATGTTTAGAAAAATTCTGAAATATTAAATTTTTTTTACATTTTTTTATTAAATAAAAACGAAATGCGGTTGGAAATACAATTTAAAAATTAATTCATTTCATTGGTTTTCATGATATTTCTATTTTATTTTGATTGGTTTTATTTAATTTGTAGTGAATAACAGTTTTTCCTTATGTTAAACTATCAAATCTGTTAGTTTACAGCCAAAATTTAACAGAGTGGTGAATCCCTTTCCAGATTTTTTCTAGCTCTGTAGAAATTTCAATCGAGCATCGAACCAAAAGTCAATTGTACCTTCTCGTTATTATAAGTTCTCTGATCAATGCCTGATGGTTGCTGCAGGTTGCGAAAAAGAGCGAATACTGCTGCAGATATTACCGAAACACAAAAAAAAAACACAGAACACATCTAAACAATGAAATCTCTTTTTCCTTAAGCTGGCGCTAAGGCGCAGCATATCAGCGCTGTGTCATAGCAACACGTAGCAGAGAACTTATAATAACGAGAAGCAGAGAACTTAAAATAACGAGAAGGTGCAAATTCGTTGCCACATCGAACCACCTTCGAACATTTTCTGAAAAATTTCTTGAAAGGGATTCACCACACTTTATTTAACAGCCACTGTAAAAGTTAGCAGAGACATGCAAGTGATTTTCTGCTAAGTATTTCTTTGCTTTGGCAATTTCAAATGTGCTAAATGAAAATTTAAATAACTAATATTTTTAATATTTGAAATATTAAAATAATATTAAAAAAAATTGTATTAAGTATAAAAAAATAATATTTTTAATAACAATTTAAATATCGATATTAAATTGATTTAGAAAATCCGACATAAAGAAATAAGTTGCAAAAATATTTATTTTAATAAAAAATTTTGAAGTTGTCTTTATTTATGGACTGAAATTACAATTGCATTTGTTCCTCATCATAGTTCATATGTCAATATAAATATGGTCATATACAGAAGTATTTCTTTTGAATATTATTTAAGATTTTGTAAATACTGTTGTCAGCGATCTATATAAATACTAATTATGCCAACGAAACTTCAAAGTGATCCGTGGCGCGATGGTTAGCGTCGTTTAATTTTTGTCCAAGCTGCGCGGGTTCAAATCCTTCTCTCGCTTCTTTTTCGCGTTTTATTTTTTGAAATTGGCAAAATTTAAATTGTCGACTAGGAATTGCTTGTTGATTCGGGGTACGAGGGAAAAGAAGTTGTCATGCTTTTGTATATGTATTGGTCTTTCATATACATGCAGAGACCTTTGAGTGTGTTTGTATTTGACTTCAGCTCAACTAGAATTTCTGATTTTTACAAATTTTACTGTCGTCGAAATGAAACTGCTTGTGGACGACGGGTTTAGGGGAAGGGAATAGGCAAGTTTTTGGGCATGTGTGTGATTTTCGTATACACATTGGTCTCTTTGAATGTATGCGTCTTCAACTTCAGACCAACTTGAATTCTGATTTTTGTAAATTTTGTCATCGTCGCGAAGAAATCGTTTGTCGATGGCGGGTTGAAAGAGGGAAGGGCATGCGCATTATTAAGATTGTATGCGTTTTTCGTATACATATTAAAATGCTTGAATGTATGCGTTTTCACTTTGGCGTGACTTGAACATCAATTTCTGATTTTTAGCAAAATCTGACTTCGCTTGAGGAAATTGTTTGTTGATGAAGAGTAGAAGGGAAGAGGGTTTGTATGCGGCAGTTGTTTTTGTTGCATTTATGCTTCTTCTTATAGCAAATAGCCTTTTGAATAATAATATAATTGATAGTATGAATGAATGGATTGTGGTTATGAATGAATGAAAATATTTGAAGTTATTTGCTTTTAAATGACTTTATGCATGTTTTAGGTATTACATACATATTTGCATGCATACATACATACATACATACATATGTTTAATATATATAAAATATTTAATTAATATTAAAATAAAAATTTATAAAAATATTTTATATAAAATATCTATTTAATTTTCTAATTTCTTTTCGTAGATTTTTCCAATTTATTTTATGACTTAGTTTAAATGTTATATTTATTTATAACTATTAAGAATTATTCAATCGAAAAATCAAGCATATTTTATCCACCGGCAAAGATGCATACATACATATGTTTGTATGTATGTACATATTATGTCTTCATTTGTAAACACACATCATCACCATGACAACATACATATATACATACATTCATATATGCCGGCTAGTTGAACTTGCAAAAAATATTCTTCGCATCGTCAACAAAGCGTATACCGCAAGCAATACCTCTCCCCGCGCGCAGCTCTTCCACAAGCCACAGCTCACAAAAATCAGAAGTTGAAGAAATTTCTGTATTCGCTGCGCATAAACATACTGTCGATAACGCGAACAAATGAACTGCAATTCAAAAATGAATATTCCTTAAACGTCCGAAAACCAAATGATTTCAATAAATATAATTCGGAATCAGATTTAAAAGAGTTTAGAAATACAAAATTATTTCAAAATGTGGGAAAATTTGGCAATACTACATCTTTAATTCACATAAATTAATGAGCATACTCATTTGTTGTTGTTGTTGTTGTTGTAGCGGTTCGCTAACCCCGCTTAGGGCAGGTAAAAATCAGTCTAAGTCGCCGAGGTCATCTAACGGAAGGTCCAGGAAACGTGCTGTTTCGACAGGGTTGGACCAAAGGGAGAGGGGGGTTAGATGGGTAGGTTTAAGGGGGCATGTGAAGAGGTGGTTAGTATCGTGCGGGGACTCTCCACATGCAGGGCATACGTTGGGTATGCTGGGGTCGAGTCTGGATATGTAGGAGTTTAACCTGCTACAGTATCCAGATCTGAGTTGTGCCAGAGTCACTCGGGTCTCTCGAGGCAGCTCGAGCTCACTGTCTGCGATGGGTGGTGGTTTGGATCCGAGTACGCCATTCACTGGGAGGGAGTCTAGGAAGGTGTTAACTGACTCCTGGTGAATGGCGTTCAGTGCCTGTCGGTAAGCCGTCCTGTCTAGCGGTTGTTGGATGTGGTGCTGAATGGTGCTGTCGTAGTCAAGTACTCCCTTCCTGATGTGCCTAGGCGGAGGCTCCGCTTCTAGGAGGTGCCTGCTAGGGTGCTCCGCGCGGTGGCATCCCAACAGGAACTGCTTGCACAGCAAAGCATTATGCTCCTTAACTCGTAGCATAGATGCTTCGCTGTGCAAGTGGTGTTCCGGTGACATCAGGAGGTTTCCTGTCGCAGTCCTAAGGGCGGTGTTCTGACAGGCCTGTAATTTTCTCCACTGCGTCTCGTTTGTCCCCGGCGCCCAAATCGGTGCAGCGTAATTTACGACCGGCCGGCCAATTGCTTTGTAGGTTGCCAGCAAGGTTTCTTTATCTTTACCCCATGTGCTGCCGGCTAGCGCTTTGAGTATTTTGTTGCGGCCCTGGAGTTTTGCGGCAATTGCGGTCGTATGCGGAGTGAAGGAGTGCAGGCTATCGAATGTGACCCCTAAAATCTTAGGGTTGTTTACAGTTGGAATTTTCACGTCATCAACTTTCACATCGAGTTCTAGCCGGTACTCCTTCGTCCAGCTGGTGACGAGGGTAGCCGAGGATTTTGTCGGTTGAATTTTTAAATGTATTGCAGTGAAGAAACGGGAAAGATCAGCGAGGTAGCCGTTCACTTTCGAACATAGGCTATCAATATCCTGGCCGGACGCCAATATCGAACAATCATCGGCATACGAGGTTAGTGAGACTCCTTCTGGTGGAGGAGGGAGCTTCGAAATATAAAAATTAAACAGTAGCGGGGAGAGGACACCACCCTGCGGAACCCCCTGTTTAATTTTCCTCAATTTAGATGTTTCACCTCGGAATATGACCGATGATTGACGACCATTCAGGTAGCCCATGACCCACCTCTGCAACCCCGGCGGTAATGAGGATTCCTCAATGTCACTGAGTAGCACTGAATGATTTACAGTGTCAAAAGCTTTTGACAAGTCCATCGCTACCAGGACAGTTCTCGCACAGGGTCGGTTTTGGTTTAGGCCATTGACCACCTGGGTGTTTATGGCGTTAAGTGCTGTTGTGGTGCTGTGCACTTTTCGGAAGCCATGCTGATGTGCTGCTGGACGCAGATGGTGAGTAAAACTCGGGAGCAGTAAGGCCTCAAGCGTCTTCGCTACTGGGGAGAGGAGAGTTATCGGCCGATAAGACTCTCCTTTGTTGGCTGGTTTCCCCGGTTTGAGTAGCGGGACCACCCTACCGGTCTTCCACAAATCTGGTATGATTAGGGTAGTCAAAGACAAATTGAGGACCTTAGTGAGGTATTCTGCTCCCGCTGGTCCAAGATGTTTTAGCATCAGCATGCTTATTCCGTCAGGGCCGATGGATTTGGAGGCTTTCGCCTTCCCGATAACCCCCTGAACCTCTTCTCTGGAGAAATCAAGCGCCGCGCTTGTGTTTGGCAGTTTGCGCATACGACGGGTTACACGTCTTTTCGCTTTGTCTACCGAAGGATGCAGTGTAAAAAGCCGGCTAAAATAGCTCGCGCATCTCTTCGGGTCCGACGAGGCGCGATCACCGAATGAAATTTCCACCCGGTCATCGCGTCTAGTCGGGTTAGACAGCGACTTGACTGTAGCCCAGAGCTTGGTTGCCCCAGAGGAGAGATTGCAGGACCTTAAGTGCTCCTCCCACTTTTTCCGCTTGTGCTTGTTTACAACAGTCCGAATCTCCGCATTTAAATCTCTGATTAAGGGATTCCCGGGATCGGAGTTACGGAGGATGTCGCGCCTTGCTGCTAAAGCCGCCGCTTCGGACGGGAAGTTAGGGCGGATTTCCGCAATTCGGCCTGCCGGGATGAAGCGGGCGGCAGCGGTCACAACTATCCTGCGGAATGATCTTTCACCAGAGGTGACGTCTGTTGGAGTGGAGAGAGCACTGAAGGCGTTCTCAGTGAATTCCGTGAAGCCGGTCCAGTTAGCTTTTTTGAAGTTAACGAAGGTCCGGTGGTCCGCGGAAACAAAGTCGGGAGGTCTGTCAATCGAGATGTGTATGGGTAAGTGGTCCGATGCTAGTGTCAGTATAGGTCGCCAGACTATACTGTTTATCAGACCAGCACTCGCAATTGTTATGTCGGGCGAGCTTTGGCAATTACCCACAACTCTGGTGGGGGTGTTGTCGTTCTTTGTGCAGAATGTCGAATCGTCTATCTGTTCCGCCAGCTCCATTCCTCTACGGTCATTTGACAGGCTAGAATGCCAAAGATCGTGGTGCGCGTTAAAGTCGCCCAAAACCAAACGGTTTTCGCCTCTGAGTAGCGCACCTATAACAGGGCTATATCCAACTGGGCAACTTGTAACGGGAGGAATGTATATATTAAATATTTCGAGCTCGGCATCGCCTGACCGGATAGCTATGCCCTGACATTCTAGGGTAGTATCCCTGCGGTCGATGTCGCCGTCGATACGACGATACTGCACGGTGTTGTGCAGGATGAACGCCAGACCCCCTCCATGGTCTCGCTCGCGATCCTTGCGGATTATGTTGTATCCGGCCCGACTCGAAAGATCCGAGCGGGCGGTCAGCTTAGTTTCCTGGATCGCAGCAATTGACAGATGCTCCCGGCTCATATAGTCGACTATCTCGTCGATCTTCCCCTGGAGTCCGTTGCAGTTGAATTGAAGGAGTCGAGTCCGTCTCGGGGGAACGTTCGTGATACGGGGGGTGAGGGAGTGGTGCGTGGATGACGTGTGTTGCTGCTGTAATACCCGCTGAGGTTGGTTCCGCACGTTGGTGTTGGTTGGCGGTGTTGTTGTGTTTACAGGCGGGGGTAGACTCCTACAGCAAGGGGCAACGTACGCATCACTCCACTCACGGGTGGTGCGCAGGCCCGAGCACGTCCGAAAATGACACCAGCCGGAGCAAGAATTGCATCTGACTGAGGTCACATTCCGACGTACTAAGGCCTGACACACGGAACAGACTGTGCGGGGGACTAGGAGCTGCTGGGTAGCCCTCGCACGGGAGGAGGATCAGGAGCTGGTTGTGGGAGGGGAAGGGGGTGAGGGTTGGCGGGAGTCATGCTGCGGGGAGCTCCGGGAGACCGTGGAGGTCTGCGGGTTACCCAAAGTGGGTAAGTGTGCTGAAGACACTGCCGTGGAGGCTAGGGGCGCACTTGGGCGCTGGCAACATGGGGCCACATAACGTGTGGTCCACTCCCTATGTGTCTTAAGGCCTGAACAGACCTTAAGATGACTCCAACCATTGCACTGGTTGCACCTAACCGAGGTGGAGGAGTGGTGGAGTCTTTTGGTGCACACGCAGCAGAAATAGTCCGTCGGACCAGGGTTGGTTTCTACGCCAGCCATGATTAGAAGGATTTGAAGCAACCCAGCTGCGAGGTATTGCTCCGATGGCGCACTTAAACTAATTTTACCTGTTGACCTAAACGGGGTTAGGTCGCCGAAAGGGTGACAGCCCTTGGCCGGATAAAATCCGGGTCAACTCCGGTACGTAGAACCGGCTGTCGTGAGAGTTGCATACTCATTTGTAATCATGTTCGCATTGTTCGCCTACACGCGCGCGCACTGTGCAAATCAGCGAAGTCGGTTGTTGACGAAGTGCGCGCGGGGAGAACATATTCTTTCGTACATTTAACTGAATAAGAAGAAGAAAAACCAATGTTCTATTTCTTTGATTCGGAATAAGTACAGAATATGCCACAGTTGTTTTATGTGGTGTTGTGACACAGTTGATAGCGCGCAATTGCTATATGCAATTTTGGAATTTTTGCTTCTGGTGCAAATTCAAATCACTTATTCAAAATAATTTATTTTTTTATTTTTATTTATTATATTTTATATTTTTTTTATTTTAATAAAAAATTAATAACGTAATAAACATAAAAATAAAAAAATATCATTTATAAAATTTTTTTTATGTGGTGCTGTGGCATAGTTATTAGCGCGTGCGTATGTACACACATATACATATGTATTTGTGTTTTTGGTGTTTGATAACAGTTTTTCCTTATGTTAAACCATCAAAACTGTTAGTTTACAGCCAAAATTTAACAGAGTGGTGAATCCCTTCCGAGATTTCTTCTAGCTCTGTAGAAATTTCAATCGAGCATCGAACCAAAAGTCAATTGCACCTTCTCGTTATTATAAGTTCTCTGGTCGAGTTCGTTCAACTCGGTAACCGCTACCAAAGTTGTTGACAAGTCGCTCTTTTAAAGGTCTTTGAACTTTACATTTACTGTAGAATAAGTAGGTCCAGAAGGCAATGACCTTAGAGCCTGCAATAGGAAAATTGCTAAGAGCCGTAAGTAGGCAAATTAAAAGAACTGCAATTAGATGTATGTATATAGTTAAGTTTGTACGGAATATGTATACATATGTACTGTATAGAAAAACAGATTTGATTTACCGGAATTAAATAAATTTATTAGCGGCAAGAAGAATTATAAGTTCTCTGCTTTTGCAACCTGTGTTGGAAACTCGCACGGCGATGTGAACTTGACTCCATACGCCTAATGTTTGTGAGGAGCCCTTAGCCCAACTGCTACGCCAGCCAAGTAGGAAGGATTCATGACTTAAAACACGAAACTGAAGTCGCCTTTGCAGCCATTGGGGGCTACACAATCGAAAATGTGTTGAAAAAATGGGTCGAGGGACAAAATAGAATGGGCTACTGCAGGGCCGGTAGCGGCAGTCGTATGAATAAATAGTATTCCTTCATTAACAGGTATATTGAGGCAATGAGAAATATTTATGAGAACTTTTTATAACAATTTTAAAACGCATAATTTTCCTTTATATTTTTCGCATTAATTAATGAACATTTGAAATCCATTTCATTTTCACAGAAAGTTTTGCAGCAAAAGTGTGTTAATACAATAGGTAGATAAACGACATAATCGCATATATATCAAGCATAAATAAATTAGTAGCAATATCTATTATGCCAGTACCAGTTGATTAAAACAATGAATAACTGTATTAAATGCTGTTGTTTTATACGTATGTACAATAAAGAATTTTGATTCATAAATTCAAAACACTACTTTTCAATCAATTGTTAGATGATTTTCGAAACAGTGCCGTTTCACATCATAATCACTGGCATAATCTCATCATGCACTTAATTAAAGCCAACGAAGTACATTCAAATAAATAAAAATGAATAATAATAATAACAATAATAATAATAGTATTGCCTCAACAATCAAAACACTATGTAGGGGTGTATGTTTATACATATGTATGTTCGTTTGTTTTGGGTTGCTCCAAAAGAAGCCGACAGTTATAAGCTGTCACTTTTAGCTTGCTTTAGGAAAAAAGTACACGTAATTTAGTTTACATTTCTTTGTTTGACGTCAATTTTCATAAGGAGCCCACAAAAGAACATTTCGCCATATTTTACTTTATTATTTCCTTAAAGGAAGGTTGCTAAAAACTTGCATTATTTGTATGATGATAAGGCATTAAAAGAAACACAGTGTCGAAGTTGGTTTGTCAAATTCCGTTCGGGAGATTTTTCACTCAAAGATAAGCCTCAATCAGGTCGGCCAAGTGAAGTTGATGATGACGATATCAAGGTTTTAACCGAATCGGATCGTCATGTAACTGAGCATGAAATTGGAGAGAAGTTAAGTATACCAAAATCAATCGTTCATAATCATATACGACGTCTTGTACTTGAAAAAAAAATTGATATTTGGGTACCACATGAATTGAAAGAAATTCATTTAACAAGCCACTTCAACGCTTATGATATGCATCTTAAACGCAATGAATATGATCCGTTTGTGAAGCAAATCATAACTGGAGACGAAAAATGGATTGTTTACAATAACGTCAATCGAAAACGATCGTAGTCCAAGCATGATGAAGCGCCACAAACCACTTTAAAGGTTGATATTCACCAACAGAAGATTATGCTGTCAGTTTGGTGGGATTGGAAGGGTGTGGTATATTTTTAACTGCTTCCAAGGAACCAAACGATTAATTCGAATCTCTACTGTGAGCAACTAAACAAATAATACAATACAACTGAACAAAGAATGCATCCATTAACGAGAAGCGGCCGGAATTGATCAGTCGTAAAGGTGTCATGTTCCACCAGGGCAACGCTAGACCGCACACATCTTTGATCATATATTTCCCTGACCTTGCTTCGATATTTGCAGAACTCATTAAATGGTAAACATTTTTTTTTTGCAGATAAAGGCCCGAAGTTCTATGAGTGTGGAAAAATGATGTCGCCGGAACGACGGCGAAAGGTCATGCAACAAAATGGAAATTACATAATTGACTAAAGTTCATATTAAAATTTAAGAAAATATATTTATTTTCTTTTAAAAAATCGCCGGTTTCTTTTGGGGCAACCCAATATGTTTGTAGTACAAATAGCTGCAGAACTACATGAAAAAGCTTTAACTGCTAGCTAGATACAATAGATACATTTTTATAGTATACAATAATTTATTACACTCTACCACTCACGGATTTTCCGAATTAATTGCGAATATGAACGCATATATTAGTTCGCGCGGAGAAAAAAAATTAAGAAAAAAATTGAAAGGAAAAAAAAAATATTTATTCATTTTAGTCAAATGCGCGAAACACATTTGTTGTAGATAACAACAACAACACACACACTCATATACGCACATAAAATGATAACGATAAGGTCAGTAGCATGTCAAATGTAGCCCAGAAGTTCGTTTAAAAGTGAGATTAGTTGCTTATCTTATTTTGGATATTTTTTGGTGTAGTAAATTTTCTTTAAAATTGTTTAAATACGTAATGCAAGCGGAGCGGCATAGAAAAAGCAAAACATGCATTGCATATGTCGGGGTAATGTCAGCTCGGTCATTTGATCTGCAATAGGTGTAGCTTGGATTGAGAGAATGCCATTGACAGAGAGCTTACGAAAGTGAATTGCGTTTGAAGTCTGTCGGTACTGCCGTACTCTCCAGCGGTTTTTGTGTACGATGCTGTACGGAGTCGACGATAGTACTCCCTTCCTGATGTACTTATGTGGTGGTTCAGCCTCAATTAAATTTCTGTTGGGATGTTCTCATATTGCTTGCACATGCTCCTTCGTTCAGATGGTGAAAAGAGTAACCGAGAATTTCGCTGGTTGTAGGTGTAGATCTCGTGCAGAGAAGATGCCAATATCCAGCAGCCATCGACATAGGAGATCAAAGTAACGCCCTCTGGTGGAGGAAATGATTTCGAAATCATTATGATTCATTATGATTGTCCTACTCTATGCTGCGGAAGTATGGACGATGACAACTTCCGATGACGTTAAGAATTTACGAGAGAAATATTTTGCGGTAAATTGATGGTCCTCTGCGCTTTGGCAAGATATACGCCGCCATTGACATAATTTAGCGAATCAAGGGACAGGGGTTACGCTGACTGGGTTACTTTGTCCTTATGGTTTAGAAAACTTCAACTATGAAAATAGTCGATGCAGTATCCGCCGGTGGAAGCAGATGAAGAAAAAGACCTCCACTCCGTTGGAAGGATCAGTTTTAGAAGGACCGGGCTGCACTTGGTAAGCGGTATCTACGCGAGTAAAGAAGAATATTCCGCAGAGATCAATACGCAGCAGTGGGGAAAAATAAGGCAACATGGGTTGTTAACTTACACAAGGGCTGAAAAGTATCGGGACTAATAGATAGATGGCGATAAAAATAGAGCAGAGAGACAGCGGAAAGCAGGTCTTCATAGAAAAAGACCGTGCGAAGTCGGCTGTGATTTCACTGGGTGCATTTACTGGATGCCAGATTATATGGACATCAAAGACAATGAAATACCTGATGAACTGTTTCAAAAAGGTGTCTCGTTAGAATAGAACACAACCTTCGTTAGGCGAACGAGCAAAGGGTTGCCGAATCGTGAATAAACAGGTGTTACGAGCAGTAAAATGGCTGAAGATCAGACTGTTTTTTAGGACTTTTAACGAGTCTTGGTCTTTTGCCTTTGCATTGCTTCACTTTAGAAAGTTTTAGGTCCTTCAATCAGCATTGGATAAACGACCAAAGTAAGTATTTCAATTAGGCAGATACTAAAAAAGCCCACCGATAAGTAACCTAACTTAGAGGCTTTCGCTGAAACTGAGCTCTATTTTGGGGCAAAAGATAAATCGCTCGGTAAATGCGGTAGTATTTAGAAGAGTAGAGCTGGAATGATTCTGAAACACTTGATGGAGATTTTTTTTGAGAGCCCTAGGCCTTTGAGTTAATGTGTCAGGCTTTCCCGACTCTTTATTGAAGCATTAAAGTGGAAACTCGGTTTATCGATTCGTAGCAAAAAGGACAGGAGACTAAATCCTGTCAGCTACCTAAACAGTGTAAGAAGCTACTAATTTAACCTGCGGGATAATGCTATTGGCAGTATTACGGAAACAGTGGTTGATTGTAGTACATACATATGTATTGTATACATAAATGCATATGCTGGTATGTACAAATTGTTATATCAGCATGGCAATATTCATAAGAGCTTTAGGGCGTCATCCCGAAAAAAGCAAAACAACACACCAAAAAAAAATATTTTATATAAGAAGCCGACAAATTCCGGAATACTTACTCAAAAGTAATGTCACTTAAAAGTTGTTTCACCAATTAGTTAAATTTTCTTAATTGCACCACTAAAAAATTTCTTTTTGGTAAGAATGCGTCTAATTATTTTTATTTTTTAGTGGATTATTAAATTTCTTCCGCGCGTAACACTTTTTTCCATCATAATTATTATAACATTTTTATTGCACTTAACCAAACTGGTTCAGTAAACATAATTTCAATCTAGGTCGGATGATTTTAACATGCTAATGTAAATATGTAGGTAGGTACATACATATGTTCATAAATACATACATATATTGAACCCAACTGACTATTCTAAGAAGCGGAACTTTGTCTCCTATTATAAGTTCTAGGTATCGAACATTATGCTAGCCTCCAATAAATATGTTTTGTTTCTTAGATAAATATTTTCATGCTGGTAGTAATATAAATTATCTTACGTTATTAATTACTATTATTTTTTTTTAATTAAATTATTCTTCTTTTACTAAAATCGTTTAAAAACCACTATTTACCACGTTTAAGTTAAAATCAGTTTATTTTCTTCGCATACAAATTATTACTTAGCCGTCGGTTTTAAAAATATGTAGTGAAATAAAAAAAAAACCATAATTGCATTTTATTTTGATGATTATGGAAAATTTGGAATTTTTGGGTCACGTATCGTGCTTGAGAGAATTTCACAAGCTATGTCAACATACTGTTGAAATCCCTTCTTTTAGATATAATATTATTCTTAGCTATTCCTAAGATTAAAACAATCAAATTGTAATTCATTATATGTTAATATATAACACAATGAAAAGACTCTGTGTCTTACTGTACGGATAAATAAACTGAAATTGAAATTGAATAAGATACCAAGTGAATTTTGAAAAACTGTTTTCAAAAACTCCACAACAAAAAGTAAAAAAAAAATTAGAAATCGGTTTGATCTCAATCGAAAGGAAATGGCTCTACATTCACTCATTCAATTTACCATTTCAAAACTAGTATGTAGGTACCACCTCAAATAATTTTCACTCCGAGGTTAACGTTTTTTATCTTACTTGCTTTTTTTAATTTTTACTTTTTTCTTTTTTTAAGTTTTTTTACGTTTTTATGTTTTAATTTTTGTTTTTAATCACTTTTCTTTAATATCAACAACACCAGCGCTCTAATTAATTATGTTTGCTTTCATTATATTTATTATGCACCGCAGTAACTTTACATTTTTAAAAGCCATTATCATTATTTTTTGCAAGTAAATTTTTAAATATTTCCAGCAGCGCAGCGCGCACAAGTATTTAAGCGTTTAAGTAGCTACAGATTTTTTATATACAAAAAATATTCCAATATTATTACCGAACAAGAATTTTTATTGTTTTGCACTTTTAACCGCAACAATTAGTTCAATGTTTTACTCATTTTTCACATATAAATATGTACATATACCACTAATTCTATACGAATGCCGTAGGTACTACAATTCTAAAGCACGCCCGCAGACTTTTGAAAGGAAAAGTTATGAAATATAAATATCATTAACACAGCGCTGAAGAAAAAAATGTAAAAATAAACTAAATCAGCCAGCCTTTCATTTGGCTACGTAACTGGATGGTACGCACGCTTGCTTAGCTACCTAGAGTCAAATGGAAAATCAATGCCTCAGCAGAGAACTTATAATAACGAGAAGGTGCAAATTCGTTGCAACATCGAACCACCTTCGAACATTTTCTGAAAAATTTCTTGGAAGGGATTCACCACACTTTATTTAACAGCCACTGTAAAAGTTAGCAGAGATAAGCAAGTGATTTTCTGCTAAGTATTCCTTTGCTTTGGCAATTTCAAATGTGCTGAATGAAAATTTAAATAACTAATATTTTTAATATTAGAAATATTAAAATTAAATTTAAAAAAATTATATTAAGTATTAAAAAAATAATATTTTTAACAACAATTTATATATAGATATTAAATTGATTTAGAAAATCCGACATAAAGAAATTAGTTGCAAAAATATTTATTTTAATAAAAAATTTTAAAGTCTTATTTATGGACTGAAATCATAATTGCATTTGTTCCTCATCATAGTGCATATGTCGATATAAATATGGTCATACACACAAGTATTTCTTTTGAATATTATTTGAGATTTTGTAAATACTGTTGTCAGCGATCTATATAAATACTAATTATGCCAACAAAACTTCAAAGTGATCCGTGGCGCGATGGTTAACGTCGTTTAATTTTTGTCCAAGCTGCGCGGGTTCAAATCCTTCTCTCGCTTCTTTTTCGCGTTTTATTTTTTGAAATTGGCAAATTTTAAATCGTCGCCAAGGAATTGCTTGTTGATTCGGGGTACGAGGGAAAAGAAGTTGGCATACCTTTGTGTATGTATTGGTCTTTCATATACATGCAGGGACCTTTGAATGTGTTTGTGTTTGACTTCAGCTCAACTAGAATTTTTGATTTTTGCAAATTTTACTGTCGTCGAAAGGAAACCACCATCAATTATCTAATAAGATGATCAACCGTCAAAGTGGTCTGTGGTATATTGGCTAGACTGCTTGCGTAGTGCTTTTAAGAACTCAAGTTCTAGTCTCCACAAGGGAGAAATGAATTTTTAATTTTTTCTATAGAGAATTATTTTAGGATTTTGCATTTTGCCAACGAATTGCCGAAATTGTAAATTGACGAAGCAGTATTGCGAAGAAGAGAAGAAGATCGTACTTTTGCTGTGATGTGCATACATAGGTATGCGTAAGTTTTGCGTGTACATATTCTCATGTATGACTGTGTTGGTCAACATCAATCAGATCAATTTCAACTTTTTGGCAAACTTTGTCATCGTCACGAAGAAATCGCTTGATGATGACGGGGTACAAGGGAAAGAAGTTGGCATGCTCTTATGAGTATGTATGGGTTTTTCGTGTACATACAGGCACCTTTAAATGTGTTTGTATTTCACTTCAACTGAACTTGAAATTTTGATTTTTGTCAACTTTGTCATCGTCGAGAAGAAATTGCTTGTGGATGGCGGGTATAGGGGAAAAGAATAGCGAAGTTTTTGTGTATGTATAGATTTTTCGTATATACGAAGGCTGCTATATATATTTCTGGCCTAGGCAACACTAAGTGTTGCCAGGTGCAATCTGACATTTCCATTGGGAAGTTTGACATTTTTTAGCATAACATCACTCAGAACGTTTTGTCATTTAATAGTGAATTGTTTTATTTACAGGTATTTAAAAAATTCATCTCGGCCAAAAAATGGAATTAACTCGTGAACATTTTCGTGCGATCATTTTTCACAACTTTTGACGTGGATTATCACGACAAGAGTGCATCGGTGAACTAAAATCTTTGTATGGCTATGAAGCACCATCCTATGGCACTGTGAAAAACTGGTACAATGAATTCAATCGTGGTCGACGCTCACTCAAAGACGAATTCCGTGAAGGTCGTCCAAAAACGGCCGTTGTGCCAGAAAATATCGAGGCAGTTTCAAAGTCTCTTTCTACTCTACTTACTTCACCTGTTTATTACAAATATAGCATCATGGGTTCCTACAATGTAACGTACGTAATCAAAACAAACGGTATTGGGGCGAATTTCATGCGCCTAAAACACAAAATGCAATAAGTTCGGTTCATCAGAGAACTTAAAATAACGAGAAGGTGCAAATTCGTTGCCACATCGAACCACCTTCGAACATTTTCTGAAAAATTTCTTGAAAGGGATTCACCACACTTTATTTAACAGCCACTGTAAAAGTTAGCAGAGACATGCAAGTGATGTTCTGCTAAGTATTTCTTTGCTTTGGCAATTTCAAATGTGCTGAATGAAAATTTAAATAACTAATATTATTATAATAACTATATTTTAAATATTAAAATAATATTAAAAATAAATTATATTGAGTATTAAAAAAATAATATTTTTAACAACAATTTATATATCGATATTAAATTGATTTAGAAAATCCGACATAAAGAAATAAGTTGCAAAAATATTTATTTTAATAAAAAATTTTGAAGTTGTCTTTATTTATGGACTGAAATTACAATTGCATTTGTTCCTCATCATAGTTCATATGTCAATATAAATATGGTCATATACAGAAGTATTTCTTTTGAATATTATTTAAGATTTTGTAAATACTGTTGTCAGCGATCTATATAAATACTAATTATGCCAACGAAACTTCAAAGTGATCCGTGGCGCGATGGTTAGCGTCGTTTAATTTTTGTCCAAGCTGCGCGGGTTTAAATCCTTCTCTCGCTTCTTTTTCGCGTTTTATTTTTTGAAATTGGCAAAATTTAAATTGTCGACTAGGAATTGCTTGTTGATTCGGGGTACGAGGGAAAAGAAGTTGTCATGCTTTTGTGTATGTATTGGTCTTTCATATATGGTACATGCGACCTTTGACCTTTGAGTGTGTTTGTATTTGACTTCAGCTCAACTAGAATTTCTGATTTTTACAAATTTTACTGTCGTCGAAATGAAACTGCTTGTGGACGACGGGTTTAGGGGAAGGGAATAGGCAAGTTTTTGGGCATGTGTGTGATTTTCGTATACACATTGGTCTCTTTGAATGTATGCGTCTTCAACTTCAGACCAAATTGAATTCTGATATTTGTAAATTTTGTCATCGTCGCGAAGAAATCGTTTGTTGTTGGCGGGTTGAAAGAGGGAAGGGCATGCGCATTATTAAGATTGTATGCGTTTTTCGTTGTTCAAGCCGTTAAGGACTTGAGCTAAATTAAGGGGGTGCCGGCTGTCGAGCGGGCCCAAATTTAAATGAAAAGCACTTGTTCAATTTAACTAAATTTTACATTTGTTTATTTCACTTTGATTAATGTAATTTGATCTAATTCACAGAGAAGTTTTTGTCTAAATGAATTTCACAATTGTTTTATTATTTGTGTGATTACACTGCAGTGTCCGCGTATTAAGATCTACCGTGCGCGTGTGCGAGCGAGGGCTGTAGGTTTTAGAGTGATTTTTCGTTAGCTCGAACGGCCGCAGCTAAGCTGTCGATCGACTAACGAAATTCAAGGCAAAGGATAAAGGAATTGGCGCGTGATGGGACACCCGGAAATAGTGGGAATGGACGGGTAATTCCACGCGCACGGCAGTTACAATAAATTTTTATGGTGTTTAAGCGGGCGCTTAAACATGCTCCCCGCCCTGCAGGGACGCGTTGCCCAACGCATCCTGTAGCGTTTGCAGGGCCCGGATAGCGTCTCCGATTGCGCCTCGTGCTGCACGGTTGCGGAAGGCGGGCGTCTTCTTACTTTGCGGTCGCCCCGCTGGTGCTGGAACTATCGTCGCTGCCGCTTTACGTTGCCTAGCCTTGTTGCGCCTTTTCTTGCTGGGAGGCGCACGTTGGTTTGCGCGCTGAACGGCCGGCGATGGCATGCGATTGGGGCGCGCTGGTTTTGCGCGCGTCGTTGCTGCTCCTTTCTTCTTTTCCACTACCTTTACTGTTGTAGTTGGCGATGGCGTCTTGCGCTGTGTGGATACTCCTTGGTGCATCAAGGTGTGATGCGCTTTATGGCAGCGTTTGCAGCTGCTCGATGAATCACACTCGCCCGTCGTGTGTGTCAGCGCCAGACAATTCATGCAGTAGCCTTGTGCCCTGGCTACTACTAGACGTTGTGGCGGCTTCATTGCCCGGAATGCGCCACACATGCGCAGAGGATGGTATTTATGGCAGAGCCTACATTGGAGGCAGTTTTCAGTTTCTGCCGTAGGAGCCAAGGGTACTGCCGTTTTTGTTGCCATTTTCTGGAACGAGAAGATCAGAAGAATTGTTCGGACAGTATTAGGGAAAACTGGATAGATTTATAGTTTTGTCCTGAAACAAATGGAAGTTTTTGTTTTATTGGTTGTTATGCTATCTGGTGAGCTAAGAGTTCTCACTAGGAAAGAAGCATAACTTGACAAGTGGGCGCGTGATAACCCCGTTTTGGGTGCGTACATCCAAAACTCGAATGTAGTTATCCGGTCCACGGCGAACATCTTCTATTCGACCGAGTCGCCACTCGGTGGGTGGTAGTGGGTCTTCTTTGACTACTACCAAGTCGCCTGGTTGAGGATCTCGCTGTGGATTCTTCCACTTGTATCTCTTCTGAAGATCTTTGAGATATTCCTCCTTCCAGCGTCGACTGAATTCGTGGTGAAGGATTTTAATCTTCTCCCATCGATTGGTCAATGAAAGGTCTATTGCGTTTGGCTCGGGTATGGCCATAAGCGGTGCACCTCGGATAAAATGACCAGGAGTGAGTGCAGTGAGGTCAGCGGTGTCTTGCGAAATAGCTGACAGAGGTCTCGAGTTGAGAACTGCCTCAATTCGCACTAATAATGTGGCAAATTCCTCAAACGTAAACTTATGAGATGCAGCGGTTTTTTTGAGATGTAATTTAAAGCTTTTGACTGCTGATTCCCATAAGCCACCCATGTGGGGTGCGCTGGGAGGAATGTAGTGCCAATTTATGCCTTGAGGAGCATATTTTTGGACTATGTCGGCAGAGCATTCGTTAAGGAATTTAACGAAGTCCCGTTGTATAGCGCGGTGGGCGCCGATAAACGTTTTGCCGTTGTCGCTCATAATTTTGGATGGAAATCCTCGTCGTCCGACGAAACGTGCAAACGCTACTCGAAATGCTTCAGTTGTCAGATCTGAACATAGCTCGAGATGCACGGCCTTCGTTGCAAAGCAGACGAAGACTGCAACGTAGCCTTTGAAATAAGTGTTCGACCTCAAGACTGAAGCTTTTATTTGAAATGGCCCTGCAAAGTCTACTCCCGTTGTAGAAAATGGGAGTGTGAATGTGCAACGCTCAGGGGGTAGAGCGGCCATGATTTGCGTGCGTGTCTTTTGCTTGTAAAGCGTACATGCCTTACATTGAAAAATGCACTTTTTAATCAGAGGCTTGAGCTTCGGAATGAAGAACTCTTGTCTGACCATTTGAAGCATCAAACGTGTCTCTGCGTGAAGAAGCAGTTCGTGCATAAACTTCAAATATAGGTGGCAGAACCTCGATTTAGTTGGGATGATGATTGGGTGTCTTTCGTTGTAACTCAGCGTGGAATGTGCCAATCTACCATTCACACGAAGCAGTCCATCCTTATCCAAGAATGGGTTCAGAACGAGTAGTGTACTCTTTTTGTTAATAGCTTTTTTAGCTCGTAAAGCCTCTTTTTCGCTAGGAAAATAGCGCTTTTGGGAAATGTCGATGATGCGCTTCTTGGCGGCTTGGCATTCACTATGTGTCAGATGTGGCAAGGTGATTAATGTTTGCCCATTGGACGTATTTCGAACGTTGTCCACGAAACGGAACATTTATGCAGTCACGCGAATCGCTCGAGAGTATGAGGAAAACCGATCTAGATAGTCGGGCTCATCTTCAAGCGCGTGATATGCTTCTACTTTGCGCCTTTCTGGCGGAGAAGCGCTGCGGGCCTTTGAATTTGGCCAGGAATCTGCGTGGCAGGAGAGCCACTTCGGTCCATGCCACCAAAGTGAATTGGCAGCTAAGTCCTGCGGCTTGCAGCCGCGTGTACCAAGATCTGCGGGATTATCTCCGCTTGCAACATGACGCCATGTACCGCTTGGAACATATTCTCGGATTTGAGAGGTGCGGTTTGATACATAGGTCTTCCATGTGCATGGTGGCTTCTCAAGCCATGCCAATACGATCTCGG
The DNA here is from genome assembly GCA_037013455.1 of Ceratitis rosa. NCBI lineage: Eukaryota > Metazoa > Arthropoda > Insecta > Diptera > Tephritidae > Ceratitis > Ceratitis rosa. The sequence goes on along the minus strand of JAWMAG010000005.1, from coordinate 8,778,349 downwards.
AATCTGACCATAGAAATATGTTGCACGCTTGTAAATTGAGTTGTTTTTGAATTGTTGCAACCAGTTTTGCTAATAGTAATGCGCCACACAGCTCTAGGCGTGGTAAGCTTACTGTTTTCAACGGTGCTACCTTTCCTTTTGCAACCAGCAGGGTGGACGTAATTTCATTGTTAGCATGTGTGCGGACAAAGCTGTTGGCTTAGCACATTCATCTCAATCAGTGCCGTCTAGCCAGAGTTCTTGCAACAGAATTTTTGCTTGAATCATAACTGGCGACAGCCATCCTGCCGGGTCAAAAAGTTTTGCAACCGACGATAAAATTTGTCGCTTTGTGACCGCATTTGCTGTGGTAGCTGGCAGAATTGTATATGTAAACTTGTCTGTTAGAGCGTTCCATTGGATACCCAGAGTTTTGGTTTTAGAAGCACTCTCGAATTTCAGAAAGTTTGAATCGAGCAGATCCTCTTTGGGATATTGTTGCAGTATAGTGGCGTTATTTGCCGTTAATTTTTTAAGTACGAAACCAGCAGATTTCAGAGCGTTGACCACTTGAAAAAGTGATTCAGAAGCACTGTCTATGTCATGACTACCGGATAAGATGTCATCGACATATGTTTGGTCTCGTATTATTGGTGCAGCCAGTGGATATATTGCCTCGGTATCCGTTGCAAGTTGATGCAACGTACGGATGGCAAGGTATGGTGCACAATTGACCCCAAATGTAACAGTTTTCAGGCAGTAATCGGTGACAGGAGATTCAGCCGATTTACGAAATATAATTCGCTGAAACTGTTTATCATCGTCGTGAATTAATATCTGACGATACATTTTTTCTATATCTCCGTTGAATACAAACTTATACATGCGCCATTGAAGAATGAGCAGCATGAGGTCTGGTTGGAGAGTAGGACCAGTATACAAAACATCGTTGAGTGAGTTGCCTGAGCTCGATTTTCTCGAGGCGTTAAATACTACTCGAACTTTAGTGGTCACTTTGTCCGGTTTTACAACGGCATGATGTGGCAAGTAGAAAGAGTGATAGTTGCCACTGGAGATTATTTCACGCGGGTAGGTGAGCTCCATGTGGTCGAGGTCAAGATATTCTTGCAACACGTTATTGTACATTATATTTAACTCTCCTTTTCTCTTAAGCGTGCGCTCCATACTGAAAAATTGTTGAAGCGCTGCAGACCGGGAATGGCCTAAAGAGAGTTTTGCGGGGAACTCTTCCTTGAATGGAAGCCGCACAATGTACCGACCGTTTGGGGCACGAGTCGTGGTTTGCTTGTATATGTTTTCGCAAGCTTGATCCTCATTTGAAATTTGTGGAATTGGAGGAATTTCTTCCTCTTCCCAGAACTTTCTCAATTGATCACCAAGTGTATCAGTTGAGATCTCTTCTACTTGTGTCGAGAATGACACCACTTTTTCGGTTACAGGACCGCTAAGGATCCAACCGAATATTGTGTTTTGCGCAAGTACTGTGTCGCAAATTGTTTGTACACCTTCCACGAGAATTTGTGGAAGTATGTCACTGCCGATTACCATGTCGGTTTGAGCTGGTATATGGCAATTTGGGTCAGCAAGTTCAAGGATTTTGAACTGTTGCCAGGTATTACGACTTAAGGTAAAAGTTGGCAAATGCCTCGTTAGCTTTTGTAGCACGATGGCTTGGGCATTGATCCGTTGCTTGGTTTTGGATGATACCAGAGTCAAGGAACAAAGTTTGGATGAGTTTTGGACGATATGTCCACCCATTCCGGAAATTTCGAACTTGGAATGTTCGACTGGAAGTCGCAACTTTTTCTGAACTTTCGAGGAAATGAAAGTTCTTTGTGAGCCTTGGTCAACTAAGGCTCTGAGTTGGAACAATTCTCCTTGGTGTTTCACTGCGACAATGGCAGTTGGAAGGAGAGTTCTGCTATCGTGTCCCGCGTGTAATGATTGTATGTGTGCTTGCTTAGAGCAGCACGGTTGCTCGCTTGGATTGGAGCTTGTATGCGCTTGTCGAACTGGAGAAGTTGACTTGGCAGTTGGGTGTTGCACAGTAGAGTTATGAGAACTGCTGCTGGCGGTTTGAGCATTAGGTTTTACATTTAGGTGCAGCAAGGAATGATGTCGTAACTGACAATGTGCACATGCAAACCTGCTCGTACAATCATTACTGCGATGACCTCGTGATAAGCAGTTTTTGCAGAGTTGGTTCTGCTTCGCAAAATGTATTCGGTTTGATACCGACATTTTTTTGAAATTTTGGCATTGGGAAATTGGGTGTCGGGAATTGCAACACGGACATGTGTTATCCCTTTTTTGTTCCGCCACAAATGCTTGTGTCCTGTTAAAGGATCTATTATGAGCGATGTTTTGAGTGGCGACTGGTTTTGGTTTGTTTTGGCTTGGATGAAGCCGGTTTAGACGCTCCACCACTTCATATCTGGAAGTGAGGAAATCGTTCATTTGCGACCATGATGGCAGCTCTTTTCGAGATGCCAGAGATTGTTCCCACAAGGATAATGTGGTTTCAGGCAGTTTCGAGGAGCATATATAGACTAACATTGGATCCCAACTATCTGTCGATACGCCTTGGGAATGTAAGGCGGACAGACAGTCATTTATTGTCGTTTGTAGTCTTTGTAATTGCTCGCTATTTTCGGTCTGTACGTTGGACAGCGAGAGTAGGACTTTTACTTGATTGTCCACTAGAATACGTGTGTTTTCGTATTTTGCCCGTAATGCCTCCCATGCTAGCTCGAAATTATCATCGCTCAATGGATATTGTTTGACGATTGAGCCAGCTTTGCCTTCCGTTTTGTACCGGAGATGATAAAATTTTTGCGCACGGGAGAGCTTAGGGTGGTTTATGTAGACCGCCGTGAACATATCACGAAACGCTGGCCATTCTTCATAACCCCCATAGAATGTCTCTGTGTCGCAGGCTGGGACTTTAAGGCATATATTCGAAGAGGAAGCTTCTTCTGAATTTCGTTCCACACGGGAAGGTGGACTCGGCTGAGTAGCTGCTCGAATTAATTCGAGCTGGTCCGCTATCTTTATCTTCGTCAATTCATACGTGTCATGGCACGTGAAGTATTTATTGTCTGCTGAAATTTTGAAATTTTCGGGCAGACATTCGTCGGGCTTTGAACAAACCTCTCTATAGACCGTTTTAAATTCTTGCCAACATTCATCTAGTGATTTGTCTTTGATTCTGAGATACGTCTCCGTGTGATCCTGAATAGGGGAATCACTGAATCGAGAACAGTATCGAATCACATTGTCACTTAGTGAAATTAAAAGTTGCGCGGAAGGATCGATCTGTTTAGATCTGCGCGTTTGTGACGATTCTCTTTTTGTGGTAAGGGCTTCGAGTGAAGTTCCCTTTCTTGTCTCGGAATCAGACATTTTGTGTTCCTTAGTACCTTTGGTAGGACTATGACCAATTGGCATTTAAAAGGAAAAAAAGTATTTAAATAGTCGCAAAAAAACCGTGAAACTCGAATAGAGTTTGTATGAATATCTAATGTTCGCACTTCGTGCTTTATTGATGTAAAACAATGCACTTTATGCCACAGAAAAATTTGAAAAAAAAAAAAATTTGTGGCTGTGTTTGTGTTTTTTTTTTTTTTTTTTTTTTTTGTTGAAATCACAACTTTTCGTTAAGTTAATTTTAAAATTAAATCACTGGAAGAAATTATTCCGAATAGAAATTAAATATAAAAAAATCACAAACACTTTCACTTTTATAAACGTGGGTTATATACGTATAAAAGTAAAATGTAATAAATATTTAATAAATAATTTATATAAAATTTGTAAAAAAAAATTAAAATTATTGAATTATTAATTATTTAATTATTATATCGAAATGATATATTTCGTTTAAAAATAGCGAACAGAAAAATTCCCTATTGGGTTATTAAACGATCTTGTATCTTGTCAAAAATTTAGCATGAACATGTAAATATGTATGTATGCATATGACAATGTAAACAGATACAACAGCTGTTTGAATTATGATATATACGTATGTGTGTATATATATGTCAACATATATTTTGATCTCAGCTGCTCGCGCTACGAAGAGAGCGCATAAATAATGATATGTTGAAAAACAATATGCGCAGATCAAAGAGTATTTAGGTGCGTGTGTGTGCCCAATGTTTAGAAGATAAACATACACGCAATATATGCTTCTCTTGTAATATCGAGAGCGAATATCGCACAAAGCGGAAATTGGAAAAATGCAGTGAGTCGATCACTTGCAATAATGTTAGCTCTTTTAAAGCTGCGCTCTTTTAGCAAAGTGGTGAATATTTATTAATTTTTTGCTCTTGTGTCTTTATGCTGTATTTTATGGGTCATTGAACCATAGAGGACAGCTGACAATGCAAATGATTTGACCTATTAATGCAAGTATGCTTTAGAACTGCAATGAGATGTGGTTTATGGGTCATTGAACCATGGAGACCAGCTGATAATGCAGACGATTTGAAATTTGTGTTTATGCATACAAATATTGCAAGGCACCGTAAGTAGACAAGAAAACTGCAATTATATTTTTGGGTATGAGTACATATGGGTATGTATGTTTGTACATAAGCGAAACTAATACAGTTTGGAAGCTGTATTTTCGCAATTATGTATTTAACGGCCGAGAAATTTGGCGCTTACCCCTTCTTCTACCGTATTTAAGAAATATATAAAAAAAATTCAGGAAAATTACGGACTTTTGAAAACCGCAAATAGAAAAAATTTACGGATTTTTTAGTTAATTTTGGCGGGAAGAAAGTTCCCGTTTTAAGAAAAATATTATCCCTGTTTGCAGTTTTCTATTAAAACCAATATATATTGGGAAAATATATATTTTGGCAATTAAAGGAGTGCCTACTTACTACTTGTCTTGGCGTGTTATGGTACTTCCCTTTTTGTATGTTTCTGTAGTGCTATTTTGCTGTGTTGTTGTGCTGTGATGAAGTGGTGTTGCAGGGCTCGTTGTGGCACGTTCCTGTGGTGAAGTGACTTCCTTCTTTTTACCTTTGTCGTCGTGATGATGTAGAACTGATGTAAGATGTTATTAGCCTTTTTGTATGTGCGTATGTGTACTCGTACACTTTTGACACTTTGTTCATGTACATATGTATGTATCTTGAATTGTGTGATTAACTTTTTTTTTTTTGTGTTTGTTTGTTAATTTTATTATATGTACAATGTACATTTTTAACACACACACACTCCTTGTATGTATACTAAAAATTTTTTGTAATTTTTTTTATTTTTTATTTTTTTTATTTTTATATATATGTATGTATGTATGTAAGTATGTGTTTGTACACTTTTTACACTTTTTTGTTTTTGATTTTTTTTAATTTTTTCCATTCCAGTTAAACAAAAATTTTTTTCTTTATCACCACTTGTTGTTTTTTTTTTTTTCTGATATATATATTTTTATATTCCAATAAAAAATTTTTGTAAATATATATGCATTTCTACACTTTTTTTTTTTTTTTTTTTTAAATAATTTGTTTGTATTGTTAGTGGCTGTGAACCGCAGTTTGGCTCATTTTTTGCCTCGAAGGACCAATGTTCAAGCCGTTAAGGACTTGAGCTAAAATAAGGGGGTGCCGGCTGTCGAGCGGGCCCAAATTTAAATGAAAAGCACTTGTTCAATTTAACTAAATTTTACATTTGTTTATTTCACTTTGATTAATGTAATTTGATCTAATTCACAGAGAAGTTTTTGTCTAAATGAATTTCACAATTGTTTTATTATTTGTGTGATTACACTGCAGTGTCCGCGTATTAATATCTACCGTGCGCGTGCGCGAGCGAGGGCTGTAGGTTTTAGAGTGATTTTTCGTTAGCTCGAACGGCCGCAGCTAAGCTGTCGATCGGCTAACGAAATTCAAGGCAAAGGATAAAGGAATTGGCGCGTGATGGGACACCCGGAAATAGTGGGAATGGACGGGTAATTCCACGCGCACGGCAGTTACAATAAATTTTTATGGTGTTTAAGCGGGCGCTTAAACATTCGTATACATATTAAAATGCTTGAATGTATGCGTTTTCACTTTGGCGTGACTTGAACATCAATTTCTGATTTTTAGCAAAATCTGACTTCGCTTGAGGAAATTGTTTGTTGATGAAGAGTAGAAGGGAAGAGGGTTTGTATGCGGCAGTTGTTTTTGTTGCATTTATGCTTCTTCTTATAGCAAATAGCTTTTTGAATAGAGAAGTGCGCAGAGAAGTAAAACGAGCTGCGCATATGGAGTTGTTTTTGTAATTGATAGTATGAATGAATGGCTTGTGGTTATGAATGAATGAAAATATTTGAAGTTATTTGCTTTTAAATGACTTTATGCATGTTTTAGGTATTACATACATATTTGCATGCATACATACATACATACATACATATGTTTAATATATATAAAATATTTAATTAATATTAAAATAAAAATTTATAAAAATATTTTATATAAAATATCTATTTAATTTTCTAATTTCTTTTCGTAGATTTTTCCAATTTATTTTATGACTTAGTTTAAATGTTATATTTATTTATAACTATTAAGAATTATTCAATCGAAAAATCAAGCATATTTTATCCACCGGCAAAGATGCATACATACATATGTTTGTATGTATGTACATATTATGTCTTCATTTGTAAACACACATCATCACCATGACAACATACATATATACATACATTCATATATGCCGGCTAGTTGAACTTGCAAAAAATATTCTTCGCATCGTCAACAAAGCGTATACCGCAAGCAATACCTCTCCCCGCGCGAGTTACATATGCGAATACATATGTACGTACAAAAGACAATGAACCTGATAAATTCGACAAGTTCATTACGGAAATAAGTCAGACGGCAGGAAATTAATAAAATTAATGCTGACACAGTTTGTATTGCATTTTCGCAATAAACCAAGAAAAGAGCTCATAATGTTTCCAAGAATTAGAATAAGCAATTCGGTAATTGTAATTAGTGCTTAGTAAGTAAAATTATAAAATATTGTAAACTAAATGGTAAATAGATATTAAATAAAAATTCAGTCTTGTTCTGACGGTTAAACTTAGCAAAGCGTGTCTTTTTTAAAAACGTTCGATCGCCGGTCAATTTTGTAAATGGCGCAGTCGGTAGGATCCTAGTGAAAGTAAAAGGATCCAGTGATACGAACCGCGTTCGAAAACTTTTTAATTTGTCTAAATATAAAAGTGACTGTTTAAAAATAATTAAAGTTAACACCACTCGTGTGCAGTGAAAACTCAAAAACGAAAATTGAAGTTAACGCCACCAAAGTGCAGTGAACACTTATAATTAAAAGCAAATCACTTCAAGACAAATATCAAGAAATCGTGCAGTGACAATTTTCAAAATAAAAAATTTTTCACCACGATTAATTCAAGAAGACAACGCGCATTTGACGAAAGAAGGATGACAGAAGAACAAGCTCAAATACCTCCGGTGCAGCTAGTGGAAGAGCTGACCAGAAGAGAGCAGCAGCTCGAGCAAATGAGACAGGCTTACATCGAATTACAGCAAAGGCAAATAGCAAATGACGGCAACTTGCAGAGGATAATGAAAAATATTACGCACCTACCAACGTTCACAGGAACAGGAGAAGTGACGATTAATTCTTTTATGAGCAGCGTGGAGTACCTACTATCAACAATTCGAGATGAAGAGACTCGGAGAGAAGCTACCAGGGCAGTATACTACAGGGTAATCCAAGGCGAAGCAAAAAACGTAATAATCAACATCCCTCAACCTGATGACTGGAACCAAATCAAAAAGGCGCTGAAACTTCGCTACAAGCCAGATACAGAACCACATGAAATATATAGAAAAATTTGCAATTTGAGAATTAATTCGGTGAGTGAATTGGCAATAGAAACACAAAATATCAAATATAAGGCAGACGAAATTAAGGTGTATTATAGAGGAGATGCAGGAATAGATTTAAGTAATGTGGACAGTTTATTGGTAAACACTGTAAAAGAAATTACACAAGGGACATTATTAGACAAAATTTATGAAGAACATGACTTACATACAATCATAGAAATAATGACGAGAAGACGATATGAGGACAGTTGTATTCGGACGGAATTTAAAAAATTTAAAAGGACGGAAGGACAGTTTAAACCAAATAGGGGGTACTACGAAAATAAGAATTTTAACAAACGTACAGGATATGTTGACCAAAATTCAGGACAATTAAGACAAAACCACAATTTTTTTTAGTAGAGAAGCTAATCAAGGACAAATGAAACAAAATCCGCAATACCCTAGACAAGGTCAGGAATACGGATTCAGAGAAAATATATCGGCACAAAGAAGGCCAAAGCCAAAACATTTTAACCAAGAAGAGCAATATCAAAATAATTCAGGTCAGTTCAGTAGACTCCAACAGGTAGGAAACCCTAGGCCAAATTCCGGCCAAAATCGCTGGAATCAACTTAGGCAAGACCGAGGAGAACCTATGGAAATAGACAATATTCAGAGAAATCCAATGAGGCAAGAAAGATCGCATTTTGAATCAAACTTATGTGAATGTCAAAATAATCAAGTTAACCAAGGCCAAAATGTACCAGAGCAAAATTTTTACGAAGAACATAATAATCAAGTTAACCAAAGCCAAAATGTACCAGAGCATTTTTTCGAGGAACAGCATCGGACTGTCTTCCCACCATAACGCTCACAATTAAAAATAAAAAATATATTGCTCTTGTAGATACTGGAGCCAGCATAAGCTTGATCGATAGCAATATAAACGATTTCCCAAAAATTTTTTTAAAGCGACCAATTAAATTTAGCACAATAACAAAAGACGATGTTATTAAATACGAGGTGATGACAGATGCACCTTATGAATTTAATCTCCCACATTATGCGAAAATAAAATGGAAAATGACTCAATTGAAAGGACGAAATTATAGTTTTATTATAGGAGTTGACCTACTCAACTGTTTTGAGACAATAATAAATTTAGTAGACGGATGCATAATGCTTAACCAAAGGATAACACAATTTAGAAGCAACCCTTATTTGAACTTAGATATATGCACGCTAGAAGCAAAGGAATTCGATTGGGATAGAATACAGTTAAGTCATTTAAATGTAGAAGAAAAGGAAGGGGTAAAGAAAGTTTTAAAACGATTTAAAAATCTTTTTTTTAAAGAAGGAGACCAATTAACAAATACAACAGCGATTTTACACGAAATCAAAACAACAACGGACAGACAAATAAACAGTAAATTATATAGATATCCTCCACAACATGAGGCAGAGGTACGAAAACAAATCAAAGAAATGGAAGATCAGGGAATTATAAGAAAAAGCCACTCGCGATATTCCAGTCCATTAATTGTAGTACCTAAGAAAACGGACAATTCAGGGGAACGGAAATACAGGATCGTGATTGATTACAGAAAATTAAACGAAGTAACTATAGACGATAAATATCCGTTACCGAACATAGAATCTATCTTAGACAAATTAGGCAAAGCGCAATATTTTACAACCCTAGATTTGGCTAAAGGCTATCACCAAATTTTAATTAAGGAACAAGACAAGGAAAAGACGGCATTCGCTACACCCCACGGACTTTACGAATTTAACAGAATGCCATTCGGGTTGAAAAACGCACCCGCAACGTTCCAACGTTTAATAAATGAAACATTACGAGATTTCATCAATAAAACATGTGTAGTGTACCTTGATGATATTCTAATTTTTAGTACGTCTCTACACGAGCATATACAGACAATCACAGAAATATTCAAAACCTTAGAGCAGGCTAATTTAAAAATACAAATTGACAAATGTAATTTCATGAAAAAAGAAACGGAATTTTTAGGACACATTTTGACGGAAAACGGACTTAAACCAAATCCTGATAAAATAAAAGTTATAGAAGCGCTACAGTTACCCAAAACGGAGAAACAAATAAAAAGTTTTTTAGGAATAACAGGATATTACCGCAAATTTATAAAAGACTACGCAAAAGTAGCCCAGCCCATAACAAAATATCTAAAGAAAAATGTAAAAATAAATGCAAAGGATCCAAATTATATAGAGGCTTTCGAAAAACTCAAAAAACTAATCAGCTCTCATCCAATTTTGAGATACCCTAATTTTGACAAACCATTCATTTTAACCACAGACGCATCAAATTATGCGATTGGGGCGGTTCTCTCTCAAGAAGGACACCCAATATGTTACATATCGAGGACCCTAAATAATCACGAGAAAAATTATTCCGCGACAGATAAAGAATTTTTAGCCATTTTATGGAGCGTAAACTATTTAAGACCATATCTCTATGGTAGAAAATTCACGATTTTTACTGATCACCAACCTATAAAATTTTTGCATTCAAAATACAAGGGGAAGGATATGTCACCAAGGCATCAAAGATGGCTTTTAAAATTAGGCGAGTACGATTTTAACATAGAATATTTAAAAGGGAAAGAAAACCAGGTAGCCGATTTTTTAAGTAGAATAGAAAATAATTTAGAGGCCAATCAACAAAATTCAGAGGATAACAGATCAAGTTCAGAAATTCTAGAAAACTTAGAAGATAATACAACTGTAGCAACAATTCATTCAGCTGAAGAAGATCTAGATGACCATTTTTATATTAAGGAAGAAATAGTAAATAAGTATAAAACGCAAATAATCTTAACAAATAATAAAACAGAAGAACTTAAAATATTACATGGAAAAAGGATAATATTTGTTGCCGAAAGCGATTTTGAAGAAATGGGAAACATATTTAAACGGTTCATTACAAAAGGAAAGATCGGAATTTATTCAGAAATCTCTGATCACAATTACAATAAAGTACAGGAAAAACTTATTGAAATGTTTTCTAATGATAAACAGATACAATTCACTAAATGTACGTTAAGAGCACAGGACATCGAGACAGAAGTTGAAGCCGTTAAACAAATTTCCTTTTATCATGTGAGAGAAAGTATGCATTCAGGGATATTGGAAACATATAACCAAATGAGAAACAAAATATATTTCCCAAAATTAATGGAACTAATTCAAATAGTCATTAATCAATGCGATTTATGCCAAGAAATAAAATACGACAGGAAACCCATTAAACTAAAACTGAGTCTAACTGAAACCCCAACAGAAAAAAATGAAATTATACATGTAGATACATATATCATGAAAGGAAACCATTTTCTAACAGTTATAGATAAATTCTCGAAATTCGGAGCAGCATATCCATTGAGTGATAGAAACCATATTACGATTATTGAACAATTAGAAGATCATTTTGCAAAACTAGGAAAGCCAAAGAAAATAGTAGCGGACAACGAATTTAGAACCACAAGGATAAAGGAATTTTTAGATAATAAAAATATTGAACTTCACCTAACCAAACCTAATAGTCACACAGGTAATGCAGATATCGAAAGATTTCATAACACTGTAGCAGAAAAATTTAGAATTTTTTATAAGCAGCAAAAAGATTTAACTGTTAAGCAATTAATACAAAAAGCCATTAGAAATTATAATGACAGAATCCACTCAACAATAAAATACACACCGAATGAAGTGCATAACAATAAAATAGACCCAGAAATAGTTAGAAAAAATTTAGAAACAAGAAAAAAGGAAATTTTAAAAAAATTGAATAAACAAAGAGAAAACTATGAAGAGAAGAGACAGGAAGGATTTTTTAAAAATTACAAAGCCCTTAGACATAAAGAGCAACCAAGGTATAAGAAAGGAAATCTGAAAAATATTCATCCTTGTAACATCAAGAAACCATTAAAATTTGCAGATGCTCATTGCAATACTATTAATATGGACACATCCGAGTTATGGATTATTGACAACAACGAAATTGACTGAGCAGACAGGATTCGTAGACATACAATTGCGGACACAGGACATAGTTAAGGATACAGACATTGTAGTACACGCAATTAACATAGAAGAAATAGAAAATATTATTAATGACATGACAGACAATATTATTCTAATGAAAGCAAGTAATAAGGACATACTACAAGCAGAGTTGTTAGAGGTAAGGAATAAACTAAAGACACTAATACCAAAGAAAAAAAGACAAAAAAGAGGACTAATAAATGCGATAGGTACCATATCTAAATGGACATTTGGCACAATGGACGATTATGACAGACAGACTATTGAAAATCATTTCCTACAGACAGACAAGAAAATGACCGAACAAATACATGTAAATGAACATTTTAATTTAGCTATAGAACAAATAAAAAATATTGTAAAAAGCGATAGAAAAGAAATTGAAAGAAGTGTTAATTCTATAAATAAAAGAATAAATGAAGAATACCAACAACATATGTATTTAGAACAATTTACAAAAATTCAATTGATAAAAAGTAAAATAGAACAAATTCAAGACAATATTGTTTCAGCTAAATATGGCATAATTCATCCAAACATTTTAACTAATTATGAAATTACCAAGTACCAAATTGATTTTAATAAATTAAAATTTTTGCAATTAGGAATAGCAACTTTTAACAATACTTTCTTAATACTTGGCATTAAAATTCCGAAAACATTCATACAAGTCACCATAAGAAAAATTGTACCATTACCAAATAAAGATCAAAAGGAAATAGAAGCAAAAATAGAAGAAATTTTCACTTACAAAAACAAAACAATGAAATTTGAAGAAAATAAACATTTTAAACAATTAAAGCCCAGCACACATTGTATGTTAATAAAAAATTGTAAGCTAATAACAAGCAAAGACTTAGAAATTATAGCGTTAGATGAAAAAACGGTAATGATTAAAAATTCTGTCAATTTAATTGTTAACAACACCTGCACTAAAAATAATACTATCTTAAACGGAAATTTTTTACTCCAATTCAACAACTGTTCAATAGAAATTAATGATTACTACTTTTCTAATTTAATTGAAAAAGTCGAAGGAAATATTATGAGCTTAAAATACGATGATTTTAAAAATTTTACAGAAAAAATTACCTTTGAGCAAATACATGAAGAAAATAAGATAAATGTTGAAAGTATTTCTAATTTAAAAGATCACAATAAAGTAATTTACGGGTGTAACATTTTGCTAATACTTTTGTTAATACTAATTTTTGCCATTTGGACGACAAAGCTAAGATATGTCAAAATATATTTAAATAAGCGAATTCAGGAGAATTCTAATCTAAAAGGGGGAGTAGTTACATATGCGAATACATATGTACGTACAAAAGACAATGAACCTGATAAATTCGACAAGTTCATTACGGAAATAAGTCAGACGGCAGGAAATTAATAAAATTAATGCTGACACAGTTTGTATTGCATTTTCGCAATAAACCAAGAAAAGAGCTCATAATGTTTCCAAGAATTAGAATAAGCAATTCGGTAATTGTAATTAGTGCTTAGTAAGTAAAATTATAAAATATTGTAAACTAAATGGTAAATAGATATTAAATAAAAATTCAGTCTTGTTCTGACGGTTAAACTTAGCAAAGCGTGTCTTTTTTAAAAACGTTCGATCGCCGGTCAATTTTGTAAATCGCGCAGCTCTTCCACAAGCCACAGCTCACAAAAATCAGAAGTTGAAGAAATTTCTGTATTCGCTGCGCATAAACATACTGTCGATAACGCGAACAAATGAACTGCAATTCAAAAATGAATATTCCTTAAACGTCCGAAAACCAAATGATTTCAATAAATATAATTCGGAATCAGATTTAAAAGAGTTTAGAAATACAAAATTATTTCAAAATGTGGGAAAATTTGGCAATACTACATCTTTAATTCACATAAATTAATGGGCATACTCATTTGTAATCATGTTCGCATTGTTCGCCTACACGCGCGCGCACTATGCAAATCAGCGAAGTCGATTGTTGACGAAGTGCGCGCGGGGAGAACATATTCTTTCGCATACTTAACTGAATACGAAGAAGAAAAAGTAATGTTCTATTTCTTTGATTCGGTATAAGTAGAGAATATGCCACAAGTTTTTTAAGTGGTGTAGTGGCATAGTTGATATCGTGCAATTGCTACATGCAATTTTGGTATTTTTGCTTCTGGTGCAAGTTCAAATTACTTTCGCAGGGGCCAATATCACTAACTCAAAATAATTTATTTTTTTATTTTTATTTATTATATTTTATTTTTATTTTTATATTAATAAAAAATTAATAACGTAATAAACATAAAAATAAAAAAAATCATTTGTAAAATTTATTTTTATGTGGTGCTGTGGCATAGTTATTAGCGCGTGCGTATGTACATACATATACATATGTATTGTATTTGTATTTTTGGTGTTTTGTTTCTCATTTATTTTATATTATTTTAAATTATAACTACATATTTATAAAAAAATATTTATATAATAAATAAATCTCTTGTAGATTTGTAAATAATGAATATAAAAATAAAAAAAATATTATATATAAAATAGATGTTTAGAAAAATTCTGAAATATTAAATTTTTTTTTACATTTTTTTATTAAATAAAAACGAAATGGCGTTGGAAATACAATTTAAAAATTAATTCATTTCATTGGTTTTCATGATATTTCTATTTTATTTTGATTGGTTTTATTTAATTTGTAGTGAATAACAGTTTTTCCTTATGTTAAATTATCAAATCTGTTAGTTTACAGCCAAATTTAACAGAGTGGTGAATCCCTTTCCAGATTTTTTCTAGCTCTGTAGAAATTTCAATCGAGCATCGAACCAAAAGTCAATTGCACCTTCTCGTTATTATAAGTTCTCTGATTGATTTCATTTAGTTAAAAATTGTTTAAGACTTTGCTGCTTGCGTTGATTAGATGTAACATTTTTTTAACCATTTTTACTATTTTTTCATAGACACGGTGTAGGCATCTAGTGGGCTACAATGATATACAGCATTTCAATAGTATTGTATTTTTGTGTAAAGTAAATTGCAGAATTTGTGATTGATTTTTGCTTATCTTTGTGTAGACGTGTAGATAGTGTTGTGTTATGGCTATACAATGTTGGGTATACGGCTATGTTTGCGAATTTTTTTAACACTATGTAACGACAGCCTTTCTCTTAGTACTTATATGACTGTATCTATGTGTATGCGTGTGTCTACCACACTGGGACGTCGATGTAATGTTGCCTACCTTTAAGGGCCCTGTGGCTCGATAAAGCAGTGCTAGGTTTGCAAAACTGCAAATTTTGTGGAAGTTAGTTAGAGCAGATATTACTTCGAGGGGATATTTATAAAATAACATTTCTCTGGTCGGCTAGATGAACGGCTTGAAGAAAACGTTACTCAAACCAGAAGTTCGAAAAAGTTCACAGTGCCAGCCGTGTATGAAAAATAAAAGGTGTTTAATAAAAGAAAAAAAAAAGTGTCACGATCGCTATAATCACTAAACAAAAAAAAAAAAAAATCAAGGAATAAAACAAAATTGAGGATATCTTGGTAAGTTTCAACAATAAATAACTCTAGCATAGTAAATAATATTAAAATAAATATTAAATAATAAGATAAATAACAGCATCGTTCTTTTGTTTAGGTCGCCAGCAAAGTAATGCAAAAGGACCTCTTTGGTAATAAGCTCTATCGTGGAAGAGGTTGTAAACAACACACTTCGATCAGCACAGAAAAGTAGGCCATTGGAAAGAGGCCAATGCCCGAATATACCTAAACGCTCAACTTTGGAAACAACCATCGCTGCTGTAAAAGTGCAACAACAATAAACACAGAATTACCCGGAGTACCAGCAATTGTGGATAACATTAGTTTTGTTTGATCTGAGTCCGATTGCGTTTCAAATAGTTTTTTTTTGCAACCAAGTTTCATAAATATTCAGATGAAAAAAAAAATTAAATGTTCATATAAAAATACTCAATAACTTGTTGATCGTAAATCCTACAAGCATGCCTTTCTACATATTTACTTTATGCATATTCACTTTATTTACTTTATTTATTTTACTTTAGTACTTTGCATTTTTTTTTCTTCTTCTTTTTCTTTCGCTAAGCAAATTTATCTATAATCCAGGTTAGGGAAACTTACCTGTTACCAGGCATGTTAGTTTTCTTGTAAGAATAGATTAAGTTAAACATTTTTTGCTTTGGTGAAACTTAGATTTAATTTTGCTAAATTCACAAACCACATCTTGTAAGTTTCATTTTTTTTCTATTATCCTTACCCGGCATTCGCGAACATAAGATATATATATATATTTATGGCTTGTTTCATCTTCATCGTTTAAATTTTTTTTTGCCTTACTTAATATCAATATTTCGTAACCTTTTCGTTTAATTCGGTTCGAAATAATGCTTAATCCTTAACATAAACAACTCTAGTTAGGATTAATATATGCATATATAGATATACAGTGTTGGAAAAAATAATAGAAAAAATATTCTTCTTTGCGCTTCAATCCCAATTGCTAATTATGTACGAAAAATATATGCATGAAACCAATTGCACATGTGCACTGATAACGGTGCTTTATTTTGTTCTCCTGTTTGAGTCATTTTCGCAGCAAATATTTGCGCTGTTCGCTAAGTTTGCAGGTCAACACGTGTTTTGGCTGGAAAAAAAAATAGAAACATCTTCGAATTGTGCGAAACTTTTGACTTAAATTGGCTTTTTTAAACAAAAAAACGTATAGTTTAAATACCTTAAGGTGAATTAAGCTCAAAATTAACCAATTTGTCAAAATACCGTTCTACATTTGGATATTATTTTCAGAATGGGTCGAGGAGTACATTGCACTGCTGAAGAACGAGAAATTATGAAAAAAATGAAAGAAGATGAAAGCACATTAAAAGAAATTTCTGAACTAATGCAGTGCTCCCTAAAAAAAGTGTTTTCCGCAGTTCACTTTTTAGCGACAAAGGAAAATCGGGGAAGAAAGCGTGCCACATCAAAAAGGTTTGACGACTTGTTGATTCGCGAATCAAGAAAAGATTCTATTCTTTCGTCGAATGAGCTCAAAAATCAATTAAAGGCATCAGTATCTAGTCGCACAATAAGGAACAGGCTGATTGAGAAAGACCTCAAAGCATATTCAGCAAGAAAAGTACCATATCTGAGCCAAAAAAATATTGAAAAAAGACTAACTTTTGCAAAGCATCACCTATGCCGCCAAAATTGGAATAATGTCCTTTGGTCTGATGAAACTAAAATTAATTTGTTCGGATCAGATGGGAAAACTCATGTAAGGCGCCCAAAAAATACTGCCTTCGATCCAAAACATACCAAAAAGACCGTTAAACATGGTGGAGGTAATATTATGCTGTGGGGATGTTTTTCTGCTTCAGGAGTTGGTCCGATATTCTGGATAAAAGAAAAAATGTGTGCTCCAGACTATTTAAATATTCTCCAAAATGTAATGTTGCCATATGCTGAAGAAGAAATGCCTCTTAAGTGGGAGTTCCAGCACGATAATGACCCCAAACATGCGTCAAAACTCGTAAAGAAGTGGTTACAGGATAACGAAATAAATGTAATGGAGTGGCCTGCTCAATCACCGGATTTAAACCCGATTGAGCACTTGTGGGGGGTGCTAAAAAAGAGAGTTGGTGCCTTTAAATGCAAAAACAAAAAAGATTTGTGGGAAAAAGTGCAATCCGAATGGTACGGGATTGATGCCTCAATTTGCGCCAATTTAGTGAAATCAATGACTCGTAGGTGTTCCTCAGTTATAAAAAGTAATGGCTGTACCACTAAATATTAGCAAAACCACTATTTCAGTTTAAAAATTTAGAAAAATCATCTCTCACTTGTATTTTTGCGTTTTTTTCTATTATTTTTTCCAAGCTCAAAAAATGAAATTAATTTTTTACGTTAATGGAAAATCAAAAGAAAATATTTTTGTTCCTTATTATATAAGTTACCTATATATATGTTTAAAAAAAATAATTAAATAAATGTTAGTTTCTTTTCCTATGAAATATTTCAAGTTAATGGACGAAAACAAGCTTTTTCTATTATTTTTTCCAACACTGTATATATATATATATATATATATGTAAATACGCGTATGTAGGGAATATATGTATGCATACTCTTGTTTTCAGCCTTCCAGTGTCATCGCGAATTGTTGGTACCATCAACGCGGGACGACAAGGTGAGTGAAAATACTCAGTGCTACAAATACACGTTTATACATATATACATACAGTCGAAATATGGAAACAGAAGGCGTGTTCTAACGTCTCACTAATGGTTTTCTTCTTGCACTTGCTATACTTTATCACTACTACTAAAGCCCAATTTCCATGCATGGGATGCAATAGATTATGCCCCGTTATTAGGCCTATTTTTCCTATTTTGGTTCGTCAGTAAGACGAATGGCAATTTTGACAATGTCATTAGCAATGTCGCTATCCATAATGCCCTTTTGGCATGTAACACAGTATTTATGCAGCCGTTTAACCTCGGCCGCTCTGCCTACCGCTTCCCTGCTCTCAGTATACTTTCTGACGCAATAGGTTGTGAGATTATTGCCTTAATTTCCGTTTGTTTGTCGACATATATATTGATATTTTGTATATAGTTTTCTGCATAAAATTAATAACGTAATAAACATAAAAATAAAAAAAATCATTTGTAAAATTTATTTTTATGTGGTGCTGTGGCATAGTTATTAGCGCGTGCGTATGTACATACATACATATGCATATGTATTTGTATTTTTGGTGTTTTGTTTCTCATTTATTTTATATTATTTTAAATTATAACTACATATTTATAAAAAAATATTTATATAATAAATAAATCTCTTGTAGATTTGTAAATAATGAATATAAAAATAAAAAAGTATTATATATAAAATAGATGTTTAGAAAAATTCTGAAATATTAAATTTTTTTTACATTTTTTTATTAAATAAAAACGAAATGCGGTTGGAAATACAATTTAAAAATTAATTCATTTCATTGGTTTTCATGATATTTCTATTTTATTTTGATTGGTTTTATTTAATTTGTAGTGAATAACAGTTTTTCCTTATGTTAAACTATCAAATCTGTTAGTTTACAGCCAAAATTTAACAGAGTGGTGAATCCCTTTCCAGATTTTTTCTAGCTCTGTAGAAATTTCAATCGAGCATCGAACCAAAAGTCAATTGTACCTTCTCGTTATTATAAGTTCTCTGGGTGAGCGCCAAGCAGTTGCTGCAATACCTTTGCGCGTTGGCCACCACGATGCGCTGATTAGGCCGCATTGCCCGGAAAGCGGCGCAATTGCGCAAGGCGTGGTACCGGTGACACAGCCGACATTGTAGGCAGTTTCTGGTGCCTGCCGTCGGCGCGAGGGGCACTGCACTGCGCGTTGCCATTGGTGTCCTTCGTCTGGAAATGGAAAGAGACGGAACAATCGATAGATTTTTATATGTCGTAAACAATTGTATTAAGAGGGGAATTTCTCTTTATTGCTGTGCTTCGAGCGAAGGTTGCTCATTTGGAATGAAGCACAGTTTTACTAAGGGCCGCGTGATAATCCCGTTTTGCGTGCGGAGGTCCACGACACGGATGTGATTATCAGGCCCACGATGAAAGTTTTGGATTCGTCCGAGACGCCACTCGGTCGGCGGTAGACCGTCGTCTCGGATTACGGCGCAGTCGCCAACTTGAGGCTCCTTCTGTGGAAATTTCCACTTGTACCTCTTTTGGAGATCTTTGAAGTACTCCTCTTTCCAGCGGCGACTGAATTGATGGTGAAGTGCTTTGACTTTCTCCCATCGGTTAATTAACGAGAGGGTCTCCGCATTTGGCTCGGGAATGGCTAATAGCGGAGCGCCTCGAATGAAATGACCCGGAGTTAATGCTGTGAAGTCAGCTGGGTCCTGTGACAAAGCCGAAAGTGGCCGAGAATTGAGTACAGCCTCAATTCGAACTAAGAGTGTCGTGAACTCTTCAAATGTAAATTTATGGGATGCAGCGGTTTTCTTGAAGTGAATTTTAAAACTCTTTACTGCGGATTCAAACAGGCCGCCCATGTGTGGGGCGCTGGGTGGTATGTATTGCCAATTGATGCCTTGGGGAGCATACTTCTGGGTGATATCGGCTGAACATTCGTTAAGGAATTTAACGAATTCGCGTTCAGTTGCTCTCTGTGCTCCGATGCACGTTTTTCCATTATCGCTCATCATTGTGGCGGGATATCCTCGCCTACCCACGAATCGGGCGAATGCTGCTCTAAATGCCTCAGTGGTAAGATCAGAGCATAACTCAAGATGTACTGCCTTCGTCGCGAAACAAACGAATACGGCAACGTACCCTTTGATGAGTGTATCGGATCTTAAAACTGAGGCCTTTATTAAAAACGGTCCTGCGAAGTCCACTCCAGTTACAGAAAATGGTAGGGACATTGTGCACCGCTCAGGGGGTAGAGCGGCCATTAGCTGGGAGCGCGTTTGTTGCTTGTATAGAGTGCAAGCTTTGCATTGAAAAATGCACCTTTTTATTAAAGGCTTTAGCTTCGGTATGAAGTATTCTTGTCTGACCATTTGAAGCATGAGGCGCGTTTCTGCATGGAGAAGCAGTGCGTGTAAGAAATTCAAATGTAATTGACAGAATCTTGAAGCATTTGGGATGATGATTGGGTGCCGCTCATTATAGCTGAGTGTGGCATGCGCTAGTCTGCCATTGACGCGGAGAAGTCCGTTTTTATCCAGAAATGGATTCAGGTTGAGGAGTGAACTTTTTTTGTCAATTGGCTTTTTGTTTTGTAACGCATCTTTTTCGCCAGGAAAATAGCGGGATTGCGATACTTCGATTAGACGCTGTTTTGCGAATTGGCATTCAGCATGAGTCAGATGTGGCATGGTAGTTGTTGGTTGCATTCTTGATTTATTCCGGACATTATTCACGAAACGAAACGGAACATGTACGCAGTCACGCGAATTGCTCGAGGGAGTGAAGAGAATCGATCAAGAAAATCGAGTTCTTCTTCGCGTGCATGAAAAGCCTCAATTTTCCGCTTTTCTGGCGGAGAGGTACTGCGTGCCTTTGAATTAGGCCAAGAGTCGATGTGGTGTATGCGCCACTTTGGTCCGTGCCACCAGAGAGAATTGGTGGCTAAGTCTTGGGGTTTGCAACCACGTGTGCCGAGATCAGCGGGCTTATCTCCGCTTTCTACATGACGCCATACTCCGCTTGGGACATATTCCCGAATTTGGGAGGTGCGATTAGACACGTATGTCTTCCATGTGCACGGTGGTTTCTCGAGCCATGCCAGTACTATTTCAGAGTCTGACCATAAGAATGTGTTGCACGCTTCTAGGCCTAGCTGGTTTTGGACGGTCAGTTTTGCCAACAGTACTGCTCCGCACAGCTCTAAGCGAGGAAGACTTATCGTTTTCAAAGGTGCAACTTTGCTTTTTGCAACCAGTAGGGTGGATGTTGCATGAGTATTCGCTTCTGTGCGTACATATATGGTTGCACAGAAGGCTTTTTCCGAGGCGTCGCAGAACCCATGGATTTGGGTATTCTGCCCCGGAGTAAAATTGAGCCATCGAGGAATTTCGATGTCGGAAATGGCTGGCAAGTTTTGAGTAAACTGTTGCCATTTTACCATTGAAGTGGGCTTTGCGCATTCATTCCAATCAATGCCATCGAGCCAAAGTTCTTGAAGTAGAATCTTTGCTCGTATCATAACTGGCGATAGCCATCCTGCCGGGTCAAAAAGTTTTGCGACCGACGACAGAATTTGCCGTTTTGTTGCAGCTGTGGTTGCTGAAACTGGCAGGATGGTGTATGAGAACCTGTCCGTTAATGCGTTCCATCGGATACCGAGAGTTTTGGTTGTGGAAGCATCTTCGAATTTCAAGAAATTGGAGTCGAGAAGGTCTTCTCTCGGGAATGTCTCCAATATGGCCGGGTTATTGGCCGTTAATTTCTTTAGAATAAAGCCGGCTGACTTTAGCGCTTTGATCACTTGGAATAGTGAATCGGTGGCATCGTCAATATCATGACTTCCGGACAGGACATCATCAACATACGTTTGGGTTTTGAGTATTGGTGTGGCCAGTGGAAACTTCGCTTTTGTATCTTCTGCCAATTGATGCAGAGTACGGATAGCGAGATATGGCGCACAATTAACCCCGAATGTTACTGTTTTAAGATTATAATCAAAGATGGGGGAATCCTCTGACTCACGAAACAAAATTCGCTGATAATCTTTATCGTCCTCATGGATGAGGATTTGCCATTGAACACGTATCTGTACATGCGGCATTGTAAAATTAGCAACATGAGGTCCGGTTGGAGTGAAGGACCTGTATGTAAACATCATTTAGGGAATTACCTGAACTTGATGTTTTCGATGCGTTGAAAACCACTCGCACTTTTGTCGTGATTTTATCTGGTTTTACAACCGCATGATGAGGCAAATAGAACGAATGGTAGTTGCCATTGGAAGTGATTTCACGGGGATTTGTGAGTTCCATATGGCCCAACGTTATGTATTCTTGCAACACATCGTTGTACATTGTCTTTAACTCCCCTTTCTTCTGAAGCGTGCGTTCCATGCTAAGGAATTGCTGGAATGCCGCAGACCGGGAATGGCCTAGGGTGAGTTTTTCTGGAAATGCTTCTTTAAATGGAAGCCTGACAATGTAGTGTCCGCTTGAATTACGGGTCGTTGTTGCCACATAATAATCTTCACACGCCTGATTTTCAGGCGTACTTTGCGGAGGTATATGGATTTCCTCCTGTTCCCAGAATTGCCTCAGTTGTGCACTGAGCGTTTCATTGGAAACTCGTTCTATTTGGGTGGAAAATGAGGATACCCTTTCGGTCACCGAACCACTAAGTATCCATCCAAATATGGTATTTTGCGCAAGAAGATTGTCGCAAACTTTTTGCAGCCCTTCCACTAGAATTTGTGGAATAAGATCGCTGCCGATAACCATATCAATTTGAGCTGGAATGTGACAATTTGGGTCAGCTAGCTCGAGATTACTCAGTTCATGCCATTTTTCACGACTCGTTGTAAAGGTCGGAAGAAGCTTTGTTAACTGAGGTAATACTATTGCATGGGCCTTAATTCTTTGCTTGGTTTTGGTAGAAACCAGCGTCAAAGAACAAAGCTTAGAGGAATTTTGGACCACTCGGCGACCCATGCCTGAAATTTCGAACCTGGAATGTTCGAACGGTAATTTCAATTTTTTCTGGACTTTTGTGGAAATAAAAGTCCTTTGGGAACCTTGGTCAATCAAGGCCCGTAATTGAAATAATTCGCCTTCATGTTCAACTGCCACCATTGCTGTTGGAAGAAGAACTTTGTTTTCAATGTTTGAATGTAAAGACTGTATGTGTGTATGTTTTGAATAGCACGGTTGCTCGTCGGGATTGGAGCTGGTTTGCGGCTGTCGAGCGGGAATTGTCGACTTTGCCGTTGTATGTTGTACTGTAGCTTCATGGGATCGGCTACTGGTACGTTGAGCTGGTGGTTTAACATCTATGTGCAGTAGAGTATGATGCCTTTGTTGGCATTTCGCACATGTAAACTTGCTCTGACAGTCTTTGACGTTATGGTTGTAAGCAAGGCAGTTTTTACATAAATTGTTTTTCTGTACAACCTTAAAACGTTCTTGTTCTGACATTTTTCGGAATTTTTGGCAGAATTTTAGGGGGTGGCTGGAGTTGCACACCTGGCAGGAATATGCCTTCTTTGGTTCTACCATAAAATTTTGTGTCCTAATTAAAGGTTTTTGCTGAGCGGCATATGGAGCACTGGGTTTAGGCTTATTAGGATGAAGCCTATTTAGTCTTTCTACAACTTCGTACCGAGAAGTTAGAAAGTCGTCTAATTGAGACCATTGGGGTAGATCTCGTCTTGATGAGAGCGATTGTTCCCAAAGTGACAGTGTTGTTTCTGGTAATTTTGTTGAACAAATGTATACCAGGATAGGATCCCAACTGTCTGTTGAAACGTCTTGAGCATGCAAGACAGACAGACAGTTGTTAATGCTTGTTTGCAGCCTTTGTAATTGTTCGCTATTTTCGGATTGAATAGCAGGCAAGTTCATTAAAATTTTGACCTGATTATCTACTAAAATGCGTTTGTTTTCGTATCTAGACCTAAGCGCTTCCCAAGCCAGATCGAAATTATCGTCACTCAAAGGATATTGTTTGACAATAGCACCGGCTTTTCCTTCTGTTTTATACCTGAGGTGGTACAGTTTTTGAGCACGAGAGAGCTTTGGGTGGTTAATGTAAACGGCTGTGAACATGTCACGGAAAGCCGGCCATTCTTCGTAACCCCCATAAAAAGTCTCTGTGTCGCATGGAGGAACTTGTAGGAAAACATTGGAAGCACTTGATTGCTCTGAAGTGGGTTCCACACGGGATGGTGGACTCGGAGCATCGACTAGTTTGAGCAGTTTTAGCTGGTCTGACATCTTGATTTGTGTAATCTCGTAGATGTCAAGGCATGCGTCGTACTTGCCTTGAGCTGACTCTTTGAACCTGTCAGGCAAGCAGTCATCCGTTTTGGAAAAAACGTTATCAAAGGCAGCTTGCAATCGTACAAAATAGTCATTTAGACTTTTGTGTTTAACTTCAAGATACGATTCGGTATGATCTTCAATCGGTGAATTACCGAATTTTGCACAGTATCTCATTAGGCTGTCACTTTCTGTTATGAACTTTTGCGCACAGGGGTCGTACGTTTTACTTCTTGAGCGTGTTTGTAAGGATTCCTTCTTCGCACTTGCGGAATATAGCGAAGTAGTTTTCGCTTTTTTTTTTACCAACCTAAGCAAAAAAAAGGTATGGCCATATGTCTTGTCCTTGTCGAGTTATGGATAAAGTCTCGTTTATATTTGATCAGAAGGTACATATACATATGTATTTGTATTTTTGGTGTTTTGTTTCTCATTTATTTTATATTATTTTAAATTATAACTACATATTTATAAAAAAATATTTATATAATAAATAAATCTCTTGTAGATTTGTAAATAATGAATATAAAAATAAAAAAATATTATATATAAAATATATGTTTAGAAAAATTCTGAAATATTAAATTTTTTTTTACATTTTTTTATTAAATAAAAACGAAATGCGGTTGGAAATGCAATTTAAAAATTAATTCATTTCATTGGTTTTCATGATATTTCTATTTTATTTTGATTGGTTTTATTTAATTTGTAGTGAATAACAGTTTTTCCTTATGTTAAACTATCAAATCTGTTAGTTTACAGCCAAAATTTAACAGAGTGGTGAATCCCTTTCCAGATTTTTTCTAGCTCTGTAGAAATTTCAATCGAGCATCGAACCAAAAGTCAATTGCACCTTCTCGTTATTATAAGTTCTCTGGGCAAGTAAGTGGAAACAATAAAAAATGATTAAGAATGGAGGGGCAGAAATAAACAAAATTGTTTTTCTTTTCTATTTTTGCGTTTCTTTGCGAGCGACCAATTAGCGGCGAGCAGAGTGATATCAATTAGATAACTTTTTCTTTTTACTGTATTCAATACAGCTTCAGTTTTAGCTTCAGCCTTCTAATTTAATTGAATGAGACGTTTTAAATTGAATTAGGTATTTATCGCAATATTTTTATCGGAGTAAAATATTTTTTTAGTTGGAAATCATTGCTCCAAAGACAAACAGTCTAATATTCGCTGAATTGGGAGGCACATCTGTAGCCATATAAGCTAGAAGAGGAAATCTGATAGGTTTGAGTTCTCTCAGCCCATCTTTGGTCTCTTACTAGTTAACACCCTGACGACATCGCCCTCACAGCCTCCATCAGAGTGATCGACTCCAAAATGTCCTTCACTTATATTGAGTACTTTCTCCAGAAGGTATAATCTACCTGCTTTTACACCGGCCATATTCAAAGGTGTCGAAATTACACTTTCTACTGAGGTAAAAAAAAACAGCTTTTATGAAAACTCTTGAAATTCTGCTTAATCTTCTTCTATCAGACTTTTCTTAACTCAACCCTAGAAAAACCTCATGATATGGACAAGTCCAAATATTAAACTCTACACCATTCACGAAAATTGTGGACTACATCACTTCCGTTTGTACTATATACAGGCATCTCGTTATCATATGTATGTATGTAAGAATAGCAAAATTTTGAACACCTATACAAATATACAAAGCAATATGTAACTCTTTCTCTTTAACAAACTTCTTACTGTTCTTCGCTTCCACATTCTTTAGCGACACCTAAATGTGAGTGAAGATTATTAAGTAAGAATTAATAACTTTCAAGAAAATGGAAAATAATTAGATATTCAAATAATATCTCAAATTCATTTCTTTACTTTATTTTGGTAAAATAAATTTTATTGAAACGAACTATTTTCTGAGCTATTTCTAAATATTATTTTCATGGTATACCATAAACCATACATCTTGGAAGCGCAAAATGTAGCAATATCGACAGAGATGATTTAAAAGTTAATATTAGTCATGAGGTCTATAATATTTCCGTTTCCCAAAGATCTCCCCTTTTTGATTGGAGCTGCCGAACGATACAGACGTTGCCTCAATAAGTATTTTTACACTGCTTATCATATTGTATTATATAAAGTGATTTCATTTGATAAAAATCAATTAAATGAATGAGTGTTTGATATATTCTACAAACGAAGCGAAATAAAAACAAAGTAAATTTTAAAATTCGATTTCGGTAAACCGAATGGAATCAGCAGTCTCATTTGGCTAAAATTAACTCCTGCCCCAGCGAAGTTGCATGTTTTATCCGGATATCAGGAATTAGGAACAGGTGAATTAGTCAGCGAGAGCAAGCGACTGATAGTTGAAGAAATATGCAGAATTGTAAAATAAAAATGGGAAAAAAGCAGCGATAACAATGATGTTCTTAATTTAATAAAAGTATATTTATACAAAACAGTCTAATGACAAGTATTAGTTTATCTAAATTCTGAAATCAAAAATATAATGATATAATCATATAATCGTAATATTGAAAGCTTTGCTTTAGCGATTTTAAGCCTTTTATTTTTCATGTACGTATGTACACATAATTTTTATACTGCATTTTGAACGTTTATTCTAAAAGGAAAAAGAAAGAAAAAAAAAAAACAAATAACCCAGGATGTAGTGGCCGCTAATGATCATTAGTACAGCATTTCACGCAGCTTAGAAAGCGGCTCTCCGAAGAAGAACAAGAGTAGAATGATGGATACACATTTTTTTAGTTCACTGTGTTATTCTGCATTGAAAGCGTGGTATTAAAAATATTTTCTTTTGCTTATCATAATAAATATTATTTAAAGTAATAAATGCTTAAAGTTAGAAGTCGAATGTTTAAAGTGCATAGTAGAAATTAATAAATAAATGGTAATAGTTTTTTTTCTTTTATTTTCGTGTTGAAACAAAAATAAAACAAAAGGGGTTTCTGTTACAGCAATGAAACCATTGGTAGGGTGGGCTCGGAGCAGCTAAAACAACATCAGTGGCTGCTAAAGCATTTGTATGGTTAGACGTTATCCAGGATTTTAGTAGGCTTAGGAAACAGCGCATCGGTTCACTGGTTTCTTTTATTTAATTTTCATGTGTGCAAATTATTTTCTTTATTGCTGTTGTTTATTTCCAACATCAATTTTCCGGTTTAGTCCTGAAAGCCATTATAAGCCGAACTCCCCCCATGACTGAAGCAGCTGAAAAGCTAGTGTACACAAATGGTTGTAAGGATATAAGCGAAATCGGACGCTAACTATAGAATGTGGTATGGGTAAGTTAGTGGGATGTTGAAAGTTCATAACACGTTTTCAAAACGCTTTCCCCACAAGATAGAGGAAATTTTCGGGTTTGGTCGACGATGAAGTGGGATGTGGCGATTATCCTGCACCATTCGTAGTCGATATAAGCAAGGTACTTCCTGTTCACGTTATCGCCTTTAAAGCCGCACTACAGTACAATATATAATATTCTGACAGTCAAGCCATGCTATTAGGTTTCTTCAAAGCTTTAAGAAAAAATAAGAAGAGAAGTAAGCTTCTACTCTTTCTAAACAGGATCTTCATGATCTTTAATACTTGCAGAGTAACTGGATATTGGATAGGATAGGTTACTTCTCTAATGACTTATTTGGCCTGGCATGATTCCTTTGTAATTTTTACTTCGTTTGCCTTACAGAACTTGCTTCGGCTATAACCACTATCCTTCGATCCTGGAATCCCTGAGGTGATATACAGACTCTCAGCCACAGATTTTAATCGGTATCGGTGCTTATTGATTGCTGCATAAGCCGATTGCTGTTTGCTTATATTTACTGTGAGTTGTTGTTATTTTTATTCTTATTTTTAAACCTACTTTCATTGTTTTGCGTCTGTCCTTTGTCAAACTTGTTGGCGTACTTGAGTTTTATTCTCATTATTCTTTACTTGATTTTTTTCTTAATTCTGTTTTTATTCAGTTTAAATTGCTTTTACATTGATAACATCGTTAAGGTCTCATAAGTGGACAGATATGTAAATTGATTGTCATTGAGTTTAATTCTGTTATACCTATATGTATATATATATTTTTATCCCTATAAGTGGAAATTAAAGAGTTTTTGAGGTTTGGTTTGATTTTAATTGTTAACATTCAGATAAATTAGCTTCTTCAGGTGTTGTTATTGCTAAAAGTGTACTGTCAGGATCCTCTTGGATGAGCAAATCGTTTAAGCTTTTTTGTCTGATTTCTCTTGGTTTTTGACGTTTTCTGCTTCTGATTGAAGTATCTATTACCGTCACAACAAATGAAAGGTAATTTTAGATCACTTTTCATATAATCGAAAGTAGAGTTTGTACAGGTTGTCATTATCAGGCGTTACTAGACTTTTTTGTTTTGCTTTTATAAAATAGAATTTCAATATACAAAAACTATATACTGGTTTCAAAGTGATGCATGGCCGATTTCCAGAATATTTTATTTCATAGCTATATTTTAAATAGCAGTTGCTTGTGTAGAAATTTGTTGAATATTGTTGGTTGATATAAAAATTCAAACTAATAGCGTTCTAGTCACAAATAGTAGTTCACCATGCAGGGTTATTAGTGGGTAATCTTTGCCCCATATTTTTGTTCAATGTAACTAGCACATGGAAATGAATTTTAATTATTCGAACGTAGTTATCGTACTTATACATCAAGGATCTGACAACAATTATAATTACTTGTTATATTTGTACTATATACATGCATAGATCCTTCATGGGACCTATCCCATGGCCTCAAGTATTGGTGTTACATAGCGGTAATTAGGCTGATATTACTCAACGTCGCTCTGGACCGTTGCTAAAAAAATATCGTATACTCGTAGAAAACCATTAAAGTGATTATATCGGCTGGCCTCATTGCTCATACCAGGGGTGCTAAGAACAGCGGCACTTGAAAAGTTACTTTACCTACAACCAATCGACATCGCAGTAGAGAGCACTACAGCGAGATAAATAATAAAGTGAATTCTTGGCAAGAACCTTCAGAAATATGTGGGGGGATGGAAAACCAAATAGACTGAATAGCGCCACACTTTATCTGGAATAGAAGGTTTTAAGCTACGTTAAGGAAAGCGGATGACGCAAGAATCAAAAACGGCTGATGGAGTTGGCGCCGGAGTACAATGCGCAGAGCTAAATCGCAGGTTTTCGCTATAGGAAAAGCTGCTGAGATAGCTAGTAATGCATAAAACTATGATATTATAAGTTAAAGGTAGTTTCATTCTCTCTCCACAGTGGGCTTCATAGCTATCTGATATTAAACGTGTTTCGGTTTTTTCGTGCTACCCTCTTCTCTTAAAAAAATGTACCATTTTTATTAAAAATTATGTGGAGAATTTTCATATTTTTAAACCATATTTTATTGTATTTTCCAACCCTTGATAGTGGACTTCATCGAGTGTATGCCTTTCGTAATTCTTGTATTACAACTTTAGTAAATTGTAAGAAAGTATCAGAAAGGAAAGATACTCACTCGCCCAACAAAATTTAAATCAAATTCAAGAAGATGAGGAGCTGACTGGATTTGCTATATCTACGTCTCACGTGTTTAGAGATGTTTCAAGGAAATTTTGTAAGCAAACAGGATATTGTTTTAAAAAGTGTTGGTTTTTAGAGCAGTGCTCTCACCTTTCCAGATGCTCAAACCACTTGGTTTATTTTACGAAGTTCAGGAGATTAATGATGCCTAGACATGCACGCTCTGCTAAGAAATTTCCGGCAAATCTTTAACGGATCGCATTGAGAGCTGGGCAGTGGTAAATAAGCCCTTCCTTCTACCACGGACGTTTCGCATATAGTTGAGAAAACTTATGAAACTCATGAGTCCAAGTTTCGAAAAAAATTAAAAAATGTCAACTCTTTTCATTTTATTTATAATAAATATCATGTAACAAATCCTTTTCTTGCATCCTCTTCTTTTTATTTATTGGCGTTGGCACCGCTTACACGATTATATAAGAGCGCCATTCTTCTCTTCTTTTCGCTGCCTGGCGCCAGTTGGAAATGCCAAGTGAACCCAGGTCAGTCTCCACTTGATCCTTCCAACGGAGTGGAGGACTTCCTCTTCCTCTGCTTCCACCAGCGGGTAATGCATCAAATACTTTCAAAGCTGGAGTGCTTTCATCCATTCGGACGACGTGACCTAGCCAGCGTAGCCGCTGTCTCTTCATTCGCTGATCTATGCCATTATCATCGTATAGCTCGTACAGCTCATCGTTCCATCGTCTGCGGTATTCGCCGTTGCCAATGCGCAAAGGACCATAAATCGTTCGCAAAACTTTTCTCTCGAAGACTCCTAGAGCCGACTTATCAGATATTGACATTGTCCACGCTTCTGCGCCATATAGTAGGACCGGTATGATTAGCGACTTATAGAGTTTGGTTTTCGTTCGCCGAGAGAGGTTTTTACTTTTCAATTGCCTACTCAGTCCAAAGTAGCACCTGTTGGCAAGAGTGATTCTGCGTTGGATTTCCAGACTGACATTGTTATTGGTGTTAATGCTGGTCCCTAGATAGACGAAATTATCTACGACCTCGATGTTATGACTGTCAACAGTGACGTGGGAGCCGAGTCGCGAATGCGATGACTGTTTGTTTGATGACAGAAGATATTTTGTCTTGCCCTCATTCACTACCAGACCCATTTGCTTCGCTTCTTTATCAAGTCTGGAGAAAGCAGAACTCACGGCGCGGTTGTTGAGGCCAACAATATCGATATCATCGGCGTACGCCAGCACTCTTGTAAAAGATTGTACCTTCTCTATTAAGCTCTGCAGCTCGTATTATTTTCTCCAGTATTAAATTAAAAAAGTCACACGATAAGGAATCACCCTGTCTGAAACCTCGTTTGGTATCGAACGGCTCGGAGAGATCCTTCCGGGGATACCAAATTCAGACGTAGCGGCATAAAAGCAGCTTCTATTCGTGCTGTCGAAGGCGGTTGTAAAATAGACGAAAAGCTGGTGGGTGTCGATTCTCTTTTCACGGGTTTTATCCAAGATTTGCCGCATGGTGAATATCTGGTCGATGGTTGACTTACCAGGTCTAAAGCCACACTGATAAGGTCCAATCAGTTTGTTGACGGTGGGCTTTAGTCTTTCACACAATACGCTCGACAGGACCTTGTAGGCCATATTAAGGAGGCTTACCCCACGATAATTGGCACAGACTGTGTGATCGCCTTTTTTGTGGATTGGGCAGAGCGCACTTAGGTTCCAATCGTCGGGCATGCCTTCAACCGACCATATTTTTCAAAGAAGCTGATGCATGCACATGATCAGTTCTTCACCGCCGTATTTGAATAACTCGGCCGGTAATCCATTCGTCGTGGAGGATGAATTTTCCGACAGTCGTACCAAAGATACCTTCTTTGCCCACCCTAGCGTTGGAGTCGCCAAGTACAATTTTGACGTCGGGGCGGGGCAGCGCTCATAAGTGTGTTCGAGGCGCTCATAAAAGGCATCTTTGGTCAAGACATCATTCTCTTCCATCGGAGCGTGGGCGCAAATTAGAGTGTTGTTGAAAAATTTTATTCTGATGCGGATTGTGGCTAGACGTTCATCCACCGGAGTGAATGCCAGTACTCGGCGACGGAGTCTCTCTCCCACCACGAATCCGACACCTAATTTGCGCTCCTTTATATGGTCGATGTAGTAAATTTCACAAGAACCCACCTTGTTCCGTCCTTGTCCCGGCTGGGCAGCGGAACCTTCCCAATTAAGGGACCGGACATTCCAGGTGCATGCCCTAAAATCGTAATCCTTAAAACATTTGCGGGGGTCGTTATCAAAACGGGGGTCTCTCATCCGAGACTGAAATGGAATTTTCATTGGGTTGTTTTTACATGTGGTGGGTTCCAAACCCTACGCACAACCGCATGGGATTCGCCTTCTCATTTTGGCTTTATTTTTACACTCCTTTTTTGCACATTTGCTTTGCTGAGCGAAGTAGTGTATAGCCATAACACAACACTATCTATTCACAAAGATAACCAAAAATCAATCACAAATTCTGCAATTTACTTTACACAAAAATACAATACTATTGAAATGCTGTATATCATTGCAGCCCACTAGATGCCTACACCGTGTCTATGAAAACATAGTAAAAATGGTTAAAAAAATGTTACATCTAATCAACGCTACCCAGGGGATACGTGGTCTAAAACCGGAAGTCGTGAGCTGCTTGAACCATATGCAAAAGAATCGTTTCTGGTCACTCCCTGGTGAATGGCAGTCAAAAACTTTCCTCACTTGCCGGAACTTCTGCACATCACCCCAGCCGCCTAAAAAAACGGATTGAAATAAATATTTTAACAGATACATACGTGTATTCAATATTATAGGATCTGCTTGGAAGATAACCCCAAATATAATTAGAAAATCTCCAAGTTGAAAATTTATAAGTGGCAAGATCAAACATTTATGTGCAAACACGTTTAGTGTAAAAAAATCGAAATAAAACTACTTTATAGAATTTTTGTTTATGCAGAAAACTATATACAAAATATCAATATATATGTCGACAAACAAACGGAAATTAAGGCAATAATCTCACAACCTATTGCGTCAGAAAGTATACTGAGAAGCAGGGAAGCGGTAGGCAGAGCGGCCGAGGTTAAACGGCTGCATAAATACTGTGTTACATGCCAAAAGGGCATTATGGATAGCGACATTGCTAATGACATTGTCAAAATTGCCATTCGTCTTACTGACGAACCAAAATAGGAAAAATAGGCCTAATAACGGGGCATAATCTATTGCATCCCATGCATGGAAATTGGGCTTTAGTAGTAGTGATAAAGTATAGCAAGTGCAAGAAGAAAACCATTAGTGAGACGTTAGAACACGTCTTCTGTTTCCATATTTCGGCTGTATGTATATATGTATAAACGTGTATTTGTAGCACTGAGTATTTTCACTCACCTTGTTGTCCCGCGTTGATGGTACCAACAATTCGCGATGACACTGGAAGGCTGAAAACAAGAGTATGCATACATATATTCCCTACATACGCGTATTTACATATATATATATATATATATATCTATATATGCATATATTAATCCTAACTAGAGTTGTTTATGTTAAGGATTAAGCATTATTTCGAACCGAATTAAACGAAAAGGTTACGAAATATTGATATTAAGTAAGGCAAAAAAAAATTTAAACGATGAAGATGAAACAAGCCATAAAAATATATATATATCTTATGTTCGCGAATGCCGGGTAAGGATAATAGAAAAAAAATGAAACTTACAAGATGTGGTTTGTGAATTTAGCAAAATTAAATCTAAGTTTCACCAAAGCAAAAAATGTTTAACTTAATCTATTCTTATAAGAAAACTAACATGCCTGGTAACAGGTAAGTTTCCCTAACCTGGATTATAGATAAATTTGCTTAGCGAAAGAAAAAGAAGAAGAAAAAAAAATGCAAAGTACTAAAGTAAAATAAATAAAGTAAATAAAGTGAATATGCATAAAGTAAATATGTAGAAAGGCATGCTTGTAGGATTTACGATCAACAAGTTATTGAGTATTTTTATATGAACATTTAATTTTTTTTTTCATCTGAATATTTATGAAACTTGGTTGCAAAAAAAAACTATTTGAAACGCAATCGGACTCAGATCAAACAAAACTAATGTTATCCACAATTGCTGGTACTCCGGGTAATTCTGTGTTTATTGTTGTTGCACTTTTACAGCAGCGATGGTTGTTTCCAAAGTTGAGCGTTTAGGTATATTCGGGCATTGGCCTCTTTCCAATGGCCTACTTTTCTGTGCTGATCGAAGTGTGTTGTTTACAACCTCTTCCACGATATAGCTTATTACCAAAGAGGTCCTTTTGCATTACTTTGCTGGCGACCTAAACAAAAGAACGATGCTGTTATTTATCTTATTATTTAATATTTATTTTAATATTATTTACTATGCTAGAGTTATTTATTGTTGAAACTTACCCCGATATCCTCAATTTTGTTTTATTCCTTGATTTTTTTTTTTTGTTTAGTGATTATAGCGATCGTGACACTTTTTTTTTCTTTTATTAAACACCTTTTATTTTTCATACACGGCTGGCACTGTGAACTTTTTTCGAACTTCTGGTTTGAGTAACGTTTTCTTCAAGCCGTTCATCTAGCCGACCAGAGAAATGTTATTTTATAAATATCCCCTCGAAGTAATATCTGCTCTAACTAACTTCCACAAAATTTGCAGTTTTGCAAACCTAGCACTGCTTTATCGAGCCACAGGGCCCTTAAAGGTAGGCAACATTACATCGACGTCCCAGTGTGGTAGATACACGCATACACATAGATACAGTCATATAAGTACTAAGAGAAAGGCTGTCGTTACATAGTGTTAAAAAAATTCGCAAACATAGCCGTATACCCAACATTGTATAGCCATAACACAACACTATCTACACGTATACACAAAGATAAGCAAAAATCAATCACAAATTCTGCAATTTACTTTACACAAAAATACAATACTATTGAAATGCTGTATATCATTGTAGCCCACTAGATGCCTACA
Source organism: Ceratitis rosa (assembly GCA_037013455.1). Classification (NCBI taxonomy): domain Eukaryota; kingdom Metazoa; phylum Arthropoda; class Insecta; order Diptera; family Tephritidae; genus Ceratitis; species Ceratitis rosa. Next base: position 8,743,335 of record JAWMAG010000005.1, on the reverse strand, counting down.
CCGTGTCTATGAAAAAATAGTAAAAATGGTTAAAAAAATGTTACATCTAATCAACGCAAGCAGCAAAGTCTTAAACAATTTTTAACTAAATGAAATCAATGCCTGATGGTTGCTGCAGGTTGCGAAAAAGAGCGAATACTGCTGCAGATATTACCGAAACACAAAAAAAAACACAGAACACATCTAAACAATGAAATCTCTTTTTCCTTAAGCTGGCGCTAAGGCGCAGCGTATCAGCGCTGTGTCATAGCAACACGTAGCAGAGAACTTATAATAACGAGAAGCAGAGAACTTATAATAACGAGAAGCAGAGAACTTATAATAACGAGAAGGTGCAAATTCGTTGCCACATCGAACCACCTTCGAACATTTTCTGAAAAATTTCTTGAAAGGGATTCACCACACTTTATTTAACAGCCACTGTAAAAGTTAGCAGAGACATTCAAGTGATTTTCTGCTAAGTATTTCTTTGCTTTGGCAATTTCAAATGTGCTAAATGAAAATTTAAATAACTAATATTTTTAATATTTGAAATATTAAAATAATATTAAAAAAAATTGTATTAAGTATAAAAAAATAATATTTTTAATAACAATTTAAATATCGATATTAAATTGATTTAGAAAATCCGACATAAAGAAATAAGTTGCAAAAATATTTATTTTATTAAAAAATTTTGAAGTTGTCTTTATTTATGGACTGAAATTACAATTGCATTTGTTCCTCATCATAGTTCATATGTCAATATAAATATGGTCATATACAGAAGTATTTCTTTTGAATATTATTTAAGATTTTGTAAATACTGTTGTCAGCGATCTATATAAATACTAATTATGCCAACAAAACTTCAAAGTGATCCGTGGCGCGATGGTTAACGTCGTTTAATTTTTGTCCAAGCTGCGCGGGTTCAAATCCTTCTCTCGCTTCTTTTTCGCGTTTTATTTTTTGAAATTGGCAAAATTTAAATTGTCGACTAGGAATTGCTTGTTGATTCGGGGTACGAGGGAAAAGAAGTTGTCATGCTTTTGTGTATGTATTGGTCTTTCATATATGGTACATGCGACCTTTGACCTTTGAGTGTGTTTGTATTTGACTTCAGCTCAACTAGAATTTCTGATTTTTACAAATTTTACTGTCGTCGAAATGAAACTGCTTGTGGACGACTGGTTTAGGGGAAGGGAATAGGCAAGTTTTTGGGCATGTGTGTGATTTTCGTATACACATTGGTCTCTTTGAATGTATGCGTCTTCAACTTCAGACCAAATTGAATTCTGATTTTTGTAAATTTTGTCATCGTCGCGAAGAAATCGTTTGTCGATGGCGGGTTGAAAGAGGGAAGGGCATGCGCATTATTAAGATTGTATGCGTTTTCACTTTGGCGTGACTTGAACATCAATTTCTGATTTTTAGCAAAATCTGACTTCGCTTGAGGAAATTGTTTGTTGATGAAGAGTAGAAGGGAAGAGGGTTTGTATGCGGCAGTTGTTTTTGTTGCATTTATGCTTCTTCTTATAGCAAATAGCCTTTTGAATAATAATATAATTGATAGTATGAATGAATGGATTGTGGTTATGAATGAATGAAAATATTTGAAGTTATTTGCTTTTAAATGACTTTATGCATGTTTTAGGTATTACATACATATTTGCATGCATACATACATACATACATATGTTTAATATATATAAAATATTTAATTAACATTAAAATAAAAATTTATAAAAATATTTTATATAAAATATCTATTTAATTTTCTAATTTCTTTTCGTAGATTTTTCCAATTTATTTTATGACTTAGTTTAAATGTTATATTTATTTATAACTATTAAGAATTATTCAATCGAAAAATCAAGCATATTTTATCCACCGGCAAAGATGCATACATACATATGTTTGTATGTATGTACATATTATGTCTTCATTTGTAAACACACATCATCACCATGACAACATACATATATACATACATTCATATATGCCGGCTAGTTGAACTTGCAAAAAATATTCTTCGCATCGTCAACAAAGCGTATACCGCAAGCAATACCTCTCCCCGCGCGCAGCTCTTCCACAAGCCACAGCTCACAAAAATCAGAAGTTGAAGAAATTTCTGTATTCGCTGCGCATAAACATACTGTCGATAACGCGAACAAATGAACTGCAATCCAAAAATGAATATTCCCTAAGTGTCCTTAAACCATATGATTTCAATAATATAATACGGAATCAGATTTAAAAGAGTTTAGAAATACAAAATTATTTCAAAATGTGGGAAAATTTGGCAATACTACATCTTTAATTCACATAAATTAATGGGCATACTCATTTGTAATCATGTTCGCATTGTTCGCCTACACGCGCGCGCACTATGCAAATCAGCGAAGTCGATTGTTGACGAAGTGCGCGAGTTACATATGCGAATACATATGTACGTACAAAAGACAATGAACCTGATAAATTCGACAAGTTCATTACGGAAATAAGTCAGACGGCAGGAAATTAATAAAATTAATGCTGACACAGTTTGTATTGCATTTTCGCAATAAACCAAGAAAAGAGCTCATAATGTTTCCAAGAATTAGAATAAGCAATTCGGTAATTGTAATTAGTGCTTAGTAAGTAAAATTATAAAATATTGTAAACTAAATGGTAAATAGATATTAAATAAAAATTCAGTCTTGTTCTGACGTTAAAACTTAGCAAAGCGTGTCTTTTTTAAAAACGTTCGATCGCCGGTCAATTTTGTAAATGGCGCAGTCGGTAGGATCCTAGTGAAAGTAAAAGGATCCAGTGATACGAACCGCGTTCGAAAACTTTTTAATTTGTCTAAATATAAAAGTGACTGTTTAAAAATAATTAAAGTTAACACCACTCGTGTGCAGTGAAAACTCAAAAACGAAAATTGGAGTTAAGCCACCAAAGTGCAGTGAACACTTATAATTAAATTTAAAGCGAACACCACTCGTGTGAAGTGAAGACTCAATAATATAAATTGAAGTTAACGCCACCAAAGTGCAGTGAACACTTATAATTAAAAGCAAATCACTTCAAGACAAATATCAAGAAATCGTGCAGTGACAATTTTCAAAATAAAAAAATTTTTCACCACGATTAATTCAAGAAGACAACGCGCATTTGACGAAAGAAGGATGACAGAAGAACAAGCTCAAATACCTCCGGTGCAGCTAGTGGAAGAGCTGACCAGAAGAGAGCAGCAGCTCGAGCAAATGAGACAGGCTTACATCGAATTACAGCAAAGGCAAATAGCAAATGACGGCAACTTGCAGAGGATAATGAAAAATATTACGCACCTACCAACGTTCACAGGAACAGGAGAAGTGACGATTAATTCTTTTATGAGCAGCGTGGAGTACCTACTATCAACAATTCGAGATGAAGAGACTCGGAGAGAAGCTACCAGGGCAGTGTACTACAGGGTAATCCAAGGCGAAGCAAAAAACGTAATAATCAACATCCCTCAACCTGATGACTGGAACCAAATCAAAAAGGCGCTGAAACTTCGCTACAAGCCAGATACAGAACCACATGAAATATATAGAAAAATTTGCAATTTGAGAATTAATTCGGTGAGTGAATTGGCAATAGAAACACAAAATATCAAATATAAGGCAGACGAAATTAAGGTGTATTATAGAGGAGATGCAGGAATAGATTTAAGTAATGTGGACAGTTTATTGGTAAACACTGTAAAAGAAATTACACAAGGGACATTATTAGACAAAATTTATGAAGAACATGACTTACATACAATCATAGAAATAATGACGAGAAGACGATATGAGGACAGTTGTATTCGGACGGAATTTAAAAAATTTAAAAGGACGGAAGGACAGTTTAAACCAAATAGGGGGTACTACGAAAATAAGAATTTTAACAAACGTACAGGATATGTTGACCAAAATTCAGGACAATTAAGACAAAACCACAATTTTTTTAGTAGAGAAGCTAATCAAGGACAAATGAAACAAAATCCGCAATACCCTAGACAAGGTCAGGAATACGGATTCAGAGAAAATATATCGGCACAAAGAAGGCCAAAGCCAAAACATTTTAACCAAGAAGAGCAATATCAAAATAATTCAGGTCAGTTCAGTAGACTCCAACAGGTAGGAAACCCTAGGCCAAATTCCGGCCAAAATCGCTGGAATCAACTTTGGCAAGACCGAGGAGAACCTATGGAAATAGACAATATTCAGAGAAATCCAATGAGGCAAGAAAGATCGCATTTTGAATCAAACTTATGTGAATGTCAAAATAATCAAGTTAACCAAGGCCAAAATGTACCAGAGCAAAAATTTTACGAAGAACATAATAATCAAGTTAACCAAGGCCAAAATGTATCAGAGCATTTTTTCGAGGAACAGCATCGGACTGTCTTCCCACCATAACGCTCACAATTAAAAATAAAAAATATATTGCTCTTGTAGATACTGGAGCCAGCATAAGCTTGATCGATAGCAATATAAACGATTTCCCAAAAATTTTTTTAAAGCGACCAATTAAATTTAGCACAATAACAAAAGACGATGTTATTAAATACGAGGTGATGACAGATGCACCTTATGAATTTAATCTCCCACATTATGCGAAAATAAAATGGAAAATGACTCAATTGAAAGGACGAAATTATAGTTTTATTATAGGAGTTGACCTACTCAATTGTTTTGAGACAATAATAAATTTAGTAGACGGATGCATAATGCTTAACCAAAGGATAACACAATTTAGAAGCAACCCTTATTTGAACTTAGATATATGCACGCTAGAAGCAAAGGAATTCGATTGGGATAGAATACAGTTAAGTCATTTAAATGTAGAAGAAAAGGAAGGGGTAAAGAAAGTTTTAAAACGATTTAAAAATCTTTTTTTTAAAGAAGGAGACCAATTAACAAATACAACAGCGATTTTACACGAAATCAAAACAACAACGGACAGACAAATAAACAGTAAATTATATAGATATCCTCCACAACATGAGGCAGAGGTACGAAAACAAATCAAAGAAATGGAAGATCAGGGAATTATAAGAAAAAGCCACTCGCGATATTCCAGTCCATTAATTGTAGTACCTAAGAAAACGGACAATTCAGGGGAACGGAAATACAGGATCGTGATTGATTACAGAAAATTAAACGAAGTAACTATAGACGATAAATATCCGTTACCGAACATAGAATCTATCTTAGACAAATTAGGCAAAGCGCAATATTTTACAACCCTAGATTTGGCTAAAGGCTATCACCAAATTTTAATTAAGGAACAAGACAAGGAAAAGACGGCATTCGCTACACCCCACGGACTTTACGAATTTAACAGAATGCCATTCGGGTTGAAAAACGCACCCGCAACGTTCCAACGTTTAATAAATGAAACATTACGAGATTTCATCAATAAAACATGTGTAGTGTACCTTGATGATATTCTAATTTTTAGTACGTCTCTACACGAGCATATACAGACAATCACAGAAATATTCAAAACCTTAGAGCAGGCTAATTTAAAAATACAAATTGATAAATGTAATTTCATGAAAAAAGAAACGGAATTTTTAGGACACATTTTGACGGAAAACGGACTTAAACCAAATCCTGATAAAATAAAAGTTATAGAAGCGCTAAAGTTACCCAAAACGGAGAAACAAATAAAAAGTTTTTTAGGAATAACAGGATATTACCGCAAATTTATAAAAGACTACGCAAAAGTAGCCCAGCCCATAACAAAATATCTAAAGAAAAATGTAAAAATAAATGCAAAGGATCCAAATTATATAGAGGCTTTCGAAAAACTCAAAAAACTAATCAGCTCTCATCCAATTTTGAGATACCCTAATTTTGACAAACCATTCATTTTAACCACAGACGCATCAAATTATGCGATTGGGGCGGTTCTCTCTCAAGAAGGACACCCAATATGTTACATATCGAGGACCCTAAATAATCACGAGAAAAATTATTCCGCGACAGATAAAGAATTTTTAGCCATTTTATGGAGCGTAAACTATTTAAGACCATATCTCTATGGTAGAAAATTCACGATTTTTACTGATCACCAACCTATAAAATTTTTGCATTCAAAATACAAGGGGAAGGATATGTCACCAAGGCATCAAAGATGGCTTTTAAAATTAGGCGAGTACGATTTTAACATAGAATATTTAAAAGGGAAAGAAAACCAGGTAGCCGATTTTTTAAGTAGAATAGAAAATAATTTAGAGGCCAATCAACAAAATTCAGAGGATAACAGATCAAGTTCAGAAATTCTAGAAAACTTAGAAGATAATACAACGGTAGCAACAATTCATTCAGCTGAAGAAGATCTAGATGACCATTTTTATATTAAGGAAGAAATAGTAAATAAGTATAAAACGCAAATAATCTTAACAAATAATAAAACAGAAGAACTTAAAATATTACATGGAAAAAGGATAATATTTGTTGCCGAAAGCGATTTTGAAGAAATGGGAAACATATTTAAACGGTTTATTACAAAAGGAAAGATCGGAATTTATTCAGAAATCTCTGATCACAATTACAATAAAGTACAGGAAAAACTTATTGAAATGTTTTCTAATGATAAACAGATACAATTCACTAAATGTACGTTAAGAGCACAGGACATCGAGACAGAAGTTGAAGCCGTTAAACAAATTTCCTTTTATCATGTGAGAGAAAGTATGCATTCAGGGATATTGGAAACATATAACCAAATGAGAAACAAAATATATTTCCCAAAATTAATGGAACTAATTCAAATAGTCATTAATCAATGCGATTTATGCCAAGAAATAAAATACGACAGGAAACCCATTAAACTAAAACTGAGTCTAACAGAAACCCCAACAGAAAAAAATGAAATTATACACGTAGATACATATATCATGAAAGGAAACCATTTTCTAACAGTTATAGATAAATTCTCGAAATTCGGAGCAGCATATCCATTAATACAAAAAGCCATTAGAAATTATAATGACAGAATCCACTCAACAATAAAATACACACCGAATGAAGTGCATAACAATAAAATAGACCCAGAAATAGTTAGAAAAAATTTAGAAACAAGAAAAAAGGAAATTTTAAAAAAATTGAATAAACAAAGAGAAAACTATGAAGAGAAGAGACAGGAAGGATTTTTTAAAAATTACAAAGCCCTTAGACATAAAGAGCAACCAAGGTATAAGAAAGGAAATCTGAAAAATATTCATCCTTGTAACATCAAGAAACCATTAAAATTTGCAGATGCTCATTGCAATACTATTAATATGGACACATCCAAGTTATGGATTATTGACAACAACGAAATTGACTGAGCAGACAGGATTCGTAGACATACAATTGCGGACACAGGACATAGTTAAGGATACAGACATTGTAGTACATGCAATTAACATAGAAGAAATAGAAAATATTATTAATGACATGACAGACAATATTATTCTAATGAAAGCAAGTAATAAGGACATACTACAAGCAGAGTTGTTAGAGGCAAGGAATAAACTAAAGACACTAATACCAAAGGAAAAAAGACAAAAAAGAGGACTAACAAATGCGATAGGTACCATATCTAAATGGACATTTGGCACAATGGACGATTATGACAGACAGACTATTGAAAATCATTTCCTACAGACAGACAAGAAAATGACCGAACAAATATATGTAAATGAACATTTTAATTTAGCTATAGAACAAATAAAAAATATTGTAAAAAGCGATAGAAAAGAAATTGAAAGAAGTGTTAATTCTATAAATAAAAGAATAAATGAAGAATACCAACAACATATGTATTTAGAACAATTTACAAAAATTCAATTGATAAAAAGTAAAATAGAACAAATTCAAGACAATATTGTTTCAGCTAAATATGGCATAATTCATCCAAACATTTTAACTAATTATGAAATTACCAAGTACCAAATTGATTTTAATAAATTAAAATTTTTGCAATTAGGAATAGCAACTTTTAACAATACTTTCTTAATACTTGGCATTAAAATTCCGAAAACATTCATACAAGTCACCATAAGAAAAATTGTACCATTACCAAATAAAGATCAAAAGGAAATAGAAGCAAAAATAGAAGAAATTTTCACTTACAAAAACAAAACAATGAAATTTGAAGAAAATAAACATTTTAAACAATTAAAGCCCAGCACACATTGTATGTTAATAAAAAATTGTAAGCTAATAACAAGCAAAGACTTAGAAATTATAGCGTTAGATGAAAAAACGGTAATGATTAAAAATTCTGTCAATTTAATTGTTAACAACACCTGCACTAAAAATAATACTATCTTAAACGGAAATTTTTTACTCCAATTCAACAACTGTTCAATAGAAATTAATGATTACTACTTTTCTAATTTAATTGAAAAAGTCGAAAAAAATATTATGAGCTTAAAATACGATGATTTTAAAAATTTTACAGAAAAAATTACTTTTGAGCAAATACATGAAGAAAATAAGATAAATGTTGAAAGTATTTCTAATTTAAAAGATCACAATAAAGTAATTTACGGGTGTAACATTTTGCTAATACTTTTGTTAATACTAATTTTTGCCATTTGGACGACAAAGCTAAGATATGTCAAAATATATTTAAATAAGCGAATTCAGGAGAATTCTAATCTAAAAGGGGGAGTAGTTACATATGCGAATACATATGTACGTACAAAAGACAATGAACCTGATAAATTCGACAAGTTCATTACGGAAATAAGTCAGACGGCAGGAAATTAATAAAATTAATGCTGACACAGTTTGTATTGCATTTTCGCAATAAACCAAGAAAAGAGCTCATAATGTTTCCAAGAATTAGAATAAGCAATTCGGTAATTGTAATTAGTGCTTAGTAAGTAAAATTATAAAATATTGTAAACTAAATGGTAAATAGATATTAAATAAAAATTCAGTCTTGTTCTGACGTTAAAACTTAGCAAAGCGTGTCTTTTTTAAAAACGTTCGATCGCCGGTCAATTTTGTAAATCGCGCGGGGAGAACATATTCTTTCGCATACTTAACTGAATACGAAGAAGAAAAAGTAATGTTCTATTTCTTTGATTCGGTATAAGTAGAGAATATGCCACAAGTTTTTTAAGTGGTGTAGTGGCATAGTTGATATCGTGCAATTGCTACATGCAATTTTGGTATTTTTGCTTCTGGTGCAAGTTCAAATTACTTTCGCAGGGGCCAATATCACTAACTCAAAATAATTTATTTTTTTATTTTTATTTATTATATTTTATTTTTATTTTTATATTAATAAAAAATTAATAACGTAATAAACATAAAAATAAAAAAAATCATTTGTAAAATTTATTTTTATGTGGTGCTGTGGCATAGTTATTAGCGCGTGCGTATGTATTGTACATACATATACATATGTATTGTATTTGTATTTTTGGTGTTTTGTTTCTCATTTATTTTATATTATTTTAAATTATAACTACATATTTATAAAAAAATATTTATATAATAAATAAATCTCTTGTAGATTTGTAAATAATGAATATAAAAATAAAAAAATATTATATATAAAATAGATGTTTAGAAAAATTCTGAAATATTAAATTTTTTTTTACATTTTTTTATTAAATAAAAACGAAATGGCGTTGGAAATACAATTTAAAAATTAATTCATTTCATTGGTTTTCATGATATTTCTATTTTATTTTGATTGGTTTTATTTAATTTGTAGTGAATAACAGTTTTTCCTTATGTTAAACTATCAAATCTGTTAGTTTACAGCCAAATTTAACAGAGTGGTGAATCCCTTTCCAGATTTTTTCTAGCTCTGTAGAAATTTCAATCGAGCATCGAACCAAAAGTCAATTGCACCTTCTCGTTATTATAAGTTCTCTGATTCAACCATGTAATGTGCATTTTTGGCAAAGGTCAAACTCAGAATATACTTAGCCGTGACAATGGTTTATTGTGAATAGAAGGGTTCCTTTTTTTATATGTAAGTTCATCTGCCGTACAAAAGCTTGCAATGCAGATTGTTTCTTTTTATAGCCACCTTAGATGTGGTACTGTTACCCTGTAGAGATCTGATGGCTATTTAACTATCGGAATATTTTGTAACTGTTAATCCTGCTACCGTATATTTGAGCAGCACTCGGCGGCTTTCGTGATTGCAAACAGTTCTGCTTGGAAGACGCTGCAGTGGCCTGATAGTTTCATGCTCATGTTTATTGGGGGCTCGCTTTTTCAACGAGCTTTGAGCCATTTATACAGATGGGTACGGCTCCTTGATCGAGGGCGTTTGTTATTTTCCATTCGTTACTGTTTGGGATTCCAGTTTGAAGAGATTGTCTAAGCAAAGTGTTGTGCTTTGTATGTACATGTGTAGAACGGGGAGATCTAAAATTTTCCCTAGATCCACAAGGTGAAGGATCTACATCTTTCTGGATTTGTGTTGGCCAAAGAAATTTGAAAGGGGGTTAGACATACATACAGCATTTTTTACTAACTCTAAATAATGATTATAATCAATTACATATGTATATAAACTAGAACTGCCAACACAGCGTTACAAAAACTAAAGATGTAATAATGATGATAGTAATCTCTTAAGATCACAACAAATATAGTATTGTACTTTAATGTATCGGCCAATGTATGAGTCTAATGGAAAGTGCTTACAAAATTCCCTTCCAAAGAAAGACTCCATAAAAGAAAACTACTCTACTTTTAATGCCATTTAATTAGCAAACTTTGATTTTTAAGCTAACGAGATCAATTTTATTTTTTGTTTTCTCTCTTTTCTGACTTTTGTTTTGAATTATTTATTCAATTTGACAAAGGCGAATTATATGCACTTGCCATGATTTTGACAATTTTTACACTGAAAACAAAAACAAAATACACGGTAATTGTTGTATTTGTTCTCCTGCTCTCACCTTGTTAAATTCGCCTTGATACGGCATCTACAAATTATTTAAATTACAGTAAAATACAACAAAAACATTTTCATTCATAAATTTATCGCACACATGCCCCTGCATAACCGTGCCTACAAGCTGTAGAAAAAATTCAAAAAATCAAAAAACAAAAATGGTCGTAATACATGAAGCAACAACAAAATACATTTGCCTGCCGTTTTCCCTTCAACCTGCAAAAATCACAGGGCATCTACAAGAATTGATTCAAATTCTAACTGACAAAAATTCAAATATTCAAATTTGTCTACTAAAATGAAAAAATCGGCATTCTGTTACTAAATTTTCTGTTCGCCTATTAGCTCATATTGGCCAGTAAGAATTTCCTTGCCTTCCCACAAGCGCCTTCTCCTCAAGCGGAGTTGTGGCGAGGTTGATGAAATTCTTGAATTCTAAAATTTTAGAATATTTTATATTTTGTTCGGGAAAGAAAATTGGCAAGCGAAGATTGGCAACATTGCCCTAGACAATTCCAGTTCAAGCCAGAAAATTTATTCTATTTCGTGTTTTGGTATAAGAATTCAGATACAGTGAGTTCTGTGTACCACCGAAATACTTCTATCACAAACTAACTATCCGATAAACAGTGAGTAAAAATGAGTTTTATAAAGCCTATTCCAAATAGTCGGCCGCGATAGCCGAGTGGTTAGCATTGCGTACGGAGATTCGGAAGGCTCGGGTTCATATCCCAGTGCCAGCTACATCCAAAAAGTTATGGAGCATAATGCTTTGCTGTGCAAGCAGTTCCTGTTGGGATGCCACCGCAGGGAGCACCCCAGCAGGCACCTCCTAGAAGAAGAAACCTTCACCTAGGCACATCAGGAAGGGAGTACTAGATTTAAAGAACACCATCCAGCATCACGTGCAACAACCGCTGGACAGGACGGCGTGCCGACAAGCACTGAACGCCATTCACCGGGAGTCAGTTAACACCTTCATAGACTCCCTTCCCGTGAATGGCGTACTCGGAGTAAAAGCACCACCAATCGCAGACAACGAGCTCGGGCTGCCTCAAGAGACCCGCGTGACCCTTGCACAGCTTAGATCTGGATACTGTAGTAGATTAAACTCCTACTTATCCAGACTCGACCCCAGCATACCCAACGTATGCCCTGCATGTGGAGAGTCCCCGCACGACACTAACCACCTCTTCACATGCCCCCTTAAACCAACTCATCTAGCCCCCCTCTCCCTTTGGTCCAACCCCGTCGAAACAGCACGTTTCCTGGACCTCCCCTTAGATGACCTCGGCGACTTAGATTAACAATACCTGCCCTAAGCGGGGTTAGCTAGCCGCTACAACAACAACAACAACACATTCTAACACATACATACTTACAATAAGTAAGCTATTTTTTGTCTACACTAGAAATTACTTGAAAGTTATTTATGTATATGGCAAAAAAAAGTTTGCCGGGTCGGTTAGTGTAGGAATATTATTTAAAAATGTTTATTAACTCAGGATAATTTAAGACTTTAATACAAATTTCAAATCTTTGAAGTTATATAAGAATCACTAGCTGTTGACTAGTGATAGATATATTCGTGGTACACAAAGTTTACTGTGCCTGAGTTCCTACACCAAAATGCGAAAAATATGAAATCTAGGAAAAATTTGTGATCGTCGCGAAGATTTGGCTTGTGTATGGCGGGGTGTGAGAGGAAGGGCTCGGGCATTATTCAGAATGTGTGCGTTTTGCGTATACATATTAAATTGCTTGAATGTATGTGTTTTCACTTCGGAGTGACTTCAACATCAATTTCTGACTTTTGACAAAATTTCTGACCGAGATGGTATTTGTATGTATTTGTTTTTTGTATACATATAGGGAGCTTTGAATGTATGTGTTTGCGACAAATAGCAAATATTCTTAAATTTTAGAATTTCAGCATTTTGCCATCCTCACTACAATTCAGCTTGTGGACAAAATGCATGTGGGAAGGCAGGGAACGATGCCGATTTGCTTCATTTTTGCAGGCGATGATTGAATTTTTGTTTTTGTTGCTTCATTTTTCGCGATCGTATTTCCAGCGAAGAAGTAACTTGTTGGCTTTGCATGTGCGGTGGTGTTTATGAATGTACATACTGCGCTTTTTTTTGCACGCATGCGTCAGTGAATGAAACTTTTTTTGTTGTATTTTATTTGTTTTTTCAGTTTTGGACGACAGAAGCAAATACACATATGTATGTACACGTATGTATGTACGTTTCTTGACGTAGGTCAGTATATTGCCTTCAAACATATGTATCTATGTATATTTATGTGCATATGCACATATGATGTAGCAAGCTTTAGTATTTATATTTTTTAGATCTATGAGTTAACAAAATTGTTTGATAAGGCTCCCATTCATCTCTAATAAATATTATGCATGAATAATGCTAATGTGGTATTGCGAAATACCGACGGCAAATCAACACTTTTTGAAGGCAAATATTAATAAACGCTATCAGGTAATAAACCTCTATATAAATAAATAAATCTATTCTCATAATTTATTAAATATTTGTTAAATAGTATTTTCGTTTATTTCATAACAATAGTACAAAGATTGGTTATCTATCGTTAACATACAACAATGTTATTTCGAGACGGTAAATTACATTTCTGAGCATATTCACTGTTGCCACGCTCATCAATGTTATGAGCCCAAAATTGAATTCTGTTAAATTCCCTTCCAGCAACTTGGCATCTTTTGACAGTTTACACGCTGGTCCGCAATTGAACCTTCTCGTTGTATTTACGTTCTCTAGTAACATTTAATAGTTGGCATTTTCAGCTGTTCATTGCACCCAAACCGATTTATTGTTGGAAGCAATTTTTGCAAGTTTGTTACAATTGTGCAATTGATTTGCAATACACATGGAATAATGGAATTCGAAGTGAACGTTCAACTTATAACAATAACTAGTCTGCGCTAAACAATCAAATTGCCTGAACGTGGAAACAGTGTTAGTTTGTAAATATGGCTAGTTATCCACACTGCGCTGTGCGCGTTAAAGTCAAGGTAAAAAAGCTAAAGAGCAAAAACCATAAGGCTATAGTTTTCATTGTTTTCAACTTTAACTATGTCCTTCAAATGTTTTAATCTCATCTAGAAATGTGATCCAAATGTTCCATCGGAGTGGTGTAAATTCAGCGTTGATCCGCAAATCACATCACTGGAATTGTCATATTCATTACTAGCTAAAGCATTCGATATCAAATCGGATTTCTCCATTAAATATCCGGCAGGCAATGAAATGTACTTATCCGTGTTATCTGATTGGGATTTGGATGTTGCTTTACTGCGGATACACAATCTGTCCATACAAACTGCAACCGAACCGTGTTTAATGCTTCAAACCGACATTAAACCATTCACCGAGGTGAGGGAATGGGATGTTGAAGCCGCAGCTACAACGAGTTTTACGCATGCTGGTAGAGTTAGCGGCAGCACAAGTGTCAGTGCACTCTCCGAATATTTCACCGAATACGAGTGTGCGTGAAGCAATATCACCTCTGCAACAATCTATCGCGGAAGTATGTGCAGAATATGTAGACAAAATTACCAGGCCTTATAATGAATCATATGGAGAAGACATTTTCAATTGTGCAAAAAGCTTTTAATCTATCAGAGGAAACAATGGCATCATTACCAGCGCGACCGCCCTTAGCTGACAATGAGTTTCGTTTGTTTTTAGACGCTCTCGGTCAAATAAAGCGTACCGATGAATTGCGTAAAGTTATTTTTCTTGGTGGTATCGATCCGAGTTTGTGGCGTGTTGTGTGGAAACACATTTTAAACGTCTATCGACATGGCATGAATGGGCAACAACGTATGAATTATATATGGAGAAAGTCCGAACAACATATAAAACTACGAGACACTTGGAAAAATGCTGTCAAGCAAGGTTCGTTTGGATAAAAATTAAAGATTGTGCTGGCTAGAAAGAAATTTTACTTAATTTTCAGGTTAAATTGCTGGTGAATTGTGCTATGTTACCAGCATGGTGAAGAAGGACTTTTTACGTACAGATCGACTGCATCCTTTCTATGCCGGTAGCGATGACAATCAAAATATAGCTTCCCTTTTCAATATTTTAACAACATACGCACTCAATCATCCCTCCGTAAGCTATTGTCAAGGCATGTCGGACATCGCCTCCCCTCTATTGGTGATTGAATGATAAGCTCAAGCCTATATCTGTTTCTTTGCCATAATGACACGCGTGAAGGGTAATTTCATGTTAGGGGCATAGCAATGAAGCAGAAGTTTGTGCATCTCACCGAAGCGCTGAGCTTTTACGATCCTGAATTTTGGGAGTACTTTAAAGCACAGCAAGCTGATGATCTGCTCTTCTGCTATCGCTGGCTATTGCTGGAGATGAAACGAGAATTTCCAGTCGACGATGCGCTACACATGCTTGAGGTGCAATAGAGTTCGCTGAAGTATGAGGCTAGTATTTGCAAAGAACTAAATCTACAATATATGAAAAGGTATGAAGCATTAAATACTTTACATTTTTTATGTGCACTGGAATAAAATTTGACTCATACATAGGAGTTTGTGCCTATCTCGGATAGTCCCGCACCGACAACTTCCAGCTCACTATCAGTCTTGATGATAATATGCCCCGTGCAGTTGCTTGTAGGCGACGACATTCATCCAATAGCGTAGCGCAAAAATTGAAACAAATGACATTAATCACTTTACATTTCATTCAACTAATCCCTTCAAAGATGATAGCCTCTTTGGGGAAGAGCCCATCATAGAGTCGTCTAAGTCACCAACACAACTGCAGGCGAAAACTATACCTGATAGTGTAACTACGGGTAACGCAAATGCATTTGGTGCAGGTGCTGATGAAAACGGTCTAATCGCAAAGCTGCCACAACTTCCAAAAGGAATTGCCAAACTGCAAAATAAAAATATTCTGTCGAATTACAATACTGTAAGCAATATAATCGCCAAACAAATTGCAAATGCTTCCAATGTAAGCGAGAGCGTACGACGCGTGAGTAGCGGCGGTGGTGGCTATAAGCAGAAAAGGTGTATTTTTAACATAAACAAAAACGTAAAAAATAATAGTTTTTTTTCTTCTTTTTAGGCATGTCTTTTGACGAACTGGTGAAAATCTTTAATGAATTCCTAAATTGCTTCAATAAATAAAAATCGCATTGCCGATAAATTCGCTCCAACAACCCAACCCAATCTGAGTGGTAACATTAACAACGACGGCGGCAACAGCATCATCAGTATGAAAACATATAGCAAAGATAAATCCAAGACGCCATCTCCCACGCACGCCTACAAGTCAACAACTGCAGCACACACCGCCCCACATCCACTCGTACAGTTAACACGCAGCGGCATCGTCTCTTCACTCGACGAATCCGATTCATCATCTGTGCCCGATACAACATGGAGCGACGACACAGCAGCAACGACAATACAGCAGACCAACAATGCGAGTAATAATAGCTTACATATGGAACTGTCATCGCTTAGCTCTTCGGCAGCACACGCACCCGATCGCACACCAACTGGTGAACGAAAATCTGAAGTAGTGGTAACAGTAAGAGTACTATCCAATGACGACAGCCATCACACGTGAGTTGCGTTTAGAGGCGGAAAATTTGGATCGGCAAGTGTTTGGCGACCCCCCACTGAGTAAGCAACCAGCAGTCAATAGCGATTATGAGTATGAAAAGTTAGATAAAAACTCTCCAGATTTGGTGGAGGACATAAAAGAGAATGAAATTATTGCATGTCCTGATATTCGTGAATTGCTTATGCGTCGACGCAGTCGCAATATTCGCACGAGAAGTAACATAGAGCCACTGCAGCATGTGAGCACAAGCACAGTGTGGCAAAATACCAATGAATTGCCTAACTCAGCAACCGATAGCAATTCAAATGGCACAACCAACTCGGCGGCATCGTCCACGCATAATCTACACAATCCTTTCATCGATCCCGCCACAACCGATTTGTTAATGTGTGATGGCAAAACTACAGCCCAGAAATAGTAGTTTGCCCGAGGTTTTAGTGCCCATTTCCACAGACATCCATAGCGTTTCGCCGCCCGTAGAATTAGCTACGAACGCCGTCAAACAATTATGAAAAGCGGCATGGATTACAATGAGATTGCAATGCATTTCGATAAGATGGTACGCAAGCATGATATGGCACGTGTACTCAATCAGGCGCGTCGCATGTTCATTAATTATTTGAAAGAACAAAATGCATATAAGCAACGACTGCAGCGGGCAGCTGGCGATGCAATTGGCAATGATATAAACAGGAATTCCAAAACGAACGATGTGAATGTCGCACAGCAGCAACAACGCGGAGGCGGCGGCATCAACTATGCTGGAACAGTGAACAGTAAAGAAACGCCAAAGAATTTTTTAGATCATTACGTAAATAATCGCCACGAATTTGTTTTATACCTTTATGCTTCGTTTGTCATCATATTTTAGTTTACTTAAAAAAAGAATTAATTTCTTTGAAAAGAAACTATTTTTTTTTTATAAAAAAAAAATTATTTTTATGAAATTTTAAAATGTTTAATGAAATTAAGTTAGTTTAGGTAAGTCTTTGTGCATTCGAAGACTTTTAGATATAAATAATGCAGTTGAGCAGTGAAAGTAATGCATTTGAAACACAAAGTCTGACTTAAAGCTTATGAGATTTATGGCTTGAGAAACTGAATAACGGCTGCTAAGAGTTTTTATTGCATTTGGGGTGCATGCAATAGTACTTATTGAATGTATATTTAGGCTTTAATTTTTTTTTTGTATTTATTTAAATTTTTTTTTATACTTATTATTCTATTTTATTTTATTTCATTTTATACTATTTTTTGCTCATAGTATTACTTTATCATATTTTTCATTAATTTATTTTTATTGTCTTGTTTTAATTTATTTTATTTTCAGTTCATTTTATTTAATTTTTTTTCTAGTTATTTTATTTTATTTCAAGTTAATAATTTTATTTTATTTTATTTATTTTATTTCATCTTATTCTTTTATTTAAATTTATCTTATTTTATTCTATCTATTTTTCCTATTTTATTTCATTTTAATTTATATTATTTTATTTTATTTCAATTCATTTTATTTATTTTATCTTATTTAATTTAATTTTATATTATTTAATTTTATCTTATTTTTTATTTCGATCATTTTAATTTATTTTAGTTTAACTTATTTTATTTTATTTCTTCAATTTATTTTATTTTATTTTTTCAGTTTATTTAATTTTATTTTATCTTTTCAGTTTATTTTATTTTATTTTAATTTATATTATTTTATTTCAATTTATATTATTTAATTTTATTTCAATTAATTATATTTATTTCATTTTATTCAATTTAATTTTATATTACATAATTTAATTTTTTATTTCATTTTATCTCATGTAATTTATTTCATTTAATTTTATTTTTATTTTCTCAATTTATTTTGTTTTATTTTATCTTACTTAATTTATTTAATCTTATTTTCTTTATTTTATTGAAATATTTTATTTTATCTTGCTATATTTAACCTTATTTTATATTTAATTTAGTTTTGTATTATTCTATTATTTTAATTTAAATATTTTATAGTATTTATTTTATTTTGTGATAAATATACCTGATTTGGGAAATAAAACCAGAGCTCCAATTCAACTTGATGTTCTTTATTATAATTCAACAGGAAGAAGAAAGATATAAAGCGAGAGTAGGTAATGACTCGCTATATTATAGATGATGCCAGATTTGCGATATATTATATTTAGTATACATTTCAACACTTTCCCTCAAATCTGACATTATTACATTTTGATTAGATATAAATACATTCTGGTTATTCATAAAATCATATTTCATAGCTTTTAATACAATATATAATTATTCGTGAATTTCAAATAACAAAATTTTAAATTAATTTCATTCCAAGATTTTTAGTGCAATGTTGGTGTTTGGTTGCATGCAAGCTCTTTGTTAAGACATCTGCTGGCATTTCTTCTGTGCTTATGTATTCGACTTTGATGTCCTTTCTGTCGACGGCTTCGCCAACGAAATGATGACGAATGTCGACGTGTTTTGTTCGATTATGAAAAATCGGATTTATGCTCAGCTTACCGGCACCTCGGTTATCATTGTAGATAGTTACAGTTCTGTCCTCGCCAATTATTTCTTTTAGTAGTCGTTTCAGGTGAATCGCTTCTTTGGTTGAGTCGGAGAGAGACATATACTCGGATTCAGTACTCGAAATAGCCACTGTACGCTGTTTCCTCGACTCCCAACTAATTGCTGCGTTAGCCATCGTGAAGGCAAAACCAGTGTATGACCTTCGGTCATCGATGTTTGATCCCCAATCTGCGTCGGCGAATCCTTCTAAGCTGAAGTTTCTGGTGCGAGTGAATGAGATTCCAAGATTCGGGGTGCCTTTTAAGTATCGCAGCACACGCTTTGCTGCCACCCAATGCTGATTTCCGTAGTTTGTATTGAATTGACTCAATACGCTCACTATGTGCGCTATATCTGGTCTTGTGGACACAGCCAGGTACATTAGTGAGCCTACTATTGGATGAGTGCATAAGTTCGTGCCCGATTCCGCTGGATGCCGTACGAATCGTTTGAGAGTGGCGCTCGTGAAAGAAATATATATATATTATATATCGTTGGAAAGGTGACAGTCCGAACTGTAAATCAAGCATAAAATAACTTCATTTTGATTTGAGTTGCTTAGTGAAAAGACGCATGGAAGATGAACAACGAAAAAGATCATATGCGTCATATTATGTTATACGAATTCCGCAAAGGAAAAACAGTGGGCGCTGCAACTAAAGATATTCGCGAAGTTTTTTTGGACCGTGCTCCAGCACTCCGCACAGTAAAGAAATGGTTCGCGAAATTTCGTTCTGGAGATTTTAACCTCGAAGATCAACCTCGCAGTGGACGGCCTTCTGAGCTTGATGACGATGTTCTAAGGACTTTAGTTGCGAATAACTCACGTATTTCGACGGAAGAGGTTGCCAGTGAATTGAACGTCAACAAATCAACTGCGTTTCGTCGTTTAAAAAAGGTTGGGTACACTTTGAAGCTCGATACATGGGTGCCACATCAGTTGAGTGAAAAGAACAAAGTGGACCGTATGTCAACAGCAATTTCTTTGCTTCGACGGATCAAAAACGAACCTTTTTTGGATCGGCTCGTGACTGGTGATGAAAAATGGGTCCTGTACAACAATGTTCAACGCAAAAGAACATGGAAACAGGCACACGAAGGGGCGGAACCGATGTCGAAAGGTGGATTGCATCCGATGAAGGTACTGCTGTGCATTTGGTGGGATATCCGAGGCGTGATCTATTTTGAGCTCTTGCCAGCTGGAGAAACGATCACTGCCAATAAGTATTGTCAGCAATTGGTCGAATTGAAGAAAGCAATTGATGAAAAACGTCCGATTTTGGCCAATCGCAAAGGAGTTCTTTTCCATCATGACAACGCCAGGCCACATGTTGCAAAACCGACCCTGGCCAAACTGAAGGAGATAAATTGGGAAATCATGCCGCATCCCCCATATTCACCCGACATTGCACCTTCTGATTATCATTTGTTTCGATCGCTGCAGAACAATTTGAATGGAAAAAAATTTAAAAATGTGGAAGACGTCAAAAACCACCTTGACACCTTTTTCAACGAGAAACCGCGCGATTTCTATGAATCAGGCATCCGTAAATTGGTTGAACGTTGGGAGTGGATTGCCGAACATGATGGCGAATACATAATTGATTAATAAAAGCGCTTTCTTCAAAAAATTTCAATTTTAGTTTGCACTTGAAATCGGGCACGAACTTATGCACTCATCCAATAAATTCTGGTAGGGTAATTTGCTCGCAGATAGTTTTTCTTCCTCGTTTTCGGACACATTTCCTTGCATAATTTTATACTTGTGTTTGCAGGAGTGTTGACAGGTGTAGGAATCTACTTTAATATTTGTAACTTACAATTTTCACCTTTTCAATTTTTATGTTACCGAATTTTTAATTTCAAATATTTTCATTTTTCTGAAATATAATATTTTTATTTTGAAGCTAACAATAAGTATTAAATAAATTTTATTAAAAAAAAAAGTTTATCTTAATTTTAAATATACAACAATAAATAAATGTTATCCATATAAATTGGCGATCCTGCTCATCGAATTTTCTACAAACTACATACAAATAATTTTTATATGAACTCTGCGGTTAACTTAACAATTTCAATTTTTAATACATATAATCTGTGAGTATTAAAACATCAGTTACAGCAAGATCAACACATCGAAGCAAATAACAAATATAGTGATTAATCAAATAAAACGAAATTTTTAAACATTTAAATTGTGAAAATCAGTTAAAAGAAATATAAAATACCGCATAATTCAAAATCTTAAAAACTTTTTATCAAAACATACTTGTATAAAAAAAAGAAAAAAAAACGTTCAGAAACATTGGAAGCCAGAAAAATGTACAATCCGAAAAAATATCAATTTGTTTACATCAATTTCTGCTAAAGTTTATCAATTCTATTGGAATGAAATCAAATAATTGAAGAATTTAACTTCTATCTAAGTCAGGAATTACAACAATCAACAATATTATCTATATGTAATAGAACAAATCAATATCAGGTTTTATCTTTAAATTTATATATACCTATATGTCATTTAACTTTTTAAATTAAGTTAATAATCATGTAGTAAATGGTGTCGAAAAGTAAGTTTTATTTGCATCTAGCACCTTAAGTCCTTCAGAGCGTAATAATGCTCAAATACATAGAGAGGCACTTGCCGTTATGTTCGGCTTAAAAAAATTTCATAAGTATATTTATGGTCATAAATTTACATTGGGTAGTGACAATTAAGCGTTAAAACAAATACAATATTAAATCCTAATAAGGACAGGTAAGGTATCACAGCATCTAGACTTCAGCGATGGGCTGTTATACAATACTATCAATATACCTATATGATGCAATGTCACGTTTGCCATTACCAAACGAGATTCATATAGAATCGATACATAATTTGTCAGATGTAATTGAAATGCCTGTTAGTGCAGAAAAAGTTAAAAGTTACACTAATAAAGACAAAATTTTATCAAAAGTTATTACTTATACTAGAAGTACTTGGCCAGCAGTCATTTCATCCGAAATAAAAGATTGGTACAAAGTTTCCAAAAGTTTATCTAGCGATAACAATTGCTTATACTACCGAGATAGACTAGTTATACCGGAAAAAATGCGAAATGAAGTACTTGCAGTTTTACATGAAAACCACGATGCAAGAAGTTCAGTTTAGTGGCCTAAAATAGATCAAAGCATAGAAAATTTTGTTAGAAATTGTTTTGTTTGCCAGTCAAGCCAAAGATTACAAAAAGAAAATATTGCGAGTGTAAAGAGCCCTTTGAAAGAGTTCATTTAGATTTTTTTCATTTTGAATCAAAAACATTTTACATTTTTATTGATCCGTAAAATAAATATTTTGTTGTAAAATATCTACCAAAGACAGATGCAATTAGTTTGAATAATAGTTTACTACAAGTTTTTAGAATTTTTGGTTAACCAAAAATATTAGTTTCGGACCTCCATTTTCAATTAGCAAAAAAAGTTAATATTAGGTTAATGAAATCGCCAGCTTATCATCCGCAAAGTAATGGCTTAGCGGAACGAGGAGTAGAAACAATCAAAAATAGTTTAAAAAAATATTTAATGGATCAACATCTAAAACATTTACTAATTCGAACCAAATTAAATAAAATTTTAATGTGCTAGAACAATACAACTTGTACAACAACAAATCAAAGTCCAGCTAGATTAATTTTTTCATATTTGCCTAGAACATTATTGAGCTCCTTGCCTACAAACAAAAACAAACCATTTTTATCAGTCGAAAAAATTCGAAGTAAACGGAAAAGCATATATAAAAGGGGAAAAAAGTGTTATACAAAAACCATTTTAAAAGCTTTGTTAAATGGATTCCTGCAACTATACACTAACAAATAAGTTCAAATACATATTTAATAAACATTGAAAATTCTATAAGATTTGTTCATAAAAATCAGTTAAGACATTCTACATTACTAGACAAATATCATCCCTTGATATCGAATGAATTAACTCACTGTGTTGAAAATACAAAATCAAATCCTGTAATAGTAAAACAAAAAAAATGTACAAAAATAAACGTAAACCAATAAGTGTAAGAAGATCTACTTGTGAGATAAAAAAACCTAATAAACGTTGCTTATGAAAGGAAATAAATATAAAATTTGTACAAGGATATACATATACTAAAATGAACTAAAGAAAGTATATTATTGTAATTTATTATTTATGATTAGACCAATTTGAAAAAAAAAAATTATAAATTAATAATTAAAATATATACTATTGAAGTTAAAGATAAAAAGGGGAAAATGTTATGTATTTAGAAATTGTGTATCTATTAATCTTAACATCACTAATATGGTAAACGAGTACAAGTACCCGAAATAAATATGTACATCACATAAGATCCCGCTATTTGTATTCCAATGTATTATTTTTTAAGAATTGGCGCTTATAAATATCTTTTGTTTAATCTTAATTTTAACTTCTAATAAAGCGACTATAGTGTAAAGACATAAAACTCATCAGACGATAAAACGCTTCTGTCTATAGGCTTCTTTGTTGGTTATTTCGCTTTCTTCGGCTGCTTTGGCGGTGAAGTTTCAAAATCGTCATCGGAATCATTATCCCGTGAATGGGAGTTTTGTTGTAATTTTTTCAAATTTGGCCGCTTACTTTTGGACGACAACTTCCCCGAGCTGTCATCAGCGCCATCTAATTGTGGCACCGGTGGTGGATTTGAATTTTTATCGCCACCAGTAACCTCATTGAATTTTTGACGTGAACGTAATATACGTTTCGCCGCATTATACGTACATATATACGTACCGCTCGCCATAGACTCATCTGCATGGGTGTTGTGAGGATGACGTAGGAATCCGTCGGATATTTGTACTTTCCTTGTGGGACTTTTCGAGCTGACGCGCGTGAGTACGCTTTTTGGTTTTTCTTTGGGAGCCGGCTCCGGAAATTTGTTTTTGTAATCGGTATTTTGCAACAACGTAGGCGAGATATGCATTTTGGGTGATTTGCTGCGCGAACGCGTGACACGAGTCGTACGGCCGTCACTCGTCTGTGGTTGATTATCACGTTCGCTCAGCTAGTTGTTGGCAGTGGTGATTGCTTTGCCCGATTGAATAACGATTTTCGGAAGAACACGTGTACCAATCTGTATAACAGGTTTTTCACCATCTGTTGTTGTTATTGCTTTATTTACTAGCTGCTTTTCAGTGGAGGCTTGGCGAGTACGTCGTGCAATCGGCGTAGCTTCGACCTGTAGGCTGGATTTTCCAGGAGATAAATCAGGCTCAATGTGTTTTCCTGCTGCACGCTGAGCCTTAAGTCGGGAGAGTTTAGGTTTGGTTTCCTTATTGCCAGCAATGTTTATTGTCTTCTTCTCATCTGCCTCTTGCGATGATTCCATGGTGGTGTCCTTTGTTTGTGCTTGTCTGGAAATGCGTGGATTAGCCCCTGCCTTTGTACTCTCCTTCTGAGATGTTGTTTTTGTAACGGTAGTCTGCTTTCGAGCTCTTTCAACCGGTTTCAATTTGGCGCTTGGCGATTTGTCACGTTCCGCGTGTGCCTCTCTTTGTGCGTGCTTTGTATCTTTTTCACTTTGTGTCGTCTTTTCTACCTCCTTCTTCTATTTTACTACATCTTTTTCTGTCTTTTCCTTCTACTTCGATCCCCGGTCCTTCACTACCCTCTCACTACCCCCACCAGATGCACTTTCCTTTGGTTTATCGTTTTTATGTGCCTCTTTTGAGCTTTTCTCCTTGACCTTAGCCATTTTCTCTTTGCCAGCCTTCACCGGCGTACCATCGTGTTGTTTTTTCTTCTCTCCCTTCCTCTTATCGCCATCCCGTTTCAATTTAATCGTCAACAAATCTGATTGCGCCGGTCTCAATGGCAGCGGCTGCATATTAACGATCAGCCGACACTGCAGACCCATTGCTCGCAGCAATGCCACATATATAAATACGAAATCCTGCAAGCAACTTGCCTCCTTCCGCTTTATTTGCGCCAATAGCTCACGCTTCACTCGCCTCCTACTCTTACGCACCTTGTCGTCGTACAAATTCGGTGATGCCAACTTGACGGCCGTCACCATGGACTGAAAGTATTTGATTTCTGTGCCACGCTCTGGTGGATAGGCATTGTTGCTCGGCAACAATTTCAAAGCTGCCTGCATTAACGGTGTACCGTTCAGCATGCGTTTGAAACTGCGCGCAAAGCAACAAAGCAAAGTGGTTTTATGTAAGTGCAATTAACGTTTTTTCAAATCTCGATTCAATTTACGTCTCAGCGCCAATTCTACATCCTGCTGCTTTTTATCTCAGTTGCGACGCTCTTTGCCAGGCTCTACATGTATCTCCAGAGATTCGGTGGTGTTCAGCAGTGCACTGGAGTCATGTGTGGACGAGTGTGGCACAGAGGCTGTGTCTTCTGAAAAAAAAACCAAAACAAAAAACAAAACATACCCACAAGAGTGGGGACGGCTGCAAATGTGAGTGATTGTGGCAAAGTCGGAAGATTTAGTCTTAGTAGCAGTTGTTGTAAGTGGAGCCTTCAGTAGCTAAGTGGTTAGTGACTGCGAGTGGAAGTGTTAGCGAGGCATTGGCGCACATACGAAGGCAGGACAAGTAACTACAGGTGAAAAGCTTACTAATGTTTACTTAAATACAGTGTATACTAACCCAGCACCGACCAGTTTAAGCTCGAAAATTTTGTTTACAATTTTTTAAATAATTTTTTAGATTTTTTTGTTTGGTTAAATTCATATTTACCCACATCAAATGAATAACCTTAATAGAATGTCTAATTGAAATGAATTGAAAAGCTTTCAGACTAACCTTAAATTAAGCTTAGAGTTAAATATTTAAAACTTAATTAATTTACCATTATTTCAATACTTTTTTCTATGCATTTCTTATTTACCACTTAAACGAGTGTGCATGTGTGTGTGTGAGCATGTGTGTTCTGGTGTGCAAGTGTATTGTGCGGCTTGAAATTTAAATCATTTCTGTTTTTTTTTTACTTTAGTTATTAATTTTTTTTTTTAATTTTTTAACTACATTTATTATTTCATACTTATATTTGTATGTTTGCATGCATATGTATATATATATGTATGTAGTAACTACATTTGCGCTAATAGTTAATAATATTTATATATTTTTCGACGCGTTTAAAAATTTATTTTATTGCATATTTTTAATCATTTTTTTATTCAATATTTTTATCTGTGAATATCCATGCGCTTTTTACAACAAATATAATACTTATTTTTGCTTTTGATTTTTTGAATACATGAGTTAAAGTAAATTCGTTAACAATCAGTTCGAGTTAATTCATGAATTTACATATATGTGGTTTTTAGATCCTTAATAATTAATCTAACTAAGTAGAGATTTTTTTACCGATTTTTATATAAAATTCTCACACTTAATGGGTTAAAATGGAGAAATTTAAAGTAAATTTAAATTTTATTTTAATTTAAATGACCACGAAAATTGTCTGAAGTATTAAATATTGAAAAAAAATACAAAATAAGTAAATCATACAAATTATAAAAAAAACAGCTAAAAACGGTGGTAAACCAAACAAGCTCAAAAGTATATGAACAAAAATTTTTCAATTAAACTTCTCGGTCGTTCAATGAATTTGACTTGGTGCGACGATTGTATACAAAAAAAAAAATAGTTATAATATTGTAAAGCTTTGTTAGATTGAAACAAGACATACTAGGTAATTTTTAGTTTAAACTGCTTGTATGCATATTTCAAAAAATACACATAAAATAAACAACGGCAAGTTAATTATGCTACCGCTTTTGACTTAATATAGTCATTAAAATATTCAATTTAAACAACAAAGTCGAATCAACATAATCCCCGCCATTTTTAATAATTTTATAATTAACTTGTAATGGTAAACATACATAGTTAATACTTATGTATAAGTATATGTAAATATGATAACGTTTATAGACACAAACTATCGTTTTTACGGTTTATTGAAATTAAATATACAGTGGGGACCAAAGTGATTCCACGATCAACGTTTTCATGTTTGAGCTCACATAAATATTAAATGAATAAAGTAAATGACAAAAACTTTTTTTTTTGAACACCTTATTTATTTTTTACAATTAGGCGTATATAGCAAAATAGAAAAAGAAGAAATGGAATAGTTATGATTTAAAAACCAAAACAAGCGGCTTGTACTCAGTTTTGCACCATCCGTTATTCGCTCATATTTTTGCTCTTCTTACTTTCTTATCAGCAATAGACCTGCAGATTTACCGTTAAGTGACTTTTGCATTTATTATTCAGTGATGCCAACTGCTTGAAATTTTTCCCCCTAAGCTGATTTTAAAACCTCCTAAATTCCCCCTAAATTAAATATTTAAAATTGTTACAACATCGAATAGATTAACTTACCTCCATATTCGTATTATGGAAACATTTAAAATAATTAGATTATATTAAAATATTACATAAGATTTACAAAA
The DNA here is from genome assembly GCA_037013455.1 of Ceratitis rosa. Taxonomy (NCBI): domain Eukaryota; kingdom Metazoa; phylum Arthropoda; class Insecta; order Diptera; family Tephritidae; genus Ceratitis; species Ceratitis rosa. The sequence goes on along the minus strand of JAWMAG010000005.1, from coordinate 8,715,729 downwards.
AACCATATATTATTTATTGCTTTCATTTTAATACATCAGTACGTCAACCGAGTAAGACAATAAATAAATAAATAAACGCATTAAATGATATATGTTCATTTCACATAGGTATTCTAATTTAAACTATATTAATTCCCAACTCATTAATAATTTCAAAGAACTCATTAGCTTCCTTTTCTTCTTCTGTATCAGGATTTTTAAAATCGTACATTTTAACGGTAAACATTTTTAACATACTAGAACATGGTGTAAAATTAACACATGATTTGAAGTTTCTTTGGATGCTGAATCTAACCATCATTAGGCTTTGGAGCAATTCCAGTGACAATTTATTTCTCAATTTGTTTTTAAAAACACTGTAGACCGAGAACGCACGTTCAACACTCGCATTAGAAATAGGAATCGTTAACAAGGCAATAGCAAACTTTGCGATGTTTTTAAATCGGTTATGACCTGCAGCATCACAATCTTCATATACTTGAGCATAAAAAGCTACAGAGTTACTTAGATTCGACCACGACTTATTATGCAACCGATTCCATTCAGATTCAATATCATTTTTATTACCATACAATGTTCTGTGAAATTGTGCGAGACTCAAAAACATTCTAGGTTTCAGTTGTGATGTTGCTACTTTCGGCTGAAGATCAGCAATTGTTTTAAGTACGGATAAGTTATCGGGCAATCGTAGTTGAATATTCTCTGCTAATGCGATTAAAAACGATTTGCACCTTTCTCTTACATCTTCTAAATCAGTTTGATTAATATTTCTAGCAATACAATCAAAATCGTATCCAAAATTTATTGATGCGGTGTGCATAATATACGGTTTAAAGTCAAAACTTACTAAATCATTATCATTTATTTTTTGCAAATGACCCGGCACAACAATTTTACTCAGCAAATTTTTATATAATAAAAACAAATCTTCAAATAGCTTCGTTGCTTCAATATTATCACTTTGAAACAATATATTCAGTTGAACAACAGCTTTAAGTTCCGACTTTAAAAAAACTAAAAACGCTTTATAAGGTATTCGTGACATCGTATCATAAAGTGAGGAAGCAGCCAAAGTGTCATCTTTGTGTGAATGAAAATACTTTTCAAGAAATCTCCATTGATCTAGTATAGTTTCGATAGCATCAAATCGCGCCAACCACCGAGTACCACTTAGACCTTGAATTTTCTTACAATTGTGATTCTTGTTCATATCATTATATAACTTTTGATACTCATCCCAGCGTTTGGGGCTGTTTGAAAAAAAGTTATGTGCTTCTTTTACAAAATCATCAAGTCGACTAGGTAGTTTTTCTGCGGCTTTCTCAGCACACAAATGGAGGGAATGACATACACATCGCATAATAACTAAATCAGTTAACTCTTTTTTAAAAAGAGCAGTTACTGATTTGTGTTTGCCAACCATCACACTTGCTCCATCGACACCAATACCCACCATATTATCAATTTTTAATTTATCTTCCAGTAACTGAGATTTTATCGCATCATAAATTGATTTTGCATCACAGTCGGTTATTTTAATTAGTCTATAGAAAGTTGTAACAACTTCTTTTTTATTCTCGGAGAAAAATCTCAGCATAATACACAAAGTTTTCTGTGTCGCAGTATCGGTACTTTCATCAATTATAATTGAATATGGAGAATCTCCTAGTTCGTTGATAAGCTGATCAAGCATACATGGTCCTAGTACATTTTTAATTAACATGGTGCACTTTGTTCGGTGAAGTTTCAATTTAGACAGTGTGTCTGATGATGGGTCAAGTTGAGGTAAGAGACTAACCAAGTGATCAACTGTTTTTAATGAACAATGCTCGGCTATAAAAGCAGCAATTTTTAATTCAGCTATTTTCACGGCTTCAGTTAAAACAGGCGTGAAGGTAGAATGTAATTTTTTAGATTCTTGAGCTGATTTATTTTTAAGAACAGCATCTTGATGTTTATCAGTGTCCCCATGATCCAGTAATCCACGTTTATGTGCTGCTAGTGTTGTTCGACAATACTTACAATAAGCTGAGTTTATGTTTCCAGTCGGATCAGGTCCAATCCATTCTGTGAACAACGATGAATACGCAATTAACATAAACATTCCGATGTACATAATACAAACCTTTTAGCTGATTGTCACTTTCCCATTTTTTTATATATTTTTGGGCGTAACATTTTGAACGTTTAGCCGATTTTGACATTTTTGCATCGTTTAATTTAAACGGTTTAAATAAAAAAATTTTGACATTATCGAAGTAATTTAATTTCCCCCTAAAAAATACCCTGAAAAATTTTTCCTCCGAAAAAACCCACTTTTTTAAATTCTTCCCCCCAAATTTAGGAGGAAAACCCCTAAGTTGGCATCACTGCCAGAATTCAGAAAATCACTCTCTTCCACTAGTTTATAGTTGATTTGTTGAATTTGGAACTTAGTCTCTAACTATTCACTGAAAAATGAAGAAGCTATCTTCTCATAAAGAAAATAGTATTATCTCTCTGACTAAAAGTGGGTGCTCGACACGCACTTTTGCTGAGAAGCTACAAATTAGTCAATCAGTGGTTGTCAAGGTGCAGAAAAGACAAAATGTTTGTGCTGAAAAGAAGTTGAATGGCCGCCGTTGCCTTCTAACAGACTCTGACGCTCGACTTATGGTGTCTAAAATGAGAAAAAATTTCTACAGAAATAAATAAAGGCGTGAGTCGATGGACAGCAAGAAGAGCGCTTGGTAGGATTGGGTACGTCGCAGCAGTGAAAAAAAAAACAAACCAGCTTTATCCGAGAAAAATATTAAGGCTCGGCTAAAATTCGCCAAGGAACACAAGAACTGGATAATAGAAGACTGGAATCGTGTTATCTGGTCGGACGAATCTAAGTTTAATCATTTTCAATTGGATGGATAGCAATACTGTTGGCGGAGACCTGGTGACAAGCTTCAAAGGCGTCATGTGAAGCAAACCGTGAAACATGGAGGCGGCAACATAATGGCATGGGGGTGTTTCACGTATTCACACGTTGGACCGTTGCACAAAATTTGACGGGATTATGCGAAAGGAAGAATATTTGAGCATTTTGCAAACCCATCTTCCGCATTTTCTTAACCAGTGTGCGTACCCAGAGCAGGAAATCACTTTTCAGCAAGATGGGGATCCCAAGCACACTGCAAAAATTGTTAAAGAATGGCTCGGAAACCAAAATTTTAAGATGATGGAGTGCCCAGCGCAAAGTCCCGACCTCAATCCGATTGAAAACCTATGGTCAATCGTAAAGCGACGGCTCGGACAGTATCAATCAGCCCCATCCAACTTGGATGGCCTTTGGGGGCGTGTTGAATAAGAGTGGAATAATATTCCGAAAGGAATATTCGAAAAATTGGTTGAAAGTAATGTGAAACGTATGAAAAATGTCATAGAAAATAAGGGTCTCTGGACCAAATATTAATAATGAATTTATTTTGTATTTTTTCTTAATTGGTGCAAAACTGAGTACATGCTGCTTGTTTTGGGTTTTAAATCATAACTATTCCATTTCTTCTTTTTCTATTGTATTTTGCTATATACGCCTAATTGTAAAAAATAAACAAGGTGTTCAATAAAAAAAAGTTTTTGTCATTTACTTTATTCGTTTAATATTTATGTGAGCTCAAACATGAAAACTTTGATCGTGGAATCACGTTTGCTCCCCACTGTATATATGTATATATATATAGATTTAAATATATATATAGCCGAGCGGTAGCCGAGTGGTTAGCATTGCGTACTGCCATTCGCAAGGCTCGGGTTCATATCCCGGTGCCACCAACATCCAAAAAAAAAAACAAATTATGGAAATTTGATTTAAAACAAAAAATTAAGTAAAATTTTCTAATTGCGGTCGCCCCTCGGCAGGGAATGTCCACCCCTCCGAGTGTATTTCGGACATAAAATTAAGGCTCCTCGTAAAAAAACCATCAGCCGTTCGGAGGCGGCTTAGTATAAACTGTAGGTCCCTCCATTTGTTGGAAAAACATCAAGACGCAAAACCACAAATTGGAGGAGGAGCTCGGCCGAAAATCGCTTCAGCTGTTACAAAGCGCCAATTATATATATATATACATGTATATATATATATATATGTGTGTGTATATGACGTGCAGTTATTTATTTTTACTTATCGTAATTGTAAATAGGAAGTTAGTTATATTTGTATATGAATATATGAATGTATGAGACACGATTATTTTATGTTAATTATTTTTTTTTTATAATAAGAGAGCTAATGCGGTTCCTCCTCAGTCACTTAGAAACCATTAACCCATTAACTATGTATGTATGTACACGTACGTATATATCGTTATATCTAAATACAATATATTAATCTAAACACTAATACATACACGTAAATATATAAACGCTTCAAATTGTAAATGATGAGAACTGTTAACTAAAATCAAATGGTGTGTTTTAATGTGTGTAGGTGTACATATGTATGTTTACTGTTTATCTTGAATTTCACCACTCGCCACACATTGAATATTATTGTAAGAACAATTCTAACTACATTAATATGGAATCAAATCTTTTAATTGCTTTATGGTACTAGCTACAATACTTTACTTTTCACATAGTATTACATATACATAATTATTTTTTATACCTTTTTTCCTCAAAATCACTTTGTTGATAATATTTAATCATGCCTTCTTACCAGCATCAAGACAGATACATAGTGGTTTAGGTACACAGGTATTGTAAATCTTTTAATTTTACTCTTGTTCAAGAATTTGGCAAATACGCATTATATAAGGAAAGAAAGAAATAAATAATGTTTAAAGTATCACGAAATTAAAATTTAGTAAATTAAAAAAAAATACATATTTATTGTTAAATAGCCAAACTGTTTGATGGTTAATAATGCAGTGAAGTATTGTTAGGTACCCTGTATTATATTGTTCAGGGTGGCAACGTTGCCGACACCGATCTGCCGGATAAAAAAAATAAAACGAAAAACAGAAAGGCGTCAGAATCGAAAGTGAAGCGGACAAGAACACAAGTGTGAAACACACAGAATAACAATCAAGTAAAAGACCGCCATTTAAATTAAATTTACGAAATCTTATATTCTTGTCAAAAACATTATAAATTATAAAATAAAGTATTATTAAAATTGATTCTCGATAAAATTAAAGTTTTTTACAAGTTTTCACACTTTTGTCCGCTATACCGGTAAAATATAAGCAGAGCGAAAAATAACTGTACGCCGAAAATGAAACGATACTGCCTAAGAAATCGAAGAACGGAAGATTGGGAGGGCAGCGAGGACAGCGAGGTTGATTCAACTACCGTGGAAGGACAAGAAACACCCAACCAGGAGAATGTGAATGCCATTATCGGGTATTGAATGCATTGCGAACATCGGTGGAAGAACTACGGCAACAAACTGCCGAAAGTCAACCAGATATCGTCCGACTGCGCGAAGGAATACAGTCACAAAGTGTTTCAGATGAAAGTGTGTAGCCAGCACAAGCCGAAGAACGTCATCCCATAGTTCCTGATCACCGCCAAAATTTAATGCGGCTACAAAAATGTTTGATCGGCCCAGCAAAAGAGGCATTAGCGGCCATGTTAATTTTTCCGAATAACGTACCGAACGTCATACAACAACTTCAGTTTCGCTTCGGTCGGCCCGACATTTTAGTAAAAGAACAAATATGCCAACTACAAAGTTTTTCGTCAAAGATCCGTAATGTAGTGGCATTTTTTAAGGCAGCTAATTGCCAACAACATTTGGGTAATGTGACGCTACTAGAAGAAATGATCACAAAGTTACCGCCTAGCAGACTGTTTGATTGGGCGAAACACACTTCAAACATATCGCTTTACCCAACGATTGAACATTTTTCAGAGTGGCTCAGTGACTTAGCAAAGGTAATATGTCTCATGCCAACAACTAATACTCATAGCAACAAACAAAGTGCAGCGCCAAACCATCCACGCCGCCTTATGCATATCAATAGAGCGAAAGACTCTTTAAAATGTTACAACTACAGCGGAGGTCATATGCTTTCACAATGTGACGGGTTCAAGTCAATAGGTGTCCATGACAGGTGGAAAATTGTTAAGTCGTATCAATTATGCATTTCATGCCTACGTAAGGGCCACAGCACGTTAAATTGCCGCTCGAGACGAAAATGTGAAAAAATGATTGTCAACGATATCACAACCAACTATTGCACAGTGAAGATGCGAAGGAGTAAACACCACGTCGAAGCTTACAATCAGATGGAAATGTTCAGCCACTACTTAACTGTCGAGTATCGCAGAGATCACAAGGCTTGTTGTTCAAAATGTTACCAGTCAATATTTACGGTCCCCATGGTAAACGAGAAGTTCTCGCAATGTTTGATGAAGGTTCGTCAGTTTCAATAATGGAGGCCAGTACTGCAGACATGATCGGTTCTAAAGGTGAGGTACGTCCACTCACGCTACAGTGGCACGATAACAGAATGGTAACTGTTGACGACAATACCAACGTAAATTAAACTCGACCAAATTTACAAATATGTATATTTATTTAATTAAAACTGACCAAGTAAAAGACGTGTTACAAAATTTGATGTTTTCTCTTAAGCTATTTGACGACGAATGGCCTAGCTTTCTAAGAATTTCCAATTATTTCCATGGACAAATACATATTTTTAAAGTGTTATAAAGAGTAACTGATCGAATTGAGCGACATGAGAGCAACTTGAACAATACAAATACATACATGTGAATGAGAGTAAATATGTTTTAGTATGAGTAAAATATAATAGAAATGTTATACATACAGCAGAGTTGGACTAATATTATAGTTAGGGGATTCACCAACTTCGGTAGTAGCGTTGCAATAACATTCCACCTCCAGGTGAATCTTTAGGGAGATTCACGAACTTCTAAAGCGGCTAGCTTACTGGCTGGTCGGCGTAATATTCCTTGACTGGTTTTAACAAATGCGGTTCGAACTTGACCATCTTTTGCTTGGATGACATCTTTTATGACACCTTTCATCCACTGACTACGTGGTAGACTAGAGTCACATATAATAACTATATCTCCAGGCTGCAAAGGTTTAGCTTTCTCTCTCCACTTCGGTCGGCGTAATAAAGACGGTAAATATTCGCAAGTCCATCGCTTCCATAAGCGATCTTTCAAAGATTGAGATATTCTGTACTGCTTGTTTAGACAAATTATACCTTCGTCAGTATTTGGCGTCTGAGTTGAATTTAGACAACCCAAAAGAAAATGATTTGGAGTCAATGGCTCTGGATCATGTGGTGAAACGGGAACATCAGTTAATGGACGACTGTTGATTATATTCTCGGCTTCTATCAACGTACTTCTAAAGGTTTCCAACCTTGGCGCTTCTTCCTTTAGTACTTGTAGTAAAAGACGTTTTACACACTGGACTAATCTCTCCCAACAACCACCGGCAGAAGGATTTACCGGACAGTTAAAAATCCAATCTATACCACGACTAGTACACTCTTCGGTAATTCGGCTGAAATCAAATATACTCTTTTCGTTGCGAAGGACTTTCTGAGCACCGATGAAATTGGTACCATTATCGCTGCTAATTCTTACTGGGGTTCCTCTTCTGTTGACGAAATTACGTAGGCAGACCAAAAATGAATCGGTGGATAAATCTTGTGCCACCTCCAAATGAACGGCTCGCACCGTTAAACATGTGAACAATGCTACCCATCGTTTTTCACGTCGGCGACCAATGGCTATCTGGAAAGGGCCACAATAATCAACGCCAGTATAACTGAACGGGCGGACGTATGGCGTTAGGCGATCAGGCGGCAGTTGGCCCATCATTGGTGTAACAGGCTTAACGTTGTTGATTTTGTAAATTGAACAGGATCTTTTTACGGACTTTAGTATTGATCTTATATGCGGAATCCAAAACTTTTGACGAATTTCATTAATAGTTAGGCTCTCGTTTTGGTGATGTAACTTCCCATGATAGTGGGCGATGACCAATCGAGTTAAATAATGTTGTTGTGGCAATATAACTGGACGACGAGCTGATACGGGCAGACAGTATGCTGCGTCGATACGACCATTGACTTTAATTAAACCGTCCTCATCCAGGAATGGAGTTAGAGCATATATGTGACTTGACTTGGCGATTTGTTGCTTAGAACGAAGCTGGACAGACTCTAATGCGAATTCTTCTTCTTGTGCACGGCGACATATAATTTTCTCTGCATCTGATATTTCAACGACCTTCAGCTGACCTTTACGACGACATTCGTTACGTGCGTTGTATATAAAACGTAAAACCCATCCCATGACTTTAAGAACCTTCAAATAAGAAGAAAAGTTACTGATATTCAAGACATACTCATCTTTCTGTGACACAAGTAAAATGCAATTCTTTATTTCTTCTTTGGCATCTTCATTCGGCGTGAAATCGGCTGGTTCTGTGGACCATTCTTCTTCAGGTAGACGTAGAAACTGAGGCTCCATGTTGAGGACTGATGGTGATGTTTCTTCTTCATTGTTAAAAGTAGCTTGAAGTGTTTTATTGTTAGACAAAAAGTTTCTTAGTTTGAAACCGGCAGCAGAATTTATAACCATAGCTTCTTTTACTATTTTTTCTGCTTCAATCGTATCGTTGAAACTAATGACTAAATCGTCGACATACATATTATTTATAACAGCGTGTGCTCCTTTAGGCATGGTAGACTCAAATTGTTTGGCGTTAACGTTCTTTATATATTCGGCACAACATGGTGAGCAAATTGCTCCAAAAATCATCGACGACATAACGTATGTTCGAATAGGCTCACTGGAATCATCACGCCACAGAAAACGTTGCGAATTCTGATCAGCAGCCCTGATCTTAACCTGCGAAAACATTTCTTGAACGTCGGCTGCTACTCCTACTGCACCTTGACGGAATTTGTGTATAATGGCAATGAGTGGTTGTGCATGATCCGGACCTTTTAACAAGACCGAATTTAAGGAGACATTTGAAGCGCTGGCGGCGGCGTCGAATACTATTCGAAGTTTGTTCGGCTTATGGGGGTTGACTACCCCAAAATGTGGCAAATACCAGGTAGTTGGACTTGATTGTTGAACTTCATCCGGTGATAATAACCGGGCATAACCATTGCTGACGTATTTCTCTATATTGTGTCTGTAATTGGCGGCAAAATCTGCATCCTTTTCCATACGTATTTCAAGATTAGTTAATCGATGAAGAGCCATATCATAACTTCGTGGAAGTGTGGTGGCATCACTTCGCCATAATAAGCCCACTTCATATTTTTCACCGGCTTTCTTAGTTGTACCTTCCAAAATTTTTCTGGCCCGATGATTATCATCTGAATCGAGTACTACGTTGGAACTTCGTACTCCAAAATTTTCAACTGAGTAATGTTCTTGCACTAATCTATGAAGCTCTTGTAAAGACTGAGACTCACGCACATGTAAAACGCGAGGCTGCATAACTTCATTTTGATTTAATGGCCCATATACCACCCAACCTAATGGCGTATCTATAGCTATTGGCTGATTTGGTCCGGCATCGATTGTCTTCTTTGCTATTCCAAGATAACTATTATCAATACCTACTAGAACGACTGGCTTGGCATTTGTGTAGCTCTCGATTGGTAACGATTGCAAATGCGAATAAAGTTCTTTGTTAAATGATTGCGTTGGCAAATTTAATGATTTGACTGTATACACATTCTTCAGATAAAATTCAGAGGTAGTACCCCTAATGGCGACAGAAATCTTTCTCGAATTTTCTTTGACTTGACTTTCACCATACCACTGTAACGTAAGCGGCATATTTTGACCACGCAGACCCAGTTTAACTGCGACAAATTCTTCTACTACTGTGATTGACGAACCTTCATCAAACATTGCAAAGGCAGACATATAGCCCTTTGGCCCCGACAATGTTATTGGAAAAATTTTAAATAAACTTTTTTGTTTGATCAATGAACAACTTAATACTCGTTCTGGACACACGACTGGAATGGATTGCATCGAATTCTGATGCAACAATTCATGATGCATACGTTTGCAATTATTAATTGTACATTGTTTTCGCTGACGACAATTACTCAAACCATGACCTTTACGTAAACATCCGAAGCACAAATGGTTGTTTTTGACGAAACTCCATTTAGCTTGAAGATCACTTGACAAAAATTTACTACAATCAACTAATTTGTGAGTTTGACCACATTTTACACAAATTACTTTTGCTTCAGGCTGTACTTCATTGCTGTACAAGACGCGACGTGTAGCATTTGTGCCCGTTATATTCTGCCGCGTTACTGTTCTCGGCTGCGCTGCCGAAGTTGACTGCATGACGTTACCTTGAATTGCGTGAAGAGACACTTCTGACACTCCTGGCAGTAAGGAAATGAATTTAGCTATTTCACTAAGCCATTCCCCAAAATTTTCCACTGTTGGAAATGGCAAGATACTAGCTGCTCGTTGACTCCACTCATATTGCTTCGACGCAGGCAACTTTCCTACTAAGCACTCTAATAGCGTAGGATTCATCAGGTGATGCTCACACCCGGCAGACTTGAAAAATGCGACGATATTTCTGACACGATTGGAAAATTCTAAAATCTTTTCTAAACTGTTTTCATTTATAGACGAAAATTACTCTTGCAATACCTTAGGTACATCATCGGGATAAATTAATAACGACGTGACTGCTTTTTTCGCAGCACCTTGTAATGCCTTATGTAGACGCAGAAGATTTTGCCTATTGCTATACTGAAATTCCCGGGTCGTGTCATTATAATTTGCTAAAAATAATGGCTGTTGAAGACATGAGCAAGGACCTCAGTGAATTCTAAATTTTAAAAAATATATATATATAAAATCCCTAATTAACTAAAAATGAAATATTGAATTACCCTTATACTTACCCACCATGAATCTACTCCCATTCCAAAATACTTACCAGCAACCCTACTTCCGTTACCACTCTAAAGGAGAAATCAAAACAAAATGTATAAATATGTATGTATTAGTATTAGTCAAAATAAATATTTTCGCTCGCTCGAACTGCCGGTTGTGTTATAAATAAATTATATATAAATAATAAAAAACCTCCCTGTGAAATTAAAGTTCAAATAATAAAATAAACTCAAATTTGTGAAAACCATTTAAAACCAAACCAAAGTGTTTTTTACTTAAAACGGAAAGTATATAAAATAAATACAGCAGGTAGCTGATTTATACAAAAAAAGCATAAATTCCTTATAATCCGGAATTATACATGGTGCCGAAACCCAATTACGGAGTGAACATAAATAAAAAAAAAAATATATATGAATAAAAAGCGTTTAATGTGTACATAACAAAGTTTATATACGTGTAATACATACGTACATACTTACATACAAACGCCAGCAAAGCCAAAATAAGCACATTAGCTGGGAAAAGTGAATATCGCGTTTTATATATTGTATAATACATAAATAATCTACGTACACACACATATACATATTATATATTTTTATAAGTAAAGTGTTTCTAAAACTAAAATAAAATAAAACTAAAAAATTAAACTCAGCAAATTATAATAAAAAAAAATTTTAACGCGATCGGCAAAATAAAGTACATAGCGGGCGTAAAGTCGTGACTCGGGCGGTTAATAATAAAAAAAAAAAAAGAGTTCAAAAAGTGCAGTGAAAATATATAGATTAAAATAAAACGAAAAAAATATATTAATATAAATATATACATGCATGCATATAAAATTGCAAATATATATGTGACACGCAAAAAGTGAAACATTAAAGACAAATTAAAAAAATTAAAAAAAAAAAAAAAAAAAAATATATATGTATATATAAAAACATAAAAAAAAATTGAAATGCAAGTGCTCTGTGCTACAAAATAACAAAAATAAATGGAAAATTAAAAAACAGAAAATTTTGTTTTTTGAAAAAATATATTAAGAAAAATAAACAAAAAATATATACATATATAAATAAACCGTATGTACATGCCGTGACACAAAAAACAAAAAAAAATTAAAAATAAATAACTGGTGAACATAAAAAGCGAAAAAAAAATATACATACATATATATATAAGTGGGAAAAAATACTTGCGTACATACATACACAAATTCATACACCAGGTGACAAAAAACATCAAAAAAAAAAAAAAAGTGAAACACAGTGCACATACATATTTACAAATAAAAAAGATATAAACATACAGAAGAACGAGAAGAGGACACAATTAAAACTTCAAAAAAAAACACAGAACACCAGCACTGAATAGAAGCCAGCACGTCACCACCCTCTCAAAAAAAAAAAAGAAATTTTGGTTTGTACTAACACGGATGTCAAAGTAAGTCCCCCAATCTTACTCATATTTGTTTAGCGGATTTTGCTCGTGCTGTGTATGAAACTCTTTTACCATACACATAAATATTCTCAAAAATTAAATTATAGTTCCCAAGGAAAGTTCGAGCAAAATCTCAAAATCCGCTAAACAAAAAATTAATTACAATATATTATAATATAGCGGGTCCCCAAAATCGGTAAATGAAAATCCCCTACTTTTCATTTACCGAATATAACAGCGCAAACTCGCGATTTCCCCATAAAAAGAATATATTTAATACAAAAAAAACCGCTTATTATTATATATCCCCTTACGTATATAAACTCCCCTTTTTATATACGCCAACTGGTCCAAAACACCTTCGAAAAGGACCAGTTCGTACCAGTTGCCCCTCCATATATCCTCCCGAGTATATACATACTCTCAGTATATACACCCCAACTGGACCGAAAACCCATTCCCACGGGCCCATAACCGGACCAGTGTAAGCACATTACACTGCCCATAGTCACCACCTGTATATACATACACACATATACATAAAGTGGTTTTTTCAATTCCGGCAATTTCCACTTCTTCGCTATTTACAATAGCAAGCGGACAAAGGCACGTATGTACATAAGTATACATACGTACATACTCGTGAAAACTAAGCTAAACACCCAGTATACAAACAAGGTGAAAACTAAGCTAAACACCCAGTATACAAACAAGGAACAAAAACCCAGTATACATTTATACATTGCTGTGCTCAGACGCGCTGAGACAGTACAATACAAACATAAAAGCTACCCCCTAAATAAATAAATTATAAATAATATATATATACTTAAATATATATATATATATAAATATAAATAAGTATTTTATATTAAAATTAAATAAAATATCTCACAATGGAGGATAAAATGGAGAAGCCCCAATCACTCCACCCCCTTACAGGACCCCGAACTCGATCGAAATCCCAGGCGGAAGAAGAGGAATTCTCCCAGCTTCATAAAAAATTTTTATATGAGCTATCCAGGATGGAAAAATTCTGCGGAAAATGGTGGAACACCAGTGAAGAGACCCATTCCGAAGCAGCGCTTAAAATTTTCAAGGACCACCTGGAAAGGCACATAGCCCTGGCAGATGCAGCCAATGATAACCTGCAGCTGAGTAACACCGTGGATGAAAAACCCCGAACGGTATGTGCAGAACGTTATGACACCTCCAGAGCCAACGCGATGCTAATGAGGACTCGGATAAATGAGTTACTCCTTCAACTCGCCTCAAAACTCGAACCCGTAGCATCAAGGCAGCACGCGCACTCCCTAGCGCAATCCCAATCTCAACCTTCTCAGAACCTCAAACCTGTCTGTACCATATTCCACGGAGAAGATAAAGAATGGCCGTCGTTCAAGGATTATTTCACGGCACAAAATTCTAAATTCTGGCTAAGGCAAAAAATGCTGCAATTAAAAATGAGAACAAGAGGAGAAGCGGCGCAAATAATTCACGAATTCTCATTAAATGAGTCCAACTTTAACCCTGCCTGGCAAGCACTCACAGCCAGATACGAGATGTCTCATACAAAAATCGTTTCTTCCGAAAGATCGGAACTCCAACTTCCAGAAGCAACACCCGAACTTCCAATCTCTGCATCGAATTTCGGAATTAAAGCTTCTATTGCTCACATTCAGCCGCAGCTATTCTCGTGCAAATTGTGCAGCTCTCATCACTCAATGATAAAGTGCACAGAATTCAAAAAGCTATCCGTCCCCGATCGGATCAAGTTCACGAAGAAAAATAATTATTGCATGAATTGTTTGGCCTACTCTCACTCCAAGAGAGATTGCAAAAGCAACTTCACATGCTTATATTGTAAAAAGCGCCACCACTCACTTCTCCACTCGAGGCAACCCCAAAGGCCAAGTGAACCAACCCCCCATCGAAATAATGCCACACCCCAAGTGACAAGTCCTGTACCTCTAAACATATGTACAGTAACATTCAACTCAAAATATTCAACCCACCCAAAGGGTACTCATCACATTACAAATAGCAGAAATACAGTATTGCTACCCACAGCCTACGTGCCCATCCTCCACAAAGGAAAAATAATTAGAATACGTGCCCTAATAGATCAAGGCTCCCAGAAAACTTTTGTATCGTCTCGAATGCATAAGTCCCTTGATCTACTAACACCTAAGACTCACTACAACATTTTTGGAATCGACGGATTACCAGTTGGAAAATCAAACGAAACACCCACTCTAACAATACTCTCTTCAAATAAGGAAAAGAAGATTGCAACTCCCGCTGTAATACTACCCCAAATAACACACTCTCTACCGTCGTTGAAGCATATGGACCCTAAAGAATACTGCTCACTTCCCCTAGCAAATCCCGATTGCTTCGCACCAACCAAAATCGAAATGGTGATTGGCAGCGACATTCTTCCCCAAATTCTTCTCCCAGGTTTCAAGACCTGCGGAAGCTTAATAGCCCAAAACTCCATCTTTGGGTGGATATTAAGCGGCCCAATAGCACAAGAAACTAATATTTCACTCACTCCACCTCGTCCTAATACAGAACTTCCGAATTTTGACCCGGCAGGATGGCCATCGGCCAAGATGAAATCCTCAAAAATCTCAACTCAGCAGCATTGGATACAAAAACCAGTCCGCGGTCACAAACACAACTCATTGCACAATGACAACTCTTTTCATAAGCATAATCCCCCAAATACGAAAATTAAAAACTCACTCACCAGAAAGCCTCTCAAAAGCTACCTCATTCCCGAGACTGTACCCTTTCTGAAAAAAAGTCCACTCCCCGTGACTAAAACTCCGTCGAACAGAAGTTCTGAAGTCAGAAAAGAAGATTGGATTCCCTACCGTTCTAATTCCTCACGTAATAGTGTGGTTCATCGTCCCATTCATCGGATCGGCAGAGTTGGAGCGATTATAACGAAAACGAAAAAGCCAAGAATGAAGACGGACGTCAGAAATTTCCCAACGCTGCAACAGATCCACACGTCGAATTGCTTTCAGCGCAGAAATCCCTCCGCATTTTGGAAGCTCTTATATAAAGGAGGACCTTCCAGATCTTCAAGAATAGCAACAATAAGCTACCACTCGTATCCACATCCAACTACTCAACCATTCCAGGTTCACAGAGTAGTGACAACCGAACATCATTCACTTCGGTGGAAAAATCCAAAATGGCTACCCAAGTCATCCGAGTCCTGTCCAAAAATCTTATCAAATGGCTACTCTTATCCGGTGCAAATAAAAACAAAGAATGCCCGAAATAGACGGCCCAATACTCCCAATGATGGACATACTCAATCCCAACGAGTAACATGTTGGCAACGTGGACATCCGCATCTCTGGCGGAACTGTCACACTCTGCAGAACTAGCTCTAACACTCTCACTCTCTCTCGGGAGTCTCTCTCTCTCTCTCTCTCTCTCTCTCTCTCTCTCTCTCTCTCTCTCTCTCTCTCTCTCTCTCTCTCTCTCTCTCTCTCCCTCTCTCACAGATACCAATTTTTCTCTCATTATCCCATTACATCGATACATTCACAGTAATTCATATACTAATAATGTGTTTCGATGAAAATTCTCTTTGCAGACCCTATTATACAGCCGGACCTTAAACTTCCACCTCCCATTAAGCAATCAGAAGCTTTCCAAGACGTCATGACACCGCAGGCCCGCCGGCATGTTGAAGACATGAGCAAGGACCTCAGTGAATTCTAAATTTTAAAAAATATATATATATAAAATCCCTAATTAACTAAAAATGAAATATTGAATTACCCTTATACTTACCCACCATGAATCTACTCCCATTCCAAAATACTTACCAGCAACCCTACTTCCGTTACCACTCTAAAGGAGAAATCAAAACAAAATGTATAAATATGTATGTATTAGTATTAGTCAAAATAAATATTTTCGCTCGCTCGAACTGCCGGTTGTGTTATAAATAAATTATATATAAATAATAAAAAAACTCCCTGTGAAATTAAAGTTCAAATAATAAAATAAACTCAAATTTGTGAAAACCATTTAAAACCAAACCAAAGTGTTTTTTACTTAAAACGGAAAGTATATAAAATAAATACAGCAGGTAGCTGATTTATACAAAAAAAGCATAAATTCCTTATAATCCGGAATTATACAATGGCCAATCTTCGGGATTACCATCGAAATTCGACAATGGAAAAAGTCTGGCGGCGGAATTGTCCATAAACGTTAAAGATGCGTTATTAATCGCTGGCGTTTCTAATGTACGTTGAGGCAAATGTGTTGATGAAAATGGCGGCTGTGTTGGTATGTATGTTGAAGTTGACGACTGCGCTTGCGTAGACGGCGGCAGCGGCGGATTGTTGTCGGCAGCGTTGGCGTAGCTGCTGGCTATAACTGCTTGTCTGTTGCTAACTGCATCATCACGGAGCTCCATAACACACTCACGAAGTGATGCAATTGTCGATACCAATAACGCGATCTGGTCCACAGGAACACTAACTGAATGACCTTCAGAAGCACCCGCTTGATCTTCCTTACCATCCATATCGCTTGTAGATTCGTATTCTGTGTTATCTCTATTAGATTCTGAACTGCTGGCTAGCTTTTCTGCTCGGGCTCTTGTAAGCATCAAGATATTCCAATTCGTTATGAGAAAACAAATTTTGTAAACAAATGTTGACGACAATACCAACGTAAATTAAACTCGACCAAATTTACAAATATGTATATTTATTTAATTAAAACTGACCAAGTAAAAGACGTGTTACAAAATTTGATGTTTTCTCTTAAGCTATTTGACGACGAATGGCCTAGCTTTCTAAGAATTTCCAATTATTTCCATGGACAAATACATATTTTTAAAGTGTTATAAAGAGTAACTGATCGAATTGAGCGACATGAGAGCAACTTGAACAATACAAATACATACATGTGAATGAGAGTAAATATGTTTTAGTATGAGTAAAATATAATAGAAATGTTATACATAGAGCAGAGTTGCACTAATATTATAGTTAGGGGATTCACCAACTTCGGTAGTAGCGTTGCAATAACAGCAGAGTTGGACTAATATTATAGTTAGGGGATTCACCAACTTCGGTAGTAGCGTTGCAATAACAGTAACCGAGCGAGCCACTAAGGTTACTGTTGAAATCGGGAACATTTCTAACAACAACAAATTTGCATCTTTTACAGCAATACGTTTATACGGTAAAGAGTTTAAATTTACCTGAACCATTTTAATAAAAGAAAATTATAGTTATCTCAAGGAGTTGCCGATAATAAATTATTATCGACAAAAACCAGTGTTGTTAATTGGGTTGAAGCATGCACATCTTGGTGCTACTACAGCGATCGTTCAGTCAGGCAGCGATAGTCCGTTGGCAGCCAGAGCCCCCCTTGGTTGGGTTGCGTATAGCCCAAGTAAATTATCACTTATACCCAGCGTTTTATTTGTGAAGAATGTCGAAGAAATAAACGATTTGGTGAAGGAATATTTTACCGGCGATAGTTTTGGGACCAACCCACCGATAAAGAAGTTAGAATCGTATGAAGAAACGCGCGCGAGTACAATTTTAGAACGATGGCATTCTAGCCTGTCAAATGACCGTAGAGGAGTGGAGCTGGCGGAACAGATAGACGATTCGACATTCTGCACAATGAACGACAACACCCCCACCAGAGTTGCCAAAGCTCACCCGACATAACAATTGCGAGTGCTGGTCTGATAAACAGTATAGTCTGGCGACCTATACTGACACTAACATCGGACCACTTACCCATACACATCTCGATTGACAGACCTCACGACTTTGTTTCCGCGGACCACCGGACGTTCGTTAACTTTAAAAAAGCTAACTGGACCGGCTTCACGGAATTCACCGAGAACGCCTTCAGTGCTCTCTCCACTCCAACAGACGTCACCTCTGGTGAGCGATCATTCCTCAGGATTGTTGTGACCGCTGCCGCCCGCTTCATCCCAGCAGGCCGAATTGCGGAAATCCGCCCTAATTTCCCGACCGAAGCGGCGGCTTTAGCAGCAAGGCGCGACATCCTTCGTAACTCCGATCCCGGGAATCCCCTAATCAGGGATTTAAACGCGGAGATTCGGACCGTAGTAAACAATCACAAGCGGAAAAAGTGGGAGGAGCACTTAAGATCCTGCAGCCTCTCCTCTAGGGCAACCAAGCTCTGGGCTACAGTCAAGTCGCTGTCTAACCCGGCGAGGCGCGATGATCGAGTGGAAATTTAATTCGGTGACCGCGCCTCGTCGGACCCGAAGAGATGCGCGAGCTATTTTAGCCGGCTTTTTACATTGCATCCTCCGGTAGACAAAGCGAAAAGACGTGTAACCCGCCGTATGCGCAAACTGCGAAACACAAGCGCGGTGCTTGATTTCTCCAGAGAGGAGGTTCAGGGGGTTATCGGGAAGGCGAAAGCCTCCAAATCCATCGGCCCTGACGGAATAAGCATGCTGATGCTAAAACATCTTGGACCAGCGGGAGCAGATTATCTCACCAAGGTCCTCAACTTGTCTTTGACCACCCTAATTATACCGGATGTGTGGAAAAATGGTAGAGTGGTCCCGCTACTTAAACCGGGGAAACCAGCCAACAAAGGAGATCGGCCGATAACTCTCCTCTTCCCAGTAGCGAAGACACTTGAGGGCTTGCTGCTCCCGACATTCACTCACCATCTGCGTCCAGCAGCACATCAGCATGGCTTCCAGAAAGTGCACAGTACTACAACAGGACTTAACGCCATAAACACCCAGGTGGTCAATGGCCTGAATCAAAACCGACCCTGCGCGAGAACTGTCCTGGTAGCACTGGATTTGTCAAAAGCTTTTGACACCGTCAATCATTCAGTGCTACTCAGTGACATTGAGGAATCCTCATTCCCGCGGGGGTTGCAGAGGTGGGTCATGGGCTACCTGAGTGGTCGACAATCATCGGTCACATTCCGAGGAGAAACATCGAAGTTGAGAAAAATTAAACAGGGGGTTCCGCAGGGTGGTGTCCTCTCCCCGCTACTGTTTAATTTTAATATCTCGAAGCTCCCTCCACCACCGGAAGGAGTTTCCTTAACCTCGTATGCCGATGATTGCACGATATTGGCGTCTGGCCAGGATATTGATAGCCTATGTTTAAAAGTGAACGGTTACCTCGCCGATCTCTCCCGTTTCTTCACTGCAAGACATCTGAACATTCAACCGACGAAATCCTCGGCTAGAACTCGATGTGAAAGTTGATGACCAAAAAATTCCGACTGTAAACAACCCCAAGATTTTAGGGGTCACATTCGGCAGCCTGCACTCCGCATACGACCGCAATTGCCGCAAAACTCCAGGGCCGCAACAAAATACTCAAAGCGCTAGCCGGCAGCACATGGGGTAAAGACAAAGAAACCTTGCTGGCAACCTACAAAGCAATTGGCCGGCCGGTCGTAAACTATGCTGCACCGATCTGGGCACCGGGGACGAACGAGACGCAGTGGAGAAAATTACAGGCATGCCAAAAAACCGCCCTTAGGACTGCGACAGGAAACCTCCTGATGTCACCGGAGCATCACTTGCACAGCGAAGCAACTATGCTACGAGTTAAGGAGCATAATGCTTTGCTGTGCAAGCAGTTCCTGTTCTGATGCCACCGCAGGGAGCACCCCAGCAGGCACCTCCTAGAAGAAGAAACCTTCACCTAGGCACATCAGGAAGGGAGTACTAGATTTAAAGAACACCATCCAGCAACACGTGCAACAACCGCTGGACAGGACGGCGAACCGACAAGCACTGAACGCCATTCACCAGGAGTCAGTTAACACCTTCATAGACTCCCTTCCCGTGAATGGCGTACTCGGAGTAAAATCACCACCTATTGCAGACAACGAGCTCGAGCTGCCTCGAGAGACCCGCGTGACCCTTGCACAACTTAGATCTGGATACTGTAGTAGATTCAAATCCTACTTATCCAAACTCGGCCCCAGTATTCCCAACGTATGCCCTGCATGTGGAGAGTCTCCGCACGGCACTAACCACCTCTTCACATGCCCCCTTAAACCAACTCATATAACGCCCCTCTCCCTTTGGTCTAACCCCGTTGAAACAGAACGTTTCCTGGACAATACCTGCCCTAAGCGGGGTTAGCTAGCCGCTAAAACAACAACAACAACAGAAGCCATTAAATACAACATTGAATGGGTATTTAATTGCCCTATGAATTCAAGCTCAGGTGGTTGTTGGGAGCGCTTAATAAGGATTGTCAAAACTCTTTTAAATAAAACATTGAGAGAAGTAGCACGAAGAGTAAGCACGTTGCAAAGTGTACTGATAGAAGCGGAGAATATTATAAATTCGCGTCCGCTTACTGATTTGCCGTTGTCTCACGAAGAGGACGAGCCGCTTACACCGAATCACTTCCTGCTTGGCTGTGTTAACTCAACACAGACCCCGCATCCAGGAGATTAAACAATTTGTTTACGTAAACAATGGTGAATAGCACGAAACCTTAAAGACCGTATATGGAAGCGTTGAACCGTAGAATACCTGTCGCAACTTATGTGTCTTACAAAGTGGCAGGAGAAAACAACGCCATTGAAAGTTAATGATCTGGTGATTCTATTTGAGGCAACACTACCGCGCATACAACGGAAACGAGGCCGCATCACCCAAGTTTTCCCTGCTAAAGACGGAAACTTGCGAGTCGTGGAAATAAAAATTGCTGGTGGACTCCTGCGAAGGCCTGTTTCTCGACTAGCCAGGCTGGCGATTGATGGTGAATGCCAAGAGGATTCACGGAGGGGGGAGGGAATGTTAGGTACCCTCTATTATATTATTCAGGGTGCAACGTTGCCGACACCGATCTGCCGGATAAAAAAAATAAAACGAAAAACAGAAAGGCGTCAGAATCGAAAGTGAAGTGGACAAGAACACAAGTGTGAAACACACCAAATAACAATCAAGTAAAAGACCGCCATTTAAATTAAATTTACGAAATCGTATATTCTTGTCAAAAACATTATAAATTATAAAATAAAGTATTATTAAAATCGATTCTCGATAAAATTAAAGTTTTTTACCAATATATTCAACTGAAAATAGGTAAGACACAGAAGAAAATTTATCATTTTAAAATTTTTTTTACTTAAAACTTATTTGAGATCACACGTCTTAAAAATAAAATTAAAATTAGAAAGCATTTGCGTTAGTTAAGTTTAGTATTTTTAGTGTTAAAAGCAACTATTTACTAGAAGCATAGTTCCCCACTATTAATCTTACTATTTAATGCAACTTTTATTTATATGTATACATACGTGTATATATAAGTACGGCGAATACACTATTTGAAGTAGATATACGAGTACAATACTGTCGAGTTGGATCGAATAAAAGGAAAAAAAGGATTTTTAAGATTTACACGTTATAAATGTGTGTTTATTTATAAATATGAATATGTATATGTGTATGTGTGAGTGTAAGAACAATTCAAGTTAATTGTTTTATATACTCTTATTGTTATTGGGTAGGGTTAGGGTTTTTAATATTAATATGACCTGTGGGTTTGATGTTATTTTTCCAACGATGTGGTTGTTGTTGTTGTGCGGGTATAGTTGATTTCACTTAACTTCGCTACTTGCACTGCTTTTGTTTTCGTTGTTTATCAAAAATTGAAAACATTATATTCGTACATATGTTGGCGCTGTTTTGTATTTTTGATTTCACCACCTAAGTCACAATTATAGGGTCTGGTCGGTAGCTCGTCCGATAGTTAAACTGCAAATGCTGTATGAATATGGCAACTTTAGTTTTTTAACCAATTCAGTTGCAATTGTGGTCAACTTTCGTGTCGGGTTTTCGAGTGCTCTGACTTTGTACCATGTGCCATCGTGTTTTAATCGGATGATCGCTGTTGGTATAACGGTTTGTTTACTTAATAGACTAACAACGTCTGTTGCTTGAGCATGGATCGGGATGGTGAGTTTGCGTTGGCCTTGTTGCCCTTCTTCAGTAAACTTTGGATGACCGTGTAGCGTAGAATGGTGCTCTCCATTACAAGTGGAACACCTTGTCTTACTGGTGCACTGTCGGGTTTTGTGTGATCGGGCCAAACAGTTGAGGCAGTACTTGTGTCGTGTAACTATGTCAAACTTTTCTCTGACACTCATTGCAATATACTTGGAGCATGTCACCAAGCGATGGTTCTTTTTACAAATTCCACGTGCAACGTGCTTATAAGCGGGTTTCCAGTTCCGCTTTAAGTGGGTTATGGTACGTTGTGCTGTGCGATGAATGGAGTCGTTTTCCTCACGAATTGGGGAAAGGTTCGCTCTGAATCGTTGTAGACGACTGGCAAGGGTTCTTGGTTCGGATCTCGGGCTGACGCTTCGACTGCTGCTTCGCGAGCTCACGGTGTTTGCTGGACTGTGTCCTCGACGGTTTGTTGCCTTAGTGGGTGCCATGATACTATAAATGGAAATAAAATATTAATTATAGGGTAGAGTCACAACTTTTGTAATTGGACGGGTCATAATGCCTTGTGAGGTTCGTATGTCGACTACTCTAGTTCTGGTGTCTGACCCGAGGTAAGTCTTTTCGATACGACCTAATTTCCATTCATTTGTGGGTAGGGTTTCTTGTCGAATAACTACCAAGTCTCCAACTTCTACATTGCGTTGGGGGTATTTCAACTTATAACGCTTGTGGAGTTCTTTTAGGTATTCTTCTTTCCATCGAATTCAGAAGTGTTGATGAAGTATCCTTAGTTTCTGCCATCTATTCACGGTACTGAGCTTTGCGTCTTTTAGATTAGGTTCGAGTGAAACAAGTGTACGGACGTGTTTTTTGATCGGCTCCGTAACTTTACTTAAAAGTCTTAGAAAACGTGCATATTAATTCGTTTAAACTTATACACCGACTGTAGTGGGTGAATAGCCACTTAAGTTGGCAATAAGCAAATAAAATAATAAATAAAATAAAAAAAAAAAAACAAAATAAAAATAAAAAAAAAATAAACAGAGAAACGAAAACGCTAAGTAACAAGTGAACCGGCGATGTAATGAGCGATCAACGCTCAAATCAGAAAGAGCGTCGGCATTCAGTCGCGACGACAGAGCGAAATGCTTATTTCACTGTTGTTGTGAGCAAATCACCACCTAACAGCAGTGCAAAGGCAAGCAGTTCAACTCTAAAGGCGCCAACGCAGACCTTAGCAACAACAGAGAAATCAAAGAGTGAAAAAACTCTCTTCCCAACAGAAAAACAAACAGCTATGCAGTCAAGCAGCGCAGCAGCAGCAGCAACTCCAGTGCGGGCGACTAATACTGAGCAAGGTGAGACAGCCAAAATGAAAAAAGGGTCGGCAGTGCAGACAGGCATTGATCGGTACATAAAAGTGGTAAACAAAAAGAGGAAATCTAGTCCTCCCAAAAAAGTGATTAATGCCAAGAAGTTTAATACCGTTGGCTCCACTATCGATGCTGATGGTAATGCACTAAAAGGGAACAGATTTGCCCCGTTAAATGAGGAAGAGCATACAACAGACCCGAAGGGTATTTCCACAGTCGGCAGTACTAAACCTCCACCAATCTACTTACGGGAGCGCAGCTCCAATTCGCTAGTTACGAACATAGCTAAGATAATAGGTACCAACAATTTTCACATTGTACCCCTTAAAAAAGGTAACATAGACGAGACAAAAATACAAGTACACAGTGAAAAAGATTTTCGTGAAGTCGTTGTGTTTCTCTCTGCAAACAACAAGAATTATTACTCTTACCAGTTGAAGAGTGCGAAAGGCCTGATTGTTGTAATTAAGGGAATTGAAGCGACTGTTGACTCATGTGACATAAAAGAAGCTCTAGAGGAGCAAGGGTTTGAAATTAGGGCGGTTGTTAACATAATTAACAGAAATAAAGTGCCGCAGCCTATGTTTAAAGTGTTCTTATCGCCAAGCTTAGCTCAACTTAAGAAAAACGAAACGCATCCAATTTACGGTTTAAAATACCTTTTACACCGAAGAATCACGGTGGAAGAAGCGCTTAAGCGTAATGGTCCCGTGCAATGCACAAACTGTCAGGAATTTGGTCACACAAAATCCTATTGTACTTTACGTACCGTTTGCGTAGCATGTGGTGATCTTCACCATTCTACCAAATGCCCCTTGAATAAAACGGATGCAACGCAAAAAAAGTGTAGCAACTGCGGTGGCAATCACACCGCTAATTATAGAGATTGTCCGGTTTACAAAGATTTAAAATCTAAACTTTCTCAGGGTATACAAGCCAAACGGAACCAACTCCCATATACTACTTCCATTCCGAGCCTTTCCAACATACCCAGCTCAAATATTGGTCAAATGTCCTATGCCAACGTAGTAAAAGCCAATGTACAGGCCCCACCAGTCACCCCATCCAGTACTGGAGTTGAGACCATGATTCTTAATCTAACCCAGTGTATGACACAATTTATGTCAACCATGCAAAGTATGGTTCAAGACCTAATAAAGGCGCAAAACCAAATGCTCCAAACCCTGTTGACCAAAAAATGAGTGAACTCAGGATTTGCTTATGGAATGCTAATGGTGTAAACCAGCATAAATTAGCACTCAAATTATTTTTACAGACCCACGAAATTGATGTTATGCTTATATCTGAAACACATCTCACCCAGAAGTATAATTTTTACATCCCTGGGTTTAAGCTGTACAACACTAATCACCCAGATGGCAAAGCACATGGTGGCACAGCTATACTCATAAGGAACCGTTTAAAGCATAACTTTCTTAATTCTTTTTCAACAAATTGGTTGCAGGCAACCTCGATCACCCTTAAAAATAGGGGGGTTGACCTTACTTTAGCTGCAATTTACTGTCCGCCACGTTTCGTAATAACATAAAAACAATTTAGCGACTTTTTATGACTCTAGGAGATAGGTTCATACCTGGAGGTGATTACAATGCGAAGCATACTCATTGGGGATCGAGGCTTATTAACCCGAAAGGTCGTCAGTTATATAACACGATCATAAGTACAAAAAATAGTTACGATTTTATCTCCCCAAGACAACCAACTTACTGGCTTACGGACTCAAGGAAATTACCTGACCTGATTGACTTTGCAGTCACTAAAAACGTAGATAGGAGTTTAGTATTTGCTGAAACCTGTGCTGACTTATCTTCTGATCATTCCTCAATAATCATTAAGTTGAATGAACAACCAATTGAAAGTGAGCATGTTGTTCGACTTACTACATCAAGAACTAACTGGCTTAAATATAAAAAAAATACATTAGCAGTCATATACAGACCAATCCGCAAATAGAGAGAGGAACTGACGTTGAAAATGAATTACTTGTATTTAACAGTATACTAGCAACAGCAGCAACTATAGCCACACCAGAGCAGAAAACAAAAGCAAAGGCATTGATAACTAATAGTGGAATAGAATTACTGGTCCGAAATAAGCGACGTTTGCGCCTGCCGATCTCCCGATGCAAAAATTCGTTTTAAGATGGCAGAAAACAAACTAAAAAAGGCATTAGTATACGAAGAAGAAAGAAATATCAAACATCTTATAACGTCTTTGACTCCCAACGTTTCTACTAAAAAATCTCTATGGAAAGCTAGCAAAAACCTTAAGCCGACAGTAAGCACTGAAGTACCGTTGAGAATGCGTAATGGTTCATGGGCAAGAACGGATGAAGAGAAGGCGTCTTGTTTCGCAGAGCACCTCAGCACAGTATTTCAACCAAATACTGCTACATATAGTGCACCTTTGTTACCGACCCATACTGCTCCTACATACACTGTTACTTGCGGAACATCTGTGTCTGAACTAAAGAACACTATTGCCGCCTTAAATCCAAAAAAATCTCCAGGAGACGATCATATCTCACCAAAAATGCTAAAAGAATTGCCAAGCATTGCTCTCGTTTTTCTTGCAAAGCTTTTCAGTGCCATTTTGATGCTAGGATATTATCCACAAATCTATAAAAAAGTCGCAGATAATTATGATAGCTAAACCAGGTAAAGACGCAACCCTGCCGTCATCATAGGTATAGACCAATCAGCCTGTTGTCTTGCCTATCAAACTTTTCGAAAAAGTGCTGCTATCAAAAATTACTCCTTTTCTCCATCAAAATGATATTATTCCTACACATCAATTTGGTTTTCGGGAAAAACACGGCACAATTGAACAAGTAAATCATATAACAAACGAAATAAGGAAAGCTTCCGAAATGCGAGAATATTGCTCGGCCGTTTTTCTTGATGTAGCGCAAGCATTTGACAGAGTGTGGTATGATGGCCTCATTCATAAAATTAAAAAATCATTACCTAACACGTTCCACAATATCCTTGAATCCTACTTATCCAACAGGCGATTCACAGTAAAAGTAAATGAACACATAACAGAAGAGTGTCCAATTACGGCAAGTGTGCCGCAGGGTAGTGTTCTTGGACCAATATTGTACATACTGTTTACCGCAGATATTCCTACAAGTGAAGAAGTAATTCGACATAAATGCCCCATTACAGCCATAAAAGTGTTACTGCAGCATTTTAAACAAATTGAAGAATGGCTAGCGAAATGGCGCATAAAAGTTAATGAAAACTAGTGCAAACACATAACTTTTAAATTAAGGCCAAAAACGTGCCCTACTGTTAAGCTCAACAATGTATCAATACCGCAAGCTGACGAAATTACATACCTCGGAATCCATTTGGACAGACGCTTAACCTGGAGGCGACACATTGCAGCTAAAAAGCTGCAGCTTAAACTCAAATCTGCCAGTTTCTTCTTCTTTATTGGCGTTAAATTTATATTGGCTTTTAAACAATCGATGAAAAGGTGACCTGTATCGATTATTTTCTTATGGTGAATATCTGGTCAATGATGGATTCACAAGACCTAAAGCCACACTGATAAAGTCCAATCAGTTTGTTGACGGTGGGCTTTAGGATCTTAATGCGATATTGAGGAGGCTTATCTCACGATAATGGGCGCAGACTGAGAGGCCCCCTTTTTGTGTTTCGGATTCCAATCGTGGGCATGCTTTCACCGGACCGTATTGTTCAAAGAAGCTGATACATGCACTTTATCAGTTTCTAGCCGCCATATTTGAAAAACATTGTCGGCAATCCGGGGCTGCCTCCGGATTAATTTATAAGCGAACTTCTTCATAGTCGATTAATGAAACAGCTGTTCGTTCATCATCGATTTCGGAATCGGGCTCGCCATCTTCTGGTGTTCCATTTTCACTGTCATACAGCAGGCTGGATAAGTGTTCCCTCCGTAAGATCTGTATACTACGGGCATCAGTCACTAAATTAACTCTCTGAGTCCTACAAGGATTTGTCTTGAAATTTTCTGCAAGTCGCCGTATCTTTTCATATAATTTTCGAGCATTACCTTTGTCGGCCAGCTTCTGAAGGTCTTCATACTCTTTATTTTTTTGTCTGCAAAAACGTCTGGCTTCTCCCTTCAGCTGTCAAAGCGGTTTATTCCACTTTGGCATGATTATCCTCATCGCACCAGCTATTTTTTTCGATCTTACCGAAAATATAGAAAATGGTTTCGCTTGCAGGTGTAAATAAGGAGTTTGAGTTGCCGTTCCAAGCTTCCCTTGCATCGAGTTGCTGATGAATGTTCTCAGGAGAGCAGGAGCGCAAGTCTACTGCGCAGAAACAAAAATTAATGTAAACTTGCCTACAATTGATTTCGAACCGTTAATATCGCTCTAGTTTACCTCTTTACTGCAAGGTATTCAACGAAAAGAAAATGAAAATGATGAAATGAATGGAGGTGACTGGTTGAATATTAGGATTTCAACATACGTTTCTTAACCCGTAGACCAATTTGTCTGAACACTACCGTGAATCAACTTGATTCCTTCAAAAATAATGTTGTCAAAACGTATTTTAAGCTTAGTCCATATTGTCTCTCTCCAGGTAACTATGATAGCTGTGAATGGGAAAAAGTTTTTCCTATGCTGCCTAAGTATTTCTGTCTCTGCCTAATCCAGATTCCCGTCATAGAAGAGACTTTGACTTTGTAGAAAATGCCTTCCGATGTACTATGGTTCATTCTGGGGCAAATTAAATCTACAACTTTACACGAAGTTGATGTCGATCGAATTTATTTTGAAATGGTATGGTACAGGCGGCAGAGAGGTGTCTGCCTTCTAACTTTTCGTGGCTCGGAAGCAATGAAGTATACACTGGTGATCCAAAATTTAATGGCAGAGTGAGAGACGGTGTTTCCCACGTAAATTCTTCGTTGGAGCTCTCATTGAAGCTACTAGATCGTTGAAGTGTGCTCCAGGCTATCATAGGAGCTGTTAAACACATTTGAAATATTACTCAGGAAGAGACCTCTTAATCTTCTGTGATAGTCTAGCAGCAATAAGTCCCTAAGTGCGATCACGACAAGCTGTAATGATAATGTAATCAGATATCTTAAATTAGGATAGGTGGTTCGAAAGGAGCCGTAAAGTCAAAGCAGCAAATATTTTTCTTGATATCACAATATCGTCAACCACCTCACATTCCTACCAACATAACTATAGTTTTGAAGGACTCAGTCTCAATATATACGTACTCAGCCGATTCGGCTTTGATAATATGACATTCTACTTGACCAGATCTTCTTCAAAGCCTTCCCAGGACGTGGAGTTAGCTTTAAACTATTGTGTGGTCTTTCGATACGAAATTGTGTTGATTCGCATGGTTACGAGTGGTAAAATACCTTTTATACTTACATTTCTTTGAAAAAATACAAATAGATAACGTATACGCAGTGTAGTACCAGTTTTACTAGAGATCCACAGCTTATTTTTAGAAGTTGAAAGTAGATGCAGGCGTTGAATTAATATATATATATTTTTAATAATTTTTAATTATTCAATAATTCGTGCGGTTTTTTTTCGAAAATTAAAACTTTATTGTGCAAGTTCTTCTTGCGTCTGGCATGCATCTGCGTCGATCAATGTCTCCAATTCTTCGTCTTGAAATTTTTTTGCCACTTTTAAATCGTGCAAACCACTTTTGGCACGTTCGTTCGGCTAAAGCATGGCCACCATAAACGTCCAGTAAAATACGATGGCTTTCGGTAGCACTTTTCTTCACGTTAAAGTAATGAAGAAAAACTCCCCGCAAATACACTTTATCTGGTACAAATTTCGACATTTTTAAATGAATGAATCAAATTGTTGTTCACGCTAAAACAAATGACATCTACTGAAAAAGACGGGAAATGACAGTACCTCTCTTAGAAAACCGCATTAATTAATGCATACACCCAATACTAGTTTATTTCTTTTTACTGTATATACGTATAGCTGTGCATAACGTCAACAATTGGTAGCTGTCGTAAATATTTCATTATTTTTTCTGATCTAATTGAAGTATATTTGTTTTCTATTGTATATTCATACACGCACATACACATTTATACAATAAAAATAGATTTAGAATATTAACAATATAATTAAAATAAAAAATATATATATAATATATATAATTAGCGCTTTGTAACCGCTTAAGCGATTTTCAGCCGAGCTCCTCCTCCGATTTGTGGTTTTGCGTCTTGATGTTTTTCCAACAAATGGAGGGACCGACAGTTTATACTAAGCCGCCTCCGAACGGCTGATGGTTTTTTTTACGAGGAGCCTTTATTTCATGTCCGAAATACACTCGGAGGGGTGGACATTGTATATAATCAATTTAAATTACTACTTACCTACACGTATATGTATATATATGTATATATATTTTTATAAATACTCTTAATAACGATCTTCTTTTACCCAAAAAAAAAAAATTATAGAAGTAGCAAATTGCCAGAAAACAATAATTATTTTGTTTTGCAAACAGCAAAATTTAAATAAAAACTACTGTATGTAGTGTTACGTGTCGCATCATATCATACTATACGGTGCTGAAAACGTGTTTATTCGCGCTAAACGTTTGTCTTTGACAGTTTTTCGATTGATTGACCCAGTACGTTGTGAGCGCTCGTCAAAGATTGACACCAGTAAAGAGAAAATTCGGTTAATTTAGTTTATGTAAACGAACGTGTAGCACAAAAGTGGTTTGCTAGGTTCCGTTCCGGTAATTTCGATGTCAAAGGTGCACCACGCGTCGAAAGGCCTGTCGTCGAAAATTGCGATAAAATCATGGAAATAGTGGAAACACACCGTCACGTGAGCACTTATTTAATTGTTGAGGAACTAAAGATAAGCCAGAAAACCGTTTGGAACCATTTGCATAAAAAAAAAACCGAACGAACTTTTTACTTTACCAATATATACAGTTAGTAATGCAAAATTTTTAAAATTTATTTTTTAAATAACGATTATTTTCATTATCGAAATAAAATATTTAAGTTTTCGCGTAATTGTGGTTGCGATTAAAATAGTCTTTTTCATATTCCCAAAAATGCATGATGAACGGTGACATTAAAGTTGAAACCCACAGCGACCATTACCTCCATGCGGTGGAACCACCTAATATCTATGAACTGGTGATTTGTCACCTGTTGCAGTACGTCTTGGTAATTAAATATTGTCATTACTTTAATCTTGTCACTCCTGATCAACGACTATTTGTCGCTGTTTTTTGGACAAACATCCTTAGTTAGTTCTTCTTCCTCCTTTTCGCCGAGCTCATAAAGATACATCTAATTCTAGTGGCTGTCACAGACAAGGTCAACAATGAAAAGAGATGATAACTTCTTATATTTTCTGTATGTGTGTAGGCTTGCCGGAATGAATGCCAAGTTTGTCTATACTTGTGACGTCCGTTTTTCCAAAAGACCTCGGCAATGTTCGTAGAGCTTCATTTAGAGATCTTCGGCTCTTGATCATTGATGCCAGTCTGGTAATTATAGTCCCTCTTACAAATATTGTTGAGCACCAATAGATACTTCTAAACCTAGTTTAAAGTAATAACTCGTGGAACGGCACGCAAAAAATAAGATTTGATTGATGAAGGACGTAAATGACGTAAATTGAAAAAAGTGTTCTTTAAAACATTACATATGAAGCATTCTAATAAGTGAGGCATAAGCGAAACGAATGGAGCTGGAGAGACTTAAACCTTATCTTACGAAACT
The DNA here is from genome assembly GCA_037013455.1 of Ceratitis rosa. Taxonomy (NCBI): domain Eukaryota; kingdom Metazoa; phylum Arthropoda; class Insecta; order Diptera; family Tephritidae; genus Ceratitis; species Ceratitis rosa. The sequence continues at coordinate 8,684,250 of JAWMAG010000005.1, read as the reverse complement.
TCAAAACTTGATTTATTTTAACAGACTTCTAGTTACATAGAGTGTTTTTTTAAGACATGTGGTTTTCAAGAAGATAAAAATTCATCCAATTTAATGTTAATGAATATAGATTTATTGTACAGATAGAGGTTTCCATTATATTTTAAAAGTTACTTAGGACAAGTAAGCGCCGTGGATAGATCTAATAAACTCCAGTCGACAGGCTCAACTTTCGACCACTTTTTGCCCAGCTGTCGCGATGTAAGCAATATGCGATAAATATTCTCTTTCAAGGCGTTAGTCGTCTCCGGCTTATCTACCACAAAAAATACTCCAGCGATGTTAAATCGCACGATCTTGGAGGCCACGCTACAGGCCCATGAGGTGATATAATGTGCACACCAAAAGTTTCTTTCACTAAATCGTCCACATCAAAACTAACAGATTTCAGAAAAACATTTATATATGTTGGCGCTTGAACTACTTTGTGTAAACCGAGCTTATTGTAATTACTTATGGTCAAGTTTGGCAGCACTTATTGTCAGCTGTCATCAATCCGCTTTTTTACCCGTTTTTTTATCCGCTATCGCAAATAAACCTTCGAGCCGGATTTCGCGATATTTCTACAATTATATTCACTCCGCATTGATTTCCAGTTAAATAAAAATTCTCCGCAATACAATATGTTCTCGCTTAAAGCTCGCGACTCCGCGTTAAAAGCAATCAAACGCTATTTGTGTTCAAGTAAAGGTGAGGCGCTCTCGGTCGACGTGGAAATTGTGTCCAACTATTTACAATTGTTGGAGGAGCAATGGGCTCGATTCTGTGGTGCCCAACAAGAAGTGGAGCTGTCATGTGGTTAAGATAACCTCGAAATGGAAGAGGCTTGACGAATTCAAGGTGAGAAGTGGTACACCATCGCTAAGGCAAATTTCAAATGCCTTATAACTCCGCCTACAACTACGTCAGCGTCTATGCCGCTTCCAAAACTACAATTGCCAATATTTAGTGGAGATCCGACAGAATAGCTCACATTTCATGACGCATTCTGTTCGCTCGTCAATGCCAATGCAAGTCTGTCGGACGGACAGAAACTCCAATATCTTCGCAATTGCCTAAAAGGGGAAGCATTAGAGTTGGTGAGTAGTTTAGCGGTGAGTGACAAAAACTACGGTGAGGCCTGGTAACTGCTGACTTCACGTTACAAGGTAATGCGTACCATAGTAGACAGTCATATAAAAGCTTTAATGTATATTGAAAGGGTGACAAAGGACTCCGCCAAGTCCATCAAGCACGTGCTTAACCTAACCTTGCAGCATGTGGGTGCGCTACGTGCACTTGAGCGGCCGGTTGAGTGTTGGGATGACTGGTTCATTCACTTGACAGTTTCCAAATTAGCTTATGAGACTCGCAATCAATGGGAATTATCTCTGGTTGATGATAATTTGCCGGCATTTTCCATGCTTCACGATTTTCTCGAAACTCGCGCTCGTTCTTTGGAGATGGTGCCTATAGCCTTCAACAACACAAAACCAACGGTCAAAAATGTATTGCATACTACGCATAACCAGTCTAATTCAGAAAGTAATGGGTCCCTTGATGGTGTTAAAGCTTCAGCGTGCACACACTGTAAAGGTGGGCACAAAATATACAGCTGTTTGAAATTCGGACAGCTTGACGCAGGAGCCAAGCTAGCAGCCATCAAGGAAGAAGGTGCCTGCATTAACTGCCTCAGCAAAGGGCACGTCTTTGTGAAATGTTGCAGTTTATCATCGTGTCGCATATTGCAACGCCGTCATCACACGCTTTTACACGGTAGTCTCAACAGTCAACTTAACGAACCCGCTAATATATCTTCATACTATGTCGATTCTGAACGTGTGATTTTACTCGCAACCGCTGAAGTATTACTGAAAGATTACGCCGGCCGCTGGCAACTCGCTCGTGCTCTTCTTGACAACGGTTCGCATGCTTCCTTCATCACTAAAGCTTGCGTACAACGTCTCCACCTTCCGAGAATCTCATCGTCAATTCGTGTCACAGGTATTGGGTCGAGTGAAGGAGGTCACACAAAAGGAGAAGTCAAGGTATGCGATCTCCGCGGTCTTTAGATTCAACATTTCAAGTGAGTACACTGATTTTATCTAAAATTACTAACGATCTTCCGCCTACCGCTCGAACTAATACGCACTGGCCACATATTCGTAATTTACCGCTGGCTGATCAAAACTTTTCCAAGTCCGGACCGATAGATGTCTTGATCGGTATGGACGAAATGGAGAAAGTTTTACTAAATGGTCTGAGAAAGGGTCAAAATGGCACGCCGATGGCTCAAAACACCACGCTCGGTAGGGTATTGTTTGGAAACACTAATCCATCAAAACGACAACCTTCTGTTTCAGTTCGTGCATTACTACTCACGTCGATTATCAACACATAGTATGGCGGGAGCATGCATCAGAGCCTACACGTATATGTGATTATCGCCTTTTAAGGGTCACATATGGAGTAGCGTCCGCCTCACATCTCGCCGTGAAATCCCTACATCGTGCAACGCAGCAGGTGGGTGGTGTTAACCATAATATCGAAAAGGTGGTCACATCAGATTTCTATATGGACGATTTGCTGACCGGTTCAGAATCCCTACAAGAGCTAATTACCATGCAACGAGACATCTCACACGTGCTATCTCAGAGTGGTTTCGAGCTCCGAAAGTGGAGACCATTAAGAGAACAGATACGAAGAGAATTTTCCTCTCCAATTCCAGCAAGATTTTCGGCCCGTTTGGACTCATCGCCCCCTGCACTATTCGCTCGAAAATATGGTTGCAGATGATTTGGCGCTCGAATGTGAATTGGGACGAATACCGCTAATGAGTGGAGTTTGCTAACTAGATTTCATTCGTACAGCAAACTCAAACGAATTACCGCATATGTGATTCGTTTCATTAATAACTTACGCTTATCTTCTCGGCAACATAATGGAACAACGCGACTAGTGGGGCATTTAACCACAGATGAAATCCAGGAGGCTGAGGTTAAATTGGTAAGGTATTCTCAAACTAATGCCTTTGCACAAGAAATTTCTAATTGCAGATTAAGTAAGCCTGTACCTATGCGCAGTAGTCTCGTTCGTCTTCAACCGTTCCTGGATGCCGAAGGTATTCTCGGAGTTGATGGTCGCATCAAGAACGCTCCAATGATGTTAGACACCCGATGATATTGCCGAAAAGATCGTCCCTCGCAAGATTAATCGCCGCTGAAATCCACATTACCATGTTACACGCTGGTCCTCAAATATCTGGGTTCCTGGTATTCGAAACCTCGTCCGAGGAAGTTATCGTCACTGCGTTTGATGTAAACGACTGAATCGAAACTCTCAACAACAACAAATGTCCGATCTACCACGGAGTCGTGTTACAAGTACACGATGCTTTTTACATAGTGCGGTCGACTTTGCTGGCTGTAAAACCTGACATGGTAGCTTCTACCCTTCTATTAAATGATCTAAAACAAATCGGACGTGTAATTTTATTTATCCGCATCAATCCGCTTTTTCACCCGCTTTTTTATTCGCTATCGCAAATAAACGCTAACAATATATGTATTTGCGATTTTCAAAAATGTTCATGACACAATATCGAAAAAACAATACTAAAATATCTAAAACTATTTTTTAATAATTTAGTGAGAAAAATTAAAAAAAATGCAAATGTTCCGACTCCAAGTAGACTAAAAAGCACTTCACTACACAGCACATCTATTCTTCCACGTTGGTCCAAGTCTCACATATGTAACGACCAAAGCGTCGTCACTTCCAAGCAAAAGTTCAATCGCATAAAATTTCTTTATACACTTATGTAGTTAGGCAATAATTTAGAGTTTTTAATAAAAATTATAATAATTCACAAACAAATTAGTCATTTTAGCAGCCACAATTTGACATACAAACAGTTTAATCAATTTACTTCACTACTCTTTTCCGCAGATGATAACACTATTTTTTCGGAATTATTGCGTTTTTCCACACCTTACTATATCCTACTTCAAGTAGATCACGAAAGTTTTATTTAGTAAAAAGTATAAATCTTATTTACATACATACAACCATTGCAGGTCGATCTCACAGCTGGTGTTCTTGGCGAACCTTCGAAAGTTAGTTTTTTGTCCAGCATTTTAAGTATTTTAAATTTTTTCCTTTGCAACTTCTCCAAAAAAGAGAAGCGCTAGCAGTTTGTTGCATTCGTTAAAGAGTTTTGGATGCGTTACATGCTTACACGACTTGCTCATTTTAACGGGCATATTTATACATACACGTAGACATTATAAACATAACAAAGATATTCGAACATTTCATGTTTTTAGTGATTGAATTTCGGAAAATTTTGAATTTTTTTCTGTGTTAATTTTTATTTATTTATTTATTTTTGTTTTATTTTTTTATCGGACTTATTCTGTAGCGATTTTTATATTTAAAAAAATGTATATTATGCATTTAAGCTTACCAGTTTACAAGCAAAAGTTGGGAGCTACTTTTGGTTTTCCTGCGTGATCCTTACATTTTGGGTGTACTGAATCGTAGATCAACATGATTTCGTACAACGAAGGTATTTTTAACACTAAACTTACCGAGACTTCATATATTCATATTCCAGCGGATCATTTACGACTATATCTGTCAACAAAAAAAATTAATCAATTACACTAATTTGATACAAAAGTGAAATATTTTCTTTTTATAAATATTGCAAATATTGCAAGCTACTGGGTTCTCGAAGATATATTTTCCACAAACATATTTCTTACATTTGAAAAAGATTTTCGTAGGTTTTTTTTAGCGAATACCTATTTGGAACCTTTTACGCTTTTGTACGCGAGAATTTAATCCTGAAATTGTTGATATTTTCTTGGTGTTTCCTTCTTATTTGGCATTAGAGCTCACAACCTCCCTAAAAGTATTATACCTAAATTTAACTCGATCAGGTGTTGAGCCTGATTTTTTTGCCAAATTGTATCATCGAACGAAAGTTAAGTACACCAGACTCCTATATCAATTTCACTTTCTGAACTCGATAATAATTTTTTTCCTCTTCATGAAGAGCGACCCATTCCGGAGCTCTCTACTTTTATTAGAAAAAAACACAGAAAATGCAAATCTAATGGGGAATGTTTATCTTCATTCAAAATGATATACTTTAGCATTTATTTTTTGAGATGGTCCATCCGTTGAGCCCAGTTTTCGATGACTCATTTGGGCATTTCCACTGGTAACTGGCGAATGACACACGTGCTGTTTTTCTGCAAGGCCTGAACCGAAGCGGAATTGTCCGCATAGACTTGAGACTTTACATATCCCCACAGAAAAAAGTCTGACCGTGTGGTATTACATGATCTTGGTGGCCAATCGCCCGGCCAAAACGTGAAATTATCTGCTCACCAAAGTGTTTTAACAATAAATCCATTGATTCATGCGATGTGGCGCCAGGCATCAAATAGTGATGGTAATTTTCTCCTCGCCATAATTTTTGAAGAAATATAGAGCGCTGATTCCACCAGCTCACAAACCACACCAAACCGTTGTTCTTTCCGGATGAAATAGCAGGTTTTGAATCTCTTCAGGTTGCCCTTCGTCCCAAATGCTTGTTTACATACCCATTGAGCCAGAAATGGGCCTCATCGCTAAATAAAATTTGGTTCGTTTACACTCTCAGCTACTGCCGCCAAATTTTTTGTTCACTGCGTGCTGGACATGGTCTATTTGGTCGAATATTATCTAATAATAAGTGCTGAATCTCAAGATGAGTGATAGTGTTGCGAATAGTACGCTCAGTAGGCCGATTATGTTGACCATAAGTTGAGCGAGCGAAGTACATTCTTTACAGAAAGTGAATTTTCGTAATAAAGTTGAACGATTTGTAAACGTTGTTCAGGCGTAAGTCTTTCCATGATGAAATGCCAAACAATACTGAACAAAAAATAAAAAAAAAAATACAGCTTGGCACGACTCACGGGATAACAATATGTATAACGCAATGGCAAAAATGTCCGATGCAACCGTTTGTGAAATACAAGTGAAGACTACTTTGTTAATCTTTCTATGGGTCAAATGACCCCTTGCAGTAGTTAGGGCAAGTTAGATACATTTCTGGGTAAAAAAATAGCAAGTGAGAAGTAGATCTTGAAAAATAAATAAAATCTCGGTAGGTTTAGTGTTAAAAAATTAATATTGGTTAAAGCATATTTTTATTAAAAATAATTATATCTTAGTAAAGTCGTTCACTTCACACTTGACTTACATTTCCTAAATTTTTTTTTAAACTAGTGGAGATGGGAACCTAAAGTTCAACTTAAAGCTTGAAATGCTTTTAAAATTCTTTTGATGATTTTCGTTTTAAAAGCTATCCACTCTTCGCCCTGAAGACTATCATAACCATGAATTGTGTTTGAGCTATAGGCCGCCCAATATTTGATTCAACTAAAATAATTCATTTCACTTTTGTTTCTAAGAAGCCTAGTCATTGATATTATGTATTTGAAAAATTTCCATCTCTTCGATGGGTTGATGCTGATGATGCCAGCGTTATATAAAGCGGTATTAGAAGCGTCTTAAAATTAGGCACAAAAGTTTTATACAGAACATTTTTATTTCTAACACTTGTTCATTCCTCATTACTCGAAAATTTTCAAGCACTTGCGTGAACAATTCGATCATTTTTTTGTTTACTTTTTATTGGAACTAGTTTCCATAATATTAATGTAAAGTGAAAAACTCATTGAAATGCTAAAGAAAATTTGACAAGCACAATTGAAAATTTAAAAATTTCAAACAAACAATTCGAGCAATGAACGAGCAATGAAAGAGTATCGATCGAGTATCGAGCTGTTCGCACTGCTGGATACCCGAGTATCTACGTAGTCTCTACCATCTCATATACTCGTACAAGAAAAGCAAAGACTACGGTATGGCCGAATTGTTAATTATTTATTTCATGAATAGCTCTTTTACTATTTTGTTCTTTTAACTTCTTTAACAAAGTGTCTTGAAATATTTTCCCTAATTTTCGTAATCAAAATCTACGTGTATTTTCTTGCAAAGTTTTAACAGTTCTGACTAAACTCCAAATTAATATCTGCTATTAACGATTTTTTTATGTATTTTATTTTATTTTAATTTTTTTTTTTGTTTTTGAGAATGTGTTGCAAATTTCTCGAAAAATATTTTCCTTATACGAACAGTCACAGTTTTCGTTCCCACACTCCTCCGAAACGGCTTGCCGATTCCCATGAAATTTTGTAAACGTATTGAGTAGGTCTGAGAATCGGCCAACATTTATTTTTCATCCCCCTAAAAGTTAGGGGTAGTCCACCCTTAAATTTTAATTTTTTATTTTTTAAACAAAATTGTTAGTTTCCATTTTTTTATGATACAACATACAAAAATACATACCATCCTAAATTTTCACCCTTCTACGATCAACCCTTATTTTTTAATAGCCATTTTAGTAATTTAATCATTTTTCATCTCCGGTCGAAAACTGATCAAACGTCGTTTAATTAGTTATCCCCGCCAGATGTCTACAGGTGTCACTTCTGACCCAGTAAACAGCATGGAGTGGGGATGAGAACGAAGCCGGTTTCCTTTCTCTCTCACTCCCTACACAGTAGTCGGCCATTATTATTGTTTATGTATCAAGTGTAGTACAATATATCGTTGGAAAGGTGACAGTCCGAACTGTAAATCAAGCATAAAATAACTTCATTTTGATTTGAGTTGCTTAGTGAAAAGACGCATGGAAGATGAACAACGAAAAAGATCATATGCGTCATATTATGTTATACGAATTCCGCAAAGGAAAAACAGTGGGCGCTGCAACTAAAGATATTCGCGAAGTTTATTTGGACCGTGCTCCAGCACTCCGCACAGTAAAGAAATGGTTCGCGAAATTTCGTTCTGGAGATTTTAACCTCGAAGATCAACCTCGCAGTGGACGGCCTTCTGAGCTTGATGACGATGTTCTAAGGACTTTAGTTGCGAATAACTCACGTATTTCGACGGAAGAGGTTGCCAGTGAATTGAACGTCAACAAATCAACTGCGTTTCGTCGTTTAAAAAAGGTTGGGTACACTTTGAAGCTCGATACATGGGTGCCACATCAGTTGAGTGAAAAGAACAAAGTGGACCGTATGTCAACAGCAATTTCTTTGCTTCGACGGATCAAAAACGAACCTTTTTTGGATCGGCTCGTGACTGGTGATGAAAAATGGGTCCTGTACAACAATGTTCAATGCAAAAGAACATGGAAACAGACACACGAAGGGGCGGAACCGATGTCGAAAGGTGGATTGCATCCGATGAAGGTACTGCTGTGCATTTGGTGGGATATCCGAGGCGTGATCTATTTTGAGCTCTTGCCAGCTGGAGAAACGATCACTGCCAACAAGTATTGTCAGCAATTGGTCGAATTGAAGAAAGCAATTGATGAAAAACGTCCGATTTTGGCCAATCGCAAAGGAGTTCTTTTCCATCATGACAACGCCAGGCCACATGTTGCAAAACCGACCCTGGCCAAACTGAAGGAGATGAATTGGGAAATCATGCCGCATCCCCCATATTCACCCGACATTGCACCTTCTGATTATCATTTGTTTCGATCGCTGCAGAACAATTTGAATGGAAAAAAATTTAAAAATGTGGAAGACGTCAAAAACCACCTTGACACCTTTTTCAACGAGAAACCGCGCGATTTCTATGAATCAGGCATCCGTAAATTGGTTGAACGTTGGGAGTGGATTGCCGAACATGATGGCGAATACATAATTGATTAATAAAAGCGCTTTCTTCAAAAAATTTCAATTTTAGTTTGCACTTGAAATCGGGCATGAACTTATGCACTCATCCAATAGTAACGTTGACAATTATTATTTTGCTATCTCAGTGTAACTCTCATATTAACTATTAATCATTCCTATTTTATCAATAATAATGAAATTATCAATTTTGAGTGTATTTTGCACGATTAGTTAATCAAGTGATTTTTATAACTTCAAAAGAACTCAACACGTGGCACGAGCTTCCAATAACAACGGCTTTTGTGTTATAAGTATGCTTTTTTTTATTTATATCGAAATTGTTGTTGATCTTATAAAAATGTAATTTTAATTTAATTTTATTAAAAAAAAATGTAATTGAACAATTAAGATTTTCATAGTTTCCAAAAATTTTAATCAATCATTATGAATCTTTATTTTGAAATGTCGATGGAAATATTGGTTGTATGAAAAAATTATAAGAGACAATGTTTTGTATAATTTAATTTTTTACTTTTGCTTTGAAAAAATTTTCCATAAAACTTTTAATTTTGTTATAATTTCATAAATTCAAACTAATCATTTCAAAACTGCGGCAGAAATCCTGGCCCTAATTATACTTTTAACATTTTTCATCGTTAAGTAATTTCATTAATTCTATTTATGTGTGTTTTGTACAGTGAGCAATGCCAACAAAACGCAAAGGGGCTGATTTGAGCCGTAATACAAGTAAATCTCGAAACTTGCGAAATAGAAGATCCGAAAGAACCGAAGAACAAATCCACCAACAAAATACTGATGCACGTGTCAGAATGGCGCAATTGCATCAAAAAGAGCCAGAAGATACACGAGCTGAACGCAATGAAATCAGAAGATTAGAACAACGACAATCACGCCGTTTCACAGTCAATAGACGCAGAACAAAAGATTCATTCCTGCGTCTAGCATTCCAGTATGAGGCCGATATTACACCACCTGAACCATTGAACGGCTTACTTATCGACACGGATCCAGATTCTAACGTGTTCCTGAAGTCAATTCGAACATTCAATTTATGCTTTCAAATGACATCATTCGGAGCAACAGAAATAGTTCGAAATACTAAAGTAAATGGTCAACAATACAATTCTACATTCAAAATCAGAGGCCAAGCTTATCATAAAATGGGCTCACTGCTGCCAATGCCAAACGAATCACATAAATTCTTACAAATCTACTTTATGGGCGGCGAGGATTCCGGAAGCGCACTTGCCAATCACGTGAATGCACGTTGTGATTATCATAACATTGATTTATTTTATGCCAGACGCATCGTCAGCGAGCTAGATGCTCTATTGAACGAACACAACGAATTGTTGAAAATATTCAAATCGCATACTCGTATGCACCAATTACAAAGCGATAATCACGTCATCGTCATTAATCCTGATAAAACACCAGCTGGAGAGCATATTCGTAGATTCAATACACCCGTTGTTGATGATGTTGCTGGAATCATGGTTAGCGATTGTACAGCTGCACGAGAAATTGTGATTCGTAGAAGAAATAATAATATTCAGTTCATTGCTGACACACATCGTTCATATGACGCTCTCCAATATCCGCTAATATTCTGGAAGGGACAAGACGGATATTGCATAAACATAAAACAACGAGGTCCCGTATCAGGTACTTCATTGATTAGCTAAAAGGATTATTATGCGTACCGATTAATGATTAGACGTGGCCTGGACAACGTCATTCTACGATGTCGTGAGCTTTGTCAACAAATCATGGTCGACATGTACGCGAAGATTTAGAGCGAACGACTACGATACTTGCGCTATAATCAACTAAAGCTTCGCCCGGAAGAGTACAGAGGCCAGAGATTGCATCTTTGCTACTGCCTGGCCAAAATGCAATACATCGCCGTGACATTACAGCACGTGTGTTCAGACAAAAGTTGAAGTCTTTAATAAGTTTCATTACTAAATTACATGTATTCGGTCCCACACGTTGCTGGCTGTATTCGGTTGAGTGGCAAAAATTGTTTGATAAGGCTCCCATTCATCTCTAATAAATATTATGCATGAATAATGCTAATGTGGTATTGCGAAATACCGACGGCAAATCAACACTTTTTGAAGGCAAATATTAATAAACGCTATCAGGTAATAAACCTCTATATAAATAAATAAATCTATTCTCATAATTTATTAAATATTTGTTAAATAGTATTTTCGTTTATTTCATAACAATAGTACAAAGATTGGTTATCTATCGTTAACATACAACAATGTTATTTCGAGACGGTAAATTACATTTCTGAGCATATTCACTGTTGCCACGCTCATCAATGTTATGAGCCCAAAATTGAATTCTGTTAAATTCCCTTCCAGCAACTTGGCATCTTTTGACAGTTTACACGCTGGTCCGCAATTGAACCTTCCAGAGAACTTATAGCCTATTTCCACCAAGCACTTCACTGCATTTAAGGCCTCTGTTAAGTGAATGAAATGTCAAACGTTTCCACCGAAACTGAGTTAACTCAAATAGCTGATTTTTGTTTACATTTGCAGTTTGCTCGGCCGAAAAATCCCTTAACCGGTTACAAAGCGCACATTATATATACATAAATATTTGTTTTGCGCCAATTATATATACATACATAATTATTTGTTTTGCGCATGCGCTGATAGTTACCAGAGTCGCGTATATTTTTATGTTGAGGGGATCGTTTTCTATTCCACAATTGCTTTTTGTTTGTTCTTTATTTTTATTTTATTTCATTTTTTAAAGAGGAGAAGCATTCTCTTCGCCAATTACTTAATATATTTTTTTATGTCAATATTAATGCAAAAAGTAACTTTTGCAGAAAAAATTTCAGCATGCAAAATAAAAGTCTGTCCCCTCATTAAATCCGAAAATACACGACTCTGGTAACAAGTATACCGAAACGTCCGAAATGTTTACCTACATTAGTAGTGAGAGCATCGACTGTTAACATAACATTTTCTGTTAAAGTACCGAAAGTGAGTTAACTCACTTTGAAAATTGAGTTAACACACTTTTATACAACAACAAACACATGGGAATTTCGCATTTAAATGCGATGTTTAAATGCATTCAAGCTAAACTGCAGTGAACGTCCGGTGGAAATAGGCTATTAAATACAACGAGAAGGCCCAGGGCGTGCCGATTGTCATTTTGTTCCGCTTTGCAGTCAACGCCAGATTTCTATGAGTGCATTTCACCCCAGATATCGATGAGCGCTGTTCACCACAACTTAACAGAGAACTAGCAGAATTTTGCTCAAAATAGTAGAATGAGTACAATAATGAGAATTTTCATGCAAAATAATTGTAAAATTGATAAAAACCTATTCAAGATAAATGTAAACATGTAGATAAGTATTATCAGAAATTTCTGTGTTCAATTTCTGTTTATTTGCTTTTAATAATTTGCAAATTAAAACGTTTTTGTAATTTATTATTTTATTTTTATTTACTTACATATTTCTCATTTTTACTAATAATTTTTTAAAGATAAAATTCCCGAACATACAAGCAAACTGGTCAAAAGCTGCCAGGACTTGGTGGATTCTATGCCTCGCAGATGCCAGGTCGTAATAAAAAATAATGGGTACACCACTAAGTATTGGATGAGTGCATAAGTTCGTGCCCGATTCCGCTGGATGCCGTACGAATCGTTTGAGAGTGGCGCTCGTGAAAGAAATATATACATATTATATATCGTTGGAAAGGTGACAGTCCGAACTGTAAATCAAGCATAAAATAACTTCATTTTGATTTGAGTTGCTTAGTGAAAAGACGCATGGAAGATGAACAACGAAAAAGATCATATGCGTCATATTATGTTATACGAATTCCGCAAAGGAAAAACAGTGGGCGCTGCAACTAAAGATATTCGCGAAGTTTATTTGGACCGTGCTCCAGCACTCCGCACAGTAAAGAAATGGTTCGCGAAATTTCGTTCTGGAGATTTTAACCTCGAAGATCAACCTCGCAGTGGACGGCCTTCTGAGCTTGATGACGATGTTCTAAGGACTTTAGTTGCGAATAACTCACGTATTTCGACGGAATAGGTTGCCAGTGAATTGAACGTCAACAAATCAACTGCGTTTCGTCGTTTAAAAAAGGTTGGGTACACTTTGAAGCTCGATACATGGGTGCCACATCAGTTGAGTGAAAAGAACAAAGTGGACCGTATGTCAACAGCAATTTCTTTGCTTCGACGGATCAAAAACGAACCTTTTTTGGATCGGCTCGTGACTGGTGATGAAAAATCCGATGAAGGTACTGCTGTGCATTTGGTGGGATATCCGAGGCGTGATCTATTTTGAGCTCTTGCCAGCTGGAGAAACGATCACTGCCAACAAGTATTGTCAGCAATTGGTCGAATTGAAGAAAGCAATTGATGAAAAACGTCCGATTTTGGCCAATCGCAAAGGAGTTCTTTTCCATCATGACAACGCCAGGCCACATGTTGCAAAACCGACCCTGGCCAAACTGAAGGAGATGAATTGGGAAATCATGCCGCATCCCCCATTTTCACCCGACATTGCACCTTCTGATTATCATTTGTTTCGATCGCTGCAGAACAATTTGAATGGAAAAAAATTTAAAAATGTGGAAGACGTCAAAAACCACCTTGACACCTTTTTCAACGAGAAACCGCGCGATTTCTATGAATCAGGCATCCGTAAATTGGTTGAACGTTGGGAGTGGATTGCCGAACATGATGGCGAATACATAATTGATTAATAAAAGTGCTTTCTTCAAAAAATTTCAATTTTAGTTTGCACTTGAAATCGGGCACGAACTTATGCACTCATCCAATACTAGCCCAAGCAAACAAATTAAAATAGTTTTTTGGAGTTCAACAATGTTTTTTTCAACTAATTCCACTGTTTTCATTACTCACTGCTATTTTTATGAACAGCTGTAAACAGCACTTTTTTGTTTAAATTAATAATGTAAAAAAAATTAACAACATTTTGAATAATAAATTGATATGTTTTGTTTAAAATAATCACAAAGTTAAAACAAAATTAAATTTGTGAATATTCATTTACTTTTTGATATATAAAATTAAGCTTAAAGTTGCAGCTCATGAGCACTGCTATTTTTATAAACACAGGTGTATGTACATATGAATGTATTTAAAGATTTATAGGTTAATAAAATTATTAATCAAACATCTCATTAATTTGTAACAAATACAATTCATGAATAAATAAGCCTAATAAAAAAATGCTATTGCGAAATCGTCCCTTTATGAGGACATACATTCAACATTTACTATTAGATAATACAAAAATTTGAAAAAGTTGTAAAATACATTATTGAAATATACCCTTTCACCCTTATTCCAAAAAATGTATTAATATTTTGAAAATAATATTTTCGTTGTTTGTGATAACAAGCCTACAAAAATTCGTTATCTGAATTTAACATAAGCAAAGTTAGTTGGAGACAGAGCACTACATTTCTGAGCATATTTATTTATACTACGCTCAGTAATGTTATGCATCAATAGTTTACACGCTGGTCCGCAATTGAACCTTCTCGTTGTATTTACGTTCTCTGCTGGGAAGACGCAGCTTTTATTTATCTATTTCTTTTATATATTTTTACATTTTATTAAACATCAACTCTACCCTTTCCAAAGTGTAATCTAATTACATATCTCGTCCTTTTCACTATCATCAGAGTGAATATCAGCGGCTTCTTCAATACTCTCTAATATTTCTTGCATTAATTCAACTTTATCTGCAAACTCCATTATCTGAAATATTTATTAATAATTGGATACATATCCACAAAGGCATATATGTTTGGATGCATATATGACATATATGTAAATATTGTAGTAAAAACCCCCAATTTCAATTTCCAAATTTACGGCATTTATTCGTTTGAAATTTTAGACAGCTACAATCAATTCAAAGTGAGAAACAAAATAAAAGGGAATGCAAAAATCTACAGAGACGAATAGAAACACAAAACGTGTCGAACGAGCACAGCGACACGGTGCGCTGCTCCCTTCGTCGTCACCATCTCCCCTACAAACGAGTGTTTCGTCGACAAAAAGTATCCCCGTGTATACTCAGACTTATAGCATATTTCCACCAAGGACTTAAATGCATTTAAGGCCTTAGTTAAGTGAATGAAATGTCAAACGTTTGCACCGAAAGTGAGTTAACTCAAACAGCTGATTTTTGTTTACATTTGCAGTTTGCAAAATTTGTCACAAGTATTAAAATCATGAATTCAAGAGACCGCATTCATTTTATTTTGCTATTTATACAATATTATGATTTGCAAGTGCAGATTATTGCTGCACGGACAAACGCTGCTGAAAGGAAAATGCTTTTTTGCATGCTTACAACTTTGCCAACAATGCCAGTGACTTCGATCCCCGATTGCGTTAACTCCACCGCCATTTCTTTGTATACATGAGAGTTTTTTCGGCAACCTCTCAATTCCTGAGCTCTTCCTTCCCAGCAATCCAGGAAACTTTGCTTCTCCGTAAGGTTCCACTTGCGTCGTTTTGTTTCCATTTTCAGTTTAGTTTATTTTTTTCAGTAATTATTTATTTTGTTTTTCTAGAAAACTACAATTGGACGAGTAGCTCGGCCGAAAAATCGCTTAACCGGTTACAAAGCGCCAATTATATATACATAATTATTTGTTTTGCGCAATCAGCTGATAGTTGCCAGAGTCGCGTATATTTTTATGTTGAGGGGATCGTTTTCTATTCCACAATTGCTTTTTGTTTATTTTTTATTTTTATTTTATTTTATTTTTTTAAAAAGGAGAAGCATTAACTTCGCCAATTACTTAATATATATATGTTTTTATGTTAATATTAATGCAAAAAAGTAACTTTTGCAGAAAAAAATTCACCATGCAAAATAAAAATCTGGCCCCTCATTAAACCCGAAAATACACGACTCTGGCAAGAAATATACCGAAACTTCCGAAATGTTTACATTAGTAGTGACAGCATCAACTGTTAACATAACATTTTCTGTTAAATTACCGAAAGCCAGTTAACTCACTTTTATACAACAACAAACACATGGGAATTTCGCATTTAAATGCGATGTTTAAATGCATTTAAGCTAAAATGCATTTAACGTCCGGTGGAAATAGGCTATTACACACGCATAGTTATCGATTAACGCAATCAAGAAAGGTTTGGTGGATGCGCTATAAGCAAATATTTTTTCTTTGCGCGTGACTAAAATTGTTTGTTTGTGGTTGTAATGGATTAATTTGAATTTCGTAGTGGCTTAACTTGCATTTAGGTGACTAAATGAGAACTCTTGCTTGAGTGTCAGCGGAAGCCTATACACTTCAATTTTTAATCCAAACAACCATCGATCGCTGCTTGCGTATACGCTTCAGCTGAGCGCATAACTACAACTATTGACGCACCCTTATTTCTCTTTACATATACTTTCGCATACTCAAAATAGAAATCTCCCCAAATACCAATAATTACCAAACTTCCACTCATGCCCCCCTCAATTGTTCGGATCCTTATTGTAGTCCACATACACTCGCACCACTTCGCTGGAGTATTTACATTGTGATGGCATAAAGTAGAAGTCCGGCGTATCAGCGCCACCGCTCGAGCTCAGGCGTGGATCTTCACGTGAACGCGAACCGTCGCAATAGTGGCGTCCGTTGCGTTGTTCATCGCGCGCTGTATGCGCCGCTGCCGTGGTCGGTGGCCGATGACCACGTCGCTTTTGTGTATAATAACCGGATGGCTGCATATTACCGTGATGTTGTTGTTGTGCCTGTTGTCGTGGCAACGAATATGCGCGTTCAGCATATGAGCTACGGGTATAAACGCCACCGCGTTCATTGCTGCGATCACGTTCATAACGATCGTAGTGACTATTCTCATTGGTGGTGGCGGCGGCAGCAGCAGCACCAGCTAAATTACCGGTACTACGTTGTGTGCGTCCATTGCTGCGGTAGTCATGATCACGTAGTTGGTGTTTGAGGCGAATTCCTTCCACGGCGAGTTTTGTATGAGTGTGTCCTGTAAGAGTTTTTGGAAAAATATTAATTATTATTTTTTTTTCTAAATTCATTTGTTCTGAGGTCTTAAACCAGCCAGCATGAAGCTTATTTCATCAACATTTAGTAGTTAATATTATTATTATTTTGTATTTAAGCCCTGAATGTATGCAAAGGATATTAGGGTGGATAAGATATCCCACGAACGATTTGGCAATACGTATCCAAATCCATTGGCTTCAATGCATTAGACAACAATTAAAACACTTAACAAATTTACATACATACGTGTACTTAAGTATATACAATACTCGATGTTGCACAAATAATTAATTTGAAATTCAGCATATGTTTCAAGTAACCAGTCATACATTTTGATTTGTTGCTATTTTGGGACAATACATACATGTAAGCATATTATAAGTAATTAAACCAATTGTTAACACTTAGTGAATATAATTAATTTTAATCGCGAAATAGCTTATAATAGGTAATCTACAAGAATATGCTATATTTAAGAGGGGGGCTGGTCTAGAATTTTGAAAAAATCTGAAAAAAAAGCTTTTTGCCTTAAAAGGTGTTTTAGGGTCTTAGAAATAACGTACCATAAGATGGATGCCGGTAAAAATGTCAAAATGTCCAAATTTTTCATTCGACGGCAGTGCCTCGCAGGATGCCCCGAGCGCGTTTTTATTGAAATCACCAAATATCGAAAAAATCCTATGTAGAAAGTAAAAAAAAAAATTTTGATCCATGACAAAAATTAAGGAATTTACGTCTTGTATTTTTGTACAACGAAACCTATATTTTAGAACCTTTTTTACATATTTTCGATTGATTCCTTTGTTGAGTCAAAATAAATTCATAAAATATGCACATTTTTTTGCACTATACCGATTGGGTCAGAACGTGGAACGTAGAAACTGCTTCCGCGATTATAGTCGAGATAACAACATTGCATCGTTCATTTCTTTTTTTTGCTGTGTGGCCCCGTTTTGGAAATACTTAGTACAGTCAGGTCCTTCTCTGCCTGGTCTTTCTAAGGGTACTGTATCGAACACTTTCAAAGCCGGAGTATACTTATCTAGACCATATGACATAGCCATTGTAGCCGCTGTCTTTTGACTTTGCCGAACTATTACAATGTCGCCGTATATATTGTACAGCTATTTGTCGTTCTAGACTCGCAGAGGACCATAAATCTTACGCAGAACCTTTCGGGCGAAAACGGCTCAGAGGTCCTTCCCAATTATAACGGAGCTTTTGGTGTTGCTTAACGACAGCTTACACAGCTGTATAAGTTTCGGGCAGATACGCCTTTGCGTGCGGTCGAAGGCTGCTTTAAAATCGGCAATGATATGGTGTGTGGCGATTCACTTTTCTCGGGTATTTACCAAAATTTAGCGCATGGAGAATATCTGGAGTGCTCTCAAATACACTTTAGTATTGAATATTATCGAAACTGGACACTATCATATAGTTCCCATACAACCGATTTGTTCAAATATGAGGTTTTGGGTCGAAAAATTGTCGAAGTCGCAAACTTCTTCATAACACAAGTATTAATATTTAATAATAAAATGAAATACCATGCATTCAGCATGGACGAAGACAGTTCTTCTTTCTTGTTTTGCATATTCCTTATTCGAGCAATGAGCAATTAAGGAGTGTGCAACGGTTGGAATCCACAAAAATACAATAATACGAGTTGTATAGCTGAACAGAGGAGGTAAAATCTGTTATAAGACAATAATAGCACGAAATACATGATGTCATCACCAAAAAAAAAACAATTAGCGTATTCGCATTAAGCTTCATTTTCACCGTTGACAGTCGCAACGTTGAAGTTGTAGATAATTTCGCCTGTCTAGTGACCAGCATTAACTGGAATAATAACGTCAGCCTTGAAATCCCACGTAGAATTAGTTTTTCTAACAGGTGTTACTTTGACCCGAATAGGCAAATAGGAGCAGGTTAGATCAATGTAATCCATAGAAGTCATCTAACGGGAGGTCCGGGAAAGGAGAGAGAGAGAGAGAGAGAGAGAGAGTTGGTCGCATCGGCACCACCGTTACGATATCTAAGAGGAAGCAGAGGATACAACTTTTCTGTTCAGCTGTTACTTACTTTACCAAGCTGATAAATTAAATCCGGATTATATAATTTATCGGCTAATTCTAGATTGATCACCATAAAGGTTATTCGAAAAATTTATTTGTCCATTAATAACACAACCTCACACAATAATCAGCAACAGTACCTTTGCCACGTGACTTTATGCAGACGCGTGTGGCCGAAATAGTCGGTGTGCGCTCGTGTTTGCCCATTTTTTGGTTCACTGCATGGAATGCGCCACCCAACACAGGGAAGAAGAGATACAGGCAATGATCGTCCGTGAATGATAAATCCTGAAATAAGAAATAAATATAATAATATTATTTACACACATTTGTTTTTTTTTTTTTAGAAAATGGCGTGCTGGCTGAGTGTCCCACCTGCTCATCATTGCTAACTCGCTTGCGATCGAATTCCAAAATCGTAACACCGTGCTTAATGCATCCGGAGGGTGTGCCAATAATATCTTGGCGTACATCCAATTTGGGCGCACCATAACCATTTATCCACGTATCCATTAAGAAGGGACGTCTATTACGATCGACCCAACCGATAATCGCATCTGTTTGTGACATTTTCTCATCATCGCTGAAACCAATACCCGTCCAGGTTTTAGTATTCGATGTCTCTATATGCCAACGCATCACATCGCCACGGCCTACAGTCTCCCACTGGTCATAGTACTCGCAGGGGTGATTTTCAGGCACACAGTCGCTTGGATATTTCCAATGACCCATACAGTCATTGCCCAGTAAATTGGTGCTGGTCTCCACAACACCATCTTTAGTGATGACTTTTTCCTTTTCTGCAGTGAAATGAACAGTCTAAATTTCTGATTTTTCAAATGATTTTTTTTCCTACTCCCCAAAGAAATTTAATTGCGTAACTCCGCGTTGCATTTTATGTCATGATACTTGAGTTCATCTGGTTGATAGAATTCTCGCATCGTCGGGTTCGTTCGCGACGAGCTTTTTACGGAAGATAATTGTGGTAATACGAGTACCATTCTCTTCGAAGCCTGTACCGAGTGAGAGATCAGATTTACCACCACAACATACGTCTTTACGTGGTGTGGAATACCGCGTGCTGAACCAATAACTATGTCCGTACAATCCATGGGGTTGAAATCGAATTTCGGCGTATATGGATTTAGTCTCAATTGCGGTTCTACAGATGAGGAGATATAGGAAAGTTTTTGGAAAACATAAATTTTGTAAGAAACAATATTTAAGCGAAAGCTTTCAGGTGAATGGTGCTGGGTGTGGGGTGGTTGCACGGAAAGTAATATGAGCGTGAGTAGTGCTGTTAATATTTACCACTATTGGTAATAGTTTGTTGTTTGACATGTGGCTCCGGCTTAGCGGATGGTTCAGGCACTGATTTGGGCTCCGATTCAGCTTTTGGCTCTGGCTCTGCTTTCGGTTCAGGTTCAGCGCTGGGTTCCGGCTCTGCTTTCGGTTCAGCTTCAGCGCTGGGTTCTGGCTCTGCTTTTGGCTCAGGTTCAGCGCTGGGTTCCGGTTCGGCTTTCGGTTCGGGTTCAGCGTTGGGATCGGGTTCTGCTTTTGGTTCAAGCGTCGTACTGGGCTCTGGTTCCGCAGTGGGTTCAGGCTCAGCTTTCGGTTCAGGTTCTGCAATTGGCTCGGGTTCTGGTTTCGGTACGATTTCAATTGTCGTTTCTATGTCATATTAGTATTTTGCAAAGGGAATAGAATGTTTTGGAAGTATTTCGAGTGCGATTAATACGAGTGGAATGTGTTGAAACAAAAACTTAAAAATTGAGTTAAATGCTAAAGCTACGCCAATATACGAGTAATCGTGTTGTGTGCTTTATTGTAATCAATAATACTATAATTATTATTGTATGTTGTTGGTTTTATTACATACCTGATGCTTGACGTCGCCTGCGCCCGCTCCACGAGCTTACGCAATAAGAAACGCTTGTTGCCACCGATGCAACGCCTTCCATATCCAGCAGATCATCTTGGTGTTTGGCTAATTTTTGTCAGATTTTGTCGAAGCTGCAGGCCCAGCACTTGGTTCTGGTTCAGCGGAGGGCTCTGGTCATAGTTCATCCTTTAGGTTCGGGCTCAGACTTCGGTTCGGGCTCGGCTTTTGGTTCCGGTTCGGCTTTTGGTTCTGGTTCAGCATTTGGCTCAGGTTCAGCTTTCGGTTCTGGCTCTGCACTTGGCTCCGGTTCCACCTTGGGCTCGGGTTCAGCACTGGGTTCTGGTTCAGGTACTGCACTCGGTTCACTTGGTGTCAATGTAGTTGTTAAATCGCCAATAATACGTATTAGTGGAAAGTTTTTACATTCGGCATTAAGTGAACTCGGACGCTAAGCCAAACCTGCCCAAGAGGTGCCGTTCACCTTGAGTATGCTCCTCCAATAAATGCCAGTTCAGACGATAGTCTGGCGATAACTGCTTCATCGTATAGGCAGTCATATCTAAATCTATAGTTCTATAAGGTGACTTCTTGTTACAACCGATGCCATGCCAACCAAAATTACAATAACATTGTTTACGCAGCAACGATGTGCCCCCGACATCTACGAGGGCTGCTATATATATTTCTGGCCTAGGCAACACTAAGTGTTGCCAGGTGCAATCTGGCATTTCCATTGGAAAGTTTGACATTTTTTAGCATAACATCACTCAGAATGTTTTGTCATTTAATCGTGAATTGTTTTATTTACAGGGAATTAAAAAATTCATCTCGACCAAAAAATGGAATTAACTCGTGAACATTTTCGTGCGATCATTTTTCACAACTTTCGACGTGGATTATCACGACAAGAGTGCATCGATGAACTAAAATCTTTGTATGGCTATGAAGCACCATGCACCATCCTATAGCACTGTGAAAAACTGGTACATCGAATTCAATCGTGGCCGACGCTCGCTCAAAGACGAATTCCGTGAAGGTCGTCCAAAAACAGCCGTTGTGCCAGAAAACATCGATGACGTATGTGAACTGATAATGCAAGACCGTCATGTAACATACCTTCAGATAGAGGCATGCCTATGCATTTCTCCCACCAGCATACATTCGATATTGTATGAACACCTGGCCGTAAAAAAGGTTTGTTCTCGTTGGCTCCCGCTCAATTTGACAATCGCTCAAAAAAAAAGGCTCGTGTGGATTGGTGTAAAGAAATGCTGAAAAAATACGATCGCGGTGCTTCAAAAGACGTTTATAAGATCGTCGAAGGTGACGAAATATGGATCTATGCGTATGAGCCCAAAACAAACAAAACAGCAATCGACCGTGTGGGTCTTCCAAGACGAGCCAAATCCAAAAGAAAAAAAAAACCATTTTCGTTGATAAATATTCGTATTTTCATTATTAGGCCAGAAATATATATAGCAGCCCTCGTATGTAATTATTATTGCGCACTAATTCTTGTAAATAAAACGTTTTATGCCTAAATATAATTTATGTTAATCTTCATTTTTTGCCCGAATAGGAGAAAGTCACAAGTTGAATTCAATTAGTTAGTTTTCTGTTTAATACCTAATAAAATTGTATGACGTGCCATATTTAATGTTAAAACATATTGTTTAGCAATGTAAATATGCGTTTAGCAATATTGTCAGTCTTCTTATAATGTTTTACATCTTGCGCTACAGCGTAGATATGTATGTACATATATATTGTAGTGTGTGCGTATATTAAGAAACATTTTGAGTTAAGCAATGCTTATGTTTAGCCATATTTGTTTTTTGGCAAATTTTTTTACAGAAAAACGCTATGCTAAACAAAATTTAAAGCATCACAAGTTAGTTTTTTACTTTACTATGCTGAAAAAAATGTTATGATAAGACATAATTTATGGTAAGGCACATTTTTCTTGAAATAAAATTCTATATTAACTCACGATCCTTAGATTTTTAGTTTCGTAACATTTAATATTTAACACAACTTTATGTTAACTAATGTTCAAACATTTTTTTTCGTGGCAATATTTAATGCTCAGCAACAATTTAACAATAGTTGAGAATAATTAGCAATATCGTTATCTTAGAAATATTTTGTGTTAAGCATTGTTAACGTTAAGCCATATTTAAATAACAAATTTATTTTATTATAGGCCATATTTGATTTTTTGGCATAACCTATTTCTGGAAATACATTATATTAATCAAAATTTGAAACAACGCAATAGTTGATGTATAAAGTATGCTAAAAAAACTTCTTATGTTTTAACATAATTTATATTAAGACACATTTTGGTTGAAATAAAATTCTATATTAAACCCAGCTAAGCATTATTTTGAATTTAGTAAAATTTTGTTTTGAAAATTTGTAGTTTAAGACTTAATCTATGTTAAGACATTTTAAGCAACTTTTCTGTTGTGTAATGTTTTTTTAATTCAAAAAAAAATTGTTGTTAATTTTTACTTTATTATGTAGGAAAAAGGGTTTTAAGTCATGACATAATTTATGCTGAGGCAAAATGTATGTTAAAACCAAATTTATTCCAAGAAAAAATTTATGTTGAGACATAATTTATGTTAAGACATACTTTTTCAAAAGACACAATTTCTGTTGTACAATGTTTTTTTAATTCATTAAAATTGATGTTAATACACATTTTATGTTTATGAACATTTTAATTTTGGAAATAATTTATGAAGCAGGACAATATTTAATTTCTACTTTATTATGTTGGAAAAAAAGTTTTACGTCGTAACATAATTTATGTTGAGGCAAATGTATGTTAAAACAAAATTTTTCCAAGTCAAAATTTATGTTGGGACATAATTTATGCTAAGACATAATTTATTTTAAGTCATAATTTATATGAAGTCAAAATTAAGCCACTATTTTGAAAAAAAATCGATGTTTAGTCTAGTTCAAGCTCCATTTCAGCTTAGCCTAATTTCATAGTTAACAAACATTTTTGTTGAGCAAAAATTCATGTATAGAAATATTGTCTTGTTGAGTAGTATTGCTGATATAAGTTTTGTACCTTTATTGTGTTTTTCGATCGTTTGGTCTCTTTTATCAGAGAACCAAATCATCAGCTTTATACCATCCAAGTGGCTAGCATTAGTTGCGTAAACATATGTACATACTCGTATAAATAATTGTTTACGATTAAAATTCTTTTTGGGCTAATCGCATATAAAGTTGACACGTACTTGAACCCCCAATTGAGGGCGATAAGTGCGATGCGCTGTCTGATACATTTGTCATTTGGACATATCTAATGAAAGGAAGTGACAATTTGTGTAAAAGAAAATAAAAGAAAATGATGATATTTGCAAATTGGCTACCTAATTGATTGGAAAGTATGTACATACATACTTACTTACTTACTTTGCTGGCGTAGACACCGCTGTGTGGCGCCAATTGGAAATACCAAGTACAGCCAGGTCCTTATCTATCTGGTCCTTCCAACGGAGTGGAGGTGCTCCTCTTCCTCTGCTTCCACCGGCGGGTACTGCATCGAAAATTTTCAAAGCTGGGGTATTCGTATCCATCCGGACCACATGGCCTAGCCAGCGTATCCGCTGCTTCTTGATTCGCTGAACTATGCCAATGTCGTCGTATAACTCGTACAGCTCGTCGTTCGCCGTTGCCAATTCAAAGAGGACCAGAAATCTTACGCTAAACTTTTCTCTCGAAAACTCCTAACGCCGACTCATCAGATGTTGTCATCGTCCATGCTTCCGCACCATATAGCAGGACGAGAACGATGAGAGACTTGTAGAGTTTGGTTTTCGTTCGCCGAGAGAGGACTTTACTTTTCATTTGCCTGCTTAGTCCAAAGTAGCACCTGTTGGCAAGAGTGATTCTGCGCTGGATTTCAAGGCTGACATTATTATTGGTGCTGATGCTGTCGCCTAGATAGACGAAATTATCTACGACCTCGAAGTTATGACTGTCAACAGTGACATGGGAGCCAAGTCGCGAATGCGATGACTGTTTGTGTGATGACAGGAGATATTTCGTCTTGCCCTCGTTCACTACCAGACCCATATCCTTCGCTTCTTTATCCAGTCTGGAGAAAGCAGAACTCACGGCGCGGTTGTTGACGCCAATAATGTCGATATCATCGGCGTACGCCAGCAGCTATACACTCTTATAGAAGATTGTACCTTCTCTATTTAGCTCTGCTGCTCGTATTATTTTCCCAGCATTAAATTAAAAAAATCACACGATAAAGAGCCACCTTGCCTGAAACCCCGTTTGGTATCGAACGGCTCGGAGAGGTCCTTACCGATCCTGACGGAGCTTTTAGTGTTGCTTAACGTCAGTTTACATAGCCATATAAGTTTTGCGGGGATACCAAATTCAGACATAGCGGCGTAAAGGCAGCTCCTATTCGTGCTGTCGAAGGCGGCTTTAAAATCGACGAAGAGGTGGTGGGTGTCGATTCTCTTTTCACAGGTCTTTTTTTTTCAAGATTTGGTGCATGGTGAATATCTGGTCAATGGTTGACTTACCAGGTCTAAAGCCACACTGATAAGGTCCAATCAGTTTGTTGACGGTGGGCTTTAGTCTTTCACACAATACGCTCGACAGGACCTTATAGGCGATATCAAGGAGGCTTATCCCACGATAATTGGCGCAGACTGTGGGGTCCCCTTTTTTATGGATAGGGCAGAGCACGCTTAAATTCCAATCGTCGGGAATGTTTTTGTCCGACCATATTTTGCAAAGTAGCTGATGCATGCACCTTGCCAGCTCTTCACCGCCATGTTTGAATAGTTCTGCCGGTAGGCCGTCAGCTCCAGCCGCTTTGTTGTTCTTTTAAGCAAGCGATTGCTATTCTGACTTCTTCATGGTCAGGTAGTGCAACGTCTTTTCCATCGTCGTCGATTAGGGGTTCGGGTTCACTATCTTCGGTCACTCCGTTTTCACTGCTATTCAGCAGGGTGGAGAAGTGTTCCCTTCATAAATTTAATATGTTCTGGGCATCAGTGGGTAGATCACCTCTTTTTGTCCTACAGGAGTCTGCTCCGGTCTTGAAACCTTCTGTAAGTCCTCGTATCTTCTCATAGAATTTTCGAGCATTATCCTTGTCGACCAGCATCTCAAGCTCATCGTACTCACGCATCTCGGCCTCTTTCTTTTTTTGTCTGCAGATGCGTCTTGCTTCCCTCTTCAGTTCTCGGTATCTATCGCATCCCGCACGTGTTGTGGTCGATCGCAACGTTGCGAGGTAGGTAGTCTGTTTTCTCTCCACTGCGACACGGCAGTCTTCATCGTACCAGTTGTTTTTGCGACCTTTAAGAAATCCAATAGAGCAGTGATTGCAGCTTTTCGACGTCGAACTTTCCTTGTGTTTGTTGACGGGCGTTCTTCGAAGCACAGAGGCGCGTGCGTATCTTCGCTGCAACAAGATAGTGGTCCGAGTCGATGTTGGGTCCTCGGAGTGTACGCACGTCAAGAACACTGGAGACATGTCTTCCATCTATCACAACATGATCGATCTGGTTTTGTGTTTTTCGATCAGAAGACAACCAAGTGGCTGGATGTACTTTTTTATGCTGGAATCTATTACTACAGACAACCATATTTCGGGCCCCAGCGAAGTCGATGAGCCTCAACCCATTAGGGGATGTTTCGTTGTGGATGCTAAATTTTCCAACTGTCGCACCAAAGATACCTTCTTTGCCCACCCTGGCATTAAAATCGTAAAGCATGATTTTCACATCGTGTCGGGGGCAGCGCTCATAAGTGTGCTCTAGGCGCTCATAAAAGGCATCTTTGGCCAAATCGTTCTTCTCTTCCGTCGGGGGTGAATCTCTACACTTAGAAAAAAATATCGTGCAAGCTAGTACTTGTTGCTCAATTTTACATAAATGAAGTTGGTGATCATTCAAGGTTTTCCATATAAATAACACCTAAAATAGAGCATTAAATTCCTTAAATATTCAACTTGATGACGATTTTTTTGAAATTGATATTTCGTATATATACATACATTGATATGTGGAAAAATGTAAAAAAAAAAACTGCATAACTTTATTTTTTCACTTTTCAAGGCATCTAAATAAATTTTATGGCCTAGTATTTTGTCTCAACCTTTTAGCTAGTAATTCATAAATTACATATGATTTTTAGGACTTTTTTTAATTCTAAACTCGTTTCTTCATTACAGCTGGGTTTGTTTATTTACTTGATTTATATTTTATTTTAAAAATTATTATTTTTTTATTTTTATTATTTTTTATTAATATATATATTGTATATATTTTTGTTTTTATTTTTATTTTATGTTTTATTCATTTATTTTTATTTTATTTTTTTATTTATTTTTTTTTTTGCGAAAGAGTATGCAGTGCACTTAAATTAATCTTTTCTTTAATTTAAATTAAAAAAAATAATTTTGCTTTTAGTTTTATTGTAAAAAGTAAAATTTTTTAGTTTATTTTATTTTAGTTAAGAATTAAATCACACGATATAAAACCGACGAGACCAAATGAAAATAATTTATTTAAGTGTTGAATTATATTTATTTAGTTGTATGTATTTTTGTATGTACATACGTATGATAGTTGTTAGTTAGGCACTTTTTTATAATAAGAAGAAAAAAAAGTGCATAATTAAATAAAAAATTCATATACAAATGTATGTAATGGATGTTTAAAATATATCAATATAACAGAGCATAAAAATAATTGAATTAACTTAAGTTGCCATGTGTATATGTATATATTGGGCATAGCTGTATTTTATACTTAAAGGAACATGCCAATAAATATAAGAAGCAAAGAAAAAAAAATTAAAAATTTTAATTCTTAACATTGGTATGCGCCTATGTACATATGTATTTTATAAATGTATGTACATATGTACTATTTAAAACAATTTTCTCATATAAGCGCGCACAAATCTATATGTATGTATGTAAAAGACTTTTTGTTAATGGAGTGCATGTAATATAAGCTAAAATTAAATATTTGTATAAAGTATTGTTGTAAATGCCAATAAATAGTTTTCCACTTTCCCTGAATACATGTAAGTAATTAAGTAAATATATATACTTATATGTATAAATAAATAAATGTGCTTGCATATGTATATTTATGAATGTGTGATCTTTCAGTTAAAACTTCGCAGTCAATCTAAAAAACAAAAAAATAAAATAAAAATAATAAAAAAACTGTTTTTTAAGAAAGTGATTATTGTTACTTTTAAGTTTATTTAATTTCTTTTTTTTCTACAAATAAAATATAATTATAAATAAACCGAAATGTTGTAGAATTATACATAATTTTAATTTTTTTAAATTTTCCTAGAATAAATTTTTTTTATTACTAAAATAAATGATTTTCTACAGAATTTCTTCATTTTTTTCATGTATGTATGTAAGCAGCAAATGAATACATACATACGTACATATAGGAAGGGATTAACAAAAGTTCGGTCAGTTGGTGGCTTTCAAATTGTTTTTGTTAAATCTAAAAATGCCAAGTCCTTTACAATCTTGCTTTTATAAGTACGATCCAGAAACCAAACAGGAGTTTATGGTATGCAGCCCAACAGGAGCAAGCCCACCCGTAAAATCTAAGCAACAAAAATCAACAGCAAAAGTAATGATGTCAATTTACTTCACCCGATCTAAAATCGTAGTTGCTATTGCAAACTGGTACACCGAAGAATGCTTACCAAAAGTTTTCAAAAATTTTTGGGAAAACGGGAAGAAAAAGGATTTGCGGCGCTGTACTTTTTACATCATGACCATCCCACACTGCTGAAATAACGAGTAATTATATTGCGATCTCTGGGATCGAAGACATACGTCCAGCACCATATTCCCCGGATGTAGCCTCTTGTAATTTCTGCGGTTAATGCTGAACGTGACAACCTTAAAAGGCAATATTTTTGAAAACTTTTTTCGGAAGAGGATCTATAGTCTCAAGAAATGCATTGAAATGAATGGCGATAATGTAGAGAAGATAAAAAAGGACAAAGATGACGATTAAATACAAAAATATTTTTTGTTTCTAGTCAACTTACCGAAGTTTTGTTAATCCCCTCGTATACGTATGATATAGGTATCAATTACTCTTTTCATGTAGCGCAAGATTAGACTCTTGTGCGATCGAGCTGAATAGGTTTAATTTGATTGAACCAATCGCTTAGATGATGCTACGTTTATAGCTGTACTGCTACACTCTTTATTATGACTTTAGTTCTAAGAATATTGCTGCTCTCTTGGCAAATTGAAGTAGTCATTCGGGCCTTTTCCCATTGCCTCTCTGAAAGTCCAGTAAGCCAAGCTGCTGTCTGTCGAATGCTAGACACTCTAAGATTAGGTGCTCCATTGTTTCCACATGTCCCCTACATTTTCCACGCTTATTGTATTCTACCTATATTACGCTGTTAATAGTCCTACTAGCAGTATAGAGTCCGGCCTCTTTAGCACTAGTAAAACAAAACTTTGTAAGGTTCGCATGATATTTTTGCGCATAGTTTTCGTGATTATGCAGCCTTTGGCTCGCAAGAGTATTTCTAGTGTTTCAAAGGGGATAATAATCCACAAGATCCACATCCCCAGAAACTTACTGTTTGGTGTGCTCTATAGGTAGAGGGCATCATTGAACAATATGTCTTCAAAATTAAGCCATGATTAATGAATTTTTTTTATTATAAATGCCCTACTTTCGTTTGCTGGTGATTTGCTCAAAATCGCATTAAGCGTTGATGCTTGTGTTGTTTTGAGTGCACTGGTGATGCTGATCACTGAAAGTCTGAATACCCTCTCCAGCCTATCCAGCCTTCCACCATACAAGAACACCGTAGAAAAGTATTTGTTTTAGTAACGCAACGAAGATCCAGCGCACGAGGACATGTTAGAGATCCCAAATGCATCCCGTCATTTTGTAAATGCATAGAGCCGCTGATGTTTTCTTCACTCACTCCTCTACATACACGTAGAGCCTCCACGTATTATTTCAAGCAAATGGCATATAACCATAAGTAAGTGCAATACTTTTTGAGCGATTTAGCAATTTGGAAAAAAACCACGCTGACGCCTAATTCGTGTCTAAATTTATGTCTCAAAACTCCATGGTATGAGCCAGCCGATATGTCGGCTTTGGTAATTCAGGTTTGAAGTGTTTCTGAGCTCTTAAACTGACTTCTTATCAGGGTTACAATTTAATACATCATTCAAAGTATTGTTAGTTAGAAGCGGCTAATTTTTCCCATTCCTCTGTTGATTCACGATCACCATCTCTTAAAAAAAAGAGCCCTCTATGCCCTCAATTCAATCATTGAGCTATTTTTCGATTTCTTCCAAACATGCCAACCGGTGGCCCCCTAAATCTAAGCATGGTCTAGAAAAAATGGCGTGTGCGGTAAGAAATTTCTTTTCAGCGTTTTCATGTAGTTTTTGACCGTTACAGCTACGTTGGGCCGAGCGTTATCATATTGTAAAATCAACTTTTCATGCCTTTCGGTCGTTTCTGGCAGTTTTTCACGGAATGCACGGCTCAAATGCATTAGTTGTACTCGGTAATGTTTCGCATCAATGGTTTCGCCTGGTTTTACTAGATCATAATACACGACATCCGTCTGGTGCCACCATATGCAGAGCATGACTTTTGAACCGTGAATTTTCTTCTTGGGAGACGATGTAGACGATGATGGATTATGCTTGAGTTGGTATTTTTTTTTATTGGGGTTCCTTACAGTCACTACCTACTACAAAAATCCCTTCCTTTGAAGTCTTTCAAGGAGCAGTTTCGAGGTGATTTCCTTGCTTTTGAATAAATCCAAATTGCTTTAACCGAACGAATATTGTTTGCTGAGTCACACGCAACAATTCTGCGAGTTCAGTTTGCATTTGGCACGGATCGTGTTCATGTAAAACCTCCAATTCATCAACTTCAAACTTTTTGGGTTGTCCAGGCTGCTCTTTATCTTCGACGCTAAAGCACCACTTTTGAAGCATCGAAATCACTCTCTGCATGACTTTTCGGTCGGCGCAGGCTTTCGATGGGCTTCATGCGCACTTTTCTTCCAATTAAAATTCACTTTTAGATAAAACTTTTCGCAAATACTGTTTTTTAAAACAATTTCGGACATTTTCGAAGCAGCAAAAACCGAAACTGATGCACTAATTAATGTAGACAGCTGTGAAACCTTTCCAATGAAATATGATAAAAGTTTTCGAGATCGGCAACAACTTGTTGGTGGAATTATCTTTTGGGAAAGGACTGATTTAAGTTATACTCTCAATATACAAAACTAGTTGGAAATTCTGTGATCCGATTTTTATTTTCTTTGACAGCAGGAAATCGCGGTACATGTAAACACTTCGGAAATTGTCGTATTACAACGCTGCCACTTTTCGCTCGTGCGATGGCGCCAATCTTCTTTTCTGAAATGTTTAGGTGCAATTGTAAACTATGACAATGTGCAAAGGAACAAAAGCAACGGCAAAATATGATTTCGGAAGTAAATTGAATCAATTTCAAGCTTCGAGTATGTCAGCTTCCTAATGGTTTGCTGGGAATTTACAATACATTTTTCCACCCATAGTATTGGTATTCGCGATATGCGTCATACATATTAGCTTTAATAAGTATTTTTGTAAGCGGTGAAATATTTTACGCAAGATTTTTATAACGCTTTATCAGTTTTTATTTTATTTCTTTTACACTTGAAAGCCGAGGCAAACGTCAAGTTAAGCTCAAAATTTCTATTGAACTTGCCCCAGTTCGCGTTGATGGTTCAAACGCTACGGTTCGTGAAGATTTGGAAAACTTGTTGTTACGGAAAAAAAAAAAATATGTATCGGGTCGAAATTTTCGCAGGAATTTTGTACTTATATCTGTTAAGTGCAGTGCAATCGTTCAATTTAGCTCCTCTTCCAAATATTCTAATAAACGGGCCGATAAATGACGCGCGAGGAATAGGAATAGGTGACGAAAAGTATAGTGCATACTTTGGTTATACAATTGTGCTCCGTGAGACAAGGTAGATCTAGTGGTGGAATTATTGAAAAAATTTAAAAAAAGAAAACTAAAAAGAAATCGAAATGTCTGAGAACATAAACACAGTGCATTAATTTGAATTCTCGAGCTTGTCTTTGGAGGGACTCCAGATGTATAAATACCTCGAAAAGACCATAGAATAATAAATTTTGCAGAAAAATCATGATTGAAAAAGAAGAAAGTGATTTAAAGTTACAATGTTGTTGTTGTAACGGCAAACTATTCCCCGATTTGGTTTTGGGGGAATATTGCGCGAGTGATAGTCCTTAGCCGGATAAAAATATCCGGGTCGTTCCGGTATAAAGACCAGATCGTAGTGCGAACTTTTGGATTTTAGTCGCCCCTTCCGACAGGCATGCCTTACCATGGCTAAATTCTTGAGCCTCTAACCAAACCCATATTTTCTCGAATAGCCAGGTCGCATTACGAGCCCTGGCGTCTGTGTACAGTAAAATCTAAAACCGTAGAGAATTGCAGTAAATAACTTAACGTGATGGCTAAGCAGTTCTCTCTGAACCTGGTATGGGTTCCGGGTCACAGTAACATACCGGGTAATGAAATGGCGGACGAGCTTGCAAGGAAGGGCACTTCCCTTCCACTTTCGTTATCTTTGAAGAGTTTGGGCATGCCGCTCTACACTTGTAAGCTCAATATAAGAGAGTTATTCATTAATGGTGCCAACTTAAGATGAAGAAGTCTAGACTCATGTAATATGGCCAGGACAATATGGCCAGAATGGAACAGTAGAAAGTCACGTGACCTTATCGAGCTGAAAAGGAAGGATATGTCTACAGTTATAGGTCTTCTTACAGGACATATCTTATTTGGCAGGCACGTAGAGAGATTGGGCGTGCCATTTAATGATTTCTGCAGAAGTTGTAGACAGGAAGAAACACCGGAAACTTTAAGGCACTTTCTTTGCGAATGCCCCACACCTTTGGAGATCTGAACGAGAGATAGCCGGGCTAAGATGTGGCAACTGCGCAGTTTTGCAAACTCCACGCACTGGTTCGATAAGCGGATGAGGGTCTTTGGAATCCTCAATGGCATCACAATGGGTTCGTTTGGGGTCAAGGTGTGCCGATGTCCGGCAGCCACTTCAACGGCCGAGCTCCTCCTGTACGTCTTTATGGTTTCCAAAATAAATACATACCTTCTGCTCAAATATAAACCGGACTTTATCCATAACTCGACAAGGACAAGACATATGGCCATACTTTTTTTTTGCTTATGTTGGCAGGACTGTTATATGTTTACATATCAAATTTGAGCGCGATCTGTCAAATAGTTTTTTTTACGGCACTATAAACAAGTCAACCTCGAGTGTGTTTTTCGAATTTTACTATGGAAAATAACGTTGAGCAAAGAGTTTTTTTTGAAATTTTGTTATTCCAATGGAATAAGTGCGACGGACGCAATGAAAATGTTGCAGAAGGCATATGGGGAGTCTTGCCTATCACGTGCACGTGTTTTTGATTGGTATAAGTCGTTCAAGGACGGCCGTACATCGCTGGAGAACTTGCCCCATGATCGGCGTCCAGCAACGTCAATAAACGAAGAAAACGTCGAAAAAGTAAAGAAAATTGTGTTGGAAAATCGTCGTGTGACTGAAAGAGAGATAGCTAGTGAGCTCAACATATCAAATGGATCCGCTCATAGCATTATTCACGATGTTTTGGGCATGAGACGTGTGTCTGCTCGACTTGTTCCAAAATTGTTGCTCATACGTCTCGTCTTGTACGCGATTATTTGACCAAAAACAACGTAAATATTGTTCCCCAAGCACCGTATTCACCCGACATGGCACCGTGTGACTTTTTTCTTTTCCCTAAACTCAAATTGCCGCTTCGTGGAAAGCATTTTCAGTCGATTGAAGTCATAAAAGTGAATTCGAAGAAGGAACTGAAAGCCATATCTAAAGCGGCCTACCAGAAGTGTTATGAAGATTGGAAAAAAAGGTGGCATATGTGTATCGCCTCTAATGGTGACTATTTTGAAGGGGATAAAATAAATATTGAAGAATAATTAACCGTTTTTGTTTTATTGAGCCAGTCTAGTTTATATTGTATTTGAGCAGAAGGTACAATTCATTCTAAGCCGCCTCCAAGGGGACGTATTTTTATGAGGAACTTTTTTATTTCATACCAGGAAAACACTCGTATAATTCTATAATTCTATAATTTTGTATGTTAGTTAGTTAGTTTAACAGTTTGCAATTTGTGTAGAGCCATCGAGGAAGAGGGCTACGGGTCTAGGATCCAGAAGTGTTGCATTGTCCGGGATTTTTTTTTTAAATATTGTTGTAACAGAAGATGGAAGTGATGTAGTCCCGCTCTTCCTTGAGTGATGGAGAGTTGAAAATTTGAGCGTGTCCTAGCGGTTCCCCCTCGGTTAAGTTGCATTTTGAGTTATGATAGCAACCGAGGAACTAAGAAACTAACTCTTAGATTATGGAGTTTCGGCAGTGTAGGTACCAGTGTGAACGGTAACAGGCTTGAATTCACACCAGCAGTTGTACACTGCTGGGGGATGGGGCCATGTGCAGAAGTTCACGCAAGTGAGGAAAGTTTTTGACTGCCATTCACCTGGGAGTGGCCAGAAACGATTCTTGTGCATATGGTTCAAGCAGCTCACGACGTCCGGTCTTAGACCACGTATCCCCTGGGTAGCCAACGAACATCCGTTTGGAGGCGAGCTAAAGTGAGAAGGCGAATCCCATGCGGTTGTGCGTAGGGTTTGGAACCCACCACATGAAAAAACAACCCAATGAAAAAGCAACATAAGCCTCGGATGAGAGACCCCCCTTTTGATGACGACCCCCGCAAATGTTTTAAGGATTACGATTTTAGGGCATGCACCTGGAATGTCCGGTCCCTTAATTGGGAAGGTGCCGCTGCCCAGCTGGTTGATGTCCTCATAAAGTTAAAGGCTGACATCACTGCCGTCCAAGAATTGCGATGGACGGGACAAGGACGGAAGAAGGTGGGTCCTTGTGAAATTTACTACAGCGGCCATATAAAGGAGCGCAAATTTGGTGTCGGATTCGTGGTGGGAGAGAGACTCCGTCGCAGAGTACTGGCATTCACTCCGGTGGATGAACGTCTAGCCACAATTCGCATCAAGACAAAATTTTTCAACACCACCCTAATTTGCGCCCGACGGAAGAGAAGGATGACTTGACCAAAGATGCCTTTTACGAGCGCCTCGAACACACTTATGAGCGCTGCCCCCGCCACGACGTCAAAATTGTGCTTGGCGACTTCAACGCTAGGGTGGGCAAAGAAGGTATCTTTGGTACGACTGTCGGAAAATTCAGTCTCCACGACGAAACATCTCCAAATGGTCTGAGGCTGATCGACTTCGCCGGGGCTCGAAATATGGTTGTCTGTAGCACTAGATTCCAGCACAAAAAAATTCACCAAGCTACTTGGCTGTCTCCAGATCGGAAAACTTCCAACCAGATCGATCATGTTGTGATAGACGGAAGACATGTATCCAGTGTTTTAGATGTGCGTACGTTCCGAGGTCCCAACATTGACTCGGATCACTATCTTGTCGCAGCGAAGATACGCACGCGCCTCTGTGTATCGAAGAACGTCCATCAACAAACACAAGGAAGGTTCGACGTTGAAAAGCTGCAATCACAACAGACTGCCGAGCGATTTTCTACTCGACTTGCACACCTGCTCTCTGAGAGCACTCATCAGCAACCCGGTATAAGGGAACTGTGGGACGGCATTGCAAACTCCCTGCGTACAGCTGCAAACGAAACCATCGGATTTCGGAAAGGTCGCAAAAACAGCTGGTACGATGAGGACTGCCGTGCCGCAGTGGAGAGAAAACAGACTGCCTACCTCGCAACCTTGCGATCAACCACAACACGTGCGGGGTGGGATAGATACCGAGAACTGAAGAGGGAAGCAAGGCGCGTCTGCAGACAAAAAAAGAAAGAGGCCGAGATGCGCGAGTACGAGGAGCTTGAGAAGCTGGCCGACAAGGGTAACGCTCGAAAATTCTATGAAAAGATACGGCGACTTACAGAAGGTTTCAAG
Organism: Ceratitis rosa; assembly: GCA_037013455.1. Classification (NCBI taxonomy): domain Eukaryota; kingdom Metazoa; phylum Arthropoda; class Insecta; order Diptera; family Tephritidae; genus Ceratitis; species Ceratitis rosa. Next base: position 8,648,302 of record JAWMAG010000005.1, on the reverse strand, counting down.
ACCGGAGCGAACTCTTGTAGGACCCAGGGAGGTGAGCTAGTGACAGATGCCCAGAGTATACTCGAATTATGGAGGGAGCACTTCTCCAGCCTGCTGAATGGCAGTGAACAGGAAACACGCGGAGATGGTGAACCCGAAACTCCAATTGATGACGATGGGAAAGTTGTTCCGTTACCCGACTATGAAGAAGTGCGAATAACAATCGTCCGCTTAAAAAACAACAAAGTGGCAGGGGCCGATGGATTACCGGCCGAGCTATTCAAACACGGCGGCGAAGAGCTGATCAGGTGCATGCATCAGCTTCTTTGTAAAATATGGTCGGATGAAAGCATGCCCGACGATTGGAATTTAAGTGTGCTCTGCCCGATCCACAAAAAAGGCGATCCCACAGTCTGCGCCAATTATCGTGGAATAAGCCTTCTTAATATCGCATATAAGGTCCTATCGAGCGTATTGTGTGAAAGACTAAAGCCCACCGTCAACAAACTGATTGGACCTTATCAGTGTGGCTTTAGACCTGGTAAGTCAACCATTGACCAGATATTCACCATACGCCAAATCTTGGAAAAGACCCGTGAAAAGAGAATCGACACCCACCACCTCTTCGTCGATTTTAAAGCCGCCTTCGACAGCACGAATAGGAGCTGCCTTTATGCCGCTATGTCTGAATTTGGAATCCCCGCAAAACTTATACGGCTAAGTAAACTGACGTTAAGCAACACTAAAAGCTCCGTCAGGATCGGGAAGGACCTCTCCGAGCCGTTCGATACCAAACGAGGTTTCAGACAGGGTGATTCCTTATCGTGTGACTTTTTTAATTTAATGCTGGAGAAAATAATACGAGCTGCAGAACTAAATAGAGAAGGTACAATCTTCTATAAGAGTGTACAGCTGCTGGCGTACGCCGATGATATCGACATTATTGGCCTCAACAACCGCGCCGTGAGTTCTGCTTTCTCCAGACTTGATAAAGAAGCGAAACGAATGGGTCTGGTAGTGAATGAGGGCAAGACGAAATATCTCCTGTCATCAAACAAACAGTCATCGCATTCGCGACTAGGCTCCCACGTCACTGTTGACAGTCATAACTTCGAGGTCGTAGATAATTTCGTCTATCTAGGAACCAGCATTAATACCAACAACAATGTCAGCCTTGAAATCCAACGCAGAATCACTCTTGCCAACAGGTGCTACTTTGGGCTGAGTAGGCAATTGAAAAGTAAAGCCCTCTCTCGACGAACGAAAACCAAACTCTATAAGTCGCTCATTATACCGGTCCTACTATATGGCGCAGAAGCGTGGACGATGTCAACATCTGATGAGTCGGCTCTAGGAGTCTTCGAGAGGAAAGTTCTGCGAACGATTTATGGTCCTTTGCGCATTGGCAACGGCGAATACCGCAGACGATGGAACGATGAGCTGTACGAGCTATATGACGATATTGACATAGTTCAGCGAATGAAGAGACAGCGGCTACGCTGGCTAGGCCATGTCGTCCGAATGGATGAAAACACTCCAGCTTTGAAAATATTTGATGCAGTACCCGCTGGTGGAAGCAGAGGAAGAGGAAGACCTCCACTCCGTTGGAAAGATCAAGTAGAGAGTGACCTGGGTGCACTTGGCATTTCCAACTGGCGCCAAACAGCGAAAAGAAAAGATGAATGGCGCGCTGTAATTGCTTCGGCTATAATCGCGTAAGCGGTGCCAACGCCATTGAAGAAGAAGAAGAAGAAGTTGTACACTGCTATTGAAGATTGTAACTTTCCTATTCAGCTCTGCAACTGCATTATTTTCTTCAGCAATAAGTTAAAGAAGGCATTCAATAAGAAGTAAGCTTGTACGAAACATCAGTTGGTCTCAAACGGCTCGAAGAGGTTTTTCGCGATCCTGCCGCTGCTGTGTTACATAACGACCGTTTAAGTCGGGCGGGCAGAGCACCCTTAGGTTCCAATTGTCGGGCCTGCTTTCTTCCGAGCATATTTTGCCCCGCCGTATTTGAAATAGTTCGGCCGGTAATTCATCGGCCGCGCCACAGTGTTGTTTTTCAAGCGGGCAGTTTTTAAGTGAACTTCTTCAAAGTCGAACATCTTTTCGCTTGTCATCGATTGGGGAATCAGATTCGCCATATTCTGGTATTACATTTTCATTGCCATTCAGCAGGCTGGAGAAGAGTTCCCTACATAGATTCAGTATACTCTGGGCATTAGTTACTAGATTAACTCTCTGAGTCCTACAGGAGTTTACTCCGGTTTTGTATTCTTCTATAAATTGCGGTATCTTTTCATATAATTTCCGAGCAATACCCCTTTCGGCCAGCTATTCAAGCACTTTATACCCACGCAACTCGAATCTTTTCGTTTTTGTCTGCACAAACGTCTTGCTTCCCTTTTCAGCTTTCGGTATCTATCCCACCCTGTACGTTTAGTGGTCGATCGCAACATTGTGAGATAGGCAGCCTGTTTTCTCTGCTCTGCGGCACGGTAGTTTTCATCGCACCAGTTGTTTTTTTTACTTTTCTTGAATCCAATAGTTTCGCTTGCAGCTGTACGTAGTGAGCTTGAAATGTCGTCCAACAGTTCTCTTATACCGAGTTGCTGACGAGCGCTCTCAGAGAGCAGGAGTGCAAGTCGTGTAGAAAACTGTACGGCGGTCTGTTGTGATTGCAGCTTTTCGATATCGAACCTTACTTTCCTTCCCGGGTTTGCTGACGGGCGTTCTTTGCTGCTCAGAGGCGGTTGCACATTTTTGTTACCACAAGATAGTGGCCCTAGTTGTTATTGGGTCCGCGCGTAATGAACTCTACAGACATGTTGTCCGGCTATAGTAACATGATCGATCTGGATTAGTTTGGATCAGTCCGGATAGTCCTCGTGGTTGAGTTTGAACAAAATACAGAAAACGACCACAACTTGTGGCCTTTATATTATATTAGTATATACAAGTAAATGTGTATTTTATTTTCTTTATTTTCAAGTGTTCTAATTGGTGCACCACGCGCCGTTACTGATCAGCCTGACGGTACTTCAGCAGAAACTGGTATAATTTACAAATATGATTTGTTGGCAAAGGAGCTAAAACCATTTGTATTGGAGAATGATGAATCCTTTGAAACATTTTACGGACTACAACAAAGCAAATCTCGGCAGTGGTTGGGTGGCGCAATGGATGGTGGAAGCAGAGATGCGGATCCTTTGATCGCATGTGCTCCGTTACAAACAGCTACAAAGATCAATAAGTAAGTAATTAATATATATGTACATACATATTTATATTAACGAAGTACAAAACATGTGAAACTCGTTTCGTTTTTCTATATAAAAATCCTTCCAAAAAGCTCATTACGTTCCTCTTCGAAATTGAGCCAATCGTTTTTTGTATTGAATTTACGAGTATTTATGTATAACAAACGCTTTGTGACCGCTGAAGCGAATTTTGGCCGAGCTTCTTCTTCAACAAAATTGAGGGAGCTACAGTTCATTCTAAGCAGTCTCCGAGCTGCCGATGGATTTTTATGGTAACCTTTTTATTTGATGTCAGAAATACATTCGGAGGGCTTGATAATCTTTGCCGAGGGGCGACCGCGATTAGAAAAATGCTTCTTCTTTATTGGCGTTGGGACCGCTTACGCGATTATAGCCGAATCAATATTAGCGCGCCATTCATCTCTTCTTTTCGCTGTTTGGCGCCAGTTGGAAATACCAAGTGAAGCCAGGTCACTCTCCACCTGATACTTCCAACGGTCTTCCACTAGCGGGTACTACATCGAATACGTTCAAAGCTGGAGTGTTTTCATCCATTCGGACGACATGGCCTAGCCAGAGTAGCCGCTGTCTCTTCATTCGCTGAAGTATCGCAATATCATCACATAGCCCGTACAGCTCATCATTCCATCATCGGAGGTATTCGCCGTTGCCAATGCAGAAAGAACCATAAATCGTTCGCAAAACTTTTCTCTCGAAGACTCCTAAAGCCGACTCATCAGATTTTGACACCGTCCACCTCTCTGCGCCATATAGTAGGACCGGTATGATGAGCGACTTGTAGAGTTTGGGTTTGGTTCGCCGAGAGAGGACTTTGGTTTTTAATTGCCTACTCAGTCCAAAGTAGCATCTGTTGGCAAGAGTGATTGTGTGTTGGATTTCAAGGCTGATATTATTATTGGTGTTGATACTGTTTCCAAGATAGACGAAATTATCTACGACCTCGAAGTTATGACTGTCAACAGTGACGCGGGAGCCAAGTCGCGAATGCGACGGCTATTTGTTTGATGGCAGGAGATATTTCGTCTTGTTCTCGTTTATTACCAGACCCATTCGTCTGAAAAAGGCAGAACTAACTTCGCGGTTGTTGAGGCCAATATCATCGGCGTACGCCAGCAGCTGTACACTCTTATAGAAGATTGTACCTTCTCTATTCAGCTCTGCATCTCGTATTATTTCTCCAGCAATAAGTTAAAAAAGTCACACGATAAAGAACCACCCTATCTGAAACCTCGTTTGGTATCAAACGCCTCGGAGAGGTCCTTCCCGATCCTGACGGAGCATTTAGTGCTGCTTAAGGTCAGTTTATATAGACGCATAAGTTTTTCGAGGATACCAAATTCAGACATAGCGGCGTAGAGGCAGCTCCTTTTTGTGCTGTGGCTTTAAAATCGGCGAAAAGGTGGTGGGTGTCGATCCTCTTTTCACAGGTCTTTTCCAAGATGTGGCGTATGGTGAATATCTAGTCCATGGTTGACTTACGAGGTCTAAAGCCACATTGATAAGGTCCAGCAACCGATCGAACGAACCTGTCACCCTTAAGAATATTCAATAATTTAAAAAACTAATCTAAAAATCTCTTGTATATTTTCTAATTTCAGTGGTGGGTTTATGCACGGCGCTTGCTACTGGACAAATACCTAATACCCTGCACGCGGAATCACCAAATCGCATATCTTGGATTTTAAGCCCATTTGCATCGAAAGGTTCGTTGAGATTTGAATGAAAGCTTAATTATTTCGTGAAAATAATAGATTCATTATTTATTTTATAAAGGTGAACACGACAAACAGGAAGACGAAAATTTGCAATATTCCTTTCTGAGATATGGACAATATGGTTTCAGTATACTCCTAACGGCAAATAATAAAACTGTTATTGCCGGCGCCCCCGGCCTATTGAATTGGGAAGGTAAGTTGATTTGAATTGTACCAGATCTCGAATCGAAATTATCATGCCAACTGTACTTGGCGATTCCTTATCTGTACTAGTACTAAGACCCAACACCTTTACTCTTTCACGCGGCACGTTAGTTCTTAGATATTGTATGCAATATAAAGAGAGTAGATGCAGACAGTAAAGTTATGTGGATTGCGCAAAGCACGCTATGTATACATAGTGAGATCTCAAACTGCATTCAGCTTATACGTATATGCTGCTTCTTTGACAGATGCATTATCTCAGCCTAGCCGATACGCCGCTCATATCCGCCGCTTTGTTATTCTTCAGCCGGGCAATGACCATTTAAACTTTGCCATAGTTAAGTTGGGTTATGGAACACTTAAGGAATTGTACTCGATTGAGGATTCAAATTTAATATCGTAATTAGACAGACTCAACTCGGTATTATATGAACGCCGGTCACCAGATCCGCTCTATGTGTCCGACTAAAGAATGCCCCGGTTTTGAAACCTTCTATAACTCGCTACATCTTTTCTTCGAGTTTTGGCGTATTACTCTGTTTGCCCAAATTTGCGTGCTCATGCTTTTTTATCTAACCTTTCCGTGTTTGCCAAATGCTTACCGCTTACCGTCTTACCTTCTTCGGTATCTTTACCATACGTTCCGATTCCACAGTTCTCCCTGCAGCACCTTGATATCGTATTGTTGAACAGCTGCCAGCTGTGATTACAGCTTTTCGTTTTCGAGTCTTCCTTCTTAGGTAATCTTGGTTTCGTAGCAATCTTATGCTATATGTGATCCTATTTCGAGTCTCGAACTAAGCTCGTTCAAGCTCATGACTTTATCGAGCGTTGTGCCGAAGATACCTCTTTTACCAACTGGAGATTAAGGTCGCCTAGCACTATTCCGACATTGTGGTGTGATCAATATGGAGACACTGGTGGGTGTGGGAACAAATCTGGCATATGAAGATCAAACTCCCTTTAATGTGGATTTTGTTTATACGCAGCATTGAAAGCCGGTACTCCATTACCAAATTTCCACCATTGTATACGTCAGTCACCGTAACATTAAACCCAATGTATGATTTCACTGAAGTCTCCCTTGAAGTGTTTGCATAATACAATTTAGACATTATTAAAAAAATTGACTTTCCACAGGCAAAGTTATACACTTCGACTTACAGAAGAAAAAATCACATAGGACCAAAACTGATACGCGTGCTCCCAAACCTCAGTACAAAGGATATGCAGTGGGTTATGGTTATTTCAATGTCAGTGATCCACAACAAATGTCTTATGTGGCCACAGCACCGAAGGGAAGAGTAAGCTTTGAAGGATTTTAATAACTTAAACGAAATTCTTATCACACACCCGCCTCATCATTCCAGGTTCAAATCTACACAGACGCAAAGCAGTGGAGTCAAAATATGTTTCCAATGCAAACAGGTTATTATGGCACTCAATATGGCGAATTTTACGGTTATTCCGTCCTAGTTGAAGATTTGAATGGCGACGGCTTGGATGACATTTTAGTAAGCGCTCCACATCGCATGGTTAATAACATATTCGAAGCAGGTGCTGTTCACATGCATATCAATCAGGGGAACTCAAAACAAGTGAGTCAATTTTTATTCTACTTTTTATTAATTTATGTGGGCAGTGCCTTTGTGGATATTTTATTTATGGCACATATATAAAACCCGAACTTTAGTCAACACCAAAAGTCTTTTAACATATTCTATATGCTCGGCCGCGGTAGTCGAGTGTTTAGCATTGCGTACTGACATTCGGAAGGCTCGGGTTCAAATCCTTGTATCCTAATAACATCCAAAAAGTTATGGCAAATTTATTTAAATAAAAAATTTTCCAATTGCGGTCACCCCTCGGCAGGGAATGTCAACCCCTCCGAGTGCATTTCTGACATATACACTCAAGATTGACCGTCTCTCAGTAAAATATTGAACTGCGACTGAAAAGCCTTCTATCGGGTGAATGCCACCAAGTGGAAGTAAAGATATCTCTATTCATGTGACTAAAAGCGGGGAGAGACATCGGCTACGATGGCTATACCATGTCGTCCGAATGGATGAAACCACTCCAGCTCTGAAAGTATTCGATGCAGTACCCCCAGGTGGAAGCAGAGGAAGAAGAAGACCTCCACTCCGTTGGAAGGATCAGGTGGAGAGTGACCTGGCCTCACTTGGTATTTCCAACTGGCGCAAGACAGCGAAAAGAAGAGAGGAATGGCACGCTGTAATTGATTCGGCTATAATCGCGTAATGCCACCGCTTACGCCAATAAAGAAGAAGAAAAGCGGGAAGCGTTTCTGGCAGACAACGAAGCGTCAATGAAATGTGTAGATACAAAGTTCAAATGCTTGAGAATATGCAAATACTATCGCGACGAAACATTTACTTGAATCCTAGATCACACGGATGCAGAGGGCAGTGAAAAGGTGAACGAGCTGGCTCGCCGCTTTCCGGGATGTCAACATCGACTTTATCAGACTTTTCAGCGTATTCAAATGTTATCTAAAGCAATGGATCATGGAAAAACACTAAAGGTTTTGAAACACGTGGACTGAACGTGCCGCTAAGTTTTCTGTACGGCATTTTGGGGCATCTTACTCTGAGATATCATTGCCACAAGTTAGATAAAGTGGAATCGGCCATGTGTAGCATATTTACGGATGGTTACGTAACGCTGGATCACTACATTTGTGTTTTTAGCTGATTGAGATGTCTTAACTTACACGATGCTGTCGGCTTTAGCTAAACAATACCCAATATAATTCATGAAGCTTACTTTCCTCTATTTATCAAATGTAAATAAGACAATCCTACCTTCCGAAATGTGAAGTCTCACCATAAGTAAATTATTTTTCGTTGAGACGAGGTCAGCTCCTCGGCAGCACTCGCATCTCCATTAGCCACAGCGGCTCACGTTAGGCATCGGTGGAATGCCGAAGGGGTGCCCTGGTATAACGGTTTGTGTCTGTCGGATAAAGTCCAACAAAACCTGTTGTCAATACGACCTCTGATCACTCAATGCGTTGCCACAGCCGGTTTATCAGTGAACCTCACGGTTGGTCCGCTTTGCGGAAAGTGGGGTTCTACCGCCTTAGGAGGTTTTTACATAGATTTTAGACAAGTCTCACCAGCCAACTTTCATGCGGTCCTAGAATTAATTGTGATGACTCCAACATTCCTAATTTTCATTCTTTTTAGTTAAATTTTGATAGATCAGTTTTAGAATCACCCTTCCCGAGTAGTGGACAGTTTGGTACTGCGCTCAGCAAGTTGGGTGACATTAACAGAGATGGATATAAGGGTAAGTTCGCTGTTCGTAAATTCATAAATTTTTTAAGCAACAATTTTATCTCTCATCCATTTTTTTGCGCTTGAAAAGATGTCGCCATTAGCGCACCATTCGCTGGTTCGAAACGTAGTGGTGCTGTTGCCATTTATTTTGGCAGTCCAAATGGTCTCGAAAGTCAACCCAGGCAGATACTGAACATGAGTGAAGGTTTTCTCGCCACCAAAGGCGAAGGTTTCTTTGGTCAAGCGCTCTCCAAGGGTGTTGATATTGATGGAAATGATTACAACGATCTGGCTATTGGTGCACCAAATGAGGATAAAATCTTCATCTACCGCACATATCCTGTGGTGAAAATAAATGCAACCATGGAACCGCGAAATTTAATTATTCCCACGAATGAGACTTCGTTAACGCTTGAGATTTGCATTAATGTCTTGACAAATTCGACAAAAGTTAAAAAACAGAATATTTTAGTTAACTTGAGTGCCGGCGATAACGACGAGCGCATCAATGTCACACAATGCTTTCGTGACGAGCTACTCAGTATGGATTTCGTACCAGAATGTCACATTTGCAATGCCTCCCTCAAATACGATGAACGTTTTATGTTTGTGCCAATAATTTTGGAGTTTTCGTATCGTTTAAAAAATGATGCGAGTAAGCTTAACAGTTCTGGTGAGTCTAAAAGTTGCAGACCCTGAATTGGATACCTTCGTAAAGATTTTTGTATGCGTTGGGTCTGTATAAAAAATTAGTTTTATTGAATTGTTACTGGTTTTCAAGATATTCAATCTTCGCGGCTCGTAAATCTCGTGCTTTTTTATTCCGAGATCCTAAAAAAACTAATACGGTACTCACACATCAAGAATCTTTGACCAAGGTTTCAAGGAAATGTTGGTGTGCAATTATTTATTTAATCTATTTTACAGAATTTTGCGAGGACTGTGCGATAGTGGATCCTAGTTGGCCTACTTTGGCGAAGTCTCACATACAATATCTACACAATTGTAAAGGTTCGGTTTGCAATGTTGACTTACAGGTGGAAAGTGTGAATATGCCGTAAGTTGCTTTGCCTTCTGTTTAGTTTTATTTTATTTTAATTTATTTTTTAATAATTCAGTAATTTTAATTCAAAATAATTTAATGCTATTTAATTGAGTTTATATTTATTAAATTTAACTCGAATTAAATTTATTTTATTTCACAAAGTTTACGTCAAAATACTTTTTTTTAATTAATTTATTTTGTTTCGTTTCATTTTATTTATATTTGTTTTTATTTTAATAATATTTATTTTAATTTATTTCGTTCTAATTAAAAAAAATATTTTTAATTTTTATTTTTATTTATTTATTTTATTGGATGAGTGCATAAGTTCGTGCCCGATTCCGCTGGATGCCGTACGAATCGTTTGAGAGTGGCGCTCGTGAAAGAAATATATACATATTATATATCGTTGGAAAGGTGACAGTGCGAACGGTAAATCAAGCATAAAATAACTTCATTTTGATTTGAGTTGCTTAGTGAAAAGACGCATGGAAGATGAACAACGAAAAAGATCATATGCGTCATATTATGTTATACGAATTCCGCAAAGGAAAAACAGTGGGCGCTGCAACTAAAGATATTCGCGAAGTTTATTTGGACCGTGCTCCAGCACTCCGCACAGTAAAGAAATGGTTCGCGAAATTTCGTTCTGGAGATTTTAACCTCGAAGATCAACCTCGCAGTGGACGGCCTTCTGAGCTTGATGACGATGTTCTAAGGACTTTAGTTGCGAATAACTCACGTATTTCGACGGAAGAGGTTGCCAGTGAATTGAACGTCAACAAATCAACTGCGTTTCGTCGTTTAAAAAAGGTTGGGTACACTTTGAAGCTCGATACATGGGTGCCACATCAGTTGAGTGAAAAGAACAAAGTGGACCGTATGTCAACAGCAATTTCTTTGCTTCGACGGATCAAAAACGAACCTTTTTTGGATCGGCTCGTGACTGGTGATGAAAAATGGGTCCTGTACAACAATGTTCAACGCAAAAGAACATAGAAACAGGCACACGAAGGGGCGGAACCGATGTCGAAATGTGGATTGCATCCGATGAAGGTACTGCTGTGCATTTGGTGGGATATCCGAGGCGTGATCTATTTTGAGCTCTTGCCAGCTGGAGAAACGATCACTGCCAACAAGTATTGTCAGCAATTGGTCGAATTGAAGAAAGCAATTGATGAAAAACGTCCGATTTTGGCCAATCGCAAAGGAGTTCTTTTCCATCATGACAACGCCAGGCCACATGTTGCAAAACCGACAATGGCCAAACTGAAGGAGATGAATTGGGAAATCATGCCGCATCCCCCATATTCACCCGACATTGCACCTTCTGATTATCATTTGTTTCGATCGCTGCAGAACAATTTGAATGGAAAAAAATTTAAAAATGTGGAAGACGTCAAAAACCACCTTGACACCTTTTTCAACGAGAAACCGCGCGATTTCTATGAATCAGGCGTCCGTAAATTGGTTGAACGTTGGGAGTGGATTGCCGAACATGATGGCGAATACATAATTGATTAATAAAAGCGCTTTCTTCAAAAAATTTCAATTTTAGTTTGCACTTGAAATCGGGCACGAACTTATGCACTCATCCAATAATATATTTTATATGTTATTTGATATTTTGTTATATTATTTAAATTATTCTATTTTTTATTTCATTTCATTTTATCTATTTTATTTTATTTAATTCAATTATATTTAATTCAAAAATAATTTATTTTAGCTAAATTTTATTTTATGACGTTTTCATTATTCTATTTTTTATTGAATTATTACTTTCTAGTTTTATTATCAATTCATTTTTTTTATTTAGTTTGTTTTATAATATATTAATTATTTTATCTTCCTATTATTCAATTACCTTATTTTATTACGTACTATTTACTTATTTTAACTTTTTTATTATATTATTTTTTTATTTTTTATTTCTTTTTTATTTTTTTGCTTAATTTGTATTATTCATTTTAAGTTTATGGTATTTTATCATATTTTATAAAACACTATTTCTCTTTATTTTATTTTATTCCATTGTATTTTATTATTTTATATTTGATTTTACTTTACATTATTTTATTTTATTTAATTTTGTATTATTTCATTTTAATTTAATTTGTTTTATATTGTTTTAACTTATTTTGTTTCGTTTTATTTTATTTATTTTATTTTGTTTTTATTTAATTTTTTGTGTTATCTTATTTTATTTTAGTTCATTTTGCTTTATTTTATTTTACTAAATTTTTATAATTTTTTTTTTTAATTTGAATATTTTTATTTTATTTTTGTTTACATCAAAATATATAAAACTATTGCTAAATTATTTTATAAATTATTTACGTTTATTTACATTTCCATATTCAAAAACGAACGAACAATTGATGTTGTTGGTAATATTACTGATTTTTGTATACTCAAAAACTTTTTATTTAGTTGGAGCACCTCCAGCATCTTTAGCAATGTTTTGGGAGCCACTCCTGTCGGCGAGATGACATCTGCTTTACTTCTACTGCCAACTGCTGATATTTCTTGTTCTTTAAGCGGTAGCATTCTTGAAGATTATGCGAATTAGGTATGCCGCCATCAGTAAGAAGAGCTCGCTTTTCCTTCTTCTCGACAAGAATAACATCTGAACTTTTATGCTGGACACTTCTATCTGTCCCATTATATTTTCTGTTCTTCGTTCTCCAGGACTGCAGCAGGCTCATATTTGTAGTAGGGCATATCTCTTTATATATATCTTTTAATAATTTAGTACGTATAGCAAGACTCTGATAGAACATTTTTGCCACGTTGTTATGCTGCGTCAAGTATTCAGTAGCCCCTGTGATATGCTGTATACATAGTTTCTGTTTGTTGTTGGCACTTTCTAAATCGTGTCGTTATCGATTTATTTGCGATCAATATATTTTAAATAGTTTTTTGTTGCCGTCACTTGGTTTTGAATTGCAAACGTTAGTCCTTCTGTTTCTAAGAGAATGCCATATACGATTTTTATCTTCCAGTCATTTAGCAATTCTTCTGTTTGCATTGCGTCTGTTACAAATATTTCGTCAAGTTGTATGTTACTGAGATTCAAAGGTGTATACGTGTATCTCTCGTCCGCTTTGCATATTGCTATGTGGATGGGCGTGTACTGTTGTCGAAAGTATCGGCGCAAATTAGAGACTTGTATTTTGCAGAGATGAATGACATCAACAAGTCCACGTCCGCATGAGCTTCAATTGCTGATTTAGGGTGATGGACACCGTATTTCCTTAGCAGTGTTCGTGTGGCTCTTTTCACGTTTTCCAGTTCCGTATCGGACCATTTCACTATACCAAAACTGCACGTTAGTATAGGCACCGCCAAATGTGTTATTGGCTTTAAAAAAAATGTTTACAGTTAAGACAAGATTTTGCAAGGCTTTTGGTTCTGTGCATTCACATATAGTGGTCAGAAATTCTCCGTATTATAATATTATGATGAATTCTTCTTGTTTGCATAATACCTAGATATTTGTAGGTATCGTCAGCGTCCAGCGCTTCTATGTATTCACTGACTGATCGTGGGAAATTTCGTTATTTATTTTGATTTTTATTTTGAACCCAGCTTTGCAAGCAAGACACTTATTTTATTTTATTTTATTTTGTTTTGTTTTATTTTATTTAATTTTGCTCTATTTTATAGTATTTTATTTTATTTTATTTTATTTATTTTGTTTATTTTACATAGATTATTTAATTTTTTATTTAATTTTTTCTTTTATTTTACATCAATTAAATTAATTTAATTTTATTTTAATTTACTTTCTCTCATCTTATTTTGTTTTATTTTATTTTATAAAATTATTAAATTTATTTTGATTTTGTTTAATTTTATTTGATTTTTTTTTTGTTATTTTTATTTTTTATTGTTATATATATTTTATTTTATTTTATTTAAATATTTAAATTTAATTTAGTTTAATTTTATGTTAAATTTTTTTATTTATTTAACTTACCATAATTTAATTATAGGGTAGTGTGTTTGAGCTTTGCGGCCGTTAATTAAAAGTAAAAACCTTTGTTTTCTTTTTTGCCTCCTACGCCTTTACCACCCCATAAATATATAAAAAAATACAAACTTTAATTTAATTTAATTTTATTTTATTTATGTAAAATTATTTTATTTTGTTTAAGATAATTTTATTTTATTTTTTATTATTTTATTCTTTTTTATTTTATTCTATTTTATTTTGTTTATTTTATTATATTTTATATTATAATTTTTTTATTTAATTTTATATTTATAATTTTACTTTATTTTGTTTTATTTTATATTATATATTTTTTAACTTAATTTTATATTTATAATTTTATGTTGTTTTGTTTTATAATGTTTATTTTACTTGATTTGATTTTATTTTATTTTTTTATTATTATTATTTTATTTCATTTTGCTTGATTTTATTTTATTTATTATTTTTGTTATTGTAATTTTTCTTAAGCACATCTCTAACACTCGGCACTGATAATATCCTGCCACTCCGTTACGACATCACCAATAAGGGCGAGGAAGCTTACTACACCGTCCTCACCATTAACTTTTCCATAAATGTACTTTTCAAAAAAATGCCTGCAGAATGTGTTCAAGACTTCGATTATGGTGTGACAGTTAAATGCAATTTAGCGAAAAGAAGAGCTTTTACAAACGCCACCGTCGTGGAGCTCAGTCTCGACTTAAGCAAAGTGGTTGGTTATACGATTATGAATATCAGTGCATCGGTTTCCAGTACGGGAGATGAACTTCGCCCAGCAGACAATGAGGTATTCGATCAAATAACGTTATTTACGAGCGCCGAGATTTGGGTATCTGAGTAAGTTGTTACTGACGGAAATTTGTATTCCGAACATACGTCTTATAATATCATCATACATTTAAGGACATCATCAAATAAAATCGTTTCTATTACTGATGACCACAAAATCATACCGGTTTCGACGAGTTTTGAGGTGAACTTTTTTGAAATGTATGAATTATTATTCCATAAACTTTTCTTGTAACATTCCATTGCAGATACAAAACGCCGGCCCAAGTCCAATGAGTTTCTACCATTTAATCATCGATTTCCCTATCGGTTATGATAATACCAAATATATTAGCAATTACTCAGCGCAAGCTCTTTTCGAGAGTCATGAATATCCCATTTCAGAGTTTGATACATCAGCGCCCGTTTCCCAACCAACTTTGAATAACAGCGAAATTTTACACCAAAATCATATACTCGAAAATCACACGACCATTCTGACTTGTGAAATAAATGAGAAATCCAAATTGAAAATGTTATGCGCTCAGAGTCATATACAATTGCCAAAGGTCCTATTTGCTGGTGAGAAGTTAACCTTGGTACTAAATTTTGATTTGAATTGGGAAAACGTTGGAGAAGCGTTGTTGAGCCAAACACATGAGTATTTGGCTCATGTTGCGCGAGTAAGTTTGAAGCCGAACACACCAGTTAATGGGTGAGAACCATAGGAAAAATACAATTTGTGCTATAGAAACACTTACCATAATTTAATTCTTCTTCCTTAAAATAGAAATTTTAACGTAAATCACCACTATAAGGGCTCAGTATTCATGAAGATCAGTAAACGTAACACTCTCTGGATTTATATAATTGCCATTATTGGTGGTATACTCTTACTTGTTGTTGTTGTTTTGCTTTTACGGAGGGTAAGAAATTTAATTTGCCCTTTGTAAAAGACTTTAGGGCACGCTAAACTGAGCCGAGCGCAAAACTGATAATGCGGAAAAGATTCATTGTGCTGATATATTATAGTGAAAGCCGAGAGTAAAGTTATTCGAAGCGAGAAAAACAGTCACGAAGTGTGCTATAACAAATTCTGATCAGCACCATTTTGAACCAGCTTTGCGCTCGGCTCGGCTTTCACATACATACGAGTATCATCAGTGTACACGTACACTGCCGTTCAGAAAGCCAGGGTTAAAGTTTTGGTTCGATAAACATAATATAGCAAATGCGGTCGCTCCTCTCTATTTGTTGCAAAAACCATCAAGACGCAAACCCCAAAATGGGGGACCGATCATCGTATGCCAGTTCTAACTAACAATCACATTTCAAGAAGTAAAGAAAATGCAAGTCCTCAGAGTACCAGAGTCGAAAGCAATCGCATATTTGTTTCTTATAATGAGCTCTCCTTCTATTTTGTAAAAATGCTACCAGATCACCAGTGAAATCGCACCGATGTAGATTGCCGACATAGTTTTGAAGAAGAAATTTCCATTGAATTTATTGAAATATTAAGTATCGTTATATTGAATCGGATGACTGGTGGATATGAAATTTTTACAGAAGCTCTTAAGCTCCGATTTAATCTAGCCTTATTTCTTCCTAATTAAGTCCATCTTTTGCTTAATGATTGGCATTTATTTATTTGTTCTATTATGGATTTTCGACTGCTTTTAGCACATTCACAAATTAACTTTTTAATTTGTAGTCATCAAAAATGGAGGACTGGAACCATCTCTCTTTAACTTGCCTCCCGAAGGTTGTGGGTTAGTGGCATAAAGTGATCGTGATCTCAACTACTGATACTGCTAGTTAAATATGTCATCTCTTCTTCTTCCATAAATATCTATTGAAACGCTGCGTTTTCAGAATGGGTGACTGCTTGCTGAAAAGCTATCGGAGTTCTCTGAAAGGGAGTAGCCTCCGTATAACAGTTTTAGATAAGATAGGAATGAACTAAGAACTCCTAGGCATACTATTTCTTGGAGTACCTAAATGGAGTACCAAGTTATGATCATCAGTATTACCACTGTAATCTTCAATTGGAAAAAAAAAATAAAAAAGCAGATGGTTGTTAGCTTAAAAGAAACGATTTTTTAAGTAATAAGTCGCTCAGTTTATGGAAAAGAGGAAAAATAAAGGTCTTTAACTCTCTATTTCAGAGTGAATCCTTAAGAGGCTTTGTACATTTATTATTGTAGTGATTGATTTCATTATTCCAACTACTTTTTACACTCAAATTGTCCGAAATGCCCCTGTTGAATTTTACAATTATTTTTTCACTTTCAGTATGGTTTCTTCAAACGTCTAACAAAAGAAGAAATGGAAAAGAATTTCAACGAGAAACAAGGAAAAGCTCGCATGAAGGAGGATCTCGATGTTTGTGTCGCCGAAATAGAAGAAGATATTGCGAGTTCTTGAGTGTAGCCAACTGAAACAAAGCAATTGGTTAATAATAGTTTAATTAAGTTGAATAAATAAGAAGTTAATTTTAACAAAGAATTTAGTGAGCAATTTTTACATAAAATAAACAAACTTAAACAAAGACTGGTGCTCAAAGCTAACGCTGGTTAGAGTAAAAGCTGTGGTAAGCGCAAAAGAAACTAGCTCGAGGTATGGACATATGGAACGCCTGAAAAATATGCACT
Organism: Ceratitis rosa; assembly: GCA_037013455.1. Lineage (NCBI taxonomy): Eukaryota > Metazoa > Arthropoda > Insecta > Diptera > Tephritidae > Ceratitis > Ceratitis rosa. Next base: position 8,631,354 of record JAWMAG010000005.1, on the reverse strand, counting down.
TTACCATCTTTATTCCATCCGGGGTGACATGACTGAAGACTTTATTATGAATTGTTTGAAACTTGATGGAAATAACTTCTGCCGGGAACGACCAATCAGCGCCAGATTCATACATTTGGTTTTTTAAGGGGAAATTATTGCGATTACCGAAGCGGTAGAATTTTTTTTAGTTTTTTTTTTATTTTCGATAAGACTGATTTGAATATCAGGTGACTTCACTAATATGAGGAACTGCAAAAATGATGAACTGCCGTGGTTTTAATAATACTTGACAGGGAGCGGATAGATTTTTAAGTTGTAAATTTTTTAACTGAGTTGTTCCAGAATCATTGAATGTAGCTCCACATGGTTGACTCAGTACTATGAACTTATTCTGCCTTAGAATATTGAGACTTTCTTAGGAAGTAGATAATCTATTATTTAGCCGATGTGGTTTATTGAGGCTCAGTAGAACTCAATCATCCTCCTCATCTGCTTCAACCCCAAAGTGAGGACTCTTATGATTTATCTTTTGTAAGAGTAATACAAAAAATAAAAAAATAAAGAAATCAAAATAATAGCTTCATTGATTTCTTGTTTATTTTCCAGGGTTTTCTGGTTCTTTACACTTATACAATTTTTATTACATAACATACATACAATTTAATGCACATACATACATCCAATAAATTGTAAAAATTTTGATACAATAAAAATGTGAATTAAGAAAATGTATGCATTCCTTTAACTTTTTCTCAATTTATCTTATTTTATTTTAATTTTATGTACTACATAATTATTCCTTATTTTATTCTATTTCTATAATTGAATTTTAATTAATTTTTTAATGTTTTATTTTATTTCATTTTGTTTTACTTTGTTTTATTCTAATTAATTTTTTTTTATTCTATTTTATTTTATTTTATTTTTTTTTAAATTTTTTAAATTTTTTTCTTTTATTTTATTTTATTTAATTTTTTTATTTTATTTTACTTTATTTTGTTTTGTTTTATTTTATTTTATTTTATGTTATTTTATTTAGTTTATCGTTCATTTGTTTTTTATTTTAATAAATATATATTTTTTATTTACAGTTATTTGTTTTTAGTATATTTTATTTTATTTTTCTTTAACTTATTTTATTTTGATTTTTTTATTTCTATTTATATTATAACATTTTAAATTTTATTCAATTTTACTTTATTTCTTTCTCTTATTTGCTCTGATTTGATTATTTTATTTTATTTTATCTTATCTTATTTTATATATATTATTTATCTTATTTATCTTATTTATTTTATATATTTTATTTTCATTTAATTAGTTTAATTTCGTTTTATTTTATTATTTGATTACTTTTTCTAATTTATTTTATATTTTTATTTTATTCCATTTTATTAAACACTATTTCATTGTAATATATTTAATTTTGTTTTACTCTATTTGAATATATTTCAATTATTTATTGGTTTTATATTATTTCATTTTATTTTTAATAGTTTTGTTATTATTATTTTTTGCGTAATTGTTATTTTATGCTCTATTTCTTTTAAACTTTATTTATATATAACAGCTCGTTATACTTTGCAAATCTTAGTTGCTTTTTTATTTGTTATAATACAAGTATATCGTTGTGTAATTGTAAAATTTTATCTTACCTAACTATATAAACATAAATATATATAAATTATAAACATGCACACAAATGTGTGGATGTATATATGTATGTATATCCTTTTTATTTTACAGTAATTTCAGATTTCTAGTATGATAACGGTCTTATTACAAACATTTTACCTTACTAACACTCACACGTATATTAGGTAAAGTAAACATTTCGTTCGGTTTTTATCTAAGAGATGACATTATTGTCCATAGTACTAGTGTTACGTGTCGCATTCTATACGGCTCTGAAAACGTGTTTATTCGCACTAAAAGTTTGTCTTTGACAGTTTTTCGATTGATTTTTTTCCTTAATATTGTGTATATGCCACTAAGAACGTATGTTTGCAGCTGCGTACATATGATTTTATTTGACGACGAATACACACATACACACACATAAAAAACTTTGAGTCCTGATATGTGTGCAGTACTGGTAAATATGTTTACATTAACAGGTATGTTCATTCATTGGTGGATATGTGCAATTATTAATTTCTTGATCGCAAAGTCATGGAATCTTAGGTACATATAAACGTTTTTAACAACATACCACATACCTACATACATTTATACGATTTCCTATAAACTATTTGTGGGGTGTGAAGCAACTTTGTTACTCTTCAAAAAGTTTATTACAAATAATTTTGCCAGTCATGGTTTACTGGGTTATTAATTTCGTCAGAAAATTGTAGTTTATAAGTATTATAAATAAAATGTAACGTAAAGTATGATGAAAGCCAGATTGCGCTAATATTCAATTCACGTTCATACTACACCAGGGGAATTATTAATAAAAAAATCTATCAAATTCTGCCCTCTGTGGAGTGTCTTTTGTGATATACAATTTGAACCAAAAAAGGGTGAAGCCAGGCCAATCATAAATTTTTTTTCTCACCTGCTATTTTTATAGTTAATGAGATCGTCTCTAATCAATATAACATAGAAAGCACAACTCATTGCTGCGATTTTCGTCATTTTTAAAACTAATGTGGATGTAAAGGGGGATGGGGCCATGTGCAGAAGTTCACGCAAGTGAGGAAAGTTTTTGACTGCCATTCATCTGGGAGTGGAAAGAAACGATTTTTTTTGTATGGTTCAAACAGCTCACGACGTCCGGTCTTAGACCACGTATCCTCTGGGTAGCCAACGAACATCCGTTTGGAGGCGAGCTAAAGTAAGAAGGCGAATCCTACGCGGTTGTGCGTAAGGTTTGCAACCCACCACATGAAAAAACAACCCAATGAAAAACTAATTTAAGCCTCGGATGAGAGACCCCCCTTTTGATGACGACCCCCGCAAACGTTTTAAGGATTACGATTTTAGGGCATGCACCTGGAATGTCCGGTCCCTTAATTGGGAAGGCGCCGCTGCCCAGCTGGTTGATGTCCTTATAAAGTTAAAGGCTGACATCACTGCCGTCCAAGAATTGCGATGGACGGGACAAGGACGGAAGAAGGTGGGTCCTTGGGAAATTTACTACAGCGGCCATATAAAGGAGCGCAAATTTGGTGTCGGATTGGTGGTGCGAGAGAGACTCCGTCGTCGAGTACTGGCATTCACTCCGGTGGATGAACGTCTAGCCACAATTCGCATCAAGACAAAATTTTTCAACACCACTCTAATTTGCGCCCACGCCCCGACGGAAGAGAAGGATGACTTCACCAAAGACGCCTTTTACGAGCGCCACGAACACACTTACGAGCGCTGCTCCCGCCACGACATCAAAATTGTGCTTGGCGACTTCAACGCTAGGGTGGGCAAAGAAGGTATCTTTGGTACGACTGTCGGAAAATTCAGTCTCCACGACGAAACATCTCCAAATGGGCTGAGGCTGATCGACTTCACCGGGGCCCGAAATATGGTTGTCTGTAGCACTAGATTCCAGCACTAAAAAATTCACCAAGCTACTTGGCTGTCTCTAGATCGGAAAACTTCCAACCAGATCGATCATGTTGTGATAGACGGACGACATGTATCCAGTGTTTTAGATGTGCGTACGTTCCGAGGTCGCAACATTGACTCGAATCACTATCTTGTCGCAGTGAAGATACGCACGCGCCTCTGTGTATCGAAGAACACCTATCAACAAACACAAGGAAGGTTCGACGTTGAAAAGCTGCAATAACAACAGAGTGCCGAGCGGTTTTCTACTCGACTTGCACACCTGCTCGCTGAGAGCACTCATCAGCAACCCAGTATAAGGGAACTGTGGGACGGCATTGCAAACTCCCTGCGTACAGCTGAAACCGAAACCATTCGATTTCGGAAAGGTCGCAAAAACAGCTGGTACGATGAGGACTGCCGTGTCGCAGTGGAGAGAAAACAGACTGCCTACCTCGCAACCTTGCGATCGATCACAACACGTGCGGGGTGGGATAGATACCGAGAACTGAAGAGGGAAGCAAGGCGCATCTGCAGACAAAAAAAGAAAGAGACGCGCGAGCACGTGGAGCTTGAGAAGCTGGCCGACAAGGGTAACGCTCGAAAATTCTATGAAAAGATACGACGACTTACAGAAGGTTTCAAGACCGGAGCAAACTCTTGTAGGACCCAGGGAGGTGAGCTAGTGACAGATGCCCAGAGTATACTGGATTTATGGAGGGAGCACTTCTCTAGCCTGCTGAATGGCAGTGAACAGGAAACACGCGGAGATGGTGAACCCGAAACTCCAATTGAATAGAGAAGGTACAATCTTCTATAAGAGTGTACAGCTGCTGGCGTACGCCGATGATATCGACATTATTGGCTTCAACAACCGCGCCTTGAGTTCTGCTTTCTCCAGACTTGATAAAGAAGCGAAACGAATGGGTCTTTTAGTGAATGAGGGCAAGACGAAATATCTCCTGTCATAAAACAAACAGTCATCGCATTCGCGACTCGGCTCGCACGTCACTGTTGACAGTCATAACTTCGAGGTCGTAGATAATTTCGTCTATCTAGGAATCAGCATTAATACCAACAACAATGTCAGCCTTGAAATCTAACGTAGAATCACTCTTGCCAACAGGTGCTACTTTGGGCTGAGCAGGCAATTGAAAAGTAAAGTCCTCTCTCGACGAACGAAAACCAAACTCTACAAGTCGCTCATTGTACCGGTCCTACTATATGGCGCAGAAGCGTGGACGATGTCAACATCCGATGAGTCGGCTCTAGAAGTCTTCGAGAGAAAAGTTTTGCAAACGATTTATGGTCCTTTGCGCATTAGCAACGGCGAATACCGCAGACGATGGAACGATGAGCTGCACGAGCTGTACGATGATGTTGACATAGTTCAGCGAATGAAGAGACAGCGGCTGCGCTGGCTAGGCCATGTCGTCCGAATGGATGAAAACACTCCAGCTTTGAAAGTATTTGATGCAGTACCAGCTGGTGAAAGCAGAGGAAGAGGAAGACCTCCACTCCGTTGGAAAGATCAAGTGGAGAGTGACCCGGGTGCACTTGGCATTTCCAACTGGCGCCAAACAGCGAACAGAAGAAATGAATGGCGCGCTACAATTGACTCGGATATAATCGCGTAAGCGGTGCCAACGCCAATAAAGAAGAAGAAGAGGATGTAAAGTTAGTCCGGTTTCACCCATAGCGTCCCTACTTGTGACCTAAAGAACGTATCGGTCAAGTTCCATCGAAATACACTACTATGCAAGCATAATAGTTAAATACTAGTATTTCGAAGATGAAATCATACCAGTTGGATATTTGTTCAGCAGTTCTCCAGTAACAGGAATAATAATAATTGCCTCCAAATTATCTTGTTATTAAATCGTCATTCTAATGGCATCTTTAATGACGTTATCGACGTGTCGTCAAGTATTTAGAACATTACTTGCGAGTTACGAAATGATTAAATTTACACCTGTAGAAAATTAGTACATTTTGACGACTTAACTCCAAAATGGTGAGTCACCAACCGCAACTGCAAGAAACTGATCTATCCATCCAGAGATGATTCATGACTAGAAACATAAAATTGCAGTCGCGGATAGGAGCCGGCGAGGGTCACATGATCGAAAAGCTGTTGAAGAATTGGGGCGTTAGACAAAACAGAATGAACAGCTGTAGCTACGATGGGAATAAAATGGTTTTCTATCAATAACCGTGATATGCTGTGGTAGCCAAGCCACTGACTGGTTTAGTGAGGGAAAATTCGGAATTTGATTTGACAGATGAATATGTGATAGTTATAGAAGTTTATGCAGACGATTGTATGCGTGGGCATAAAGGTTTAATGATGCAAAAGGCCAGAGTTGATCAGGAGTTTCATCCAGTAGAAAGTCAGAAGAAAACGATCATTCATATGGGAAATAGTAGAAGCTCTTAAGGAATAAACAGTTTATCAGTTGCGATTGAAACTTTAAATCATCACGCATTGTAAGAGTATCTAGTAAGGGTATGAAAAATAATTTTTAAAATGTTTATCTGCTACACGGTTTCTCCACAAAGATCCAATCAAGGTGCTTATAGTTTCCGTCAATTAAGGAGAATATAATTTTAAAAATGGTACATAAGCTGGGTCACTTTTTTGTGAGCAAGACCAAATATGCACCACAATTATCAAACACCAAAAAAAGTTACTGTACTGTGCGCTCTTTGGCCCAGAGGTGTGATTGGACGTTACTGCTTTGAAAACGACAACGGCGAAACTGTCACTGTCAATTCAGATCAGAGTGTATGCTACCCGACAATATGTGGTTTCAACAAGATTGTGCCAAGTGCCACACAACACTGGCTACAACTAAAATGTCGTCAAGTTATGGCTGAGAAAACGCCCGATATGTGCCAAAAAGTGGTTGGAAATTACCTCAAGCTGATCGAAGTTTGCAAAAACTCCAGATACGGTCATTTGAATGATTTAGTGTTTCTCATATGAACATCTAATGCCAAGGTTCAAACTTTATGAATAATGAAAAAGGAATTTCATGAAAAAATGATTTTTAATGCATTTTATTCACGTTTTTTTTTTGAAAATGCCAAAACATAAACATAAATGGCGACTAATCTCTGACTATGTACGAGTATGTATGTATGTACATACTCGTATGTATACCTGATATACGTACTTCTCCACGAGTAGTTAAAAAGTAACTCAGCTGGTGTAATATTTGAAGGCCAAACTTTGAATGCACTTCAAATATAAATTGAGTAAAATACATAAAGCCACAACAATGTTTGCCCGGGGTCTTCTAGTTTCAATTAAATATGCCTATATTTTCGAAATTTTCAAAAACTGAATTCTTGACATACACGTAGAAAGAAAATAAAAAGTTAAAAATTAAAAAAATATGTTTATAAGTGAGTATGTAAATATGTTCGAAATTGGCAAATAATTAATTTTGGCAGACAATAAAATTTAATTTTTACAATAATTCTTTTCAATATTATTTTCATTTCATAGCATTATTATTAATATTATAAATATTTTCACAAACTTATACACTTTGCATAGTTATTATTGTTTTAAACATTTTTTTCTGAATTCACATATTTATGATATTTATATTTTTTATTTCTTTAATTTCTATAATTAACATCAATAATACGTATACATACACATTCAGTTATAAAAATAATTATCGTATTGTCAAAATTACTTCAACTTTAATATACACATACATTAGGGTGTCCCTTAAAATTCAACTTCAATATATTTTTATGCATACCTTCTAAAAAGTTTCGTATGGACCTAATATAGTCTAGAAATAAATATTAGCCCGATTTATAAACGATAACCCGTGCCGACTTGAGTTTTTAACTTGTCCATACAAGTAGCGCGGGAGCAGCGCGGCGACCTGTTACTGCGAGTTTCAATTGTGATTTCATAAGTGATTTCTAACATTTTTAGTGCGTTGTTGTTTATTTTGTGAAAATGTCTGTGGAATTACGAAGTGATAAACAAAATACCATATTTTCCTTATCGGACTGCCAAGCCACCAGATAAATGGTGCAAAATTACCATCTAATCGACAAGTTCTCACCGTTTTATTTTACAATATTCGTGAAGTCAAGCTGACTGTTAGTGAAAGTGCGAATCTTGTTATAAGAGAGTGCATTATATTTTGGGAAAAAGCCAGAATTCCTACGAAGGCAATCCCTAACTGCGTGAAGAAACTTATTCATTTATATCATGTTTGGAGGGAGCTGCAAAAAAACTGTAAGAAAACTCAATTGACTTTCAAGAATCGTGAAAATAATTTTGTAAAAGACCTTGATAACTTATTTGATATTGCACATGCAGATGCCTTTGACAGAATGAAGATAGAGGAAGACAAAGATTTCTTAAGGAAACAGAGAGAGCCAGGTCGACCGGGATGCTTAGGTGGAATCGACAAAAAATTGGCGGAGAAAGAAGAACGAGTTAGGCAGAGACGATTGGAAGAAGAGGAAAGAAAGGAAAAACAAAGGGAGTTATTGGCTGTTGCATCTACTTCTTCGATAGATAACTTGGAATGTCTTAAGAATTCGGATGAGGAACAGATTTCGAACTCTGAACTTAGTACTCAGATTCCTTGCCCTGAAAAAAGTTTTAAAAGAAAGTTTAAAAAGAGGCACGAAAAGTTTAATAACTCCTAAACTGGTAGCAGCTTTAGATCGATGCCAATTAAGCATAAGGGACTCAGTTTACATTGTCCATGCGGTTGTAGAAGCGCTTGGTCTGAACAGCGATGATTTCCCTATAAACAAATCTTCCATTCAGCGACTTTGGATACCTGGATTGGATGTACGAAGTTCAAAAGAAGAACGCTTGCCAATTATTGCTTCATTTAACGATAGAGAACAGCTTCTTGCAGTACCGAAATTAGAGAGTTCTTCAGGAAAACATCAAGCTAAAGCCATTTCAACTGCTCTCTTTGACTGGACCCTCCATGCCAAAGTACAGATAATGTGCTGCGATACAACAGCTTCCAATACTGGCCGTTTCAGTGGAGCTTGTGCTATTTTGGAGCAGACTTTAGAAAGGGAATTGCTGCTTTTTGCTTGTCGTCATCATGTTTATGAGTTGGTCCTTAAAGCTGTTTTTGAAACCAAGGTAAAACATATTACAAGTAGCCCAGATATTCCAATTTTCAAAAAGTTAACAGATAATTGGAAAAATATTAACACTGATAACATTGAGTCACCTCTAAATTTCGTTAAAGCACATATTGCTAAGACACACATTACATCTTTGTTAAGTTTATATAAGACTGAACTGGAAAAATCTTTTGTTAGAGACGATTACCGCGAATTGGTTGAACTATGCGTTGTGTTCTTAGGAGGAGACACAGAGAATAAACTAAAACTCAGGCCCCACGGAGCTTTGCATCAAGCGCGAAGGATGGCGACAGCAATCTATTCTATAAAAATATGTTTGCTTCAATCGCAACTTAAAATTACTGCAAAGGACAAAAATGCTCTACAAGATGTTTGTTTATTCATCGTCACCTTGTATACCAAACCTTGGCTCGAATGTACAATGGCAGTTAAAGCACCTAACCAAGACATGTCCTTTTTGAAAGCTCTAAAAGAATATGAAAAAGTAGACGCGACAAGTTCCAAGGCATCCATAAGCAAGTTTATTCATCATTTATGGTATTTGTGGGAAGAAACAGTCATATTATCACTCTTTGATGAATAACCAAGACAAAAATGATTAATAATTTAATCAGAGACGAAAGTTCAGATTCCTCTAAACGCTATGTCCCATCGAAGGAAGAAATTACGCAAAATTTGTTTGGTAAGTACTTAATATTTTCTTGTTTCTTTTTCAAAGTTTTGTGGTTTAGTTTTTGCTTATTTTGATGGTTTTTTCTTTATTTCAGATATGACGCTGGATGATTTTGTGACTCAAAGAAGCAAACGATTTCTATCTCGACTACAGATCGACGACAGTTTTCTTCGGGAAGACGTATCTTCGTGGGGTGATAATCCTGCTTTTTTGAAAGCTAGAAGACGATTAAGTCGTTTGAAGGTCGTAAATGACACTGCTGAAAGAGCTGTTAAATTAATGCCAGATTTTAATGGTCTTATCACGGCTGAAGAAGAGCAAAAACAGTTTTTGTTGCGTTGTGTTCAGGAACACAGAAATCTGTATTCAGACTGTAAAAAAACTACACTGAAGAGAAGTTACCCTAATTCATTATTATTATAATTTGTATTTAAATAAAAGTTTGTATTGATATTTTTTTAGTTTTACTCATATTTACTTTATTTGTTGCATTTTAATTAGTTTTGGATCAAACCAAAATGTCAGACCAAAACACCATTTTTTATTAAACTTTAGAGCTCGGTCGGCACGGGTTGCAATCATGCTACAGATATGAAATTTCATATTTAAGTACATTTTAGCATTTATAAAAAAATTGGAGGGTATGCGTTTCGAAATCCTAAAAAAAAATTTTTTTTGCCATATAAGGGACAGCCTAACATACATACATATGAATATGTATATAGGTATACTCGTATATATAGTACTAGGTGGGCTGAAAAGTAACGTCCTTGACCGCCAGAATGCGCTGCTACTGCTAAAAGATTATAGTACCTTGTAGGCATCATGTTGAGTACGGACAAAAACGAAAACCGCACAAGAGCATTGCTTCCGCATCCACCGTATTCGCCCGATTTGGATCCCTCGAACTAATACTCGTATCTCTTGCCAAACCTCAAAAGATGGCTCATTAATAAAAAAAAATTCAGCTCACGCGAGGATGCCAAACACGTCAACAACAATCATCTGACAAAACAAACCTAAGATCAGTATCGCAGGGAAATTTGGCATGTTTGCCTAAATATGAACGGGTTACAAGGCACTATAACATTTTTTGCAGTAGCAGCACATTCTGGCGGTCAAGGAGGTTACTTTTCACCCCACCTAGTATTTTGCATAGTTCTTTGAATGCATAAAATCACATGAATTTATACATTTGATACATACATATACATATGTATGTCTGTTATGATTATGATAAATACTGTATATCTATTGAAATTAGCTTTTTTTGATTTTGCACTACAAATTTGCGCAATGACAATGGCTGCCTACGAGTACTTAGCGTTTTACTTGCTTCAATTTACATTTCTATTTCTCTTGATTTGCTAGCGTTTTCTTTCTTTCTTTGTATTTAATGAATCTATATCTTATGCAATTACATATTTATGTTTGTACTTTATAGCATAAATAATGCAAAAATTGGTTTTGTTGCCAAGGTAACGAAAAGATCTTAATTATGGGTTAATTAATTCCATGCTTTGCATGGAGCTTTCGCTCCTTTGACTTTTTGTGGTTCTTTCTATGGTACGAGTATAAAAGCGATCTAAGAAAAGCCTGGTGAAGATATTTCTTGCCATTTTGCGCATGTAAGTTTTATACCACTATTTTTGCAAATTCCTAATAACAAACTATAGAATATATATATATTTATAAAATTAATATTTTAATTGTGGTAATACATATTAAAAATAATAATAAAAATTACATATATGAAATTTTCAATTTTCTTACTTCATAAAATTATGGATTAGTACTATAATCGATTCCAAATTCAGAATATGGACAACTAGGAAATTCGGGGAAGTATACTACTATACTCGTATTACCCAAATGCTGTCCGGTTACGGATACTTCAGGAAATATCTGCATAAAATATGGTATGCTGAAGATCCGTCATGTACGATTATCTCTAACGATGTCAACGAAGATGACATAAAATATTGTCTCAATTATGCTACAAAGCGTACAATACATGATTTTGCCCATATAAATATTTTCTATGAAGATTTCGACAAACCATGAATTTTGGTTTATATAAAAAATATATACGAACTAATTTTCCTATTTTCTTTTAGTACTAATTATTCTATATTAAAAAAAAATTGAAAAATTATATACGATTTAAATTTAGTTTGAAATATTGCACATACATTATAATTATTTTACAGGTGTATTTTGTTATTGGCTTTTAAAAATAAAAAAATAATAAAAATTAAATAAAACCCAAAATTTCGTAGAACTTAATACATGAATTTATTGAAAATTTTCGCGAATAGTTGACAAAAGAAAATTAAAATAATAATAATAATAATAATATGAGTATAAGTGCATATAAGTAAATGATTTGCCCGGAAAATTTGTGCTGGCAATAATAAAAAGCAATAACAAACAAAATATAACATTTATATATGTATGTATTACATTAAAAATATTAACAATATTATTAATTTCATTTAATTTATGTATGTGTTTTTGTTTACTTTTATTTGAACACAAATTTTTCGGCTAAAAATAAATTTAAAAAAAATATACATGCAATAAATATAAAATAAAACAATGTTTGAGCAATACGGTTTTCTAATACGTTTCTTACAATTGCGGATGCGCATATATGTACCATATGTATGTACATTATGCACAATTTAATTATAAATATAATTATTTTATTTGTTAAAATTAAGTTTTGGCATTTATACAGATGTATATATTTTTGTTAAATAACTATGCAAATGAAATAACTTAAAACTATGGAAATTTCAAGATTGCATTTTGTAAATGAGACAAAAAAGCCCAATTTATAATAAATTTTAGTAAACATTCATAGTGGGTATCGTTGAATGGCAAACAAAATAAAGCAATAAAACAAAATTTTCAATAATTTTTAAGTACTTTTATAAAATCAAAACACAAGTAGGTAGAGTTATTGACAAGTTTTGGCAATTCATTTATAGCTTAATTATTATTTTTTATGAAAGTGTCATTATAAGTGCGGGATTAACAAAATTTTTGAGACCTAATATGAAATGCTTACGCAGATTTTTGATTTACTTTTGTGTAAAAAATTTAATTTAAATTTTTTGTAATTGAAAGAAATATAACTGATAACTAATTTGGGGTTTTTTGTAATGAAAAATTTAAATCATCAAGATATTAATATTCATATTTTCACAAAAAAATTTAAATTTAATTAAAAATTGGTTCCGAAAAACTTCGTGTACAGTTATTGTTTTATGTTTATATATATTTTTAGTAATTTTTTATTTCGTATTTGCAAAACGGATTGCAAAAGGGAATGTCCATCTCTCCGAGTGTATTTCGGACATGTAATAGAAGCTCCTCGTAAAATAACAATCAGCCGTTCGGAGGCGGCTTAGTATAAATTGTAGGTCCCTCCATTTGTTGGAAAAACATCAAGACGAAAAACCACAAATTGGAGGAGGAGCTCGGCCGAAAATCGCTTCAGCGGTTACAAAGTGCCAACTATATTATATTTATATATTTGCAAACCCAATTAAAAGTAATTCAAAAACTGCTGGAAAATTTGAACTTATGTTCAAATTAATTATATTTCAAAGAATTTATGTATAACTTTTTTTGGAATTTTTGATTTTAAATTAAATTTTTAAATTAATGTTCAATATGTTTATATAAAGAAATTTGGGAATTTTTAATTTAAAATTTAATTTACATTTTTCATTATAAGTTCTTTGGGTTCCAAATAGTTTTTTGACTAAAAATTAGAATATTTTATTATTATGATTAATTCCGTTTTTAAATAGATTTATGTTCAAAGAGTATACCTATATATAATTGGCGCTTTGTAACCGGTGAAGCGATTTTCGGCCGAGCTCCTCCTCCAATTTGTGGTTTTGCGTCTTGATGTTTTTCCAACAAATGGAGGGACCTACAATTTATACTAAGCCGCCTCCGAACGGCTGATTGGTGGACTTTACCTGCCGAGGGGGGACCGCAATTAGAAAATTTAACATAATTTTTTATTTAAATTAATTTTCCATAACATTTGGATGTTGGTGGCACCGGGATATATGTATATGTACATAAACCTAAGAATTTTTTATTTAAAATTTGAAGTTTCCATTTACCGAAATAATTTGGCTCCCAAAATGATTTCTGTGCTGAGAATTTATTATAATGCGAGAATTTTTAATTTTATATTTAAAATTTTTAGAAATGATTTCATTCTAAAAAATTTGAGTTCCAAATAGAATTTATATACAATTTTTTGAAATTTGTTTTACTTAAAATTTGATTTGTATTACTATTTCAAATGATTTGGTTTCCAAATAAATTTTTTATTTAAATTTCCAACTTTTTCTATTGTTTGAAATAATTTAGTTTCCAAAAAGATTAAGAGACTTGGGAATTTTTAATTTAAAATTGTAAATTTTTAGTATTTGTTTATTTTATTCTATTTTATTATTCTAAACAATTTGGATTCGAAATAGATACTTTTATTTTTCGAATATTTATAAAAAAAATTTAAGGAAGTTTTGATTTAAAATTTGAGTTAGACTAGAAACTAACGGAAATTTTATATAACATTTTTTTGAGAACTTTTTACGTAAAATTTGAATTTTTCTAATATTTCAAATAATTTGGTTTCCAAAAAATTTAATGTACTGATATAAAAAAGTGAGAATTTTCAATTAAAAATTTTAATTTTTTAGTATTTGTTTTTTTTTATTATTCGAAAAAATGTTGGTTTTCAAATGTATTAATGAATTTTTATTAAAATTTTGAAAAATGTTCAACTTAAAAACTGAATTTTTTCTATTGTTCGAATAATTTTCGGTTTTCAAATCGATTAATTTGGGAAATTTCAATCTAAAATTTAAGTTGTTTATTACTTGAAATAATTTGGTTTTCAAATCAATTAATTTTACTGAGATTTTGTATAAACATTTTTGGATCTAAGATTTGAATTTTTTATTATTCGCATTTGATTTTTTTTTAAATTAATACAAAATTTTTTTGTTTATCGTCTGTATCAAAATCAAAAAGGCTTTAAAGAACGTCTGTGATACTTTATTTTTAATAAAAAAAATCTCAGCTCGAAGTATTTCAATCACTTTTGCTATATTTTCCACAAAGTAATTTTCATGTACCTCAAATTTTTATTAATTATAAAGTAATAATATTTTTTTAAGGAAAAAATTCCCATTCATTTTTGACAAAATTTTGTATCTAATTTCCTTTTCAGATTTTTATATAAATTGGCAAAACTTGTCAATAACTTCCGGCATTAGAATTTTGAAAATCATATAATCTTCACTAAACTAAGTATTTGCTGAAACAAAAAGTTTATAAAAGTATTAATAAGTTTTGTGTTATTAAATTCGTAGAAATATTAGAAATCCCAGGGGAAATGAAATTTACAAATATACACCCCTATAAGTAAACTTAGTTCTTAGCTTAAGCGCGCTTGGTTAGGCGTATGACAAATGCTTTTAGGATTTTTCTTTCTCTACCTTTGATTTTCAAACACACATTCATAGCGCTATGATGGCTTATAGTTTAAAAATTTAATACTAATATTATTAAAAGCTAACATTATTGATGAACATAAGTTTTTTCAGAATTTCATAATTTTCTAAAATTTTTCACTTTCAAAAGTGCAACATTTTTTTATACATTTATCTGCATTTATTGATATATATTGTATACACATATGTACTCTCTTTTTATATGTTTTAGTCACCTTACATACATATACTATACATACAAATATTAATTAATGAATTAATTTATTTATTTATATATGTTTAGGTATATATCTCCCTAAACGATCTACATATTATATATATTTGTTCCACTAATCAACAAACGTCGAATCACACACATATTTATGTACAAATACAATTACAAATACAAATACGCATTATTATGGTAGATAAGTTTACAAAACCGTAAATAAAATTTAAGAAAAACAAAAAAAACACAAGCAATTTCCTTTGCGCCGCTCATTTCTTCCTGCCGCTTTACAGGTAGTAAATGCGTATGTTTGCATGCTCGCCGATGACAGCACATGCCAATCAGCACATTGTCTCATTATATGGCACAATCTTCTCCGATTCGGTGCTCGACTTGATGTTGGACGATAATTTGGCGATCTCATCTTGCACCGGGGGTGTACTTATTTGTGGCATTGTAGCTCCCGCGGGCTCTCCGCCAGCGCTGGTTCCACTCTCCTTCGACTCCTCCGTGCTGGAGCTACTCTCCTTGAGTATGTTCATGTCGAGCGTCTTCATGCTGCCGGGCGGTTTTAGTGAGGATAACAATTTGGCTGGCATTGCAAGCGCCGGCAGCACCGCCGCTGCAGCTGCTGCTGTGGCACTCAACTCCATGGTGTCGGTGTGACGTTTAGCACTCGCTATGTCGATACGTTTACCATCACTGGCGCCCATGGAGGCAGTGCGCAGCGGCTGGTACGTATAACGCGCTGTGGTGTCGCCCACGCTAAAGCCGTTGCCAGCAGTGTTGGTTGTTGAGTTGTTGGTGTTGGTGTTACTGGCGCTACCGGCGCCGCTGGTGTCGCTGCTGTTACCGCAACAAAGCATTCCGCCGCCGAAGAGCGGCTTGGACGGCGATAATTCGATGGCAGCCTCGCGGCGTAGTGGATGACGATGACTGAACTCAGCCGATATGCCAGTCTGGAATGAGAAGGAATGGGAAGAGGGGATGATATTAAGGGGGTATTCTGGTCTAGAAATTTCAAAAAATCGAAATTTTTTTTATATTTTCAAAGTTTAACTATTTAAGAATATGTGTACAAGAGGATTTTTCAAAATTTAAATTATTTTCGGAGATGTAAGTATTTTTCTGACCTGGCATCCAAACTTGTTCGGTCGGAACTAATCGAACAAAAGACTTTACGCGAAACTTTAAACGCGTTTTTCTCAAAACTGTCTTTTTCGGACCGATGACCACGATTTTTCAGGTTCTACTGGACCGATTTCCTTGAAATTTTTATAGATTCTTCTTCATTGGCTTGTCTATGGTTGGAACTAGCCCTATCCCCAAATTTTTATTTATACTATTTTTAAAAAATTCAAAACCGTCAGAAAAAGTGGTCGAAAAAAAATTTTTTTTTTCAAACAGTCGCCATTTTTCCGTCAGCTTATAATTTTAAAAATTTTGTACTTTTTTTAGTTTTTAATTTTTTTTTTTGTATTCTTCTAATGTTAACAAACAACTAATAAAAAAATGGATGGTAAAAATATTAATTACCTTTTTTTTACGACACTTCAATAATTACCTGAAATTCATGTTTCTAGACCAGAATACCCCCTTAATATCAAATAAACAACCAAACAAATCTTAACAATTAGTTGTAGCCACATCAGTTTATGTTGATCATAATTAAGACTAGTTTTTTTGAAGAAAACAATAAGTATCAATCAATATCATCGCTATTAAAATATCTAACCTTCGTAGTTGACTGAAGTTAGCCAAAAATTTTTAAGATGCCATAATGAACACTGGTCTGCTCTTAGATCTCTCTGAAAAATATAAAAAAAAAATGTTGAACTTTGGGTGCAAGGTTCAGTTTACAGGGTATATCGCAAGTAAAGAGAACTCAAACCTCAACAAAGGTCTCAAATGTTTTCCATCGTAGTGGATTATAGAGAGGCACTTAAGGTCCCGAAGCAATACCATCGTAGAACGTAACATTCAATTATTGTGGGGCAGAGTGAAATATAGACATTCCAAACTATTACTTACATCAAGCAAGATAAATGAGATATCATCCCAACATTCTATGTAAATTGGTAACGACTCCATGCAGAGCACTCACACAAGATCACAAAACATTTGAGCACTTTTTTTGCGAATATCCGGCTGTCAGTCTCTTGAATCCTCATATCTTTCACTGTGCTCCCAATTTCAGGTTTACCCAGGTGGCCATGCATGGTTAAATCCAAAGTAGTTCATAATATCGAGCGACCCCCAGATCCTACACATCGGCTCCCTCTGCCCTTATAAACCAAGCAACCGCCAAGGAACTTGTGAATGCCTTGTTCTAAATATTATTTCTTTTGAACTTGTTGTTGATATTTAAAACTTGTATATTAAACGAAATGCTGCTCACTGATTACAATGGTGAACTGGCAATATATTTGCAAAATAAAAAACGGCGATGTCGTTAAGTCAGAGTTGTCTGACCTACAGAACCATCCTTATAAGAAACTGAAACATTCGTGTGCCGTTTAGGAAAAGTTAAAACAACTATATATTCAGTTCAGCCAATCACGCACTTTTGAACGAATTTTGAAGACAACTAATTCACGGAACTGAGTGCTCAAAATGCAGTTTTATTGTGCGAAGAATATTATCGAAAATTCTATAGAAATAATTATTATTAAGAAATTATATATGCATATAATTGGCACTTTGTAACCGCTGAAGCGAGTTACTTCCGAACTCCTCCACGAATTTTTGGTGTAAATCTTGATGTTTTTCCAAAAAAATGGTGAGATCACGTTCAATCTTATTACAAAAATTCACGTTCTTTAAATAATGTGTTTCGCGCGCTTCATTCAACTTATGGTCAACATAATCCGCCAACTGAGCGTACTATTCGCAACACTATCACCCATCCTTAGACCCAGCATTCGTTATTGGATAATCGACCGAGCAGACCACGTCGCTCTATGGGCTCTGCAAAGTTTTGTTCAATGATGAGGCCCATTTCTTGCTGAATGGGTATGTAACCAAGCAAAGTTACCGCATTTGGGACGAAGAGCAACCTGAAGAGATTCAAAAGCTGCCATTTCATCCAGAAAAAAAAACGGTTTAGTGTGGTTTGTGAGCCGGTGGAATCATCGGTCCATATTTCTTCAAAAATTATTCCCGGTGGAACGTAATCGTCAATGGCGAACATTATGGCGCCATAATTTTATATTGAAGCTCGTGATTTCGGAGACATTTGGTTTCAACAAGACGGCACCACTTCCCACACATCACATCAATCATCAATCCATCGCTTTAATTAGAGAACACACGGTTAAACTTTTTCCTGTGGGGATATGTAAATTTTAAAGTCTATGCGGAAAATCCTGCTTCGATTCAGGTCCTGAAGCAAAACATCACGACTGCCATTCGCCAGTTACCAGTCGAAATGTTCTAACGAGTCATCGAAAATTGGACTCAACGGATGGACCATCTGAAACGTAGCCGCGGCCAACATTTGAAAGAGACAATCATCAAAAAATAAATGCCTAAGAATGTTCTTTCGTATGATAATAAACATTCTCCATTAAATTTGAATTTTCTATGTTTTTCCTATGTTTTCTCTTTAAAAAAGTAGGAAGCCTCGAAATGGATCACCTTTTAAAGGGCTTTGTCCTGAATGCCTGACGTATCAACACACAGCATAAACCATTCATCGTAGATATTATATTTAAAACTTGGAGAAGGTATTCTGCGTATGACGTATGCATCCGATTACACAAGATTTTGCATCTATCGTTTGATTTACATAAAATTTGGCACAGTACTAGCTTTGGGGTCAAGCTGTCCTTGGAAATATTTTCGCTGTATTGCTAGCAGGTGATTTTCGGCAGACTTTATTAAAAGTGCCTTGAGGAACGCGAGCGAACGAAGCAAAAGCATGCGTGAAGTGATCTTCTGAAGTGAAAAAATCAATTTTACCAAATATGTGACTCCATTTGAAAGGAGGTGGTAAACATGTCTCAGACCTGTCGCTCTGAACTGAATAAGAATACAATTATTCCTACAGTATTCAAAGTCAAACTCTTTAGGCAGCAGGAATAGCCTTGAGAGAAAGCTGCTTCTCTCCCATAGACAGTTGTTATGTGGCGTGCTCCAGAATGTACTTACAGAACAGCCTGGTGACTCTAACACCACACTATAAATTAAATATTAAAATAACCAACACAAAAATTTATTGAAAGAATTTTCAAATTCCATGCGGACAAAGTCGCGGCTAAACTTTGGTATATCGACAGGACAATTAACGCAAAACTTAAATTTGCTGCCAATTAGGTAGTAAAGTGTTAACAACCCTCAACAAAAAAAAAAAAAAAATCAGCCGCTGACAGCTTAGACTTAGTAAAAATGTAGCGTGACCCGATACAACAACGTGTCTTCATTATTGAGCAATGTTTCAAAAATAATAAAAGCTTGGTGGCCGCAGTAAAGAAAATTTCCTACAAAGTATGGTCGGAATAGTGTTTTAACTTCGTCAACTGTGGAAAGATTAATTGAAAAATTCCGGGAGAAAAGATCCGTTGAAGACACCAAACCAAGTCGTGAAATTGACAATATCGAAACAGTGCCTGAGAGTGTCGGTGACAATCCAGGAACCTCAATTCGGCGTCGTGGACAAGAATTGAAAAATTTCACGAAGCTCTCACTAACGATCTGTATCTCCATGCTTACGAAATTCAATTGAATACTTCAACAGAAGCCTAATTACCATGTACAGCGAAGAGAGTTCGTTGAATGGATTATAAAGAATTAAGAAATGGATGCTGATTTTTCGAGCAAAATTATCCTAAACCAGGAAGGACATTTTCACCTTGATGGGTTTATTAACCGCCATAATTGTCGCCTATGTGATTCTGAGAACCTACGGCTGATTATCAAAAACAAATGCATAAACAACGTGTCACTGTTAGGTGTGGATTTAGGGCTGGAGGCATAATTGGGCCAAACTTTTTAGAGGCTGGCCAAGCAGTAACTGTTACTGGTGCTCGATATCGCGACATGTCAACAGTTCTTTTTCTTTTTGCCGAAATTGAATGATATTGATGTGGCCATTATGTGGTTTGAACAAGACAGGGCTACATGCCACTTTTATGACCCACTGTTTATACTAAGCCGATTCCGAATGGATAATGGTTTTTTAAGTAGCCTTTATTACATTTCAGAAGTACACCTCCGGAGGGGTTGATACGTCTTGTCGAGCGTAATTAAGTTAGTTTTCTTATAAATTTTGGATGTTCGTTGGAACAGAACTGCCTTCTGAATGTTCGGTTAGTGCGCCGCAATTGGCATTATATATGTGTATACAATACATATCAACCTATTGGTGTAGTAAAAAGAGATTCATTATTTTTGCATGAAATTGAAGGCTTTAATTACCATAGTTAGAATGATTCGATTTAGGTCAAATGCGCCCCGTGGATGCATAAGAATCTATCAACCTAGCTCTCGAAGTTTCTCGCGAGTCACTAGCAATGTGTGTGATCTGGCGTTGTCTAAATGAAACGAAATTCAACTTCTGTTGGCCAAAGCTGGTTCTCTTAGGTGATTGCTTCCTTCAAACGGCTCAATCGTTGAGAGTACAGGCCCGAATTAAGAGTTTTGTCACGTGGGAGGAACTCATAGTAGCTAATTCCCTGCCAATCTCACCAAACGCACAGCAAAACTTTCCTGGCCGTCAATCCTGGCTTGGCCAGCGTTTCCGCCGGCTCGTCGCGTTTAGACCACGGACGTTTTCGCTTGACGTTATCGTAAGTGATCCACTTTTTATAGCTTCAGAAATGGGTCGATTTTGTTGCGAATCAGCAGCGATTAGCAGCCTTATTCAAATGGTTCCAAACGGTTCTTTTGTGAAATCTTTAGCTCTTGGGCAATCGAAACAGTACTTATATGACGGTCGGACTCGACAATGTAAAATATTGCGTATTTTCTCTTTGCTAGGTTCCTTCTTTGACGCGCGCTCAAACCAAACTGAATCAACCAATCACAAAACTGTCTGAAAAGCTTTTTTAGTACGAAATGTCTTCTTTCTAACGCCATCCGAAAATAATGGATTTATTTTTGCCACACCTATATGAGTATATGTTTGTTGTAATTTGGAACTGTTTGTGCATTGAGTTTTTCTTTAAAAGTTTCCCATTTAAAATAATATTTTTACATTGCTACCAATACCTTGCCTTTGGTTCTAATTTTCAGCCTGTCAGGTAGGACGAAATGCAAAATTCGAAAAAGCACAGAAAATAGAATTCAATATTCACCAACACTAAACACTTTACACAGCATTTGCTGCCAAAAATACAACGTGTATGTATTTCATTCTACAGTAATTTTTAAAAAAATTTGTCATTAATCAACAACCACAAACGCCAGTGACACATGTATACAAGGATTTAAGGAAAAATGCTACTGCAAAAGTGAAAATAAAGCAACTAAAAGCAAACATATTCATACACATATAGAAGGGGATGTCTCACTAATTAGTCGATTAGGCTTTGCATTGTTGGAAAAAACTCTACACATATATTAGGTCAAGTACAAAGTTCGTTCGGTTTTTATCTAAGAGATGGTGTTATTGTCCATAGTACTAATGTTACGTGTCGCATCATATCATATTATACGGCGCTGAAAACGTGTTTATTCGGTTGATTGACTCAGTACGTTGTGAGCGCTGGTCAAAGATGAACACCAGCAAAGAGAAAATTCGCTATATTTTACAATTTTTCTTCGATCAAGGCGAAAAAGCAGCCAAAGCTGCTGAAAAAATTAATTTAGTTTATGGGCACGATAGTGTTAACGAACGTGTATCACAAAAGTGGTTTGCTAGGTTCCGTTCCAGTAATTTCGATGTCAAAGATGCACCACGCATAGGGAGGCCTGTCGTCGAAAATTGCGATAAAATCATGGAAATAGTGGAAACAGACCGTCACGTGAGCAGTTATTTAATTGCTGAGGAACTAAAGATAAGCCAGAAAACCGTTTGGAACCATTTGCATAACCTTGGATTCAAAACGAAGCTCGATGTTTGGGTGCCACACGAACTAACGCAAAAAAAAAACATGATGAACCGAATTTCCATTTGCGAATCGCTGGTGAATCGCAACAAAATCGACCAATTTCTGAAGCGTTTGGTGACTGGCGATGAAAAGTGGATCACTTTCGACAACGTCAAGCGAAATCGGTCGTGGTCGAAACGCGGTGAGCCGGCGGAAATGGTGGCCAAGCCAGAATTGACGGCCAGGAAGGTTTGGCTGTGTGTTTGGTGGGATTGGCAAGGAATCATCTACTACGAGCTGCTCCTCTATGACCAAACGCTCAATTCGGCCCTCTACGGCCAACAATTGGACCGCTTGAAGGCAGCACTCATCCAGAAGAGGTCATCTTTGATCAACAGAGGGCGAATTGTGTTCCATCACGACAACGCCAGGCCACACACGTCTTTGGTGACGCACCAGAAACTCCAGGAGCTCGGATGGGAGGTCCTAATACACAAACCTTATAGTCCGGACCTGGCACCAAGTGATTACCATCTTTTTCTGCCCATGGCGAACGCGCTTAATGGTGAGAAGTTGGCCTCAAGAGAGGCCTGTGAAAATTGACTCTCCGAGTTTTTTGCCAATAGGGACGCAGCCTTCTACGATAGGGGTATAATGAAGAAGTTTACGAACAAAACGGCGTATATTTGACTTAAATCGGACAGATGTACACAAAGTTATCATATTTTGAAAAATCAATAAAAACCGAACGAATTTTTTACTTGACCTAATATATTTTTATAGTGTTGGCATGCAACATGTGCCACAAATATTTACCTTTGCATATGTTTGTAGATGTGTGCGTACGAAAAAGAAGGGACATTTGCAAATATTTGCACTGTAAACATGCCAACGTTCTCACATTCTACTCTACGCCACACTACTCAATGAAAATACAAAATCAATACGAGTATACTCTCTGCTTCATACCTACGATGCATGTATGTACGAGTATGTATACATGCATAGGAATAAATATCGAGGAGTTACTCACCCCAAATGAATTGTCGGTATCATCAATGGATGCACGTGCCTGGAATAAGCCTTCTAGCATAATATAATCATTCTCTTCGCACTCCTTTAAATGTTACTTCTCCAGTAGCGCAGCAAATTCAAGCTTAGACATTTCACCCGTCGGACGGTCCAGTGATGCTGTGAGTGATTAATACACGGCTCACACGCATTAGTTGTGGTCGGAAAGGTTTAGCATCAATGGTTTTGCCTCATAGTACGCCACACTAATTTGGTCCACCATATGCAAAGCATAATTTTTGAATTGTGGAAGTTATTCTTTGGCATTGTATTTGTTCTTCTTGGAGTTATTGTAGTCCACTTTCCATTCCATGCACAATCCGGTGCAAAAATCCTTTCCTTTGATGTCTTTTAAGAAGCAGTTCTTTCAACATCTCTCGTCTTCAACTCCAAACTACCTTAAACGAACGAAGGTTGTTTTGTTTGTTGACTCACTCGCAAAGATTCTGTGAGTTCAGTTTGCATTTGGCATCGATCTTGATCCAGTAAAGCCTTCAGTGCGATATTTTTTAAAACTTTTTGGATTGGCCAGCACGTTTTTTTTGCCTTCGGGACAAAAAGCACTACTTTTAAAGCATTGAAACAATTCTCTGTATGACCATAAGCTTTCACATGTGATGGACTTCAGCCGCAATTTTCTTCTAACTAAAATGTTGTGTATTTAACACAAATCTGGACATTTTCGAAAAGGCAAAAAATATTATTTTGACAAAACATACGCTGATATGAAGCCTTTCTAATGACATAGGTAATCGCATCCTAAATCGGCCGCAATTTGTAGGTGGAACTATCTTTTGAGAATTGACCGGAATAATGTGTAAAACTTCGACCATTATCTGAATAGGGACTTAATTATATATTCCCGAATGATAAAAGATTCGAAAAAGATTTTTGAAGAGCCGAAGGTTCAAAAAACTAATTTCGTTTAGCTAGCGAGAGAAGACTTTCACTACAAACTTGCTAATCTATCGTCGCGAAGTATCATTATATTCGTAGAAAACGAGCCCGTCTGCTCGTCTATTTTGCTTTTTACATTGCTTTGCTAATGCATCCATTCATTCCCAGTTTGATTAATATTTTAGGTAATTGCTTTAATTTGTCTAACGTTTTGCTTGGATATTTAATTACTAAGTTATTCACATACAGAGAATATGTCACTTCTGTCGTCTTTGATGTCCAAACGTGCAAAATTTAAAAACTTTTTTAATTTTTTTTAAAACATCTCTAAATATAATATACTCGTATTTATATTATATTTAGAGATGTTTTAAAAATATTACAAAAGTTTTTAAATTTTGCACGTTTGGACATCAAAGACGACAGAAGTGTCTTTTTTACTGCAACGATTAAAGGTAAATGCGCCTCGATGATTTTCCCAATCCTAGTACACCGAAGTTGTAACTACCGAGTTTCAACCTCAATTGAACATAATGCAGTGTTGACTGCTGTTCTTGTATACCTAACGAATTCTCGCACTCATCTCTAGAAGATTCTGTTTCAATTGTTCCGATAACGAGCATTCAATACGCGCACTCTTGAACATGCTTTAGTTATCGGCCTCTCCTTCTCACTTCATTCATTCAATCTTCAAAACCAAGACAACAAAGAAACGGAAATGGTTAAAATTTTGCGATGTGTCCTACAGTAAAAATACGATTACGCAGTTAGAGGCGAGTTAACAAGAGTGTGCCAGTGCGTTTCGCTTCTTCGTCCAGTCTGGAGAAGCGGTTGTTGAGGTCATACGCCAGCAGCTGTACACTTTCATAAAAGATTGTATTTTCCCTATCCAGCTCTGCAGCTCGTATTATTTTCTCCAGCATCAAATGGAAGAAATCCCTAGATAAGAGAAACCTTGTTTGGTATCGAAGGGCTTGGATCTTTTCGATCTTTACGGAAGTTTTGGTGTTGCTGAACATCAGCTTACACAGTCGTATAATTTCTTCGGGGATACCAAATTCAAACATAGCAACGTAAAGACAGTTCCTTTTCGAGCTGCCGAAGTCTGCTTTAAAAGCAGTGTGTGTCGATTCGCTTTGCACGGGTCTTTCCTAAGATTTGGCGCATGGTGAATATCCGGTCAATACTGGATTTACCAGATCTAAAGTCACACTAATGAGCACACTCAGATTCCTATCGTCGGGCATGTTTGCAGCTGGCCGAATCCGCTGCCGTATTTGAATTGCCTGGCCGACAATCCAACGGCCTCTCGGCCTTGATGTTTTTTAAGCGGGCGATTGCAATTCTTCATAGTCGGGAATTGATACATCTGTTTCATCACCGTTGATTGGGTAATCGGGTTCGCTATCTTCATTTTCACTGCCATTCAACGCGCCCGAGTAGTTTTCCATCCGTAAATTCAGTAAACTCTGAGTATCAGTCAGTAGTCCGTAGACCACATTGCTGTGTTCTAAAAGAAAATCAATACAGATCGATTTCAGAACAGCATCAGGTAAATTGATGATTTCTAATTGTAACGCGGAAAAGCGTGGTAGAATAGTTATGAAATAAAACTTTAAGCATTTCTTTTACATATATTGGGATAATATTTAATTAATAATAATCAATAAGTTGGTAATATTCTCTATATTTTTGGCCAAAAAAATATGCATAATTTGCACCTCAGATTCGTTTTAAGATGGCGGTGAAATAAATTTACTCCATCTATTATAATAAATGTAATTATGCAAAAAAAAAAATTCACCTATTAATGCAACTCACTAATCAAATTATTTCACTGTTTTTGCAAATTTTACTTATAGAAATACAACATACATAAGCACAAAAAAAGCACAAAAATATTAGAAAAATATGTATACTAACCTTTATTACTTGGCAATGAGACCGTCGGCGAAGCCATCAAATGGCCAACACTCTCCAATTCATCCGTAATTGAAGTGTATTTAGGTGTACTTGTATGAAATGTCGGTTCGAACATATAGATGTCTCGCAAACGTAAATATTTATCGATTGTCATAAAACTTTGACCTTGTGAAGTGTCAACCTTGACTGTCGAACCACCATAGTTTTGCGCGAATCGAGCGTCATTATCGTTTACTCTCAGTGCAGTCAACATGTCGAGTTTCGTGCCGAATAAAGAGCAAACGCGGACAGTGTTAATTTTCTGTTTTCATTTGAAGAAAACAGCTGCGGAATCGCACCGAATGCTTGTTGAAGCCTTTGGCGAACAAGTACCAACTGTGAAAACGTGTGAACGGTGGTTTCAACGCTTCAAAAGTGGTGATTTTGACGTCGACGACAAAGAGCACGGAAAACCACCAAAAAGGTACGAATACGCCGAACTGCAAGCATTATTGGATGAAGACGATGCTCAAACGCAAAAACAACTCGCAGAGCAGTTGGAAGTAAGTCAACAAGCAGTTTCAAATCGCTTGCGAGAGATGGGAAAGATTCAGAAGGTCGGTAGATGGGTGCCACATGAGTTGAACGAGAGGCAGATGGAGAGGCGCAAAAACACATGCGAAATTTTGCTTTCACGATACAAAAGGAAGTCGTTTTTGCATCGTATCGTTACTGGCGATGAAAAATGGATCTTTTTTGTTAATCCTAAACGTAAAAAATCATACGTTGATCCTGGACAACCGGCCACATCGACTGCTCGACCGAATCGCTTTGTCAAGAAGACGATGCTCTGTGTTTGGTGGGATCAGAGCGGTGTCATCTACTATGAGCTCTTGAAACCCGGCGAAACGGTGAATACGGCAAGCTACCAACAACAATTGATCAATTTGAACCGTGCGCTTCAGAGAAAACGACCGGAATATCAAAAAAGACAACACAAGGTCATTTTTCTCCATGACAACGCTCCATCACATACGGCAAGAGCGGTTCGCGACACGTTGGAAACACTCAATTGGGAAGTGCTTCCGCATGCGGCTTACTCACCAGACCTGGCCCCATCCGATTACCACCTATTCGCTTCGATGGGACACGCACTCGCTGAGCAGCGCTTCGATTCTTACGAAAGTGTGAAAAAATGGCTCGATGAATGGTTCGCCGCAAAAGACGATGAGTTCTACTGGCGTGGAATCCACAAATTGCCCGAGAGATGGGAAAAATGTGTAGCTAGCGACGGCAAATACTTTGAATAAATGATTTTTTCTTTTTCCACAAAATTTAACGTGTTTTTTGATTTAAAAAAAACGACATTTCATACAAGTACACCGGTATTTTGTGTTGAACTTCAGAAGTATATTTCTGGAGGATTTCGAATGTAATGCTGTTTTTTCTAAAAGGCATAACGACGATATTAAGAGAATTAAAGCGCCATATACAGAAAGAGAGAGCGGGAGAAAGAGAAATGCGACAAATAAGAGAAAAAGTGTATATTTTACAATAAAAATTGTTAATGCTATTAAGAAAAAAATAATTAGTAAAAAAAAATATTTTAATAAGAAAGAATAAATAGAAACTAAAATAAAAATAAAAATAAAAAAATTAAGAAAAGTAGTGCTTTTGAGAGGTGGCTTATATAAGTTAAAAGTAAGAATAGGATATGAAATAAAGGGTGGTTAAATTGTAAGGGCCGAATAAAATTTGATTTTGAATAAAACACAAACTATTTAGGAAATTATTGAAATTTTATTTTATTATGATATATTGGTATTACTCAATTATGTATGTAACAAAATATCGGCCAAATGAGCGCCGCGACCTCGGCGGCACACCTCCATACGATGGTCCAAATTTTCGATGACGCTGAGGCATAATGGAGTTTCTATGCCGTCAATGTGCCGAATTATTTCATCCTTTAGCTCTTGAATTGTTGCTGGCTTATCGACGTACATCTTTTCTTTCAAATAACCCCAGAGAAAAAAGTCCAACGGTGTCAAATCACATGATCTTGGGGGCCAATTGACATCGCCATTACGTGAGATAACACACATAATAAGTCTGGATAACTTTAACACGTTGCTGGATTGTGTATCTCTTCATGGTTCAAATTGCGTAGGTCTGAAATAGAGAAATGTCAAATTAAATTCGGAAAAAAACTTGGCGTTTAGGTGTGGTTCACATTCAACATCGGCCCTTGAAATTTAACCACCCTTTATGAGCCGTGAAGGGTAATTTTTTGAAAAGTTTGTGAAAAAGGTTACTTGGCGCAAATACTACTAGTGCTCTGTTTAAAAATAAAAGGCAAAAACTTTTAGATATAAAAATATAAAGTATTAGATGCGACATTGAATGTTGATGCTGAGGCTCGACTGCTTTCCCCATTTTGCACATGACATTTGGGCCTGGACTTCATTGATACATTATCTAATAATCCGTAATATTGGTGTCAAGATACCGTCAATACGAGACTTTTCTCGAGATCTCAGAGCAAGAAAATTAAATGATGGCCGATCGAAGAGACTTAATTCGTTTCAAAAGAATTACTCTGTGTAGAGTGTGTACATAATGGCCATAAAAAAGTCAAATAAGGCAAACAGAAGAATAGAATTGAGAAACGTGGGCTATAAGTCTATTACTAAGCGTAAAAACTAAATAAGTATAAAATAGTTATAAATAAAATTTAAAAAAAGTCAAATAAAAAGAATTCCTAAAATATTTATAATAATTATGTATGCATTAATTCGTGCCGTTTTCTAAGAGAGGACTCTACTAGTACTATTTCGCGTCGTTTTCAGTAGATGTCATTTGTTTTAGCGTGAACAACAAATTGTTTCATTCATTTGAAAATTTCGAAATTTTTACCAGATAAAGTGTTTTTGCGGGGAGTTCTTCTTCATTACTTTAACATGAAGAAAAGTGCTACCGAAAGCCATCGTATTTTACTGGACGTTTATGGTGACCATGGTTTAGCCGAACGAACGTGCCAAAAGTGGTTTGCACGGTTTAAAAGTGGCAATTTCGACTTAGACGACGGACAGCCAAAAAAATATCAAGACGAAGAATTGGAGACATTACTCGACGCAGATGCATGCCAGACGCAAGAAGAACTTGCAAAAGTATTAGGAGTTGATCAAGACAATTTTTTCACAATAAAGTCTTAATTTTTGAAAAAAACCCGCATGAATTAATGCATACACCCAATATATAAAAAAAAATTTAAATATAAAATGCAAAAAGATAAAAATAAGATAAGAATCAAATCAAATTAAATTAAATAAAGCTTAAAATAAATAATGAAATATAATAAAATAAATCAATGGAGGAAATAAAATAAAATCAAATAGCATAAAAAAATAATTAATAAAAAAAAATTAAACCAAAACTAAATAAAATAAAAAAATAACAAAAGTTAAAAAAAAAATTGGGAAAAAAGTTAGTGAGCCAAAATAAAATTAATTAGAATAAAAGAAAAAAAAAATAAAACTAAATAAAAGACACAACAGTAAAATGAAAAAAATAAAACAAAAGACTGATAAACGAAAATAAAATAACATAAAAAAACAAAAATGAGAATTCACTCAATTAAATTAAATATAATAAACAAATATAATAATGAATATTAATAAAATAAATTAAAATGTAGAAACAAATCGAAACAAAATAAAATTATATAAAGTAAAATAAAAAAAAAATATTAAATTAAAAAGAAATTAAATTAGAACAAAAAATAATGGGAAAGAATACTATAATAAATGAAAAGTTAAAATTAATAAAATAAAAAAATAAAATAATATAAACCAAAATATTTTAACTAACAAACATTAATGGGAATACAAAAATAATATATAAACATTGATAAATAATCATAAAAATAAAAAGTTAAGCAAAATTAAGTGAATAAAAACAATAAATAAATTAAAATTTAAGACAAAATAAATAAAGTAAATAAGATTTAAAAAATAACATAAAAAATGAATTAAAACAAAAAATAAAATAAATAAAAATTAAATAAATATAAAGTCAAAGAAATAAAAATTAAGTAAAATTAAAATAAAATAAAATTAATTTAAATAAGATTTTAAGAAAGTAAAGGAACATATTAAATATAAAAAAAAATACTAAAATAATAGATAACAATAAAATTTGGAATAAAGTTTACTCGAAAGATTAAATATTGAAAAATCCAACCTCAACTTGCAAAGCTCTAAAAACGACTTTTTAGTAAAGATTGGTATATTTCTATGTATGAGAGTATATGTAGTAGAATTTTGAATAACATACAATATAGTCTAAGACCTATTTGATACAAATTTTTTGTGAGTAAAGGGTTTTCCAATTAGAGATGTTATTTTGATCAGCCTGCTGTTCCGGTAGATATCACTTTTGAAGCTGTCAGGTTTTGACATTTGACAAGTAAAAACTACGCCAGCAAGAAAAAAGGTGAGCGACACACGCTTCAACAAGCATCGAAGTTATTTAAATTCACTATAAAAATTGTGAAAACCTGGCAGAGATGGTAAGTAAAACACCTTGTCAGGTCGCAATACAAAAATTAAAAAAAAAAAATTACGCTGTAAGGACAAGTTAGTGATGTGAAGAATAAAATACATGCACGTCGCTCAAAAACAACTGAAAATATTGCTGCTATAGCCCAAAATGTTGAAAAAAACTTAGGTTTGTTCATTCCTCGTCGTTCTTTGGAATTGGTGAAATGGTTTGGTTTGTGAAATGTCACAAACTTCATTACAACGTATTTTGCATAAAGGCTTGGGTCTTAAGGCTTAAAAAGTTCTGTTGACACAAGAACTCAAACCGGCCGATCATCAACAACGTCGTGTCTTTGCTAATTGAGTCCTTCAAATGCAAGAAAATGATCAGTAATTTCATCAGAAAATCATCTTGACTGTTGAGGCCAATTACCACCTCGATGGCTACATCAATAACCAAAACTGTCGCATCTGAGGCTCTCAAAACCCATATTTATTGTTGAAAAGCCTCTCCATTCTCAACGTGTACGTATGTCGCTGTTTATGGTGCTGCGGGTTCATTGGATACTTTTTCGAAAATGAGGTTAGAGAGCAACAGTTACGATGATTGGATTGCGCTATCGAGAAATGACTAATGATTTATTATAGCCGGGATTGGATGGCCATTTGGCTGATATTGTTTTCCCTTATTAATCTTTACATTAGGCGAAATAACACCTCTTATAAGAAAACCCTGTGCATATATTGCTTTCAACTCTTTTGAGTTCCATCCCCTCAAAGTAATCTTTAAAAAATTGAATATCTCAAAAATAAAAATGAAATAAAAAATAATAATCGTAAATTGTTATGTTATAAAAGTGCAATCTGTAGAATGGTTGCATTTGAGAAATAGCTAAGGAAAGGTAGGATAAGATAGGATAACGACACAACACATATAACTGGTGAAGATTTGGTAATTGTGTCAGTTAGGTTAGATGAAGTATTCAAGTGTTTTCGTTTCTCGCTGAAATTTTTCATTAAATAACTCATTGCGTCCTTAAAATCTGTTAATTCTTTCAAATAAATCTCTTCTGTTTTAAGACATCATTTTCTGTTTTTAAAGCGAATTTTTTCTTTAATTTGGATTTAAACTTAAATTTAATTTTAATTTAAATATGCAGTTTTTTTTTTTTTTTATACATAATTCATTTATTTACTGGATCAGCTATAATATAAGCCTAACAGTAAGTGTACAAATCTTAAGAACTAAATTACAAACATGATAGCTCGAGTTATGTAATCTGAGCCCTTTTCAAACTACCGCGCTCTCCTTAGAAGGCGGGAACATCTCTTCGCTGCAGGCGGGAATTTCTTGTTGGGTTGCATAAAGCATTAGCTAGCGGGTTTGGGTGATTTCTCAGCTTTATGAAGTACTTCGTCCTGCTTCTTTCAATTTCAGGCTTAACCAGTAAAATACCAAGGTCTTTGTGAATGTTTACGTTACAAACGTACCATGGAGCGCCCGTTAGTGCTCTTAAAATTTTGGACTGGAACCTCTGTATTTTATCAATGTTAGTTGCACAGGTCGTACCCCACAGTTGAATACCATACATCCAAATTGGTTTTAACACTGCGTTGTAAATAAGGACTTTGCAGTCTAGTTTTAGACCGGAGTTTTTATTTAAAAGCCAATTTAAACTAGCTGCTTTTAATTTCATGTGTAGTATTTTTGCCTCTATGTGTCTCTTCCAAGTGAGACGTCTATCTAAGTGTATACCGAGATATGTAACATCATTTACTTGGGGAATATTTATACCATTTAAGCGAATTGCAGGACATGATTGCGGTCTTAAAGTAAATGTAACGTGTTTACACTTTTGCTCATTAACTTTGATTCTCCAGTTTTCTAGCCATTCTTCGATGAGGAGTAAATGATCACTAATCGTTTTTGCTGCTCTTTTAGGGCATTTATCCCGGCATAAAACAGCTGTGTCATCCGCAAAGGTAGATGTCTGCACTTTTCGGTTTAATGGGATGACTGCAGTGTATATAATATATAAAATTGGCCCAAGGACGCTACCCTGCGGAACACCAGCTTTTACCGGATACTCCTCACTGATAAATTCAGATTGTTTAATTGTAAATTGTCTGTTAGTCAGATATGACTTAAGTATCATATAAAATTGAACAGGCAGAGCTTTATGTATTTTGTACAGTAAACCTTTATGCCAGACTTTATCGAACGCTTGTGCTACGTCAAGAAAGATTGCACAGCAATACTCCTTGAGCTCGAATGCCTTCCTGATTTCATTAGTTATTCGGTTAACTTGTTCAATAGTACTATGCTTTTCACGAAAGCCGAATTGGTGATCTGGTATCACATTGCTACGGTGGAGAAAAGGAGATATTTTTGATAGCAGAATTTTTTCAAATAATTTGGAAAGACTGGGTAGTAGGCTTATTGGTCTGTAAGAAGACGCCTGGGTATGGTCTTTGCCTGGTTTGGCTATCATTAATATCTGCGACTTTTTCCACGCGTTTTGAAAATAATTTAGTTTTAGAATGGCATTAAAGAGTTCAGAGAGCAATGCTTGTGCAACTCTCGGTAGCTCTATTAGCATTTTTGGTGTAATAAGGTCGTGGCTTGGAGATTTCTTTGGATTCAGTTTCTGTATCGCGTCTACCACTTCTAGGCTTGATATTTTAATTGCCACCTGATTTTCCTGGCCGTTAACAACAACTTCCGGCAAAATAAAATTATTAGTTGCGTCATTTGGCTGGAATACATTACTTAAATGCTTTGCAAAGCAATTTGCCTTTTCTTCGTTACTACGTGTCCAGTTACCATTTGGGTCCCTGATTGGCATATTCACTTCTATTGGAGGCTTAAATTTCTTTTGTGCTTTCCAGAGTGAGTATTTTTTGGCAGAATTTGGCGCTAGTTTTTCTATGTATGCCTTGGTATTGTGATCTTCTGCTTGTTTCAGTGCACTTTTCAGCTTCCTCTCTGCTGCTTTCAACCGTAACTTTGCGGCTGGAGAGCGATATTCTTGCCATTCTCTCCGCAAACGGCGCTTATTTTTTACTAATTTTTCTATTTCCGTATTTGTTAGGATTTTTGGGCACGTAATAGGCTTTTTACTGTTTTGAGTTGCTATGGTTGCCGCAGAAACAAGGACATTATTGAGCTCATTAATGTAGTCTTCAATATCGTTTTCACAATTCAATATTGGGTTGATGTTAATAAGACTACTAGTATATTTTTTGTATTTTAGCCAGTTTGTTTCTCTGTTTGTTAGTCTTGATTCTTGCGCAACTATCTTCGGGCGCTCATAAATTTTTATTAGAACTGGTGAGTGGTCTGAAGACAGCTCAGCAACTGTCACAGCTGATACAAGTTGCCTGTCGATTTTTCTTGAGACAGCAAAGTCTATTAAGTCAGGTATTTTCTTCCGATCGGTAGGCCAGTATGTTGGTTGACCTGGGGAATTGTTTCGCTTCTTTATAATGGTATTGTATAGCTGATGGCCTTTGGGGTTTATTAGACGGGATCCCCAGTATACATGCTTTGCATTGTAGTCTCCTCCTGCTATAAATCTATCACCAAGATTATCAAAAAATTCCTTAAATTGATTTTCTGTGATCTTAAATTTTGGAGGGCAATAAATGGCTGAGAGATTTAGCTCTTTGCCATAATTATTCAAAGTTATAGAGGTAGCTTGTAGATAATTGGTGGCGTAAGGCTGTACGACGCAGTGTTTAAGGCGGTTTCTTAGAAGTATTCCAGTGCCGCCATGCGCTTTGCCATCAGGGTGGTTAGTGGAGTAGAATATGAACCCAGGTATATAAAAGTTATATTTATCCGTCAAGTGTGTTTCAGACAATAGCATTACGTCTATAGCATACTCTGATAAAAATCTTGCCAATTCTAATTTATGTTGGTTCACACCGTTTGCATTCCAAAAACAAATGTTTAGCACGCTCATTTTTTTTGCATGAAGATTTGTAACATGTTATTCTGGGCTTTAATCAGGTCTTGAATCATCATTTGCATAGTTGACATGAACTGTGTCATGCACTGCTTAAGGTTTAAAATCATCGATTCTATACCTCCATTAGATTGGTTCTGTGGAACATTATCTGAATCATTCTTCAGTACATTCGCATAAGATAATTTATTTGGATTCAAATTTTGCACGTTTGGAACAGTTTTATCCGTAGCTTTTTCTACAAATTGGATTTGATTTACCATTTGACTTCGGCGAGTCTGTATATTGTTAGCCAACCTAACTTTTAGATCTTTATATACAGGGCAGCCCCTATAATTAGCAGTGTGATTACCTCCGCAATTACTACATTTTTTCATGGTGGCATCATCTTTCTTTGACGTGCATTCAGACGTGGGATGTAGGTCCCCACATGCTACGCAAACACTACGCAATGTGCAGTAGGATTTAGTATGGCCGAATTCTTGGCAGTTGGTGCATTGCACTGGGCCGTTTCTTTTGTGTGGCTCTTCTACTGTTACCCTACGATGTAGCAAATATTTTAAATTGTATATGGGATGGGTTTCGTTTTTCTTCAACTGACTTGCATTGGGCTCTAATTCTACCTTAAACATTGGCTGGGGTACTTTGTTTCTATTAAGTATATTTATGACCGATTTAGTACTGAAACCATTTTCTTCGAGAGCCTCTTTTATTTCGTCTGACTTGACTGAGGATTCGATACCTTTGATTACAACTGTTAGGCCTTTCGAGCTCTTCAGTTGATATGAGTAATAATTTTTATTATTCGACGATAGAAAGCTTACTATTTGCATGAAGCTTTTTTCATTGTAAATTTGGATTTTTGTTTCATCGATGGTACCTTTTTTTAAAGGCATAACGTGAAAGTTATTAGTTCCGACTATTTTAGTAATATTATTAACTAACGTGCTTGAGACACGTTCGCGCAAGTAAATTGGCGGTGGTTTGGCATTTGCAACTGTGGTAGTACCCTTTACGCTGTCCTCACTTAATAGAGTAAATCGGTTGCTATTGGAGGGTTCTTGAATTTTTACATTGGTTCCACTCAGTTGCACTTTTTTGTTGTTAGTGTTTTTAATAGGACTTGATTTCCTCTTGACATTGATATATCGATCTAGTCCTGTCTGTATTTTTGTGTTCTTTTTTATTTCATTGGGCTTACCGCTTGCCTGTTCCTTTTCATTTGTACTCGTATTGGTGGGCGATATCCTACTGGGTGTTTGCTTGCTGTCACCTTTTTTCTCTTGTTTCTCTGCCGACTTCGCCGTCTGTTTAGTGCTAGCTGAGTACTGCTGAGAGACTTCTGCTTGCATGTTGGTTTCTTTTGCCGTTGATCGTGTTGGCGTTGTTTGCTCAAAATAGGAAAAATAAGCATTTGAGAGCAGTGATGCCAACTTGGGGGTTTTCCTCCTAAATTTGGGGGAAAGAATTTAAAAAAGTGGGTTTTTTCGGAGGAAAAATTTTTCAGGGTATTTTTTAGGGGGAAATTAAATTACTTCGATAATGTCCAAATTTTTTTATTTAAACGAGTTAAAAAGTCAAAAGTTCAAAAAAGTAAAACTAGAAAAAATGAATTCTAATGAAAAGTATTTTGATGCCCTCTATAGTCTGATTCATTAACTCGTTGGTATTATTTGTAAGTGTCAATAGAAAAGTTAACAACTTTTATATGAGAAACTTTGTGTATACTTATTTGTTACTTATATTTATAATCTCTCTCTTCGAGTATAAATTTTTATTATTGTTATTGCAAAAATGTCAAAATCGGCTAAAAGTTCAAAATGTTACGCCCAAAAATATACAAAAAAATGGGAAAGTGACAATCAGCTAAAAGGTTTGTATTATGTACATCGGAATGTTTATGTTAATTGCGTATTTTAATCTTCATTAAATACCTTACCTCGTATATTTTATTGTATAAAATAACAAATTAATGCATTCGTTTTGACATTAAATATAATCATTGGTTTTTTGTAAATCTTATGTAATATTTGTAATATGGAGGTAAGTTAATCTATTCGATGTTGTAACAATTTTAAATATTTAATTAAACTTTGTATTTATTGAAAAAAATTTAGGGGGTCTTGGTTTGAATTTAGGAGGTTTTAAAATCAGCTTAGGGGAAAAAATTTCAAGCAGTTGGCATCACTGTTTGAGAGCCTTCGATCCGGCGGGTTTGACCGCGACGCACTCATTTTTTTTTGTACTCACTGGATAGCTTTTTGTTTATTTTTTTCCGTTTGCACTTATTGATTATTAATATTATGTTATATTATTTAATTTGGAGTTTATTAATGTTTTCCTTTTTTCAAGTGTTCTTCAGAATACACTAAAGGCACTGGCTTACTTATTTTGAATTTTCACTGTATGTTTGGTTTTATTTTATTTTATTTTTATGAGCAGTGCTTAATTGCTTGTGTGCTCTTACAGCTCTCTCTCATAATTGCAGTTGAGCGGGCAAAATGTTGAGAAAAGAACAAGAGAACTATAGAACATAACATGAAAATTTCACAGCCTTACGAGAGGGCATAATCAGTGCAAAATATCTTCGTGAAATGAAAACACCGTTAGTTATATTGCGATTGCTATTGGTATTACCAATGTGTGAGGTGTTGTAACTGATTGATGATTATGGGGAAATAATTTGGATATGGAAGTGAAGATTTAATTATATTTTCTTCTTAGGCTAACAGCACGACACTACAACAAGCAATTTTAATTAAAATACTATTAAAAATCCCAATGGGATATTCAGGTGATGTGGTGCAATGCTGCTACTGGAGGCTGGGCGCAAGCGGTGGCTGCTGAATGGATGGAATGGCGATGGGTTGGGATGATGGATAATCACGCAAGGAAACTTAGTGGTGTGGGTGTTACGAAAGGAGTAGAGGATTAGGCATGCAAAAAGTATAAAATTGAGTGTAGATAAGTGTTATTAATACTAAATCTTAGGCATAAATATATATATGGATGTGTGTGTGTGTGTGTGTGTGAGTATGAGTAAATGTTTTTGTGTGTGTACGCACCCCCTCCAATCGCCTCCTTGCCACTATCTGGCTCAGATTGGGTGAGACTAATTTGCCGACGTGACAACGGCAATTGATTCAGGCTTATGTGTGAGCGGTTAATATCAGCAGCAGCAATGATGGAGCACGCTTCAGAGTTGCGACGACACAGCGATACCGTGCGTTGGCGCATAGCACGACGTTTGGCGGCTAAGCGTTTTTTCGTTATTTTTTGATTATTATTATTTTTTCAGTTTTTTTTTATACGATAAAATGAGAAGAAAAAGCAACAACAAAATTAATTAGTGTTTACCTTTGTTGTTTTTTGTTTTTCGTTTTTTTTTTTTTGTTATTTCGATTTGCAATTTCTTTTGTACAACAACAATATGTGCGAATTTTATGTTTTGTTTTTGTTTTTGTTTTTTTTTTTGCTCTACAAAAAATGACATCTACATACATACAGCTTGTTGACTGTTTATTTGATCGAAATTGTTTGGTGATTGGGTGAGTGGTTGATTTTGACTGTCATTTTATGCACTGTTGGTCGGACATCATTTATGGTGATGTCGACGCGCCGTATGTTGGAACGACATGCCGGTGTTTAGATGTATAGTAAGGTATTTACCTTCGAAATTGAGCTCCTGATTCGTTTCATCGGAATTTTCGCCAACCAGCGTGTGCACGTCGTCGGCGCCCAACGGCGTAATTGTGTCTTTACTTTCTGGGCTGGCGCCAGTGTCCTGCCGCACCGTGACGTATGGTGTACGCTTTACAGTCTCACAGGTGGACGGTCGTTGGGACATAGGTAAATAAATGTCCGAATCGGATTCGGATTGCATGGATATTTTGCGGACAACATGCTCGTTAAGTGCCTCGCGTGATTTGACTAGCTCATCGGGCTCTTCAGGTACTGGTACCACCTCGAAGTGGGTGCCTTCGTCGAATATGTATGCGTCCGGACGCACTTCGGTGAGTGAACGATTGAAGCGACGGCGGTTATTGACCTGCAAGGGGAGAGTGAGAGAATTATAAATTATTAAAATATAAAAAATCCTGAAACAAAAACATTACACATATATGCACTATTTAATTATATTTTTTATGATAATTTTGAACTTCTCTTTGGGGATATTTTACTGCTGGTAATTTATACCCAGGACTCACCTGCAAATTCGGTGGTGGCATCGGTGCTTCATTATCAGACATCGAGACTGTTCGTACGCGTGGCAAATCGACTGCTATATTCATGTGAGATGCTCGTAGATCACCGCCATCCGGCATATGCATGGACATAAAGCGATGGATGACCGCGAGGGTTGAAAGTATTTGTTCAGATGATTCTTCCATTTTACGCAGGCGAAAGTCGATGCTCTGTGGAAGAGAAATAATGAAAGTAGAGGGCACGTGATTTACAGAATTTTCTTCACATATACATATATTTTTTCATTCATAGATTTTCAGACTTAATCAGTGGAATCAACACCAAATAGCACTCTTTCGGTGTTAGGATTTGCCAGATGTTGAAATTGTATGAGACCACACACCAGCTACTCAACGACTTTAAAGCTATAGCATGAACCCGAACGAAATACAGAAAATTGCGAAATCTACTCGTTCTTGGATACTTCAAAAATCAACCTCGATATCTGAAAATCAAGGTCCGCTTCCAACGAAGAAAGACCTAACCAATGACACATAAACCGAGAGCTTATAGAGCCAGACGTTGCCAGCTGTTCAGGTTTCAATGTTTTTCAGGGAAAAGGAATCCAATCAAGTGATGTACAGCTCGAAATGTTTTGCATATACATTTAACCTTTACTTGTTGCCCAACTGGACTCTGCACTGGTTTAAATGTGCCCTCGTTGATGTATGCAAAATACGGGCGTTATGACTGATGCTCTATGACTCAATCTTGCAGAACGAATTGCGGGAATCTGCCCAAAGGAAATGCTCAAAAATTATATGAAAGGAATACCAGAGTATACTCATTTCGCAACGAAGAAGGTAATCTGGTTACCGTTGTCCAAAGTATACATACTTACTGTATGGAGATGGTAATTCCGACTCCCCGATCGATGATAACGAATAATATGATGCAATACCTAACGATGAAGAAGGCGACCAACGAGTGGTTAGCATTGTCCTAGTTAATTTTCTAATTGCGGTCGCCCCTCAGCAGGAAATATCAGCCACTCCGTGTGTAGTTCTGACATGAAATAAAGGATTCTTTAAAAAAAAAAAACTATTACCCGTGTGGCTTTAGACCTGGTAAACCTACCATTAACCAGATATTCAACATGCCCCAATTCTTGGAAAAGAATAGGGAAAAGCGGATCGACACACAGCACTTCTTCGTCGATTATAATGCAGCCTTTGAGAGTACGAAAAGGAGCTGCCTCTGCGTCGCTTTGTCTGAATATGTAAGCGCCGCAAAAACCAAAAGCTCCGTCGGGATCGGGCAGGAGTTTTCGAATGAAATGCTTTATACATGATTTACGGCCATTTTCACATTGACAACAGCGAGTACTGCGATGAGCTGTACGTGATATACGGCGACTTTGATATAGTTTAACGAATAGAAAGACAGCGGCCACCGTATCTAGGTCATGTCGTTCGAATGGATGAAAGCACTCACGGTTTGAAGGTATTCGATGCAGTAACCACTGGTGGAAGCCGAGGAAAATGAAGACTTCTACTACATTGCAAGGATCAGGTAGAGAGCGACTTGGCTTTACTTGATATTTCCAACTAGCACCAAACACCTAAGAGTAAGAACGATTGGTTTCACTTGGTATTTCAACCGGCACCAAACATTGAAAGAACGATTGACGCGTTATTATTGATTCGGCTACAATTGCCATAAGGGACTTACTTGACATCGTAGCACTAGAAGCGACTGCAAACATTCACATAGCGTTTGTACCCCGAAAATAACATCAACAGAGTCTAACTTCTACTCTGAGCAGATGAAGGACTAGAGTTGTTCGGTGAGATATGCGTAATCATGGCTTAATGAATAATAATAAATAAGGTGTAAATATTGCAGACCTCAAAAAGCTTCAACTCTAGCGAACCTAAGGTTTATCCCATATACAACGACCTCACCCACGGTTCTTACCACCTCTTTGTATGCATCCCCAAGCATATTTCAGTTTCTTCAGAACTTAATGAAGCAGCCCGTCAGAACTTAACGAAACAGAAGATTTCCTAAGCTTGTTGTTAGAATACATTGTTTACTAAGAAAGTTTGCCATGTGCCATATGACCATTTTGTGGGTGGTATTTTTTAACTAGAATCAACATCTTCATCCGTCGACAGGGAATCTAAACCTTGCGACTATAATTTCTCACATGAAATAAAAAGCTTCTCATAAATATCCTTCAGCTGTTCGGATGCGTTTTAGAAAGAACTGCAGATCTCTCCATATATTGCAAAGAATCCGGAAATTGCTTTTGAGGTTATAAAGCTTCAATCGTTTTAAGACTGAGTCCGAAAATTGGTTTAATATTTTTTGCGAGCACTTTTAAGTGTATTTCAAAGCATGAGAGGGAGTCTACAAAAGCTCTCTAACCATAGAGCTTTAATACTCTAATAAACATAAATATAGGTATATATATGTACATTCAAGCAAAAGAACTAACCTGCACCGTAGCTGTTTGTTCATTCTCTTTTTGATTAATATCCTCAATCTTTTGGGCCAATATCTCAACACGTTCCGTTGTATTTTTAACACGTTCACATGTCGACTGATTCAATATGATTTCCTGTTCGTGGAATAAAGCCTCAACGCATTCCTCTTCAAAATCATACAAACGTTCCATATCATCCTTTTCCAAGAATAATTTTAAACTATTGTCACGTTGTACATCCAATCCTGTGTGGGGGGAGCATGTGGCGGCGGCATATGTTTGTTGTTACAATTGCAAGTTTTCATTTACACAACAACAATAACAACAAATTCGTATTTGAGTGAATGACAGCAGTTGTTGATGGTTTTTGTTGGTTCATCGGTTGGTGTTGATGTTGTTGTCGATTTTGTACAAATAACGTAGATTGTTGTTTTGTTTGTGTTGTTTATTATATTTTGTTGTTGTTCATAACAATATTTAACGGCATTATTAACGTTGCGCGCAGCAATTGTTGTATTTTTGTTGTCCATCAAAGAAATATGCCAGGTTGTTGAGGATTTCAAGTGTTGTTATAGGGATTTTTTTTATTTATTTTTTTTTTTTCGTAGCAGAAGGACAACAACAAGATTTATAGACAATTGCAGTTTGTTCAATCAAAAAAAATGTATAAAATAATATTTTATCAGCAAATTTTTTTTATCTCAATGAAAATTTTAAGGTAAAAATTTAATGATATACAGTTATGTAGGAATGTGTGTCTGTAAGTTAACACAGTCTAATGTTCCGCAAATTGTTTAGACTACATTGTTGCAGTCATTTCCGCAACTTAGCAAAATACTTATGAAAGACGATACCCGATACTTCCATTTGTGGAATCGATTCATAACAAACAATTCAAACCATGGGAATCGCTGAGTCAACATACCCACAGGCAAATACTAATAACATTGATATCAGCAAAAAGCGGCGGCAGCAGACAACATTGTAAGCCACAAACGTAACAGCAGCGACGGCAGCGGCGACGACGGTGATGGTTGTAGCTCAGGATAGAAATAAGTTAGGGTAGAATAATTAGTTTAAGATCAGACTCAATAAAGCACACAAGTGTCAAAAAATAATTGGCGCCCAACCTCGGTTTGAACCTACGACCGAATAATCAATTGAATACAATTCTCAACCACTTGAAGGAGGCTGAAAGAATATTACCAACAACTGAATCAATTGGAGGAGGCTAAAAGGAATTACCAACAACTGGATCAATTTCAATATATTATTATACGCAGTTATGGATAGCTTAATAATAATTGCGTAAGTAGAGTGCTCAATTTTTTTTTTTTCTTTTTAAACTGATTCGTGGAAAATTGATGAATAGTGACAGTGTTGCGCTGTAATAGAGAAACGTATTGAGTTTTGCTGGTGGTCTAATTTGTAGGGTTTATTAGAAAAGATCGGTAATATGCAGATCTCAAGGAATAGAAATATAGGTGTAATGGACGCAAACCAAATAACCGCTTTAGTACAGGCTGCCGTAAAAGCGCACTACAACAGCAACAGGAGTCCTTTGAACACAAATTTACACGACTGACAGAGAAAATTGCCACTTTAACCACAGTAAAAAAACCACATACGTACGGGCATGTGAAGATCATTGCAGGCATTAAATGTGAAGAACCTCTAGACCTAGTGAAGTCATTGACAGAGTTTGACGGTCAAGTTAGCACCTACGTTTCCTGGCGTCAGGCCGCCCACACGGCTTACGAGGTGTTTCGAAGCCATCAGGGCAGCTCTAGGCATTATCAAGCCGTAGGAATAATCAGAAATAAGCTAAAGGGCTCCGCTGATGCCGTTTTAGCATCTTTTAATACTGTCCTGAATTTCGAGGCGATCATTGCCAGATTAGATTTTACCTATTCGGACAAGCGTCCGAGATATATTCATAGAACAGGAACTTTCTACGCTTCGACAGGGCAACCTGCCAGTCCTGAAATATTTCGACGAAGTGGAGAAGAAGCTAACTCTTCTCACAAATAAAACCATAATGACACATGAAGGTCCCATTGCGGAATCAATCTGCACAAAGTATGGAGCAGACGCGCTTAGGGTATTCATTTCGTGTCTAAAAAGACCATTGTGTGACATTCTCTTTGCTTCTCGACCTGATGACTTACCGGGTGCTCTGGCCTTGGCACAAGAAGTCCAGGCAAATAGAGAATGATATGCGTTCGCTACAAACTTCGTTGCGTCTGCTGAAGATCCAAACAGATTTAAGAAAATCGGTGATAATAACTTAGAACAGAGATTGCGAACCCCCCAAAAAAATCCACATTTTTTCAATAATGAACCGAAAAGAAACGGCAACGAAAATGATCAACAAGATCAACTAGTACTAGTACTAGAATCACGGTTTCGCCAGAATTCAAATTGGCGTCAGTCACAAAAAGTAAATAAGGGTCAACAACAGTACCGAAACAATTCCAAACAGAGCACTAACTCTAACCAACAACAACAAATTGGAAAGCGACAGGCAGAATCAGGTAGGAATACTAGACCTAAAATCCAGAGAATAAATAATTTAAGCCAAGGTAACCAAGACACAGCCTACAATCAAGAGTCGGAAGAAGAAATAGAAAATCTCGAAGAGGAAGAACTAAATTTTTTAGGGGGAAGTCCCTGCTTCCATGGATCGAACGAGGAGTAGGGAACCAGAGGAAAAAATAAAGCTATTAGTGGACACAGGGGCAGTTGAGGAAAAGTATCCGATGCCTAATCCAATGGTGATATTGTCAAACCTAAAGGGAGCACAATACTTTACCACACTTCATCTGAAATCTTGATTCCATCAGATTGAGTTGAAAGAGAGGAACAGAAAAAAAAACTGCCTTCTCTGTAAACAACGGCAAATACGAATTCTGCCGCCTACCCTTTGGACTCAAAAACGCTCCAAGCATATTTCAGAGAGCGATCGATGATGTTTTGAGGGAGCAAATTGGTAGGACCTGTCATGTTTACGTCGACGATGTAATCATCTACTCAAAGACTGCAGAAGACCATTTAAAAGACGTTGATTGGGTTCTACGTAAGCTTTGCGAGACCAATATGAAAGCCTCAGTGGAAAAATCAAAGTTTTTTAAAACTGAGGTAGATTACTTGGGCTTCGTTGTATCAAGAGGGGGCGTAAAAACAAACCCTAATAAGGTCCACAGCATAAAATGCTATGAGCAGCCAACCACTCTTCGGGGGCTCCGCTCTTTTTTAGGATTGGCGAGCTATTATAGATGCTTTATTAAAGATTTTGCTAGCATAGCAAAACCACTGACCGAAATGCTTAAGAGGAAAATGGGAAAGTAAGTGCCACACAGTCTAAAAAAATTAAAATTCAGTTAACATCAGAAGGTGTAGAAGCATTCAGCAAACTAAGAGAA
Source organism: Ceratitis rosa (assembly GCA_037013455.1). Taxonomy (NCBI): domain Eukaryota; kingdom Metazoa; phylum Arthropoda; class Insecta; order Diptera; family Tephritidae; genus Ceratitis; species Ceratitis rosa. The sequence goes on along the minus strand of JAWMAG010000005.1, from coordinate 8,586,752 downwards.
ATTTTAGCATCAGAAGACGTCACATTGACATATCCAGATTTCACAAAACCCTGTGGCTTGACGACCGATGCATCTTCGAGAGGTTTGGGAGCTGTACTCTCACAAGAAAGAAAACCCATTACCATGATCTCAAGAACTCTAAGAGAGCTCCTGGCAATCGTGTGGGCCCTCAACAGTTTGAGAAATTACTTGTACGGTGTAAACCAGTTGAACATTTTCACTGACCACCAGCCTTTGACATTTGCAGTCTCAATCCTTAGTAGAAATCTTCAATGCAAACATTTTTTACAAGCCAGGGAAGGAGAACCATGTTGCCGACGCATTGTCGAGGCAACATATGAATATGGTGGAGGTTGGAATGGAACCAAGCTCTGACTGCGCCACCGTACATAGCGAAGTGTCCCTGACGTATACCATCGAAACGGCGGATAAACCTGTTAATTGCTTTAAGAATCAGATTGTGCTTCAGGAGTGCGAAAGTCCGTCAAAACAGACCTTTATCCTGTTCGGTTCGAAGACTAGACATATTGTTTTATTCCGTGACACATATTCGCTAATAGACACACTACAAGAAGTGTTTAATGATTTGTGGTTAATGCAATACACTGTAGGCTACAGCCTACCAGTTCTGGCGAAGATTCAGCACCGACTGGTGGAGCTTCATCCCAACGTGAAATTCCGCCACACTGAAAAAATGGTTGCTGATATCTTTAGTGAAGGTGACCAACATGAGATTGTTGTCGCTGAACACAACCGAGCACATAGAGCTGCTCAAGAAAACGTGAAACAGATCCTGGCCGACTATTTTTTTTTCCAAAGATGGATAAAAAAGCAAGAGAGGTGGTGGCGAACTGCCGAATCTGTTCAAAGTCCAAATACGACCGCCATCCAAAAAAAAAAGGCATTGCAGCAACGCCGATACCATCTCACATTGGACAAATACGAGGGCTGCTATATATATTTCTGGCCTAATAATGAAAACACGAATATTTATCAACGAAAATGGGTTTTTTTTTTTTTGGATTTGGCTCGTCTTGGAAGACCCACACGGTCGATTGCTGTTTTGTTTCGGGCTCATACGCATAGATCCATAATTCGTCACCTGTGACGATCTTATAAACGTCTTTTGAAGCACCGCGATCATATTTTTTCAGCATTTCATTACACCAATCCACACGAGCCTTTATTTAGCGATTGTCAAATTGTGCGGGATCCAACGAGAACAAACCTTTTTTACGGCCAGGTGTCCATGCAATATCGAATGTATGCTGGTGGGAGAAATGCATAGGCATGCCTCTTTTTGAAGGTATGTTACATGACGGTCTTGCATTATCAGTTCACGTACGGCATCGATGTTTTCTGGCACAACGGCTGTTTTTGGACGACCTTCACGGAATTCGTCTTTGAGCGAGCGTCGGCCACGATTGAATTCGTTGTACCAGTTTTTCACAGTGCTATAGGATGGTGCTTCATAGCCATATAAAGATTTTAGTTCATCGATGCACTCTTGTCGTGATAATCCACGTCGAAAGTTGTGAAAAATGATCGCACGAAAATGTTCACGAGTTAATTCCATTTTTTGGCCGAGATGAATTTTTTAATTCCCTGTAAATAAAACAATTCACGATTAAATGACAAAACGTTCTGAGTGATGTTATGCTAAAAAATGTCAAACTTTTCAATGGAAATGTCGGATTGCACCTGGCAACACTTAGTGTTGCCTAGGCCAGAAATATATATAGCAGCCTACGTAGTATTTATTATCCATGTGAATATATTTGTGTTAAGGTATGGTTGAAAAAGATGTGTGTATGTATAATGTTTGTAAATAATGTTTTCTTGTTCAAAATAAATTAGACTCCCTGAGGAAGATACAAAATTGTATCGAAACTCGTAGAAGGCAAAAAAGGAAAACGAATGTTTTTACTTTAATTAACGGCCGAAAAGCTCAAACACACTACCCTATAAATATTGGCCCAAAATACAAACCAAAAAAATATTATTTTAGTTAAATTCATTCAAGCGTTAGTATAAAAACTCACTGGGAATAAAATTTAATTTTCTCATTCCTCTCTCAGCTTTCGCTTTGCGTATACAATACTTGAGCAGCGAGTATAAATGGCAGAGTGCGATGAAGGGTGGCGGCAACACGAGTTTCTGTTGATACTCCATAACGACGGTGAAACGTTGGAACATCCAAACCTGCGTATAATCCAGCCATTACCGTAAAATAAAATTCCATAGCGACGACGTGTGAGTAGTCAGTCATCAAGCCATTAGTAGCCGCCATTACACCCACACAAAGTCATAAAACAGCAATGCAAAAAAAGTTCGTTCACGTAACATCGAACAGCAGCAGTCAAAGACATAGAACAGTTGGTTTGGCGCAGCAGCAACAGCGTCAGCATCATCAGCAACAGTTATGAAAAAGTGATACAAAATTTGCATTTAGCATTTTCATTAATTTTCAATTTAACATAAAAAAAGAAGAAATTGCATATGAAAACCAAAACCAAAATAATGTGCTACAAAAGTCCTCTCCCCCTCTCTCACTCACTCTCTCTTTCTCTCTCATGTACTGCTACATAAATTATACAGCTAGCACAGTGTGACCCACCTGATGCGAAACGGAGTTCACTTGGTTGAAAATGTTATTGAAGATAGCTATCAGCAGATTAATTAGTAAAATGTTGGCGATTAACAGGCACATTGCCATTATGATCGGTGTTATCCAGTGGCCTGTGGAGAGAAAAGAGAAAAATGTCAGTAACACATTTTGTTTAGGGGGTAAGCATGGTACGAATATTTACACATGAAACAAATTAATTAGAAATAATTCTTCGTTGTGTCCTTAGATATGCTAAAGAAAGGTGTTAGATATTTAAATTTATGTGGGTCCTCCACCGTTTGCTTTTTGAACTTTTATTTTATTTATTTATTTATTTATTTAAAAGAGAAACAATTATTAATAATTATTCCACTTGCAAACTAAAGCACTGGCTGCCAGGGCCTTCGGCTTATATTTAAACTTATGTTAAAGTGTTATATAATTTAAGGATATTAAAGTATAAATATTATAAATTTATTCTAGCTTATGTGATAATAATTAAAATATAGCAAAAATAACAATACTATTTTATATCTGATAATGGTTTCTTTTTTTTATTATATGGTTATTCTACAAAGCGATACAAATTTTGCAATTAGTTTAATGTTACGGTCACTTGGGATTTTAAGATGATCAGATGGCTTGGAGTTGTTGAATATTCCACTTCTTATTTCTTGTGAGTTGTCGAAGATATGGGTAACATTGAATTCGGTACAACCACAATGCGGACAGCTTGGTTTAGGTAGGCCTTTCAAAAGATGTTCATGTGTGTGGCCAATGCGAAGACGCATAAATGTTCTTATATTCCTGGAAAAGGGGTATGAAGGGTAGACGGGCTTTGTCCCTGACATATTAAAATATTTGTAATGATGGTTGTAGCTACTCCACTCGTCCACTGAGAACTTGGTTAGCTAAATTTTTAATACAGCAAAATACAGCAAATGCAGTACCGGTGTCTGATTTAGATCCGTCTGTATATAGTATATCCCAACCTATTTTGTGATGATCTAGGATTTCGTTATGTACATAGTTGGTGATATGCAAGGTATTAATAAACGATGATGTAAGCTTAAAGCAGGATGGAAATGCCGCTGTTTCGGCCAATGATGGAGTTGCAACGATATGTAGTTATTTTGCTATGGTTAGTGCGCGGATTATGGTAGATCTTCTTTTGTTAGTTTTTAAGTTACTAAGAGCGTTTTTTAAGGTATAAGCGCCATCGTATTTCTGGCAGTTCTTTGGACAATATTAGGTAAACCGGCTTCGGACAAGATAGGTATGATTGGTGAAGTTGCGAAGGCTCGAATACAGCTTCTAGCTGCCGCATGATAAGGTGCATAAAGAAGTTTGATATGGCTTTTTGCGCAATGCCCGTATATTGAAAGTCCATAGTCTATTTTTGACAGTAGTAATGCCTTGGTTATATTTACAAGTGTATTTGTATGACATAAGGAGTACTTAGAAGACATAAATTTTATAATGTTAAGTCTAGCACAAAAGCTTAGTCTTATATACACATATTTACAATGTTCTTTAAATGACATACTTTTATCAAATATTAAACCTAATATTTTTAAGGAATTAGTGTGAGGGATTTCAATGTTACGAAAGGAGAGGGATGGAAAGGAGCACTGGTGTTTTCTGCAGATGTGAAAGGTGGTACATTTGCTTGTGGAGATATTGGCTCCAGATTCTTCAGACCATTTGCTGATTGCATTTAGAACTTTAAGAAATTTTTTGCTTCACTTGTTGTAAGTCTTTATTTTTGGTAAAGATAATTGCATCATCAGCATAAGCAAAATGGTGAATTGTCGGACTGGAAGAGATTAAGGTGGTCACTTTGTTAAAAGCTATTATAAAAAGAGTGAACGATAATGGTGAGCCTTGGGGTATACCATTATATAGGTGATATATTTGTGAATGATGTTTATTAGCAGAAATAAAAAATTTACGATGAGTCGAAAGAGATTTTACAATGTTATAGATTTTGGTACCAACTTTCCAACGCTTTAGTTCATCAAGTACTACATTCACCCCAATTTTATCGAAGGCCTTTTCAAAGTCTAAGCTTAATACGGGAATGTGATTACGAGTTGACATAGCTGTAGAGACAAAGTGTTTAAAATAAAGTAGAGGGGTCCATTACCCCTAAACCTTTTTGGAAACCGAATTAATGGGGGCCCATAAGGCCAATCGCTTTTGCATACCACATGATTCGAAGTGAGAGAAGGGAGATTGGTCTGTAATTTTCGATAAGATTTGTTAGGTTTGAGGACGGTATAACAATGGTAATTTTCCATTGTTGCGGATAAATTCCGGAATCAAAGATGCTTTATACAGGTTAACGAGTCTATTTTTAAGAAAAAGTGGGATACGATATTCTATCAGCTCCAGGCGTTTTTCCTGAAAGCGATGCAATTATGACATCAAATTCTATCGCAGTAATAGGTGAGTCAACCATAAGGGTTTTTGGAGGTGGGTATGGGTTGGTATAATTTTAATTTAAAACATTTTCTTTTTTAAGGGTAAATCTGTTATGAAAGTTGTGATCATTTGAAAGAGATGACCATGTTTGGCCAAACTTTTCAGAAATATCTTTTGGCGAGTAAACTGGACCTTCTACTGTCTGGATATGATGTATACCAAATCGTTGAGTACCGGATGTCAGATATTTTATATCTGACCATATTTTCTTGGGGCTCGAGGACGGATTTATATTCTCCGTGATTTTTTCGAACGATTTACGTTTAGGATTTTAGCTCCTTTCTAAATACGGCATTGGCTTTTTTATAATTTATTATGTTGGTATCAGTCCTATTTTGTTTAAATTTAGGCCACAGATGCTTTTTGTTGTTCTTAGATCATTTAGGTTGTTGGTTGCTGCTGAAAATTTTTTGGTGCTAGACTGAGGGATAGATAAGTGCGCGGCTGAGAGAATAATCGATTTTATCGCAAAAGTTTCGGCATTTACATTTTGGGAAGTTGATTTTTTATTAGACAGAGATGTAGAAAGTGATGAAAAGGTTGACTAATCTGCCTTTTCTGTAAGGAACTTGGGTCTGGGTTTCACATTATAAGCTTTAGGGATTGAAAGGGAAGTTATGATGGGAAAGTGGTCACTGTTGTGGAGATCATCGATGGTATGCGTGGAAAGTTTAGGGGCTAATGTAGCTGAAGCTAGAGCAAGATCGGTATGAGTGAATGTTCCATGGGTCGAAAAATGCGTTGGCGTACCATCGCTAAGTTATTGTACTTATGTCATGTAATAGTATTGCGTCTTCCAATATTTCACCTCGTCTGTTTGTATTTGTGGAACCCCATAAGGGACTCCATGCATTAAAGTCACCTACTACTAGGATAGGGGTGACGATGGAGTTTAATATATTCGAAATATCTCTGACATTAAAGTTTTGGTGGGGGGGGAATGTAGCATTTAATAATTGTAATCTTCAAACTAATGTTTATCTCGAGAGCTAAACATAAGATGTTTGAGCTGATTTAGATACGTTTGTTGCTTATTATTTTTTTAATAAAAAGAGCTATCCCTTGCTTACACGAAGTATTTTGTCTATTGTTGTGGAAGTAACTATAATATTTATTATGAGGATAAAAATTTTTAGTAAAGGGTATTGCTACAATTTCAGGAAAAAAGTCGTTAATTAGTATATTTAAATCTGGGTAATTATTGAATAGACCGTTCATATTCCATTGCAAAATTTGCATTATTCACTCGATCGTTGAGGACTCCGTTGAAGGAGATGTATGTTGGGAGGGGTCTAATGCTGTAGAAGTAAGGTGAGAGAATAGTGCGGACAACATTGTATGTGTAGATGAGTCGTCGACTGATGTTGACATTGTTGCGTTGAGGACGGGCAGCGTGGTGTTGTTTTCCTCTTTTCCTTTCTCTTCTTCGTTTTCGTTTGTTTGTTTGTCTGGTATACACGTATTGTTATTGTTGCAGTTAGTTTGAACAGCGTTATTAAGGTTGTTGTTTTCTTGAATATTGTTGGTTTTTTGTTTTGTTATGTTAGCATAAGAAGTAGTGGTTGAAGTTTCTTTAAGTCTGAGTTTACACGGGGATACTTTTTGTCGCTTTTCATCGAAATTTTCTCTTTTGTGTCGCCCTTCACGTTCACACAGCGACACTTTCGTCAAGCAATTTTTTTGACATTTGTTTGGTGTTCATTTTTTTTTTTCTCTACTCCGCTTTATTTTACACTCGCAATTTTTCGTTCGCATCGCGCTTTCTAATATGTCTAAAATAAAAACACTATGTGTGTGTAAAGGAAGACACAGCTTTTATTTATCTATTTCCTTTATATATTTTTACATTTTATTAAACATCAACTCTACCCTTTCCAAAGTGTAATCTATTTACATATCTCATGCTTTTCACTATAATCAAAATCAATCTCAGCGGCTTCTTCAATAGTCTCTAATATTTCTTGCATTAATTCAACTTTATCTGCAAACTCCATTATCTGAAATATTTATTAATAATCGGATACATATACACAATTGCATATATGTTTGCATGCATATACTCGTATTACATATACTATGTAAATATTGTAGTAAAAACCCCCAATTTCAGTTTCCAAATTTACGGCATTTATTCATTTGAAATTTTAGACAGCTACAATCAGTTCAAAGTGAGAAACAAAATAAAGGGGAATGCCAAAATCTACAGAGATGAATAGAAACACAAAACGAGTCGAACGAGCACATCGATACTTTGCATTGTCGCCTTTGTCGTCGCCCCCTCCCCTACAAACGAGTGTTTCGTCGACAAAAAGTATCCCCGTGTAAACTCAGACTAAGGGTGTTGTCTGTTTTTATTGTGATTATTTCTTTCATTTGTATATACTTGGGACATGACTTGCTGTAGGCTGGATGACTACTTCAGCAATTTGCGCAAAATTTTCTTGAACAAGGCGAGGGAGAGTGGGGTGGGAGTGCACATTCGTCACAAACAGGGGCATTTGTATTGCATCGTTTGGTCGTGTGTCCAAGAAGTTGACAAGACTTACATCTCATGGGATTATCGTAATATGGTCTTACTATTGTAGTATACCAGGAGATTTAAATTTTTTTCGGGTAGACGGTACATGTCAAACGTAAGAAGAATAACACCACTTGGAGTTGGTACATTGTTATCTTTTTGTTGATATGAACTTTTCGGCAATATGAGTGTTTTTTACGAATAGCAACAAACTGCCATCTCTCAGTTAAGATATGTTAATAATTTCAGAGCTTATGTTTTTTAGAGCTTTATGCACAGCAAAACAAGAGAATTTATTCAAGGGTTTAGCAGTATTCACAGCACTAACTACCAAATATTTGGGGTTGTCTTTTTTCACTGTGGGTAAAATGGGAAAATCATCTATTAAAATATGTTTAGTTTTTTTCTTTTTTGGTTTTGTAGGGGGGCGCCTGGAAGGCATTGTTTTTTTATCACCAATAAATGTCTATTTTTATCAAGAGAAAAATAGAAAAAGTAATTATCGCACTATGCGAACGAATTAGGAAAAAGAGAAACGAAAGAAGGTCACTCAGAACACAGTCGACACAACCGTACGCAACGAATATCAGTCGATGACTGTTTTTGAACTTTTATTTAACTAATCTCTGACGTCGTTCGTCGAATGCGTTCAGAGGAAAATGTTGCTGTGTAGCTGAGAATGTGATCGAAAAACCATCAACACTTAACTATGGAAACGCCAATGCATCCTCAATGTAGCATTACCCTCAATGCCGATCGTTACCGTGCCTTGACATCTGAGTATTTAATTACAAATATTGAAGAAAATGACATGGACGCTGTATGATTTCACCGCCCGATATTTGTGTGCGAAAATTAACTGAAAAGGCGATATCAACTGGCCGCCTGGCTGCCTCCGTTGGACTAGTTTGGGAGTAGTCGTAAAAAATAAGATTATCGCCAACCGTAGACGAGCCGCACAATCGTGGTTTAAAAAATGGGTCGGCAGATAGAACGAAATGGTCTACTTACTACAAGACCGGCCATGGAGTCATATGAATTAAGTAAGAGGTACTCTTTTCAATAGCCTTTTTTTGACAGATCACGGGTGAGTCTTATCAAGCTGTCATGTTATTTTTGTTCAGTATTGTTGACATTTCATCATAGAAAGACTTACGCCTGAACAACGTTTACAAATCGTTTAACTGTATAACGAAAATTCACGTTCTGCAAAGAACGCGCTTCGCTCAACTTAATGGTCAACATGAATGGCCTACAAAGCGTAATATTCGCAACACCATCGCCCATATTTAGACCCAGCATTCATTATTGGAAAATATTCGACCGAATAGACAACTTCCAGCCCGAACTGAAGAAAATATAGCGGCCATAGCTGAGAGTGTATACGAAGATCGTGGAGAGTCAATTCGGTGCCGTTTGCAGCAACTCGGACTGACGCATGGAACGACTAGGCGCATTTTACGTCGAGATTTTAAATTAAAAGCGTACAAAATACAGCTTGTGCAAGAACTGAAGCTGCTCTACCCTCCCTAGCGATATCGCTTCGCTCTATGGGTTCTGGAGAAGTTCCAAAAGATCCGACGTTTTCTAACCAAATTTTGTTCAGGGATGAGACCCATTTTTGACTGAATGGGAATGTAAACATGCATTTGTATGCAGCATTTGGGACGAAGAATAACCTGAAAAGATTCAAGACCTGCCATTTCATCCAGACAAAATAACGGTTTGGTGTGGTTTGGGGGCCGGCGGAATAATTGGTCCATATGTCATCAAAAATAATGCCAGTGAGAACGTAACCGTCAATGGCGACCGTTATCACGCCATAATAACCGACTTTTTGATGCCTGAAAATGAAGCTTGTGATCTCGGCGACATTTGGTTCCCAAACATCACATCAATCAGCGGATTGAGAGAACAATTCGGTGAGCAGATAATTTTACGTTTTGGACCGGTTGATTGGCTATCAAGATCATGTGATATCACACGGTTAGACTTTTTTCCGTGGGGATATGTAAAGTCGAAAGTCTATGCGAATAATCCCGCTTCGATTCAGGCCTTGGAGCAAAACATCACGCGTGTGATTCGTCAGTTACCAATCGAAATGCTTGAACGAGTCATCGAAAATTGTACCGAACGGATCGACCATCTGAGACGTAGCTAGAGATAATCTTCAAAAAATAAATGTCAAAGAATGTTCTTTCGAATGCTAATAAACATTCCCCATTAAATTTTAATTTTCTGTGTTTTTTTCTTTAAAAAAGTAGGGAGGCTCGAAACGGATCAGCGTTTATATAAAGAAAGGCGTTTTGTAACCACTAAAACGGCCGAGCTTTTCCTCCAATTTGTGGTGTGCATGTTGATATTTTTTTAACAAATGGGAGATTAATCTAATGCCCCCGAATGGCCGATGGATTTTTATGAAGAGCTTTTATTTCGTGTCAGGGCTTGACATTCCCTGCAGCAAAGGCAAGTACACCTACTTTTTACTTATGCCAATTGACAAGTCACAAACTACTGGAGTCACACGCAAGCAGAACAGATAACAGTGCCACATGTAGAACGTCTAGGGATGAGTGAGACACTGGAACATTAGTGCGACGTTAGAATACCTCCTCTGATTCAGTTCGGCCTGATCTAGCAAAACCCTAAATCATCTGGGAAGTTCGTTGTGCAGAGGACTAGAGGAAGCTTGAAGATTGGATATGGACCCTCTTAAACTTTTCAGAAAGCGTTGACATACGCGACGACTAATTAAAATCATAACAAATTGAACTGATTAATTTTCAACACAATGATTTATGCCAAATTCCACACTGAACTTTAACCTTATCACTATAATAATAAATTTTCCTTGCAAAACAATTGTGAAATAATAAATTTTTAGACCACTTCATCAACTCACCAGTGAGACATGGCTTCTGATGTGGCTCCTCACCGCACGGTGGATTAATATCATCGGCGAACACTTCACCATACAACATGAAGTATGGCTGATAATAAACCTTTGTATGAATTGCATAAAAAAAGACAGGAAATAAGAATAAATTAAAATTTTTGCATTAAAAGTGAAATGAGATTAAAACGATTAAGGCGCGTTGAAAGTTGACAGAGAAATGTTAGTGGAACAGCAGATAGGTGGCAAGGTCAGCACAACAAGAGGACGAGGAACACATACGAACCGACGTTAGTAGCCATTTTGAGGGAATTACAACTAAATATTAAACACACAAACATACATACAAACAGACTGCAATGAGTAGGCATTTGAAACAGAGAGATTTCTACACAAAGCAGCACCAATTGGAAGGAGTACACAGAGTTTAAGACAAATATACAGGGTTATCCATTTTGCGGTTTCGAAAATAAACCTAAATAATTCATGATGACCCATATTGGTCAGTATATCAGCCTTTTCTTGACGAATGTTAATTTTCAAGTGCTCAATAGTTAAATTAAGTTTATCCGCAAAGACACGATCCTTCGCGTATCCCGTAAAAAAGTCCAACGGTATCAAATCGCATGATCTCGGTGTCCATTTGACATCGCCAAGACGAGAGACTATGCGGTCTGAAAATTTCTCTCGCAATAAATCCATATTCGCTCGTGTTGTGTGGCAAGTGTCACCAACTTGTTGAAGTCGTGCTCTTCAGTTGCAGGCAAAAAAAAAGTAAGTTATCATTCGACCATATATCGTCCATGCCTCCGTACTATATCGCAAGGAGGAAGGAGGGATGAGCGACTTGTAGAGTTGGGTTTGCGTGCCTCGAGAGAGGACTTTACTTTTCTATTGACTAGTCAGTCCAAAGTAGCACCTACTGGCAAGATTAACGCCGCGTGGATTTCCAGGCTGACATTGTTGTTGGTTTTAATACTGGTTCCCAGATAGACAAAGTTATATACGACTTCAGAGTTATGGGTGTCAACGGTGACGTGGGAGCCGAGTTGATTGGACGATTATATGCACCATAATCTCTTCTTAAAGCACGAAACGTGGCCACTTAAAAACACCACTTTTTTTTTGAGTAGGTTGTTGTAGATCCTGTAAATAAAGTATGTATTTACATATGAAAACTAAATATATCGACACAAATCGCCTCTTAACATTCATATTTCCTTATTTTATTTAATTCAGTTATTTACATATATACATTTGCTATTGAGAGTAAAAGTTCAGAGTTTCAATGAATTTCCCTGAAAAATAAAAATACAAACATGCAAAAGCTAGAGCAATAAAATTACTACAAATAAAATGCAGATAAGCAAATGAGCAGATGCTAAATGCCACAGCAAATCAATCAACTGTCCATGCGTGCGTGCGTTCACTAATTTATTAACCACCGTGGTGGCTGTCTAAGAGACTCAAGGTTCAGCTCTGTGCCTAAATGTAACTGGAGGTGTGCCAAAGTATGAGTTTGGTTTTATTTGTTTATCGATTTGTGGTCTCTTTACTGATCAATGGATTGTAGTGAACCTTAATGATTTTTTTTTTATTTTATCACGCTGCCCATTAATAATAAGAAGTGTATTATTCTAATATAAGAAATTTATTTCGCTCCTAGTTAATTTGGTGAGTGCATCATAATATCTATTGCCTTCACTCTTTCTCTCTCCGTTTCGAAGAGGTTAAGCAAAGGCTTGGAGGATTAAGAACGCATTAATGTAGATGAAAGGAAAAAAGCAACAATAGAAAACTTATGAGAACAGCGAGATTAATTTCTTGGTAGGAGAAAGAGAGCACCAACTATTTAAGTATACTGTTTTTTTCAGCCGAAAGGTGCGTTTGAAGGACAACGAAACCGAACACTAAAGAGCCCGGCAACACCTATTCGAGTAATGATCGTTAAAAGCACTGCATAAACATCTGATGGAGTTATGTAGTAAAGAGTGTGGTTCGCAATGCTCATTATGAGGGGCTTCTTTAGGGGGTCTAGCTTGCGAAAAGTTCTTCATAATTATTTTAAAATGAAAAGAACCGCTACTGAGGGTCATCGTACTTTGGTAGAAGTTTGTGGTGAACATGCTCTAGCTGAACAAACGTGACAAAAGCGGTTTGTGGTTTGACAAAAATGTTTGAAGATGAGGAACTGGTCACATTCGAAAGCAAGGAATTTGGGTGCAATATGTAGCAAAGAAACGTTAAAAGACGATTTTGCTTAAACGATTGAAATGGATCCAAAAAATTAAATGCTAAATCGCATGTGAAACCTGGCCAAACAGGTCAAATCAACGGCAAAGACGAATATCCACGGTGTCAAGGTAATTTACTGTATTTGGTGGAATCATAAAAAACTGCTGTATTATGAGCTTCTAAGTGCAGGTGAAACCAATAATAAAAAAAAACAATACCTACAACAACTCATAAGCGAGCGATTGCCCCCAGACACGAAACAATAGATATGCAATGTGACAAGGCTCGGCCATATGTGCAATACCGGTATTTAAATTTTTGGAAAACATCGGGTCTGAAGTTTTTTCTAACCCACCTTATATCCCCGAACTTGCCCCATTTGTTATGGTCGATATACGAATACATAGAACATCCTCACTGGAATACGGCTCAGGATTAGATTAGATTCATTCTTGGTCCCCACGTCGACGCTGTTCTTCTGGGAAGAAGATAGAAAAACGTTATAGTTTATAATGGGTAATACTTTGAGTAATACTTCTGCATATTATTTTCGTAAATACACTTTGAAATTTCGAAAAAAATTTGCGCGACACTGATGTAAAGAGTAATTCAGTTATATACGGATCATTGATCGATCTCCAATATTAACGTAGGAAATGTTGGGAGGCCACAATAGCCGAGTGGTTAGAGCATTTGCCATTCTGAAGACCAAGGATCGAGTCAATCTGCTTCAAATTAGAGAAAACTAATTTTTCTAATTGCGGTCGACCCTCGGTAGGGAATGTCAAGCTCGCGGAGTGTATTTCTAACATCAAATAAAAGCTCCTCATAAAAATCTATCGAAGGTTCTGAGGCGGGATAAAATAAACTGTATGTCCCTTCCGTTGGTTTGAAACATCAAGTCGCATACCACAAACTAGGGGAGGAGCTCCGCCGCATATCGCTTCAGCGGTTACAAAGCGTCAATTCTATGCATAACATTAGGGCTGGAAAGTACCGTGCTTGACACCTATGTAGATGGTATTAACCTTCAAAAGATTATGTTTGACATTGAATGAATTATGGGTCTCATGCTTCACTGCGGAATCAAAGAGTCGTCATATGAGTGAACAACAATTGGTGAACTTCATACAAAGCACGCGAAAGCAAATTCGCTTGGAATGGTTTTTGGCTCCGTACTTTGTGTGCGAGGTTTAATATTCATCGACTAACTTGAGTGATTTAAAGACCAATTTTGTAAATATTGGATGAGTGCATAAGTTCGAGCCCGATTCCGCTGGATGCCGTACGAATCGTTTGAGAGTGGCGCTCGTGAAAGAAATATATACATATTATATATCGTTGGAAAGGTGACAGTCCGAACTGTAAATCAAGCATAAAATAACTTCATTTTGATTTGAGTTGCTTAGTGAAAAGACGCATGGAAGATGAACAACGAAAAAGATCATATGCGTCATATTATGTTATACGAATTCCGCAAAGGAAAAACAGTGGGCGCTGCAACTAAAGATATTCGCGAAGTTTATTTGGACCGTGCTCCAGCACTCCGCACAGTAAAGAAATGGTTCGCGAAATTTCGTTCTGGAGATTTTAACCTCGAAGATCAACCTCGCAGTGGACGGCCTTCTGAGCTTGATGACGATGTTCTAAGGACTTTAGTTGCGAATAACTCACGTATTTCGACGGAAGAGGTTGCCAGTGAATTGAACGTCAACAAATCAACTGCGTTTCGTCGTTTAAAAAAGGTTGGGTACACTTTGAAGCTCGATACATGGGTGCCACATCAGTTGAGTGAAAAGAACAAAGTGGACCGTATGTCAACAGCAATTTCTTTGCTTCGACGGATCAAAAACGAACCTTTTTTGGATCGGCTCGTGACTGGTGATGAAAAATGGGTCCTGTACAACAATGTTCAACGCAAAAGAACATGGAAACAGGCACACGAAGGGGCGGAACCGATGTCGAAAGGTGGATTGCATCCGATGAAGGTACTGCTGTGCATTTGGTGGGATATCCGAGGCGTGATCTATTTTGAGCTCTTGCCAGCTGGAGAAACGATCACTGCCAACAAGTATTGTCAGCAATTGGTCGAATTGAAGAAAGCAATTGATGAAAAACGTCCGATTTTGGCCAATCGCAAAGGAGTTCTTTTCCATCATGACAACGCCAGGCCACATGTTGCAAAACCGACCCTGGCCAAACTGAAGGAGATGAATTGGGAAATCATGTCGCATCCCCCATATTCACCCGACATTGCACCTTCTGATTATCATTTGTTTCGATCGCTGCAGAACAATTTGAATGGAAAAAAATTTAAAAATGTGGAAGACGTCAAAAACCACCTTGACACCTTTTTCAACGAGAAACCGCGCGATTTCTATGAATCAGGCATCCGTAAATTGGTTGAACGTTGGGAGTGGATTGCCGAACATGATGGCGAATACATAATTGATTAATAAAAGCGCTTTCTTCAAAAAATTTCAATTTTAGTTTGCACTTGAAATCGGGCACGAACTTATGCACTCATCCAATATAAGAACGAATCTGGCAAAGAAAAACGTTTTGTTTCACCAAGACAACGCATCGCAGCACTAGTCAATCAAAACAAATGGCAAAACTACATGAATTGAATATCGAATCGCTCCCATATTCAGCGTGTTCGCCAGATTTGGCTACCAGCGACTGTTAGCTATTTGCAGACCTTAAGTGTTCACCAACAAGAAATTGCGCTCGAATGAAGATACTATTGGTGGTATTACCGAAAGTATTCGTAGTACGAGTAGATCAGTCGACTACGAGAGAGCGTTTTTATATTCGCCTAATGAGAGGGTTTTAGAGAAATGATTCGACTCATTAGAATTGCAACATGCTCAGGGACTTATGTTTAGTATAAATACGAGGATTTATTGTTACTAGGTAATTAGTTTTTGAGCTATAGTCAACCCAACAACCGATGAAAATGAAATACGTCGTTGTCGATTGAGGTTGTGTTATGTACCCGACAAATGGAAAGCTTTTCATTTTTTTCTTATTGGTGGATTAGACTAAAAGCTTGTTAAAAAACTATGTATATATATCTGCTGTAATCTGCGCAAAAAAAAGGTATAAAACTAACACCTCAGTTAACTTTTCTTCCTCCAAGCGAATAGTTTTCCCTTCCTCCCCTATCAAGAAGTGGTCACTATAAATTGAAGATACTTCAAACGAAATATAAAGTTTTGTTATAAAATATACGACTTCAACATAAAAAATAAGTAAATCTCTAAGCTTTACAGTCATAAAGACACTCAAAGTACTCAAGAACGGCATTAACATAATTCAGACCAAAATCACAAACCAATTTATGCATAAATGAATATGTACAACAAAAAGAATAAAAAAAATAAATAAATTTTAGAATATACATACATAAAGCAACGGAGAAATAAAAATAAGAACTGTTACTTAGTGAAAGCCCCAAGGTTGTAAAAAAAAGATGTCAAAGAAAATAAAGGGTGTTAGTTTAGACATGTGGTTTTCAATACGAAATAGAACGCATTTAATTTGATGTAATGGCTAATCTTTTAGGGTTAAATGGTTTTCCAATAAGAGGTGTTATTTTGAATAGCCTGCTATTCCGGTAGATGTCACTTTTGAAGTTATAATGTTTTGTCCAGAACAATTGAGAATATTGCTCGTGTAGCGCAAAGTGTTGAAGAAAACACATTCCTCGTCGTTCTTTGGAACTGGGCATTCCACAAACGTCATTACACCGTATTTTGCATAAAGGACCCAAGCCTTAAGGCTTAAAAAGTTCAGTTGACACAAGAGCTCAAGCCGGCCGATCATCAATAATGTCGTGTCTTTGCTAGTTGAATCCTTGAAATGAAAGAAAATTACGCGGAATTTCATTGAAAAATCATCTTGACTGATGAAGCCCATTTCCACCTCTTTGGCTACGTCAGTAAGCAAAATTGTCACATCTGGGGCTCGGAAAACCCAAGATTTATTGTTGAAACCCTTCTCCACCCTCAACGTACAATATAACAGTTTGTTGCGGTTTATGATCTGGCGGGGTCATAAGACTTTACTTTTTCGAAAATGAGACTGAAGCAACAGTTACGGCGAATGGATTACGCTATCGAATTGGTATTGATTGGGACAATGTTTACTTTAAACAAGACGGCGCTACGTGCCACACAAGCAAAAAAACCATCGATCTTTTAGATGAGAAGATTCCGGACCGTAATATCTCTCGAAGAGGTGATAGGTCACTGTTTAGTTATTATGTATATAGAAGTATATGCTAAGGTATATGCAATAACATTCAAATATTTGCTTGCTTAAATTTTGCAATCCCGCAAATATGATTGGCATTAAGCATAAAAACAAAGTTAAGAAAGGGAATTGGGCAAAACAGAAATATGTATGTCATATTTATGTATACATATGTACATAAAGCCGTACATAGCAAAATAAGCCTAACGGAAATAATATAAATATAAAGAATCCAAATCAGGTGATCCCTATACCGTAAGGGATTCAACACATTGTATAGACGAAATTTGCAAGCTTCTTTGATTGTACAGCTTAGCGAATTCTGTCATTCGATTTTTGGTTGGTGCAGCATATAGTTGCTATTTTTATATTTTGCTTGTGCATAGGTACGTGAATAAAGCTTATTAATTATAACGACGTTCGTTTCTTCATTTGAATAAAAAAGGGTCAGTAAAAAAGCTTACTGTTGTCCTAAACAGTCACCAAGACCTATCAAAAAAATGAGCGTAGCTCCGATTGTTGCGCGGGATGGCGGATGGACTCATTCGGGTCTTCTTCGATACTTTGGCGTCTTCGGTGCTCACAGTATGTCTGAAGATGATCGTTATCCACTAGGACAAATGGGTTGCTCGAATTACCGACTCTGCTGGGCGATTGTGCCGACCGAATATTGGATACAGCACGAGAACCAAACCAGTATTTTGGTAATTAATTAGCACGATTTGCAAACGGTGTTCCAGCGTAAGCCTGTACGTAGAATATAAAACGAGTAACAGCTGGAATAAAGACCAACCCTGAGAAAAGTATTGCCTCACTGAAAACCATACGTCTAAAAAAAGCACCCTTTTTATGTACTTAACAAAAAAAAAAAATTACATGAAAATTGATTTACGACATTCAGCAGTAACAATCGAAATTGAAATAAAGAAGAAAAAACTGATGACTAAAAAATTTAAATTTGAATAAAAAGAAAGTGAGAAAAGCAAAAAATCAAATCGAAAAAGGAAAAAATGTAAAAAAAAAAATTTGTGGAAACGGTAAGGCAAATATGCAGCGTTTAAATGCAGGAAACGATGAAAGCTGCGTTTAAAAGCTCAAGGCATGAATATATAAAACAGAGAAAAATAAAAATGCTTTTGGTGCATTTTAAAGTTAAATTTAAAATTATTCAATATGCTCGGATAAGTTGACGTTGTTGAAATGTATTAAAAACAGCTACCGTAATTTTTGTATGTAGTCAGAGTGTAATATGAGAAAGAAGTGAGCATGAAATTTGTACAAACGTTAAAAATGAATTTACGTATAGCGTAAGCTTTTAGGAGGAGAAAATAGTGAAAGCTTCGTAGTAGTTAGATATAAAGTGACACATTTAAGTAAATACATATATAGTTACATAGAAATAATAGAGTACACACATACATATTTACGTGTAAGTCTTTAACTCAGAGAAGAGTGAATGCATAAGCTTTCATTTTATTATATATATATATTGTTTTTTTTTTTTTGGATCCTTGATTTAAATTATGTTTATTTTGTTTGTTTTGAGGTTTAAATTTTTACTATGAATAGCAATTCCCATTTCTCTGCTTTGAGCAGTTTGAATTAAAGTGAGTGTTCTTTATGTCTGTTTAGACATAAAGAGTGGCATTATGTATTGGGCGGTTTGAGTCGCTTGGCCATCGGGATTCTATTGAGAAATGGAGACGTAACTGATGGCACTTTAGGAACGTCAAGTTGCTTTTGCAAACGCTGTTTGGAGTGAGAGTACACCAAAGAGTTCGTGCAGTAATTATTTCTCCTTGCGAACTTCAGCCAACCGAAGACTGACAGTTCCTTAAATTATAAGCACTCCACAATAGAGTGGGATGTGTTGCAGAATTCGCGAAAGATTTGTCTTTTTGGTTGTGTTTAAAATGTAGGAGTTTCTATTACGAGCGCAGAGTAAGAGTTTTCGTATTTCGGTGAAAGCGCTTGTTTTTTTTAATTTCTCAAATATATTTGCAGCTTATTTTCTTGTTCGGTTTTTTAATGACAACACCTTTTGTGTTGGTGACAAGTTGGGGTTTTCGGATGCCCTGAATTTGTGTCATTATTAATATATTGTATATAGTCTAGTGTTTAGCATTGCATACTGCCATTCAGAAGGCCAGGGTTCGGGTGCTGGTTCGGTCAACATCTAAGTGCGGTCGCCACTTGATAGGGAATATCCAGCCCTCTAAGTGTATATCTGACATGAAATAAAAATTTCTCATAAAAACTCATCGGTTGTTCGGAGACGGCTTAGAGTAAACTGTAGGTCCTTCCATTTGTTGGAAAAGCATCTTAGCACCCGCTATCTCGCTCAGGTCTCCAAAGGTTGCCGCCCCTAGAGACTTCAGCCTACTCCTTCAAAGTGCGGGGCATTCGCAAAGAAAGTGCCTTAAAGCTTCCGGTGTTTCTTCCTGTCTGCAACTTCTGCAGAAATCATTAATTGCCACCCCCAAAATCTCTGCTATAACTGTAGACATATCCTTCCTTTTCAGCTCGATAAGGTCACGTGACTTTCTACTGTTCCATTTTGGCCACATTACATGTGTCAAGACTTCTCCATCTTAAGTTGGCATCATTAATGAATAACTCTCTTATATTGAGCTTACAACTGGAGAGCGGCAAGCCCAAACTCTTCCATGATGGCGAAAGTGGAAGGGAAGTGCCCTTCCTTGCAAGCTCGTCCGCCATCTCATCACCCGGTATGTTACTGTGACCCGGAACCCATACCAGGTTTAGAGAGAACTGCTTAGCCATCACGTTAAGTGATTTACGGCAGTTCTCCACGGTTTTAGATTTTACTGTTACAGACGCCAGGGCTTGTAAGGCGGCCTGGCTATCCGAGAAGATATGGATACGATTATCCGAAAGTACCACTGATCTGAGACAGTTAATACCCTTATGTGTGGCCACCAATTCTGCCTGAAAAACGCTACAGTGATCCGGTAAGCGAAAGGATTTACAGATACCAAGTTCCTTCGAAAAAACCTCTCCACCGACCCTCTTGTCTTGTTTTGACCCATCCGTGTAAAAAAGAATCGATTCGGCGCTTGCTGGTATTATCCCATCCCACAGGTTTCTATCCGGGATAACTACCTTGAAGTATGTCATGAAGTCAGTGGATGATAAGTAATCTATTTTTTCCGGTATACGGAATCTTCTTAATATGCTAGTGTGCCCGTGGTTTATAACTATCTATTCAGACACTTGCAGCCTTACCGCGGCGCAAGCAGCGTTGTGCATCCAAATTATGTCAACGGGGAGTAGACCTAAGGGAAAATTCATCGCCTCAGTTGGTGTAGTACAAAGTGCTCCGTTGATGTACAGGAACGCTGCCCTTTGTACTCAAGTACTGGCCACCAGATTACAACCCCATAGAGAAGTATAGGCCTAACAACATACAGACGCATCCGAGTGAGAAAGAATGGCTTTAACTCCTGCAAATCAGACAAGATCATCTGGGAAGACAGCGAGGGCACCTAACTTTCGCTCGGATTATCTCAAAGGGACAGTGTTATGTGCAGGAAATGTTGTAAAATTCATGTAAAGGTTGGTCAGTGCCACCTAACCTCAATTAAGCTGAATATATCGAATTTGTATTTCTGGTATAAAAGGAAAATTTACAGAATTTAAAACTCTCTTAAAGTAAAGAATTAAGAGCACATAAAAATACACTTTGAGGACAAAAACAAAAAAAAAATATTGTAAATCTAATTAGTTTTATTTTAAAAAAGCCACAATTTACTAGATAACTCCATATAATAATAATACATATCTAGATATTTCTTTGTTATCGATAGGCACAACATCAAATTCCAGGCAAGGCAAAAACTGAATGAAAATAGTAGAGGATAAACAAAAAAAAAAAAATGTAGATTCACATTCACTTGGAAACAATGAGAGACAGACATTGGCGTTCCCCCAACTCTAGACGATCAATACATTATCATTTTACATATCTAAGGTAGACATTGTTTTGCATTTTTTTTTTCTTTTTACAGAAATTTATTTTTCTCTAATTTGCTTTTTTTTTGTTTTTGTTAACTTGTGTACATTTGTCAAATTGCCGCTCAAAGTGTTAAGAATATCGAGTTTGGACGTATTTAACGTTGATAATGTGCTTGTTGATGTAGTTGTTGTTGTGCTAGTTGTTGCCGACGAAGCACGATGGAAACCACACTGTCCATAACCTGGTATGCGTGCATTTTTGGGCCAACTGTTATGATCCAGCACGTTGAGAAAGCCCGGCGCAATAATCGAGCCAGCGATCAACTGAGGAGCGAACGAACGTACGTGTGGTCGTTAAGCGTAATTGCAACGGTGCAATTTTTAAGTTTTTGACAGTTTAACAATTTTCAAAAGAAAAACTAAAATGTGCAATTTTTTTATACATGTGAGTGTGTGTGTGAATGTGTATATGTCACATGTGTATTAAACAGTGTTAGATGATTTTTTCTTTTAATTTTTTGTTAGTAAGTTATTTCGTTTTTATTGCTGGCAATATGGATAAAAGACAAGTAGAATTATAAGTAGAATGAATGGAAAGTACAATATCAATATTTGCAATTCTCGTTTCGTTCAATTTTTTTTATTTGTTATTTATTTATAATAACTATGCATATATGATACATATGTACGTATCCATATATGTATATGCATATTTATATGTACTTATGTATGTACTCCACTATTTGTTATATTATTTATATATAACCGTTAAAAAAGTTTTTAAAAAAATTTACTACTAATTAAATATTAAAAAAAAAATTACTACTAATTAAAATATAGTATATGAAAAGAACGAAATGGCATACTAGTATACATACATACACAACTCGCAGCCTTAAAAATGGATGAAGTTCTCAATTATTTTTTAGCTCAGTCTTACAGTCACTGAAACAAACACAAACAATTTGTAGAGAAAGTGTCTTCCTACTTCGTCAACAAGCACTTTTAAGTATGAACAAGGAAGAAGAGCGGTCGGTCATCGTCCACACTTAAATCTTTATACCTTTCATGACCATATCAAATTTATGGTATTTAATTATGGATTAAATATTAATTCTCATGTCTGAAAAATTGGTTGGAGGAGGCTCTATGATGTAGTCCTCGGATTCCGATGGTGACAATGCTTATTTGTATATACGCATGTAGAGTGAAAAAGTTTCATGCTCTTAGACTATTTTTTGACGGGTTTCTTTTTAACCCAAAACCTCATATCTGAAGAAATCGTTTGTATGGGAGCTACGAGTATATGATATAGTCCTCCGACCCGATGATTTTCGGTGACAACATTTATTTGTAACGAATGATCCAAGTAGAGGTACGTTTCACAATAGCCTTTTTTTTTTGACAGATCACGCGTGAGTTGTGTCAAGCTGTCATGTTATTTTTGTTCAATATTGTTTGGCTTTTCATCATGGAAAGACTTACGCCTTAATAAAATTTACAAATCGTTCAACTTTATTAAGAAAATTCACGTTCTGTAAAAAATGTGTTTCGCGCGCTTCGCTCAAATTATGGGTCAACATAATCGGCCTACTGAACGTACTATTCGCAACACCATCACCCATCTTTAGACCCAGCATTCATTATTGGATAATATTCGGTGAAATAGACCACGTCCAGCACGCAGTGAAGAAACTATAGCGGCCGTTGCTAAGAGTGTACATGAAGATCGGACTGACATATGGAACGACTTGACGCATTTTACGTCGAGACCTCAAATTGAAAGCGTACAAATCACAACTTGGACAGGAACTGAAGCCAATCGACCTTCCCAAGCGACATCACTTCGCTCTATGGCCTCTTGAAAAGTTCCAAGAGGATAAGGCGTTTTCGAGCCAAATTTTCTGACTCAATGCGTACAACGTAAACAAGCATTTGTATGCCGCCTTTGGGACGAAGAGCACGGTGAGACATTCAAGACATTGAAGCTAGTGATCTCGGCGACATTTGGTTTAAACAAGAAGGAGCGACTTCTCACACATCGCATCCATCAATGGATTGGGAAAACACTTAGGTGAGCAGATATTTTCACGTTTTGGGGTGGTCAATTGACCACCAAGATCGTGTGATATCACACGGTTAGACTTTTTCCTGTGACGATATGTAAGGTCTAAAGTCTATGCAGATAATCCCGCTTCGATTCAGGCTTTGGAACAAAAGATCATGCGTGTGATTCACCAGTTACCAGTCAAACGAGTAATCGAAAATTGGACTCAACGGATGGACTATCTGGGACGTAACCTCGACCAAAGACATAATCTTCAAAAAATAAATGCCAAGGAATATTCTTTAGAATGATAATAAACATACCCGATTAAATTTTATTTTTCTGTGTTTTTTTTATTTAAATGGATGACCCTTTAATGCTATAGTGGTGCGATCTGACTGGTTCAGAGAATTAATTTGCGTACCAATCTTGGTTTGAAATATCTCAGAATCTAAGGACCTATTTTGCGTATAAGTAGACGGACATTCCTAAAGAAAAATCAACTCGCCATTGTGATCACATCGGTAAAAATTTTCGTGGGTCTCTCACTACCTTTTTGGTCATTTCATATTTTTGACCAAGGGCTAGAAAGAGAACAGTCTTAATCATGGTAAACTCTGCACATAACACGGGCATAGCGTTTTCCTCGGCAAGGTATTTGCTAAGACTAGCCTTTACCAGAAAAACAACAGCAGATGGCAGAGCGAAGCCACGTGCAATGTGACAATACAAATCTGGTAATTAATCGAGGTAATCAGAACTAAGTCTCTCCTTAAGCATATAACCGGCGTAATAACCGGACACTGTCTTATGGGGACTCATTGTAAAAGGATGGGCAGCTTCTCAAACGACTTTTGCCGCAGCTGTAGGAACATGATGAGCGGTATTCGGTGGAGCATTAACTCTGCCACTGCTCAGCCCTCTGTGCGGTCCGTTGTTGTTTTCTCGGAAATTTCTACTTCGTTTGCCTTGCAGGGCTTCCATCGATAGGCGCCATTAATCTCCTGAATTTAATAAGACACACCAAGTGGTTTAAGCATTTGGAAAGATGACAGGAATCTCCTTAGCAGGGCCAACATAGGTATCACAACGGGCCAATAGGTCTAAGTGCGCTTGATCAAGATTATGACCAAAGCTATTGGGTGTATGCAGTAATTCGTGCGGTTTTCTAAGAGAGGGCTCTACTAGTATTATTTCGCGTCGTGTTCATCTGTGGCTATATTCATTTCAAAGGTACTGTCATTTCGCGTCCTTTTCAGTAGATGTCATTTGTTTTAGCGTGAACAACAATTTGTTTCATTCAATTGAAAATTTCGAAATTTTTACCAGATAAAGTGTTTTTGCGGGGAGTTCTTCTTCATTACTTTAACATGAAGAAAAGTGCTACCGAAAGCCATCGTATTTTACTGGACGTTTATGGTGACCATGGTTTAGCCGAACGAACGTGCCAAAAGTGGTTTGCACGGTTTAAAAGTGGCAATTTCGACTTAGACGACGGACAGCCAAAAAAATGTCAAGACGAAGAATCGGAGACATTGCTCGACGCAGATGCATGCCAGACGCAAGAAGAACTTGCAAAAGTATTAGGAGTTGATCGAGCAACCGTTTCAAGACTATTAAAATCATTAGGATTCATCCAGAAGCTTGGAAATTGGGTGCCTTATGAATTAAAGCCAAGAGACGTCGAACGTCGATTCTGCATGTCGGAAATGTAGCTTCAACGCCACCAAAAGAAGCGTAAGAGATCGTATGTGACATAGCACCTTCCGATTACCACTTGTTCAGATCAATGCAGAATGCCCTCACCGGAGTACGCTTCACTTCAGAACAGGGTATCAAAAATTGGCTCGATTCTTTCTTGACCTCCAAGCCGGAGAAGTTCTTTTGGGATGGGATAAACAAACTGCCAGAAAGATGGGCAAACATCGTAGCTTCCGATGGGCAATACTTTGAACATTAAATGTATAACAATTTTTTCACAATAAAGTCTTAATTTTCGAAAAAAACCGCACGAATTAATGCATACACCCAATAATATAACATTTTATGTACATGAAAGGTATAAAAAGTAAAAACTTCAAAGACATCCCGGCAGGTTAAATATAAGACGGACTATTCTTTGTGGTTAGGTGCCTCCCTGGTTCTAAAATCTCTGTAACAGAACTAAGACTTGGGGCTTCTAAGATTGGAAACAAAAATACCTGCTTCTGACTGTGCAGCATCTGGAGCTGTCTCTGTTCGACGACTGTAATTTTAAGGACTTACTCACAATAAACGTAGGCAGCATTGTAACCTTTAAAAGAAGGCGCAGAAGGGAAGTTTTCCCTGATCATAGATATATGTACTTCAAGTTAAACATCGACGGTCCTCAGGGATCGATATATCGTAGCAATACCGGAACCCACAGAGACAAATATGTAATAGCCTTGGATCTTGCACTAAATACACTCACAGAATACGAAGAATTGAGCTCCATATCGGAAAGCGACGCAACAGTTGAGAATATTACAAAAAGGTTCATTAATGCATTAGAAGAAACCCTCCTTCTACCACCAGTAGACAAGCCTTGGTTGACGGCGGAGCTAAAAATTTAAGAAGGAACTGTCGAATAGCTTTTAACCAAGCAAACACTTTACTACGTGTATCGATAATTGCTGATATGATTACCAGTCTTCGCTCTTCTGCGAACAGGTTGATAGCGTCAATGGTGCGGCGCGAATCAAGAGATTTTTATCGAAGGACTATTTGCAGACCGCACTTATGGTTGGTAGACATGGCCGCAGATCTTCAAATTGGAAGATTTAAAGAAATTTTAATTAAATACTCACTTTCTGCAAAATAACGCCCTGAGCAATCAATCGCTCCAGTTATGTGG
Source organism: Ceratitis rosa (assembly GCA_037013455.1). Lineage (NCBI taxonomy): Eukaryota > Metazoa > Arthropoda > Insecta > Diptera > Tephritidae > Ceratitis > Ceratitis rosa. The sequence continues at coordinate 8,560,860 of JAWMAG010000005.1, read as the reverse complement.
ACGGCACGAGGAACTCTGTTTCAACGCTGAAATACCATGAAGAGCTTTTAAAAACTTTCTACTGTTGAAAGCTTCCGGCACCGCTGAAATTTTTCTAGCTTTGCTGCAAAAAAGGGCCACACCTACCGGTACAAAGATTTGCTTCGGTGCACACTGCTTGCATCCGCCTCGCTTATATAGCAAGTAGGTGGCAAAACATCGAGGTGATTTTTATCCCGAAGCCCCCGAAGCCTAGTAAGGAGGATTAATATGTAACGAAATCATACAGACCGATCAGTCTGATATTTTTTCTGCTGAAAAGTATGGTAATGATTTGTGACGATTTTTTAAACCTTCCGAGCGGTTGCCATTCCGAGAGCACGTATACGTAAAAAATCGGCACATTTAAAAAATCTATGTATGTACTTATTTATTGACGTAGTGGGTGCTTTTGATAATGCAAAACCACCTCATTTGTGATCAACCGAAACTTGGTCTTCTAATTGATGAATGTGTTGAGCAAAATACGGGCTGAATGTGAAGCAGAAGGTGTTAAAATCATACACAAAATCATATGTGACACTTCACAAGGAGGCATCTTTACTTCTGTATTTTGGAACACTTGATAAACCAGTTACTCCAACTGCTTACAGCAGATAACTCTAAAATAGTGTATTATGCGGCCGATCTTGTCATTCTATCTTCTGGCGAACAACTCAACCGACTAACATGCGTTATAGAGAGATAACTTAAAATCGTAACTGATTGGGCTGAGAGACAAGGAAAGTCTCAGCAAACCCGGAAAAATCCGAGATTAGTTTCTTTACGAGAAAGAAAGTTGATCAATTCAGCCCACCAACTTTAAGAGCTAACATTATAATCCTCCAACTCTGGTAATTATTTTGGGGTAATGATTGAATGAGAATACTTATAACTTTGAAAGTTTTCAACGCAGTACCCGTCGGTCGAAGTCGTGGAAGAGAAATACATCCACTGCGTTGTTCTCGATCTCGTTTGATTGTAATAAATTGTTAAAACTAGCCTGAAGTCTGTATGTAAGATATATATGCTTGAAACTCTTTTAAAAAATGAGCTAATAAGCAAACTCTTGTGTGGTCACAACTTTGGAAAACTGGAATAGCTATGTGTTCTTTAAATCAACAAATCTATGGACTCCTAATGTGGCGCTCATTATGCACACCAGGGTTGGCATGCAACGCAGCCACTTTCACACTAAAAGATCTCCCTCTCTGAGCAAGTATGCTTTAAAATCATACGTATTCATACATTTACTCATTTCGTCTTCATTTCCGAAAAAAAATCCTCAAAAACCAGCCAACCAACAAACTAACTAACGCAAACAAACATGCGAAATCGAAACATAACAACAAAGTAACGAGAAACAAACTAGGACAATAACAAAAATAAGAGAATAAACTGAAATATTGTATATTTTACGAGCCTCTGTGGCAGCGAGTGTACTTACCTCTTTAATTAAACCCCACGATGGCTCAATGCCCGGATGCCGTATGGCTTGACGGCTGACGCCAAAACTCATTAACACCACAGCCAAGAGTACAACAAAATAAATCATGTTCTTAACCATTTTGCCCATGATAGTGACCAAGGGACCTAGAAAATGTCAAAGTAAAAGTAAAAATAAGAGTTTTTAAAGTATTTACATTGTTTGTATGGTATTTTATGAGCGTGTACAAGAGTTTAATTAAATTTATACTGAGGATAAACTGGAAAATATCTACATACGAGTACATATATTCTACTAAAATAACAACAAAAAATGTAGTTTAATAAAGGGTGTTTTATAAACATGCCATTTTCAAGAAGAAATAAAACGCATTTAGTTTAATGATATAACCATGAATTTAGCTTTATTATACGAGTAAAGATAAATGTGCCATTATGCTTAAAAAAAAGACTTCGTGCGCCGAATACTCTCTTCGTGTCGGGATTTTCTGAGTAGCCAAGCGAGAGTTTACTCTGGAAAACACAGCACACGTACGCCAAGGGCAAATCAGTGGACACATCATAACATAATGTAGGGTGGAAGGTAGACTTACTTAGATATACCTACTTACTTACTTTACTGGCGTAGACACCGCTTACGCGATTTTAGCCGAGTTAACAGCATTGCGCCATTCGCTTTTTCTTTTTGCTGTGTGGCGCCAATTGGAGTGGAGGTCTTCCTCTTCCTCTGCTTATAACGGCGGGTACTGCATCGAAAACTTTCGAAGCTGGAGTATTCGTATCCATCCGGACCACATGGCCTAACCAGCGTAGCCGCTGCCTCTTGATTCGCTGAACTATGCCAATGTCGTCGTATAACTCGTACAGAACTCACGGCGCGGTTGTTGAGGCCAATAATGTCGATATCATCGGCGTACGCCAGTAGCTGCACACTCTTATAGAAGATTGTACCTTCTCTATCCAGCTCTGCTGCTCGTATTATTTTTCCAGCATTAAATTAAAAAAATCACACGATAAAAAGTCATTTTGTCTGAAACCTCGTTTGGTATCGAACGGTTCGGAGAAGTCCTTACCGATCCTGACGAAGCTTTAAGTGTTGCTTAACGTCAGTTTACATAGCCGTATAAGTTTTGCGGGGATACCAAATTCAGACATAGCGGCGTAAAGGCAGCTCCTATTGGTGCTGTCGAAGGCGGCTTTAAAAACGACGAAGAGGTGGTGGGTGTCGATTCTCTTTTCACGAGTCTTTTCCAAGATTTGGCGCATGGTGAATATCTGGTGGTTGACTTACCAGGTCTAAAGCCACACTGATAAGGTCCAATCAGTTTGTTGACGGTGGGCTTTAGTCTTTCGCACAATACGTTCGACAGGACCTTGTAGGCGGTATTAAAGAGGCTTATTCCACGATAATTGGCGCAGACTGTGGGGTCCCCTTTTTATGGATTGGGCAGAGCACACTTAAATTCCAATCGTCGGGTATGCTTTCGTCCGACCATATTCTGCAAAGTAGCTGATGCATGCACCTTGTCAGCTCTTCACCGAAATGTTTGAATAGTTCTGCCTTTAGGTCGTCAGCTCCAGCCGCTTTGTTGTTTTTTAAGCGAGCGATTGCTATTTTAACTTCTTCATGGTTAGGTAGTGGAACGTCTTTTCCATCGTCGTCGATTGGGGTTTCGGGTTCACTATCTCCGGTTACTCCGTTTTCACCGCTATTCAGCAAGCTGGAGAAGTGTTCCCTCCATAAATTTAATATGCTCTGGGCATCGGTGGCTAGATCACCTCTTTGTGTCCTACAGGAGTCTGCTCCTTTCTTGAAACCTTCTTAAGTCGTCGTATCTTCTCATAGAATTTTCGAGCGTTAACCTTGTCGGCCAGCTTCTCAAGCTCTTCATACTCACGCATCTCGGCCTCTTTCTTTTTTTGTCTGCTTCCCTCTTCAGCTCTCGGTATCTATCCCATCCCGCACGTGTTGTGGTCGATCGTAACGTTGCGAGGTAGGCAGTGTGTTTTCTCTCCACTGCGACATGGCAGTCTTCATCCTACAAGCTATTTTTGCGGCCTTTACGAAATCCAATAGTTTTGTTTGCAGATGTACGTAGGAAGCTTGAAATGCCGTCCCACAGTTCCCGTATACCGAGTTGCTGATGAGGCGCGTGCGTATCTTCGCTGCAATAAGATAGTGGTCCGAGTCGATGTTGGGTCCTCGGAGTGTACGCACGTCAAAAACACTGGAGGCATGTCTTCCATCTATCACAACGTGATCGATCTGGTTTTGTGTTTTTCGATCAGGGGACAGCCAAGTGGCTTATGTATTTATGTCGATCAGCCTCAGCCCATTAGGGGATGTTGATGATGCAAATCAACGATATATTGAAAAATTTTGCTGTGAGTCTAATTGTGGCGAAACGCTCATCCACCGGGGTGAATGCCAGTACTCGACGACGGAGTCTCTCTCCCACCACAAATCCGACACCAAATTTGCGCTCCTTTATGTGGCCGCTGTAGTATATGTCACAAGGACCCACCTTCTTCCGTCCTTGTCCCGTCCATCGCACTTCTTGGACGGCGGTGATGTCAGCCTTTATTCTTACGAGGACATCAACCAGCTGGGCAGCGGCACTTTCCCAATTAAGGGACCGGACATTCCAGGTGCATGCCCACAAATCGTGATCCTTAATTCGTTTGCAGGGATCGTCAACAGAAAGGTGGTATCTCATCCGAGGGGTTTTTAACATTTTCATTGGGGCTGGTTTCTACGTTGCGGGTCCCAAACCCAGCGTACAACCCCACTAGGCGAGTAAGCTTAAAGATTTTACACATTTAGCTAGCGAGCCGCTTGCTTCAAGACCGACGCCCGCTCGCAGCAGCACCTCTGGTGAACAGACGCTGCAATTAGACTTCAGCGGACCCTTAAACCGAATAAGTCGGAGTGGCTCCACTGAAGCTTCCTCTCTCATTAGCTGTGACCCAAGGCTCCCTTGCACAAGGGTTCCTCACTATAAATAACATTATATAGATATGTAAATGAAGATTTATTTTAATTTTTTAATAAAAATATTTAACATTTATTGTTTGCTTGACAATGAAAATTATAATAATTCAGATAATGAAAATATTTGAAATTAAAAATTCAGTAACATAAAAATTGAAAAGTTGGAAATTGTAAGTTGCAAATGTTAAAGTAAATTCCTACATTTACTCCTCCTCCAGTGAAACGCATATTTATTAATATTAATTAAGGTTAAATGTAACTTTTTTTTGCTTGGTATTTATCAGTGTAGTTGTGTTTCGTGAAGAAGTGGTTGACATAATGTTTGCAGGTTTAAGTAAATCTATTGATACTGTTTTAATTTTATTTCCATATTGTATTTCAAAAGTTTTGTTATGTTTAGATATAACTTTAAATGGTCCTTCATAAGGGGGTTGAAGATTAGACTTATGAATAACTTTAACAAGTACGTATTCACAAGTACTTAAATTTTTAGGAATGAAACTATTTTCTTTTTTATGATGTATTACTTTCGATCGAACAAGTGAGAAAAGTTTTCTTAATTTAGAAAGAATTTCATTTGTATTTTCGATTTCGCTATTATAATTATTATTGGAAACAATAAGTTCACCCGGAAGCCTCAGTGTTTGGCCATAAACTAATTCAGCTGAAGAACATTTTAAATCTTCTTTAATCGCTGTTCGTAAACCTAAAAGAATCCACGGTAAAATTTCCGACCAATGAACTGAATCATTTGATGCTGTAATTGCAGTTTTCAAAGTTCTATGAAATCTTTCAATCATTCCATTTGACTGTGGATGATATGGAGAAGTGTGTATTTTATGAGAACCTAATAACTTTGTTAATTCATTAAATAATTTTGAAGTAAATTGTGTTCCTTGATCTACCGTTATATTGAGTGGAATACCGAAACGAGGAACATAATTTTGAATAAATGTAGTTGCAACAGAAACAGCTGAAATGTCTTTAAGTGGATATGCTTCCGGCCAACGAGTATGTCTGTCAATGAGTGTTAATATGTATCGATTCTCTTTTGAAACTGGAAGAGGTCCTACTAGATCCATATGAATATGTTCAAATCGTCCAGAAGGAATAATAATCTTTTGAATTGGAGTTTTTGTGTTCTTAGTAGCTTTAGATTTCTGACAGTTAATGCAAGATGATGTCCAACTATTAATTTCTTTACGCATATTAGGCCAAAAATATTTAGATTGAATGAGACGTCGAGTTGTTCGAACACTTGGATGTGATAAAGAATGAATTTTTTCAAAAATAATTTTTCTCAATAAATTAGGGACATATGGTCTAAAAGGTGTTTGTGTAACATCACACCAAATGTTGAGATTTATAATAGGTACATTAATTTCTTTTAAATTACTATTAGCATTTGGATCTGAAATAATATTTTTAAGTATTTCGTATTTTTGTTGTTCTTCATAAAGTTATTGGAAATTAATGTCTTTTGTTGTAATTGAATTAATTTCTGGGATACGAGAAAGAGTATCAGCAATTTTATTATCTTTACCACAAATATATTTAATATCATTAGTAAATTGGGCAATATATTCTAAATGTCTAATTTGACGAGGAGATCTATCTGCTTTAGAATTTAGAACATGTGTAAGTGGTTTATGATCAATGTAAACAGTGAATACTCTACCCTCGAGAAAATTTTTAAAGTTTTAATTGAATTATATATTGCCAAAAGTTCTCTATCGAATGTTGAATAATTAATTTCAGTTGGAGTTAATTTTCGCGAAAAAAATTTTAACGGTTCTAATGTGTTATTACTCTTTTGTTGTGAAACAGCTCCAATAGCAACATTTCTACTGTAATTGATAATTGACCGTTTTTGTCAAAATGTGTTAATAAAGTTTTTTGTGCGAAAAGTTTTTTAACATTTTCAAAAGCTTGTGTGGTTTCATCTGTCCATTTTAATTCTTTAAGTTTATTTTTAATTGTAAATGTTAACATTTCGTGCAGAGGACTTAATTCTGCTGCTAACATTTTAATATAGGTACCTATGATAATAATTTATTATACCTAAAATTTTTTGTAATTTGTTAATCGACTGAGGTTTTTCAAATTCTAAAATTGTTTCAATACGTTCTTAAAATTTCATAGCTAAGAAAATTTAATTTATTTGTTCCAAAAACACATTTTGCAGGTTTAATATTTAAATTGTAATTTTCAAGTCTTTTAAATACTGATTTTAAATGTTCAATATATTGATCTTCATTAACACTAACTACTAGAATATCATCGATGTAAACAAATACGAAATCTAATCTAGAAAATACTTTACATTAATAAATCGTTGAAATGTTTGAGCACTGTTTCTAAGTCCGAAAGGTATACGTACAAATTCAAACATTCCAAAAGGAGTGGTTATTGCTGTTTTGTGTATATCTTCCTCAGCCATTGGTATTTGATGATATGCACGAACTAAATCAATTTTTGAAAACATTGTTTTGTCCTTTAAATCAATATTTAAATCGTGAATGTGAGGTAACGGATATCGATCTGGAATAGATATAAAATTTAATCTTCCATAATCCCTACATGGTCTCCAATCATTTGGTTCTTTTTTGGGAACTAAATGAAGAGGAGTTGCGGTATGTGAATTTGATGGTCGACAAATACCAGTTTTAACTAAAAATTCGAATTCAATTTTTGCTATCTTTAATTTAATAGGATCAAGACGACGAGGTTTAGAAAAAGGAAGAATCCCTTTTGTTTCAATTCTGTGAACCGTATGGTGTTGCACTTGTTTAGTGTAATCTGGTTCACAAGTAATAGATGGAAATTCATTTAAAATATTCGTAAATTTATTTTCAATAATGGGAATTCGAAGAGAGAAAATGTCGCAAAAACCAGTAGACTTGGAAATTTTAAATTTTGTTGTTAAATCTGTTATTTCTTTATTTTTGATATCTACTAAAATTCCAAATTTTTCTAAAAAATTAGCGCCAATAATTGGAGTTGAAATATCGGCAATAATAAATGGAAATTCGAAATCTTTTCTTATACCTAAATCAAGTTTTAAAAGTTTTGTTCCAAATGTTTCTATATTAGATCCATTTGCAGCTGAAAGTTTAAGATCAGAATTTCTTTTAAATGATTTGAATTTTGAAGAAGGTATAACTGAAACGATTGCGCCTGTATCAATCAAAAAATTTAGTTTGTTAAATTTATCGAAAATAAAAAGGCGACGTGTAAGTTTACTAATATTTCCATTACCAGCCACCGTCATAATGGAACGTTTTAGTTTAAAGGATTTGCATTTGAAATATTTGTGTTTATTTTAAAATTGCAAGGTTAAACGCATTTGAAGGAATTATTCTTAAATTTTTGATGATACCAACAAATATTATTTTGATTATTATTATTCCTGGGTCTTGATGAATTTCTTGATCTAGATCTATATCTATCTTTAGATCTAGATCTAAATCTAATTTGTAATTCATTAATATCTTCTGTAATTTTGTTTAAAGTTTGATATATTCCAGTTGTTAAGTCAGTTCAATTTTTCATACATTGTTCTTAAATATTATTATTATTATTAAATGTTGAAGCTATTGCAGGTACTTGAGGTTTATTAGTTAAATCGAAAATTTTATCAGCCAAAATAATAATTTCATCTTTAGTTTGATTACTAGAAGAAGTTAAATGAATTTGAATTTGTTGAGGTAGTTTACGAATCCATAATTTAAAAAGTAATTCATGATTAACAATTGAATCTGAACCACTTAAAAATTTCATATATCTAAAAAGCTCTGAAAGTGAACGATCACCAAGTTCAGTATTTGAAAACAATTGTTCCAATCTCTTTTCTTCACTAAGAGAAAATCTCTCACAAAGAACTTTCTTAATTGTTTCATATTTATTCGACAACATCGATAATTTTGAAAATAGTTTCTCGTTGAAGAGCAATTAAAACATTTTGAAAGTTAATGTTATCATTATAAATGTTGTTAATTTCAAATTGTCCTTCAACAAGTAAAAACCATGCTTCAGGACATTCATTCCAAAACAGAGGTAATTTAATTGATTTGGAATTCGATCTAAAATTATCTTCAAGATGTGTTAAATTTTGTGTATGGATGTCTTGTGTTAAATTTTGTGTAGTATTTAAATCTGTATTAGAGTTAGTGATTTCATTTTGTGTTTCTGTTGTTGTAAAATTACGTGTGCGTATGGGTGATCTATGCATGTTTGGAGAAGGAGTTTACAAATATTTAAACAAAAATTAAATTAAGATTTGAAATGCGATATAAAATTAAATTAAATTAATAATGCTCGTATATATATATATATTTTTAAAATAAATAACTTGCTGTGATTTTTATTAATGTAAAAATTGTTCATATTGATGTTGATAGAAGCGTTAGTTGATACTTTTTGTTTTTAAAAATTCGGTTGTTCGATTCAATTTCAATGAATGAATCACAGCAGGGTCGAAGTTGAATTGCCTTTTACAAAATTGCTTTTTTTTGTTTCTTGTCAAAGAACAGCAGAAAATTTAGTAATTGAATTGCGTAGACGGGCAGGATAGATTATTGTTTCATTCTTCTTTTGTAGTTAATGGATAGTTAATTCCGCATACAAATTTTGAAAATCGCACAATTTTAAATTCAGTTATGTACATTTTTGTTACACACAAACACGTATGTATATACACGTACATATACATATATGTATATTTTTAAAAGTTTATTTTAAAAAGCTTTAATATTCGTATGTAAGCTTAAATTTCTGTTCATTGTTTTAAATTACTTATATGGTATTGGATGAGTGCATAAGTTCGTGCCCGAGTCCGCTGGATGCCGTACGAATCGTTTGAGAGTGGCGCTCGTGAAAGAAATATATACATATTATATATCGTTGGAAAGGTGACAGTCCGAACTGTAAATCAAGCATAAAATAACTTCATTTTGATTTGAGTTGCTTAGTGAAAAGACGCATGGAAGATGAACAACGAAAAAGATCATATGCGTCATATTATGTTATACGAATTCCGCAAAGGAAAAACAGTGGGCGCTGCAACTAAAGATATTCGCGAAGTTTATTTGGACCGTGCTCCAGCATTCCGCACAGTAAAGAAATGGTTCGCGAAATTTCGTTCTGGAGATTTCAACCTCGAAGATCAACCTCGCAGTGGACGGCCTTCTGAGCTTGATGACGATGTTCTAAGGACTTTAGTTGCGAATAACTCACGTATTTCGACGGAAGAGGTTGCCAGTGAATTGAACGTCAACAAATCAACTGTGTTTCGTCGTTTAAAAAAGGTTGGGTACACTTTGAAGCTCGATACATGGGTGCCACATCAGTTGAGTGAAAAGAACAAAGTGGACCGTATGTCAACAGCAATTTCTTTGCTTCGACGGATCAAAAACGAACCTTTTTTGGATCGGCTCGTGACTGGTGATGAAAAATGGGTCCTGTACAACAATGTTCAACGCAAAAGAACATGGAAACAGGCACACGAAGGGGCGGAACCGATGTCGAAAGGTGGATTGCATCCGATGAAGGTACTGCTGTGCATTTGGTGGGATATCCGAGGCGTGATCTATTTTGAGCTCTTGCCAGCTAGAGAAACGGTCACTGCCAACAAGTATTGTCAGCAATTGGTCGAATTGAAGAAAGCAATTGATGAAAAACGTCCGATTTTGGCCAATCGCAAAGGAGTTCTTTTCCATCATGACAACGCCAGGCCACATGTTGCAAAACCGACCCTGGCCAAACTGAAGGAGATGAATTGGGAAATCATGCCGCATCCCCCATATTCACCCGACATTGCACCTTCTGATTATCATTTGTTTCGATCGCTGCAGAACAATTGAATGGAAAAAAATTTAAAAATGTGGAAGACGTCAAAAACCACCTTGACACCTTTTTCAACGAGAAACCGCGCGATTTCTATAAATCAGGCATCCGTAAATTAGTTGAACGTTGGGAGTGGATTGCCGAACATGATGGCGAATACATAATTGATTAATAAAAGAGCTTTCTTCAAAAAATTTCAATTTTAGTTTGCACTTGAAATCGGGCACGAACTTATGCACTCATCCAATATATAACAGGATCGCCAATTTATATAGATAACATAAATCTATATATACCATATGTAAATGAAGATTTATTTTAATTTTTTAATAAAATTATTTAACATTTATTGTTTGCTTGAAAATGAAAATTATAATAATTCAGAAAATGAAAATATTTGAAATTAAAAATTCAGTAACATAAAAATTGAAAAGTTGAAAATTGTAAGTTACAAATGTTAAAGTAGATTCCTACACTCACGTTTCCAGGGTGCGCGACGTGGACGCAAGAGTAGGAATTGAGTATAGCCTCACAACTGTGACAGCATACCCAGAAGCTTGACTACACCCCAATAATATACTGTGGGCATTTTCCCCGACATATTTAGAGCACTCAAAAACTTTTTTAAACATTCCTTCATGAACGGGTTAGAATCAACAGGAGTCAACCTTTTCTTCAGGGACTGTATACACCTATTGCTAAGCAGCAGGAAGGTCTAAGCACAATGGCTATTTGACGTGGTAACGCGGTCCTCTTCTTACCACCTTCGCAGTCAATCAATTGTTGATGAAGACGGAAGGGGCAGCTGCCATGCTTACACGTACATCCTAAGGGGACGACACCTTAGTCATTGTGGCCACTAAGTATATCTCTGGAGAATCAAGCACATAGAAGCATCAACAACTCGCTTGTTTCAGCAGGATTTAAGGCTGAGTTGATGCGGCTGCTGATCAGTACCAGCGCACTTAGGCCAATAGGCCCATTGTTATACCGTTTTGAGGCTCCTGTCTTCATCTTCTCAAATGATTGAACTATTTCGGGTGCCTTATAAAGGGCAACTAGATTTCTCACAACAGTATACGTTATCTCCAAATGTACGAATAGACTATGTAAACTCGCGTCTTTCGGGAAGTTGCTGTCTGCTGAAATAGAGGCGAGTGGGTAGAACAAAAGCCTGAAGTTGAGAGATGGCAAGGTCCTTTAAAATAACAAACCAATATCTTTCAACCCGATAAATTGGCTATACAGAGCTACTGCAAGATGTATGCCTTATAATGAAGAGACAACAAATATGTGTAGATAACCAAGCGGCCATTAAGGCCTGACCTTCATACAGCATAAATGCGGCTGTAAAGAGGCAATAAAAATACTGTCTTAGAAAGAAGGATTTATATTTACTGAGTGCTAGACCACATCGAAGGTAAAGAGAAAGCTAATGAGCTGGCTAATGAGGGTGTCCTTTCTGATAACGATGTAATTATGGACTTTCAAGACTTACAAAGTTATAACTAGCGGAAAAGAGGTTGGCCTCCAGGCTGCCAGTAGGGCTATTGGCGGGGCATTGCCTTTTGCCCTCGCTTGACCTAACCTAATCTAAGAAGGTATTGCATTGATTCATCAAAGTAAAAGATAATGGTTCCGGGGGTATATGAAGACGAGAAAACTAAGTTTATTAAAGTCGGTAATGAAAACTTGCTTAGTTTTGAAAAATCCTCCATTCTACTCTATATACTTTGCAACTAATTGAGCAATTAAACTCTGTACTAGGAACGAGCAGAGAGTAATTACTTTCAAGAGATATGTATAGTAAATAATTAAAGATTTTTCTCGACCCATATAAATATTTAACAAATGAATTTATGTACAAAAATTTATAAAATAGGGGGTACAAATTAATTCGGTCCGGTTTCTGTGGTTTTTTGATGGAAAAAAGTAAGTAAATCGAAGCATTGCCCGTCGGAAGCGACCATCAAGCGATCTCTCTGGAAATTTTCGAATGAGTCGTCTCTGTCATCGATCCAATCATTGAGCCATTCTTCTATTTCCTCATAAGACCGAAACCGGTGAGCCTACAAATTCTTTTTTCATCTGTTCAAAAAGCCAATAGTCTGAAGGAGGAAGGTCTGTAAAATACGGCAGCTGTGGTAAGACTTCCAATTTCCCCGTTACCAGGTAGTTTTTGGCCGTTACAACCAGGTGGGACAGAGCGTTGTCATTTCGCAAACTTATCTTGCCATAAGTTTTGGTACTTTTTGACCATTTGTCACGCAATGCACGGCTCAAACGTTTTGCTTCAATGGTTTCGCCTGGTTTTAGCAGCTCACAGTCCATCACACCATACCCCTCTGGTCCAACCATATGCAGAGTATGACCTTCTTACCGTGGAAGCTTTTCTTTGGCGTCGCTGTAGACAAATTTCCTTGCTTTTGAATGAACCCAAATTACTTTTACGGATATTGTTTGCGGTGTCACTCCCAACCATTCTGTTAGTTCAGTTCGCGCTTGGCGTAGATTTTGATCCAGTAAAGCCACCAAACTCTAATTTTTAAATTCATTTTTGTCAGGACGCTCTTCGCCTTTGAAGCTAAAATCACCACTTTTAAAGCCTCGAAACTACTCTTTGCATAACTTAGCGGCCTGCGCAGATTCGCCATAAACTTCCACAAGCATTCATTGGGTTTCAACTGCATGTTTCTTCCAATTAAAATAGAAAATCAAAACTTCGCGCAAATGCTGTTTCCGACTTTTTCGAAGAGTCAAAATACAAAGTTTTTGTCAGAAACGGTCAAAATAGGCATTGGAAGTCCAAGATCGGTCACAACTGGCAGGTGGAGCCATCTTTTTGGGAACGGACGGAATTAATTTAAGCACCGAGTATTTTTTGCAGGTATGACATAATTTATCGTGCTCACGTGGCAGTAATATATGCTGGCACAGTGAAATGCGAACCATTTTCACTCAAAAATAAAAAAATGAAATAAAGAAATTAATACCGATAAACACTTGAAAATGAAAAGGAAAATATTTTTCATTAAAAACTCATAAAGTAACTGAACCGTTAAGAAGTGTTGGCGAAACGAAAGTGGAATGCCGAAAATAATGAATTTGAATCGCTTAAAAAAGGTAGCGATGTAAGAGAGTGCTTAAAAACGGATCGAGAAAAATATATGCACTGAATTAAATTGATATGTACATATGTATGTATGTATTTAAATTTTAAATTAATTAATTAAAAATTCAACTGAAGTTTAGTGATTTACACTGCTCATTGCAGAAATTCATTCCATTCCATTATGAGAAAGAAAAATCAAAATAAAAACAAGTTTAATAAAAAATTTAAAACAAGGCAAATATTTGTACATATGTACATACATATTTTATATGTAAAATATATATGTATATATTTTTTCATTTATTTCACACTTACCCAAATACTTGTTGACACCCAAAATATTCAGTATACGCAAATACCAATAAATACTATCCACACAGTAAATAACACGTCCAATATCCATTGTGTTGGTTCGAAAGCGTAACGATAAACCGATCAGGAACAAGATAATGGCGGCTGCATCGCAAGTATTCCACATATTCCAGGCCCAAACCGCAAATTTATGGCTGTTGCGAGTGGAGAAAAAACAAGTGAAAAAGGATATTGAAAACAATAAAAATAAAAGAAAAATACAGACGAAAAAAAGGATTGGAAAAGAGGACTAAAGATAGTTCGTATCCGGCTCTAGCACCACATACTCGTATGTATGTAAGTGCGCCCGTATTTAAATGTAATTAAAAAATATAAAGAAATTACATCAATGGCAGTGCTGTGAAAGAAATATGAGCGTAATGTTATTCAGCGAGAAAAATCAATGCAAATGGCATTGGCGCGTAAAAATTTCGGTTTCATAACCTTTTTTCGGCAGATCACGTGTGAGACGTGTTAAGCTGTCATGTTATTTTTGTTCAATATTGGGTGGCATTCCATCATGGAAAGACTTCCGCCTGAACAACGTTTACAAATCGTTCAACTTTATTACGAAAATTCACGTTCTGTACAGAATGTACTTCGCGCGCTTCGCTCAACTTATGGGTCAACATAATCGGCCTACTGAGCGTATTATTCGCAACAAAATCACCCATCTTTAGACCCAGTATTCATTATTGGATAATATTCACTGTAATAAACCACGTCCAGCAGATGTATGGAACGACTTGGCGCCAAGAGAGCTCGCTTCGCTATATGGGCTCTTGAAAAGAAGATCCGGTGTGAACGTAACCGTCAATGGCGACCGTTATCGCGCCATGATAATTTGATGCCTCAAATTGAACCTCGTGATTTCGGCGACATTTGGTTTCAACATCGCATCAATCAATGGATTTATTGAGAGAAAACTTCGGTGAGCAGATAATTGCATGCTCCACCAAGATCGTGTGATATCACACCGTTAGACTTTGTCATGTGAATATATGTAAAGTCTAAAGCCTATGCGGACAATCCCGCTTCGATTCAGGCCTTTGAGCAAAACATTCGAAAATTGGACTCAACGGACGGATCTTCTGCGACGTAGCCGCGGCAAAGATTTTAAAGAAATAATCCTCAAAAAATAATTGCCAGAGAATGTTCTTTGGTCACTTGGGGGACGGCTAAATGAGAGGAAGCTTCTGTTGAGCTACTCCGACATATTCTGTTTCAGAGGTGCGGCTGCGAGCAGACGTCAGTATTGAAGGAAGCGGCTCGCTATATAAATGTGTGCTAAATTTAAACCTACTCGGCTAGCGCGGTTGTGCGCTGGTGTTTTTCTCCGCCACTTGGAATAAGCTCCAATGAAAAGTTTATCAAAGACTCGCATGAGATACACCACTTTTGATGACGACCACTGAAACGTTCATATCCTCGTAAGGCTAAGGGCTGCCATCACTGCAGTCCAAAAAGTGCGGTGGCTGAAACGAATACGGAAGCGAGAAGGTACTTATGAAATTTACTACAGCACGCAACATTGGTGCCGGATTTGAGATGGGAAAGAGATTCGCCCCGGTGGAATGTCTCGCCACAATTTGCATCGAAGCGAAAATTTTCAACATATCGCTGATTTGCAATCACGTCCCGATGGAAGAGAAGCACGATATAAGCAAATCTCTCTTTTATGAGCGCCTGCAGCGTTATCATCAACACTGCCCCCACCACGATGTGAAAATTGTGCTTGGTGATTTAAAAGCCAGGGTGGGCGAAGAGGGTATCTTCGGGAACAACCCAGAGAGGTGATCTAGCGACTGATACCCAGGGAGTACTGAATATATGGAAAGAACACTTCTCCAGCATGCTGAATGGCATTGAAACTGGGATAGATCAAAGTGGCGAAAAATTGACAAGGTGAGTTCAGCCTTCCCCAAACCAAGCGTATGGGTCTGTTAGAGAACGAGGACAAGACTAAATATCTTCTGTCATTAAACAAACTATCATCACATTCGCGACTCGGCTCCCACGTCACTGTTGATAGTCATAACTTCGAAGTCGTAGATAACTTCGTCTATCTTGGAACCAGTGTTAACACCAACAACAATTTGAGCCTAAAAATAAAACGTAGAATTAGTCTTACCAACAGGTGTTACTTTGGACTGGACAATTCAAGAGTTCTCTGTCGACGAGCAAATACTAAACTTTACAAGTCGCTCATCATACCCGTCCTACTATATGGTACAGAAGTGTGGTCAACGGCGACAGCCTAAATGAAGACTAAATATTTTCAAGTAAAAAGTTGCAGTGACGTCGAACACAGTAGACAATGGAAATATCAACTCTCTGAGGTAAGTGCCAACATCGGATAAAAAACACTGATAGAAATGACTTTTTTACGTCATCTGTTTTTATTAAAAAGTTGAATAATTTAGATATTCTTACTGTGGCGTAATCTATAATTCATTTGCTAAAGAAATTACTGAAACTATACCACTGTGCGATGGCTTGAAATTACTATTTGTACTGTGACGACCCCAAGTCTAAGGCCTTGAAGCCTTCACAGTAACAACAACAACACCAACAACAACAACAAGAAAAGTTACACACACACATATATATATATATATATATATATATATATATATATATATATATATATATATTGTATATAAATTAACACAGGTAACCAATCATCCGGCCAAAATATCGCTTCAACAAAATCTGCTGACGGCGCGTCTACAGCTTTGTACGTAACAACAAAGGAAATTTCAATACTGCAATAATAACGCATCCGGCCATACGGCTGACCGAGCACTTATAGTCCTGCGCGTGACAACAACAAACCGAATACAAGACAATAAGCGGAATTGGTTCACGCGGCTAATAACGTGCAGCAACTAAAGTTAGGGCTAGCAGTGTAGGTATTTAGACGCTAACGTCGCTCCCGTTTATTTTAGTTATATCAACTCCTCTGCTGAGACCGGCTGCCCTTGTTTTGTACACAAGTGATCGTTTTACTGGCGCCCAACGTGGGGCCAAACAAAAAAACTCCTTGTATAGGACACGCGTGCTTGGCCGTGGGTTCGGACCCACCTCCTAAAGAAAAGACTCTCAACGCAAGTGCCACCATAGAAGTGCCACAACAAACAAGTTTAAGAAAATTGTTTTCCATAAGACATTAAATGAAATACAAGTGTAACCATAGAAGTGCCACTATAAATAAATCAACGGTAGAAAAATATTTTGCACGCAAAAGGTGCGACCAACGGGGGATAACCAACTTTAACAACCACCAATATAACAATCAAGGAGATACCGGGGACAACCAACAATTAAGGAGACATACAACACACTAACATATGAACATGGAAATATTCATGGCAACTCTGCTCCTGATAATAGACCATTGGGCTAGCGCAAGAATTTTTAACTATACCAGCTCTCATTACATCCTGATAGTAACAGGAAAAGTATGCCTCTATGAGCATTATGAGTTTTTACTCCACAAGACAAACTTGTCAGAATTCGAGGCGATAGCCGAAGAGACGGACACAATATTAGAGCAATTTCCACTTTCCCATGCCAAGCAACTTCTCCGAAACGATGCCGACGAAATATCAAGACTACTAGACGCGGTCAGGATACATCACCGACATGCGCGAGGCATTAATATCTTAGGGACTGCATTAAAGTACATAACCGGTACTCCGGACTTTGACGACTTTCAGACAATTGAGACCAGAGCCGAAGCCCTAATAGAAGCAAATGAACAACAGGCAACGATTAATCTAGCTACCCAGAAGCAAATTAAGGAACTGACGGTGACAGTTAATAAACTTTTAACACAGGCAAAACGGACGCAGATCGACACGGGAAACCTCTTTTCTTTAGTCAGCACTAGAAACAGAGCGGTAATAATGCAATTAGAAACCATCATTACATCAGTAGCTCTAACAAAAGTAAATATTATTAACCCCATTCTGCTTAATGGCATGGAAATAAGTAATATATTAGCTGCTGAACTCTCTACAAATACTAGTATAACTGACATACTTTCTGTTTCTAAATTAAAGATATTTCAAAATACACAGTTTATTTATTTCATTATTAAATACCCAAAGGTAACTAGAATTTGTAATAATGTAAAGTTGCTGCCCGTAGTCCAGGAAGGGAAGATTATTTCCTTAGAAACGAATCTTATGGCTGAATGCAACAGAGAATACATCCCACTCTATAATTGCAAGGAAGCCATAATAACAAACTTCTGCCAGCCGTTGAAAGAAAGCCCCTGCGTACGACAACTACTGAACCAACGCTATGCAAATTGCAAATCCAAATCCGCCGATCACGTGCCCGCCATTGAGGAGATCGATAACGGCGTAATTCTAATTAATGACCAGCCCGCTATAATACAATACACGTTAACTTCACCGAACATATTGAGCTATTATCGCTCCACCACCTACAAAGAATGAATATAAAAAATCTCAGGCACATATCTCATCTACAAAATCTTATTGAAACCCGCTCCATACAATCGGGAAGCGCCTTGCTCCTAATCGTATTAGCCTTAGCTATGGGCATAACAATACTTCGGAGGAGACGACAAAAAAATATGGTGGTACTGAAGAATATCATAAAAGAGACCGAGGACGCTTTCACTTCAAGAGGCGCGTCTACAGCTTTGCACGTAACAACAAAGGAAATTTCAATACTGCAATAATAACGCATCCGGCCATACGGCTGACCGAGCACTTATAGTCAAACCGAATACAAGACAATAAGCGGAATTGGTTCACGCGGCTAATAACGTGCAGCAACTAAAGTTAGGGCTAGCAGTGTAGGTATTTAGACGCTAACGTCGCTCCCGTGTATTTTACACGCTTTATATTAGCTTCACTTGTATGTCAGTCCGTATGTCAGTATGTCAGTATGTCAGTATGTCTGTCTGTCAGTTTGTAACTTTTTAGCGGTGACGCGATCCCAATATGAAATATTTGAAATGCGAATCGTTGCATACATCGTAGCGTTAACAAAATTAATCAGAGAACGTATGTATAATAATCCATACTAATAATTATTATACGTTCTCTGATTAATTCAGAGAAAAAAAATCAAAATAGAGTTAATTAGAAAAATATATAAAATAAATATAGTTTAAAAAAAAACTAAAAAAACACGCTTTTAAAGAATATTAAACTAAAAAGTTAAAAATAAATATAGTTTAAAAAACTAAAAAAACACGCTTTTAAAGAATATTGTACTAGAAAGTTGAAAATAATTTTGAAAATAAACTTAAGACAATAGTATATAAAAAATACTTGTATAATTAAGAGAAAAGCGTTGGCGCTCGATATATGGAAATTATGGTACAAAGCGCCCCACGCTTTTCTCTTAATTATACAAGTATTTTTTATATACTATTGTCTTAAGTTTATTTTCAAAATTATTTTCAACTTTTTAGTACAATATTCTTTAAAAGCGTGTTTTTTTTAGTTTTTTAAACTATATTTATTAGTTATATCAACTCCTCCGCTGAGACCGGGAAATAAAAAAATATTTAACGAACACAAGTGATCGTTTTACTTATACATATCTATGAACATACATATACAAGTTAAGGCACCCTATTGGCAGCAGCCCTAATGTTCTCGTTGCCTGTCTGGCGGAGGTAACAAAAGACAACAAGAACAACAACAACAACAACCAAAGAAAGCAAAGGTGAAAAGGATTAGCGACAGCAATAAGAACTACAACAACACCCACTACATAGCGGTGCAGCAGGTGTGCAGGCCAGCGGTACTACTTGCAAAGAAAGCAAAGCGACAGCAACAAGAACTACAACAACACCCACTGCATAGCGGTGCAGCAGGTGTTCAGCAGGTGTGCAGGCCAGCGGTACTACTTGGTGCTTGGCACGATACCACCTGATTTAAGTGTAGTCCAAGCGACCGTTTTCCGGCAACGGCATTTGCAGGCGATCGCGGGGGTATTTAAGAGAGTGTCGCTGCCTGATGGGGACAGTTCTTGCAAGGCCAATGAATACAAAACAACTTGCAACGATTGTTAATGTTTTTATAAGACAGATAATAAAAATAAATAAAATCACAGCAAAACGACTTGCTTAATTTACACACATACATTGAAGTACACATATAGATATACTTATAGAAATAATTAAATATATATAGATATATACATATTAATATACATAGGTATACATATATATAGATATAGATATATACGTATGAAACTAAAAGATAAATTTTAAATATTTAATCATTTAAGTTAGGCAAGCACCAAGTACTAGCATATCAAGTCGTCGCTGTTAAGTAGGGCAAAGGAGAACAACGCAACGCGTAACTGCCCACCTGCAAGCAGATTTTAGTATAAAAAGGGCAGCATCAGCAGTGATCGAGCACTTCTGTTTGTGCTGTCGTAGCTAGTGTATATGGTATGTCGTGAAAACGCTACCAGTAGAAAATTTAGAAAATAAAGATAAGTGTGTAACATTAGAACCACTCGTGTTGTCCTTCACTTTTCCCTTTTGAAATCAGAATTATATGAGAGACCCATAATCCGGCTTAGTGATAGCCCAGCTATAGACCGGAGAACCGGGTCCGTTACAGTACTTACGTTATGGCTACCGGTTCTGATGAGATAATTTCACGTATTTTCTCAAAACCCAAAGTTGCAATGTAGACAATGGAGTAGACTTCCTGCCAACGTGGCGTCGGTCCCATTTTCACCAAAACTGTGTAGGTGAACATGAACAGAAAAAACATGTAGGCAATCTATAGAACGGAAAAAGGGAATGATAATTATTAACTCAAAAGAAATTAATGCAAATTATTATGAAAGTTATTAAAGCGCAAAATTGTTCAAAATGAGAATGAAATATCTGTATATAAAAGGTGTTTTTTAAACATGTCGTTTTCAAGAAGAAATAAAATCCATATAATTTAATGTTATGGACAAGCATTTAGTTTTAGTATGAAGATAATAATTTGACATTGTTTTAAAAATTATTCCGGGTAAGTGACCGCCGAGGTAAGCTCGAATAAATACAAGTCCAGAGCTGCAATTTTCGATTACCCGTTCGAGCATTTCGACTGGTAACTGGCGAATAATACGAGTGATGTTTTGCTCCAAGGCCTACATCGAAACGGGATTGTCCGCAAAGACTTTAGACTTTACAGATCCTCAAGGCAAAAAGTCTATCGGTGTGATATCACACAGTCTTGGTGGCTAATCCACCGCCCCAAAACGTGAAATTATCTGCTCACCGAAGTTTTCTTTCAATTAATCCATTGGTAAATGCGATGTGTGGTAATGGGCTCCGTCTTGTTTAAACCAAATGTCTCTAAGATCACGAACTTCAATTTAAGGCATCAAATAATCGGTTATCATGGCGCGATAACGGTCGCCATTGACGGTTACGTTCTCAACGGCATCATTTTGAAGAAATACCGATGATTCCACCGGCTCACAAACCACACCAAACCGTTGACTTTTCTGGATGAAATAGCAGCTCTTGAATCTCTTCAGATTACTCCTCGTTTACATACCCATTGAGCCAGAAACGGGCCTCATCGCTGAACAAAATTTGGCTCGAATACGTTGGATCTTCTTGGAACTGTTCAAGAGCCCATAGGGCAAACTGATGTCGATGTAAATGCGCCAAGTTCCATACCTCAGTCCGAGTTGCGATGGTGATGGTGTTGCGATTAGTATGCTCAGTAGAGCGATTATGTTGACCATAAGTTGAGGGAAGCGCGTAAAACACATTATTTACAGAATGCCAATTTTCGTAATAAAGTTAAACGATTTGTAAACGTTGTTCAGGCGTAAGTCTTTTCATGATGATGATGAAATGTTAAACAATACTGAACAAAAATAACATGACAGCTTGATACGACTAACGGGTGATCTGTCACAGCAGAGGTAGACCACATCAAAATTCCGGCACGAAAAAGTAATTAGCCAGGGCTCTATAGCGGTCCCCATTGACTGCAACGTCAATCATCTTTCATTTAACGATCGTGAGACACGGTTGATGGTCATTTGGCTTCAATTATTGCACGAGTTGGGTTTTGTAAGCCCGCAAACCAAGATCATTCCGCAAAATCTTCCAATTCTTGCAAAACTCTAATTGTTGCTTGCGTTGGCTGAAGGACTCATTCGGGTCTTCGTCGATACTCTGCATCGCAGCAACAATAGCATTTTCGGTGCGCACTGTGCGCGTCTCTGAGGAAGCGCATTATACACTAGAGTGAACGTGGTGTGAAACCAATCCAAGATTGCTCGAGTTACCAACTCTACTGACCGATTTTGTCGACTGAATTGAGCATACAAATCCAGTAACAGGTGTCAAAAAGACCAACTCCAAAAATAATAATGCCTCACTGAAAACCACTCGCCTAAAAAAAATTACAACATCTAATGTTTCTCTAATTACTTACCGAATCTGCCCAGAACTTCGTAATAGGCGCTGTATAAAATTCATGGAATTTCTTCTTCAAACGCAAGGTTTGCTGTTCTTTTAACTCATAATCGCCCAAATTAAAAATATCACGAAACTGTGATGGATCGGAATCGGTGAGTGAAAACTAGAAAAAAGAAACAGAAATGCAAATTCATAAGCAATGCAAAAACTAATTCATTAACAACAATTTGAGATTTTTTTTAGTGTGAATGAAATATTTACAAAGAAAATTGGAAATTTATTGTATGAATTTGAGCAGAAAAAACATGCCATTTTTTTGAGTGCCGATTAGTGGTATTATGTGGTAAATAGCAAATTTTATTGTTTTTTAAATAGCAATAGTAAATCGAAAAATTTTAAACCAACAAACAGGCGTTCTTCTTCTTCTTTTTTCGTTACTATGCAGAGGTGTGCTAAGGGGACGACATGTGAACGGGGTGACGTTGACGAGCGAACATATTTATATATAAATAATGAAAATTCGGTTCAAAGTGCTTTGGTGGTGGGATGGGGATGTGGTGACATACAAACACTACTGGAAACTAGTAATGTATTGATATATTATGTATTCTTATATATAAATTCATATTTTCAATAATCAAAATACGTGATTATTGCAAGCATTTCCAAGTGCTTAGTTAATAGAGTAGCAAAGCATAGCAAAGAGCAGTTGAAGTGGTATAAAAATAAGTTTAAATTTGTGGTTAAATATATGTGCTGTTATATATATATATGTACATCATGACATAGTATAGCATAGCATAGTAAAATGAAAGGGAATTTTAAGTATTGTAAAAATTACTTGAGGCAAGCACAATCAATATAAATATATATACGTGTATATCTATTTTTGTACATTTGCAAGTATGAATGAACTTATATATTTATTTGTTATACTCTCAAATCAAACTGAATTTTACTTATATGCAAAAAATTATGATATTTCACATTTAAATAAAAGTGTTCGAAAAGGGAAGCAAGACGCATCTGCAGACAAACAAAGAAAGAGGCCGAGATGCGTGAGTATGAAGAGCTTGAGAAGCTGGCCGACAAGGGTAATGCTCGAAAATTCTATGAGAAGATACGACGACTTACAGAAGGTTTCAAGACCAGAGCAGACTCCTGTAGGACACAAAGAGGTGATCTAGCCACCGATGCCCAGAGCATATTAAATTTATGGAGGGAACACTTCTCCAGCCTGCTGAATGGTAGTAAAAATAGAGTATCTGGAAATGGTGAACTCGACACCCTAATCGATGACAATGGAAAAGACGTTCCATTTTCTGACCATTAAGAAGTTCAAATAGCAATCGCCCACTTAAAAAACAACAGAGCGGGTGGAGCTGACGGCCTAAAGGCTGAGAAGATGCATTCAACCGCTTCTTTGCAAAATGTGGTCGAAACAAAGCATGCCCGACGATTCGAATTTAAGTGTGCTCTGCGCAATCCATAAAAAAGGAGACCCTGCAGTCTGCCCCAATTATCATGGGATAAGACCTCCTTAATATCGCCTATAAGGTCCTGTCGAGCGTATTGTGTGAAAGACTAAAGCCCACCGTCAACAAACTAATTGGCCCTTGTCAGTGTTGTTTTAGACCTGCTAAGTCAACCATTGACCAGATATTCACCATGCGCCAAATCTTGGAAAAGACCTGTGAAAAGAGAATCAACACCCACCACCTCTTCGTCGTTTTTAAAGCCGCCTTTTACAAGAGTGTACAGCTGCTGGCGTACGCCGATGATATCGACATTATTGGCCTCAACAACCGCGCCGTGAGTTCTGCTTTCTCCAGACTGGATAAGGAAGCGAAGGATATGGGTCTGGTAGTGAACGAGGGCAAGACGAAATATCTCCTGTCATCACACAAATAGTCATCGCATTCGCGACTTGGCTCCCATGTCACTGTTGACAGTCATAACTTCGAGGTCGTAGATAATTTCGTCTATCTAGAAACCAGCATCAACACCAATAATAATGTCAGCCTTGAAATCCAGCGCAGAATCACTCTTGCCAACAGGTGCTACTTTGCACTGAATAGGCAATTGAAAAGTAAAGTCCTCTCTCGGCGAACGAAAACCAAACTCTACAAGTCGCTCATTATACCGGTCCTCCTATATGGCGCAGAAGCGTGGACGCTTTCAACATCTGATGAGTCGGCCCTAGGAGTTTTCGAGAGAAAAGTTTTGCGTAAGATTTATGGTCCTCTTCGAGTTGGCAACGGCGAATATCGCAGACAATGGAACGATAGACAAAAAATAGCTTACTTATTGTAAGTATGTATGTATGTTAGAATGTGTATATTGTATGTAGGTAAGAATGTGGTATACGCGTGAAATAAACATGGAGCGCTGTGAACGATGAGGGAATATAAAAATAACAAAAGGCAAACATTATTTTTAAGTTTTTATAATTTATTCCTCAAAATTATATATCATTAATTAAACAATTACGACAGTAACACTAACAAACAATATCAATTTCTTAATGCCATAGCGTGGACAATATTTTTTGTTAGTCCATCTTTAGCTAACACAAACAAACTGGATGGTTTACACACTCGAGAGCATGCTACGTATAATTGTCCGTGTGGAAAACATGGTGTTCTCAAATCTGAGCCACAAATAGACATCGTTTGACCTTGGGATTTGTTGATAGTCATTGCAAATGCCAATCTAATCGGAAACTGAATACGTTTGAATTGAATTGGCACATCTGTAGGTATAATAGGAATCCATGGTATTAGTATATTTTCACCTCTGAACTTGCCATTTAAAATGCTGGCTTCGATCACGTTTTTCATTAATTTTTGAATGACTAATCGCGTACCGTTGCACAGCCGGGCGGGTTCAAATTACGAAGCAAGATAATCGGAGATCCCACCTTTAATTGTAAATTATGTGGTGGCATGCCTGGCAAATCCAGTGAGTTCAAAAACACTGTGGGAAAGTTTACTGATTCGCTGTCGTCGCAAACTGTATCAATAGATTTATATGATACCAAGTTCCCTGGTAACAACATTTGAATCTTCAGATTTAAATTGTCAACGTCTATATTTTTTGCCGCTAAAACTGCTCTTTCTGCAAGCCACTCATGATTTATGTACTGTGTGTGTACATCGGGAAATATTTGTTCAATGAGAGTATCTTGCGAATCAGCGATTGTGCAGAAATCGGTCGGTAATTTAACGTATCCAGTTTCAGCTATAGCAACTTTTCCATCACCGATATCTAAGAGTTGTTTTGAAAATGTTTCAGCGGATGGATCTTGAAGCATTTGAACGCGCATATTTACTTTTAGCTGTAATTTTTCAACATTACGCCACAATGGAGATGATTTTAAGCAAGCGTTGATCTCATCAGCGTATGTTGAACGTGGAATGACTGGAAGTGTTTGTCTGAAATCACCTGAAAGGACCAACAGAGTTCCGCCAAATAGTTTGTCGTTGTTTTTAATATATTTCAATGTCCTGTTCAACGCCTCAAGCGAATGTTTGTGTGCCATAGTACATTCATCCCAGATAATAATTTTACACCGTTTCAGCACAGTGGCCATGGACGATTGTTTCTTAATGTTGCATACTGCGTCAGGGTTATTCTGAATATTTAGTGGCAGCTTAAATACTGAATGAGCTGTTCTACCTCCATCCAATAAAGTTGCTGCAATGCCCGATGATACAACGGCCAATGCGATGCCATTATTTGATCGTATTTCAGCAAGAATTAGCGAAATAACGAATGTTTTGCCAGTTCCTCCCGGTGCATCCAAAAAGAAGAACCCACCTTGTCCAGCTGAAACTGCGAGCATAATGCGATCATAAATGGTTCTTTGTCCCTCATTCATTATTGCTACAGTACTGTACTGCAGTTCACGATTCATTTCAGTATTCATTAAATCAGATGCAGTTCGATTTGGCGAATTCATACCGAAATTGCTAAGTGGTAAGTTGGCAATGACAATGCAAAGATCCCCAATAGCAATGAATGCTTCATTATACATTGCGTCGCTGAATGTTATGGTTAGATCGTTGCACCGTATACGATGTTGATGCAATATATCATCAGTCATTGAATCTTTGTGATTATCCCATAATATCTGTGCTCGGTCTGGAAAACATGTAGTCAACACTATAGCGAATAGTAGACGAATTCGTATTGCTGTACAGTTCAATGCAGCTTCAGCAAGCATGCATTCCCTCTGGTTGTCGTCTTCCAACAAGCCGAGTGCAAGGCATGCATCTTTATACGTTGGATAGTGTTGCCCATTCACTTTAAGTACATCTTGAAATGATAATGGGCCAGTAACATTAACCAACAACAGTCGAAGATAAAAGCACTCAGTGTGTCTTGAATTGACTTTAAATAATCGCCCCAGAGTGTTTGATTTAAATAAATTGAGACATGCGGCAACTGGTGAGCCTTGCGTGCGGGGCATCCATGTTTTTGTTTGAGTCCATGTGAAATAGCGTGGTACTTGTGAATAGAGTAATGTTCGTGCAAAGGCACTAAAATCACCCGCACGATTACACAATTCAAAAAATGCAGTGAGTGTAGTTTTAGGCGGATTAATTGCACGATCAATCGCTGTCTCGTTCGTGAAAAATACACGCTGACCGTTATCAAGATGGACGGCTAACTGAACAACTGCTGGATCCCGTTCATGAATTGGAAAACAGAAGATACGCCAAGCAGCTTCATTGGAGCTGATGTACCGACCAATTTGGTAGAGCGTTATTTCATCGTTTTTATTCACTGGAGGAGCATTGACATTAGTATTTTCCACTCTAAACACAGCCATATCACTGACTTTATGGACATACTTGCAAATGTATTTGATGCTCTTCACAAACCTGCAGAACTCAACATTAATATGAGCATTATATGTCTTGCTCAGCAGAGGCGAATATGGCACCACCCAACGATTGTCAATATCAATGTCTGTGTTGATGATATTTTTAATAAATGATTGTCCGCCATTATCAGGATTTCTTCGACGATATATTGGGTATCCGTCGACATTTGTGACCGTGTCATTGGTAAAATCTTTAGGGAAATTTTTAGTACATTTTCCATCTGCCATGCAAGGCGATGAACTATTAAGAATACCACATGGACCATGAATCATGTTTGTTGTAACAATATCCAACAGGAGTTGGTCAGTGGATGGATCATGAGGTAATCCTCACTTTTGCCACTCAACCGAATACAGCTAGCAACGTGTGGGACCGAATACATGTAATTTAGTAATGAAACTTATTAAAGACTTCAACTTTTGTCTGAACACACGTGCTGCAATGTCATGGCGATGTATTGCATTTTGGCCAGGCAGTAGCAAAGATGCAATCTCTGGCCTCTGTACTCTTCCGCGCGCAGCTTTAGTTGATTATAGCGCAAGTATCGTAGTCGTTCGCTCTCAATCTTCGCGTACATGTCGACCATGATTTGCTGACAAAGCTCACGACATCGTAGAATGACGTTGTCCAGGCCACGTCTAATCATTAATCGGTACGCATAATGATCCTTTGGGCTAACGTTCTTGTTTGTTTGAGCTCCCGTAATATTTGTTCATAAAAATTAATTTAAATTTATTACGTTCAATAATTTAATTGTTTTGTTAAATGATTAATGATCAAATTCATAATCAATGAAGTACCTGATACGGGACCTCGTTGTTTTATGTTTATGCAATATCTGTCTTGTCCCTCCCAGAATATTAGCGGATATTGGAGAGCATCATATGAACGATGTGTGTCAGCAATGAACTGAATATTATTATTTCTTCTACGAATCACAATTTCTCGTGCAGCTGTACAATCGCCAACCATGATTCCAGCAACATCATCAACAACGGGTGTATTGAATCTACGAATATGCTCTCCAGCTGGTGTTTTATCAGGATTAATGACGATGGCGTGATTATCGCTTTGTAATTGGTGCATACGAGTATGCGATTTGAATATTTTCAACAATTCGTTGTGTTCGTTCAATAGAGCATCTAGCTCGCTGACGATGCGTCTGACATAAAATAAGTCAAGGTTATTATAATCACAACGTGCATTTACGCGATTGGCAAGTGCGCTTCCGGAATCCTCGCCGCCCATAAAGTAGATTTGTAAGAATTTATGTGATTCGTTTGGCATTGAATGTAGAACTGTATTGTTGACCATTTGCATTAGTACTTCGAACTATTTCTGTTGCTCCGAACGATGTCATTTGAAAGCATGAATTGAATGTTCGAATTGACTTCAGGAACACGTTAGAATCTGGATCCGTGCCGATAAGTAAGTCGTTCAATGGTTCAGGTGGTATTTCAATTTCAGGTAGTTGCACTTTTTCTGACGCGCAACACATCCCAGCTGGCACATTTTTGAATTTCAGAGCATGACAGTGCGGACATTCCTTGTCCATGGCACCAATTACCACTTTTGAATGAGCATAATATTCAATTTCGGGCTCATACTGGAATGCTAGACGCAGGAATGAATCCGATATAAATGCTACATGTACCTGTTGTCGTTGTTGGTCATTTGTTCTGCGTCTATTGACTGTGAAACGGCGTGATTGTCGTTGTTCTAATCTTTTGATTTCATTGCGTTCAGCTCGTGTATCTTCTGGCTCTTTTTGATGCAATTGCGCCATTCTGACACGTGCATCAGTATTTTGTTGGTGGATTTATTCTTCGGTTCTTTCGGATCTTTTATTTCGCAAGTTTCGAGATTTACTTGTATTACGGCTCAAATCAGCCCCTTTGCGTTTTGTTGGCATTGCTCACTGTACAAAACACACATAAATAGAATTAATGAAATTACTTAACGATGAAAAATGTTAAAAGTATAATTAGGGCGAGGATTTCTGCCGCAGTTTTGAAATGATTAGTTTGAATTTATGAAATTATAACAAAATTAAAAGTTTTATGGAAAATTTTTTCAAACCAAAAGTAAAAAAATTAAATTATACAAAACATTGTCTCTTATAATTTTTTCGTCGTTTTTGACAATTGATCCGTAATTGCACCTTCTCTATATTCTACGTTCTCTGTCCAAAATCAATTGTTGTTTGGCAAACTATTGACTCTGTGCACACAATGATACTTATTGATAGATCGTCATGTGACTCACCGTGAGATTGAGATAACAATAAGCATTAGTTAATTAAAAATATCGCTCAAATAAAATCTCTTGTTGATTGGTCGAAAGAAATGTTAAAAAACTACTTACGCGCATAAACCCGAAAGTAAACACCAGTCGACTGTATAGGTGTTTAAGGATGAGCCGAGTACAACAAAAGTTGTTCGTATACAAAGAGCTTTCTAGCATTTTTTTTTTTCTTTTTTGAAAAACTGAACATGGCGCAACCTTACCACAAGAAAAACGCAGAACAGTAAATTCTGATAACCATTTGTTTCGTTGCCTTTTAAGAAATCAGCAAAATCAAACGCCGAAGACGCATCAATCTTCTCCACAATTTGAGCTCTCCCACATCGACTGAAACAACTGCATTTTTCAAAATTCAAACCATCGATTAGATGAGTCAACCACCATATAGTACTCACTTGGCACCGAATGAGTTCTTTTTATGCCCGTACGTAAAAAAAAAAACTGAGAGGTCAATGTTTTTCGACACTTGACGAGAAGATACCGCCATCAGAGTAGCAAAAGTGCTTTGACAATTGGTTCAAACGCATTAAGAATATTTTGAAGGACAATAAAGCGTTTTTCGGTGTTTAATAGTTGTTTGGACGTGGATTATCACGACAAGAGTGCATCGATGAACTAAAATCTTTGTATGGCTATGAAGCACCATCCTATAGCACTGTGAAAAACTGGTACAACGAATTCAATCGTGGCCGACGCTCGCCCAAAGACGAATTCCGTGAAGGTCGTCCAAAACCAGCCGTTGTGCCAGAAAACATCGCTGCCGTACGTGAACTGATAATGCAAGACCGTCATGTAACATACCTTCAGATAGAGGCATGCCTATGCATTTCTCCCACCAGCATACATTCGATATTGCATGAACACCTGGCCGTAAAAAAGGGTTGTTCTCGTTGGATCCCGCACAATTTGACAATCGCTCAATAAAGGCTCGTGTGGATTGGTGTAAAGAAATGCTGAAAAAATACGATCGCGGTGCTTCAAAAGACGTTTATAAGATCGTCACAGGTGACGAATTATGGATCTATGCGTATGAGCCCGAAACAAAACAGCAATCGACCGTGTGGGTTTTCCAAGACGAGCCAAATCCAATGAAAGTTGTTCGTGGAAGAAGCACTTCGAAGCAAATGGTCTCCGGTTTCTTCGGCAAAACTGGTCATGTGGCGACTGTTCCGCTTGAGCAATGTAGGACGGTCAATTCTGAGTGGTACACCACCATTTGTTTGCCTGAAGTCTTCGGAGAAATTCGAAAAACGAACAAGAGAAGACGAATCATTGTGCACCATGACAATGCGAGCTCTCACACATCGGCTCAAACCAGTGCCTTTTTGACCGGCCAAAACGTCGAATTGATGGGTCATTCGCCATACAGCCCTGACTTGGCACCCAATGACTTCTTTTTATTCCCACACATCAAGAAAATAATGCGTGGTCAACGATTTTCGTCGCCAGAAGATGCTGTTGAAGCATTCAAAACCCATGTTCTGGAGGTGTCTCAATCGGAGTGGAAAAAGTGTTTCGAAAATTGGTTTGAGCGCATGCAAAAGTTTATAAATCTCGATGGAGAATATTTTGAAAAACAATAAAACCATTTTCGTTGATAAATATTCGTATTTTAATTATTAGGCCAGAAATATATATAACAGCCCTCGTACTCAGTTGATCCAGACGGTTTACAATTGACTTTCATCGAGGAACTAAAGTTTAGTTATGTAGACTTGTTTGTGGACCCAAAATGTGAACAGCAATTTGGAACTCAAAAATGGTTAGTTAGGTCAAGTTTTCTCCAAAAGTTCCTAAAATTTTCGATCATAAGTCCATAGATCCGTCAAAACGCCTGTTCTATAGGTTAATTGATTAATGCCTTAAATATTCGATCTTGGGTTTTTTTTAAATAAAAAGTACGTCTATATTTTTTTCGCAGAAGTGAGTGGTCTTACATACAACCTTTAGCCGAACAAAGCTAATATGCTCTCGAGTATAAAAATAAATTATATAAATCTTATCATGATATATAATTGGCCCCTGCTTTAGAACCGCTGCAGCGATTTTTGGCCGAGTGGTTTTACGTCTTGAACTTTTCCCAAGAAATTGAGGGACAAACTGTAGGTAGGGGGAGCTGTTATTTGATGTCAGAAATACAGAAATACTCGTAGAAGGGCTTGAGATTCCTTGCCGAGAGGCGACCGCGATTCGAAAAATTAAATTACTATAATTTTAGATGCTTGTCGGCCCAGAACTGGATTCCGATTGGCAACCCGCACTGCTAACCACTCGGTTGCTATGGTAATTTCATGTCTATTCAATTCTTAACGAGCAAAAGTATTCAAGTCTGGACACGGCAAAGTCGAAACATCCGCATAAATTTCATATCAAATTTCTTTACATTAAATATCTATAAAGATTCTATCAATGAAGTGCATGAAATTTAGCTATAAAACCAGTAAAGTTTTGAAAATTATAATGGCTCTTCCATATGCTTTATGCAATATGCTATGTGAGAATGTTTATAAATACATTTCAGTTAATAAAATAACGATTAGACCTCTTTTTGCAAAAGTTCTAGGAAAATAAATGAGTTTTTTTTTTAAACCAGTCTCACCTACGAACATTTCAACTAAAAATCGAACAAACAGCTGTAGTGAAATCAATTTAAAACTTATAAAGCTTGAAAAAATATAGAGCTTAAAGCTTTCAGTCATGCTTATGATACAAAATGAGCTTTCACTTAAATAAAAAAATCAGCTGAAATATAAAAGGGATTTTTTGTGAACATTTTTCTTAAATGAAAGCTGGTATGAGCTTACACTTAAATAACAAATGTTTTGAACACAACTGCTTTGAGAAATATTATTAAAATAAAAAATTCTATATTTAATCAATTATTCAATTTTAAAATTATACATTCTTTAGCATAAAAAATATTAATAAAACTTATTTTTAGTTTACTTTTGTTTAGCACTATTAGTATATATGTATGTATATTTTGTTATGGAATTTTAATGTAAGTTTACGGAAAAAGTGAACAAATAAATTAAATATTTTATATAAAAACAAAATACAAAAAATAAATACGTTGTACATATAGACACAGGACAATGGCACAAACAGACAAGACAACGAGTACGACTAGACATGACATGTGTACTTTAAAAAATTGGAATAATTTACATAAATATATGTCGGTATGCACATACATACATTGACATTAGTAAATACGCATTTTATAGATACTAGGCAAATAAGTATAATCACATCTACGTATTTATCTATATATACCTACCTATGTATATATGTTTTAATTTAGTCGTAGACGAATGGATTTTAGGTATCAGACACATCTATTTATATGTATACGTGTATATGTATATTCTTTTCGAAAGATGACTACGACGATAAATCAATTTATGTGAATTGTTATACTAAAGTTAATAAAATGTTCATACATACACAACTATAATAAACAAACTAAAATAAGTTGGCTTAGGAGTTTGGCATATACACACACATAGTATTATGTACACTTAAAGTGCATACAAAAATTAGTATGTACACATATGTAAAGCAATAGGATTTTAGGTTGAAATGTAATAGATAGATTACAACAATAACATATGGGGTAATTTTTTGGGGTACATATGTACACTTTAGTCTGTTTTGTTTTATTTAAATATAATTTATGTAATTTTTTAATTTGATTTTGATTTCATTTAATTTATTCAAATACATTTTATTTTAATAAGTATACAACTTTATTTTTTTTTTATTTTAATTATTTTTATGTTTTTATGATTTTGTTTTATTTCACTCCATTTTAAGTTAATTTATTTAATATTATTATTTTATTTAATTTTTTTAATTTATTAATATTTTTCAGTATATAATATTTTATTTTTTTATATTTGAACTAAAAATAGTTAAATTAAATTAAATTAAATTTTATTATATTTTGTTATTTTTTTAATAAATTTCATTTAATTTAATTAAATTTAAATTTCTTATTGGAATATATTTTTAAGTTTCAATTCTAATGTTAATTCAGTTTATTTTAATAATATTTTTAATTTATTTTATTTTTTGTAATATTATTATTTTTATTATTAGAAAATTTAAATTATTATTAATTTAATTAAGATTTTTATTTAATTTCATTTAGTTTTTTATTTTTTTTTTACATTATGTTTTATTTTATTTTATAAACATTTATTTAATATCGTTATAAAAGTAATAAACTTTAATTTTTTTTATTTAATTTAGTTTTATTTTAATATAAGTTTTTAAATCCATTTAATTATATTTATTTGATTATATTTCAGTTTATTTATTTTATTTTGTTTTTTTTTTTAATTTAAATTATTTTATTGTTATTTCAGTTAATTTTAATTTGTTTAATTTTTTTATTAATTTCTTCTTTTTTTTTTAATTTTATTTGTGTGCGGTTGTAAATGTTTTGTAATTAGTTTATAATTTTTTAAATTAATTTTGTTGTGTTTAAATTTTTATTTTTATTTTGTTTTTGTTTTTTTAATTTAAATTATTTTATTGTTTTTTTAGTTAATTTTAATTTATTTAATTTTTTGCGTTAGCTTAGTTAATTTTAATTTACTAATTTTTTATTTCGTTTTTTTAATTTTATTTGTGTGCGGTTGTAAATGCTTTGTAATTAGTTTATAATTTTTTAAATTAATTTTGTTATGTTTAAATTTTTATTTTATTTTTTTTTAGTAGTCGTCGTTAAAATAGTAGGAACAGTGGAAGTAATTTTAATAGCAACGCAGCAGCAATATAAATACAATAAATACATTTTTTAAAATTTTGGAAAAATAAATGCAAGGTTAGTCAAGTTCAGTTACATAAGCATTTTAAACAATAAAAATTAGTATAAATAAAAAAATAAATTAAATTTAGCATTAAATAAAAGTATGGGTATAAAAAGTGGTAAGCAATTTGTATAATATATCATATTTCTGTTATGTTAATACATATTATAGTAGAGATCAATTATTTAATTTTCCTTAAGGTGAACATTTAATTTCTAGTAAAAGATTTGTAAAGGAAACCCGTACAGATTAGATATTTAATAGTAACAAATTAGTATTAAACTAGTATTTTTCAACGTCGACAATATATTACGAGGGCTGCTATATATATTTCTGGCCTAGGCAACACTAAGTGTTGCCAGGTGCAATCTGACATTTCCATTGGAAAGTTTGACATTTTTTAGCATAACATCACTCAGAATGTTTTGTCATTTAATCGTGAATTGTTTTATTTACAGGGAATTAAAAAATTCATCTCGACCAAAAAATGGAATTAACTCGTGAACATTTTCGTGCGATCATTTTTCACAACTTTCGGCGTGGATTATTACGACAACAGTGCATCGATGAACTAAAATCTTTGTATAGCTATGAAGCACCATCCTATAGCACTGTGAAAAACTGGTACAACGAATTCAATCGTGGCCGACGCTCGCTCAAAGACGAATTCGGTGAAGGTCGTCCGAAAACAGCCGTTGTGCCAGAACTGATAATGCAAGACCGTCATGTAACATAACTTCAGATAGAGGCATGCCTATGCATTTCTCCCACCAGCATACATTCGATATTGCATGAACACCTGGCCGTAAAAAAGGTTTGTTCTCATTGGATCCCGCACAATTTGACAATCGCTAAATAAAGGCTCGTGTGGATTGGTGTATAGAAATGCTGAAAAAATACGATCGCGGTGCTTCAAAAGACGTTTATAAGATCGTCACAGGTGACGAATCATGGATCTATGCGTATGAGCCCGAAACAAAACAGCAATCGACCGTGTGGGTTTTCCAAGACGAGCCAAATCCAATGAAAGTTGTTCGTAGAAGAAGCACTTCGAAGCAAATGGCCGCCTGGTTCTTCGGCAAAACTGGTCATGTGGCGACTGTTCCGCTTGAGCAACGTAGGACGGTCAATTCTGAGTAGTACACCACCATTTGTTTGCCTGAAGTCTTCGGAGAAATTCGAAAAACGAACAAGAGAAGACGAATCATTGTGCACCATGATAATGCGAGCTCTCACACATCGGCTCAAACCAGCGCCTTTTTGACCGGCCAAAACGTCGAATTGATGGGTCATCTGCCGTACAGCCCTGACTTGGCACCCAATGACTTCTTTTTATTCCCACACATTAAGAAAATAATGCGTGGTCAACGATTTTCCTCACCAGAAGATGCTGTTGAAGCATTCAAAAACCGTGTTTTGGAGGTGTCTCAATCGGAGTGGAAAAAGTGCTTCGAAAATTGGTTTGAGCGCATGCAAAAGTTTATAAATCTTGATGGAGAATATTTTGAAAAACAATAAAACCATTTCCGTTGATAAATATTCGTATTTTCATTATTAGGCCAGAAATATATATAGCAGCCTTCGTAAGATACTCGTATTTATAAGGTAAACGACAACTAAATCAACAGTATATTTATACACAATTTAATACGCTTTAAAAGTTCAGAAATTCAACTTATTTTTTGGTAGTTCATTAAATGCGGTAAAAAGTTAACGTTACTTTATAGTAAAAGAAAAAAATATTAACAAATTCACTAGTGAAATATTTAAACCTTAATGCATACCTCAGCGTCAGGTTGGGAGCCAACCGAATCGTCATTGTCTAAATTTTGATTCTCCAAGTGCTCCTCTTTGGTTTGTGGCATTTGTTGTAGCTCTTCTTTTGACTTGAAATCCAAGTGTCTAATATAAAAAGGTATCAAAAGACCTAAGATAACCTGAAAGTACAAAAACAGATGTATTTAATGGGATCAAGAAAGGGGATGTTTATCAGGATGATCTTGGCTCTGATGTAGTTGGCCAAGGAATGCATCCATCTTCGAAGCTCTCCCCGAGTGTGCAAAAAACGGGAAATATCAGCAGAGGTCTCGGTGATCAAGCCCAAACAAGTTACAACTTAGAGCCATCATTTGCTGAAGTGGCAAAAGAAAGTTATCTTCAAGGAAGAATTGACGACAAGGAGGAGAATATGCAGATATGGATCAAGGCAAAACTGGCGGGCGCTTTCCAATCCTGGAACCAGCCCGCATCTCTTCGGGTCGATGGTATGTTACAATGCTTTAAAAAATAACCGAGCACGAGGTATACTTTGAATGCCACTCAGAGATGTAAGCTTCAAGGATCTACCATCCAGACCATAGTCTGGTTTTCGGTAAAGCATAAGGAGCCTGATTAAATACAATGAGTGATCAGGGTTTTCAACAAAAAGTTATCCAAAACTGGCTGGAAGGTGTTAAAAACGGAACGAAGTACTAACGAAATGCGTCAAACTGTGCTAAGGCTTAATAAAACAGCACCTGGAAAGAAAGGGAGGAAAAATAAAATTTATCTTCGACTCGGTTATGGGCATAGCCTGCCATAAGCGCATAAACGCGACTGAGAACTTGGAACCACAAGAAGTATACAAGAAGTGCAGATGAACATATTTCAAGATGATCACGGTGCTGCAAATAAACGTGCACCAAGTAAAGTAGCAAGTGCTCCTCCAACGTCATCAGGGGCAGCAGTCGTACGAAATAAGATGCATAGAATAACCTCCTTAGTCGAGTATGAGGCATATCCTCTATACCTCTGCCGCACTCTGAGTTCACTTTGGAACACTTCTACCCGCATTTGGTTTTAAACCACAACGTTACGCCTCGAAGGGTCTACCTCCAAAAAAGTTTGGAGGAAACTCCGGGGGCTCTTGTTGCCCGTAGTACCAGACTTAAGTCTCAGGTCGAACCTCGTAGCCGAAGCTACTAACAGTTGAGCTTCTATACAACTCGGCTCTGGAGGCCTGTGGGTGGATATTAGCCTCCATTTTACAATAGGCTTCCCTTACAGTGGGTGTATTTAATTCCCCCGCCGCGGGAGCAGGACAATTAGCTGGGAAATAGAAGCTCTAAACTTTAGGTTATCAACTACCAATCAGGCACATGAAAAGATAATACCGACGGCCTGTAGTAAAGGTAGTACAGGGTACTTAGGTCTCATTAGGTCTTTCATGTGATGTGAATGTCAACCATGCAGCAAGTATAGACACTAGCAATATTGCCAAAGGGAGCTTTTTTGGACTGATTAGGCAACTGAGAAGTAAATTCCTCTCTTCACAGAACCTAAAACAAACTCTAAAATTCGCTCACTATATTCAGCTTTGAAAGTATTCGTTGCAGTACCCGCTGGTTGCAAGGGTCGGGTGTAGATTTCACTAGGTATTTCCAACTGGCGCCAAACAGCGAAAAGAATGGACGACTGGCGCGCTATTGTTGACTCAATGAAGAAGAAGAATCGAAATGCAATTCTCAATACCACCCCGATCTCGGAATCAGCAGAGCATGAGAAACTGGAAGGTCCTAACGCAGCACTTCTTCTCCGCTCATCTGCGAGAATCTTAAAAAACGTCCAACTTTTTAAAGAAATACTTCATTACCGAATTCATTAACCCGTTTTCACGGTTTTATAAAATTTTTGTCTTTTTCGAATTTTTTGTGATTTGTTTTAATTTTCAACAAAAATAAATACATATATGTAATTTCTACAAATTCACCTTAATATTTGTATTTTTCCGCGTACGCAAACCGCCCATCCACAAATCGGCCAATATCACTTGACTGCTGGGATGTGCCAAAAATGCACGATGATTGGCGGCCACCGCCAGGGAAAGGCAACATTGATTCGACCATGAGTGCAATTCACATGTGAGCAGGCGTTGAGCCTTCTCCGCATCTGTGCGATAGCTGAAATCCAATAATTTGATGCCTGGAAGACACAAAAAATATAAGAATAAAAAAATGCCAAAATATTAGAGATGAAAAATGTCAACAAATTCAATTAAATTTCATTTCAATCTAGTAAAATTGTTGTTGTTGCTAGAGAATGAGTCAATCCCAGTTGTCAATTAATTTAAAGCTTCAATTGTAAGCACACTCAGTTGAGACAAAGCACTGACGGATGTGCTAAAATAGCTCAAGCTTAAACACCTAATGGCTTTAAATTTTCACATATTCATACATATTGACCAACACATACATACATACCTTTACTTTCGAATTCCTTGGCATATGCACGCAGTTCATCATAGATCTCCGTAGCTAAATCATTCTCGGCCACCTCGTGTGCCATGGCCTTATAGAGCTTACAGGCGACCAATGACTTGGCCAACGCCTCTTCGCCGTGCGTCCACATGAGCAAAGCCATTTGTTGACGTTTTGTGAGCACAGCCCAAATCTGAAAGAAGAAATTCCAATAGCATTTGTGCGACATACATATACTCATACATACATATGAATATATCGCTTTGAAAGAGGAGCTTTACAAATGGGCGTAAAGTGCAAATGGCTTTGGTGACGCAAATACATAAATGCATACATACATACATACATACCTATTTATGTACTTATGTATATATTAATTATACAATCATCTACTTAATTTATGACGCTTGAAATTATTACCGTTAAAGAATTACTTCAACAAAATTTCACGCACTTAAGCCATTGTGCGTACTCGTATGTACGCTCTGCGATTGCCCTCATCAGCGCTACTTCCTTATAAAATTCTTACCAACAATTCGTTGAAGGGAAATTCGAAAAGTGCCATTTCCGTTGGGAAAGGCAGCGATCCGGTGAACAAGCTCAATGAGTTTGCGCCGGCATAACGTTGATATGCTGAGTATTTTCGGTATGAATTGGCGTAGCTGTTCATCACTTTGGCGTAGATCGGACGAAATTTTCGACTTGTATAATACGAACTGGAATGTGGGTGGCAGAAATTTGGGGAAGAGAAATGAGTAGAATATTTATTTATATTTTTATATATATTCAAAAATTTCTATAACTACTTAAATACATAACACAAGGAAATTGAAGTTAATTTGAAATTTTCACCGATTTCTTTGAATTAAATTTTGGTTTTAGCTGTAAAGCCAAGCCAAAAACTCAGCTGTTGGCACAACTTAATCAAGGTTTGGGACTAAAAATTTAATCGCACCTGTACCTATATCTAAGCTCGATCTAGTGTTTTTAATTATTGAGCCACTTGGCATAGAAAATAGGATAATCTTGATTTGCAGCTTTCAAGAGAACGGCACCTTCCCCGATCCCCGCTGCCGGAATTCACGTGGAATTTCGGCCCCAATCCATCTGGAAAAGAAACATGGTCCTTCGAGCCGGATCTTAAGAGAAAGCCAAATTAATATTTTATTTATTTATTTTTTACGAAAAAAATCTCTTTTTGAATATTCTGTAGTGGAAATAATACGTTCCCTAAAGAATAATCAAAAAGAGTAAATTCATCTCTGCTACTTTGTTAACAAAGAAAAAGGAAAACTCTAAGTAAGGAACAGTCAAAAGGGAACGGTTGAGAAGGTGAACGGCGGCCATTTCGAAAATTCAAAGGAAATTTTTTTCTTTCTGAACAAGACTAGGAGGAGCTTTTGAAAAACAGGTAATTGGAAAGGAATCGGATAAGTAATTTGAGAAAAATTGCAACAATATATTATACTAAATATATTTCCCTCCCCGATCAAGACAGAAAAAAGTGATAAAAGAAGTGGGTGCGCAGGGCACTAGGCGCCAGCACTGTACAGTGAAAAATTAGTCGAGTTTCCCTGCTAACTTTGCAAACTTTGCGTTTGTTGAATTGGTTTAATCCAAATCCATCACCTAAATTACAAGTAAAATGGCTAGCGCTAATGATTTTTTTCGGGCCTGTGATGCTCTTTTAGAGTTTGAAGAGTCGTATAACAACACTCCAAGTGCAAATCATTCGGTCTTCTCTCTAGAAGAACTTAAGGCGTTATGGATAAAAGTCAAGGAGACGTTTGACGGATATTCGCGAAACCTTTCAGGAGGAGAATCGGATACATCGGCTATGCTTGCTGCAAAGTGTCGGTACCAGGATTGCTACGCAGCATACCTGACGTGCGCGGCATTGATGGGTGAAACCATCCACAACCTAACATTTGTGCAGCAGAGCTCGTCAACGGTGAATACTCCAGTTCGAGAACCTGAATCGGTCCCACGTTCGAATATTAATCGCCCCCCTTGCGACACCGAAATATTTTTCGGTGACTATATGGCATGGCCATCTTTTCGGGATTTATTTACCGCTATATACATTAATAATTCCCGTTTGACCCCAGTTGAAAAATTATACCATCATAATCAGAAGACTCGAGGAGAAGTCAAGGATATCGTCAAGAAATCTCCATTAACTAATGATGGTTTTGCAACAGCGTGGCAAAACTTATCCCACCGTTACGAAAATAAGATTGTAATGGTAAATAGTCAATTAAAGACATTATTCAACTTACCCACAGTGACAGTAGAGCGCGGTGCGAAAATTAAAAACTTGCAACGAGCAGTAATAATTCTCTTCAAATGTATGGAATTGAGATCCGCAATTAGGATGCTATTTTTGTATTCTTAGTTCCTAATAGGCTTCCGGATACCACCTTAGCACTTTGGGAACAAGGAATAGTGGACAAGGCCGAAATTACGAGGTGGGAGAAACTAGATAGGTTTCTCTCAAGTAGGTTCCAGACTTTAGAAACTGTATCAGATATTCAAAGTACGCGAGTATCTAAAGGAGGCCAAAATAGGGCTCATGTAACACCATATGGGAAAAAGTTGTCTAGTTACCATACTCAATTTTTCCAGCCTGTTTGTAGATTATGCCCAGATTCATCGCATGCGCTAAAGGCCTGTCCAAAATTTTTAGCAATTAAGGTGGATGACCGGACTAAGGTAGTAAGGAAGTACAACTTGTGCATGAACTGCCTAGCACATTCACATATAGCACGCGATTGCAAGAGTTCCTTTAGCTGTTTCAGTTGTCACCAGCGGCATCATTCATTGCTACATAGGACACCGACAGGAAACAAGCCATCGACCACAACCAGTCGTTCTCAACCCGGTAACAGTGGGGATAAGGGTACACAATCTCCAACTACTTCCGGCAACATTCAGGCACTGTTCGCAACAAATGCAAAAAACATTATCTTGAGTACTGCGATGGTACACATACATGCGTGTATGCTACAACGGAATGAATTACGAAGCAAGTGCACTTTTGGATTCGGGCTCAGAGGGCACGTTCATCACAAAGCGGCTGCAAAAGTGCATTAAATTACCAACTAAACCTGTGGACTTTCAGATAAGTGGCATCAACGCAACGACACCAGCTAACGTACGAGAAGCCGCACCTTTGGTTATAGGTTCTCCTGTTAACCCCGAGATTATAATTGAGGCAAGAGGCCTGATTCTCCCCCAACTCACAGGGAACCTTTCTCAGCTTACAGTAGACCAAGTTGATTTGAGTCTATTGCCCCCTATCAATTTAGCCGTTGTCAACTTTTATAAAAGTCAGCAGGTTGATTTGGTGATTGGTGAATACCTGTACCCAGCGATAATGATGGGAAATATTCAAAGGAATATTTTGGGCTCTCTCCTCGGGCAGGAGACAGTTTTTGGATGGATCCTGACAGGACCAACCCCGAAATCTCCGAACAAATGGCAAAAATCATATGTTTTCTTGCATAGTGAAATTACGAGCTCAGATCTCACCAGATTTTGGGAGCTCGAACAACTTCCAAGCAAGAAACCGATTACACATGAAGAAGCATTCTGTGAACAGCTCTATACAAGTACGACAACGGAGGAAAATAATGGAAGATATGTAGTAGCATTACCATTTAAGCAGGACTTCCCAGAGGATGTTAATCTTGGATATTATCGAAACAGCGCAGTGCAGCAATTCCTCCGCAGCGAAGCATCATTGGCACGAAGGCCAGAGCTGAAGGCGGAATATCACCGTGTGTTGCGAGAATATATATCGCTCGGCCACATTAAGCCAATGGCTAGCGACATCGAAGGTAGTACAGGAGGTTATTACCTACCACATCATGCAGTCATCAAACCTGACAGCACCACTACAAAGATCCGCGTAGTGTTCAATGCATCGAGTCCATCCTCAAATAGTGTAAGTTTAAATGATGTGCTTTATGCAGGTCCTGTGTTGCAAGCCGATCTTATCGCGCTGTTACTAAAATGGCGTTTTTTCAAATATGTTTTTAATGCAGACATCGAGAAGATGTACCGACAGATTCTATTACAGGCGGCTGACACGAAGTTCCACATGATTATTTTTAGAGAGTCAGATGAGAAGGAACTCATGGATTACGAACTCCAAACCGTAACCTTTGGAGTCAATTGCGCTCCATACCTAGCGATAAGGACTCTACTGGCTGGAGCCCATGATTTTGAAACAGCCATTCGCACTAGGAATGAACTTTTGGAAGCCTTAAAGGGGGCTGGTTTCCCCCCAAAATACTAAAGAAATTTTGGCTCACTTACCCAAGGACCACTTATTGAAGGAGGATTTTTTAGAAATTGACGACTTGAGTGAAGCAAGAATGTTAGGCATTCGATGGAATGCCGCTCATGATAGCTTCCATTTCAACGTTCAGGACATGGAGATAAAACCAAGTTACACGAAGCGTGAAGTGCTATCCTGTGTTGCGAAATTGTTCGACCCAGTCAGCTGGTTGGGTCCCATCGTGGTGGAGGCAAAAATACTGATGCAGGATATATGGCTCATCAAGATTGACTGGGATGACAGTTTACCAAGAGGAATTTACTTACGGTGAGAGAATTTCCTCAAAAACTACTCGCACATCTCGAAAATTAGAATCCCAAGGTGGATTAGTTTCACACCTTGGAATGAAATTGAGTTTCATGGTTTCTGTGACCCCTCCAAAAAGGCATATGCAGCAGCTCTATACCATATGTGAGAGTGCGTGATCGCACACTAGATAGAGCTCCCGAAAAAACAATTTATCTACCGCGCTTAGAGTTATGTGGTGCGCTACTACTAGCCGAATTAATTAATGCCTTACTCCCACTGCTCGACGTTGTACAACCAGTTGGTTATAAATGGACAGATTCTACCATAGTTCTGTCATGGCTGCGGAAGCCCCCTTGCAGCTGGACTACCTTTGTAGCAAACCGTGTGGCAAAAATCGAAGAACTCGTTAGAGTCACTGGATGGAATCATGTGGATTCTATTGACAATCCTGCCCATCTGAGTAGTCGAGGCGTATCTCCTCAGGAACTAGCTGAGAGCGACATCTGGTGGAACGGCCCGGCTTGGTTGAAACGACATCAGCGGTGTTATCACTTGCAGCATCAAAGCCAGTGAGCACCAAGAGCTCCATCAGCACTCTCAACCCCTTCCTAGACAGGAATGGAATCATGAGAGTAGGTGGTAGACTTGCCATGACATCACTGGCCTACCTTGTCTAGGCCGTTTACCAATACCGGCGTAGACTTCACAGGACCGTTCGACATTAAGAACTACACTGGTCGAGCATGTTTGATTACAAAAGGATACGTCTGCGTATTTGTGTGCTTTGCAACAAAGGCAATACACCTGGAGGCAACCAGCGATCTGTCGGCCACCACATTTTTTGCAGCATTCTCAAGATTTATGGGCAGACGTGGCTGTCCTCGCAACATGTACTCAGACAACGGAACTAACTTCGTAGGCGCGAGTAAAACTCTAAAGAAGGAATTTAAACAGTTTTTGTCAGAAGCCTTCCGACTTGCCAATCAGTCATATGCTCATCAAGAGATAAGTTGACACTTCATAGCTCCCGGAGCACCTCATATGGGAGGGCTGTGGGAGGCGGGGGTGAAGAGCTTCAAAATCCATTTCAGGAAAGTAGCAAATGCGATGCGATTCACGATGGAATAATTCGCCACATTACTCGCCAAAATTCAATGGAACCCCTTACCCTAGGCCATTTTCTAATTGGAAGCCCGCTACTCGGAATAGCTGAACCCGAGACCAATGGAAACCCGATAAAAGACCAACACCGTTGTCCAGTCTGCAAAAACAACCATCGGCTTCTATTTTGCAGACAGATGCGCCGGATGGAACCCACGGAGAGGCTCCGAGCTGTCCTCCTTTATCATCACTGTGCCAACTGCCTGTCGCCGCTGTGACCGATGCCACGAACGGCACCACAGTCTCCTTCACCTGCGGGAAATGGAGGAAGACGTACCTTACAGCCAGGGCGAGGTAGACGGTCGGCACAGGAGACAACACGGTCCATACCGAGCGCAGCCTTGACCGAGTCCAGCGATGAAGAAGTGTTGGAAATAGATGCCACCAGCGAAGATCTAGTTGAAATAGCAGAATCAGCACCCAGTCACAATGATACGACGGCACTCAGACCGCCACTGTCGAGTGTCCGGTCAGTGATTCAGCAACCAATCCAACCCTCTAAGGAACAGCGGCAACGACAACACAGAAGTCGTAACAATCAAAGACGACGGTGCCAAAGGGTGAG
Source organism: Ceratitis rosa (assembly GCA_037013455.1). Lineage (NCBI taxonomy): Eukaryota > Metazoa > Arthropoda > Insecta > Diptera > Tephritidae > Ceratitis > Ceratitis rosa. Next base: position 8,516,098 of record JAWMAG010000005.1, on the reverse strand, counting down.
AGACGCACGGAACGAATTAAAACCCCTGTACAAAGAACGAGCCGAACTGTCCTCACGCCAACAGTAATAGTGATAGTCGCAACGAACGGGCGGACTCAAAGGGTCCGTGCTCTCATCGATCCTGGGCAACCAGCGTCCTGCATATCAAAGGCCTAGCCAGACGGCTTCAGGTATCATCAAGCGATCACAGCGATCGAGTGACGTTTACATTGTAGGGCTGGCGCGAAAGGCTACACATCCGGGCAAGAGTGATACCCAGCCTCACCAAAACGACACGAAAACGCACGCTGGACGCCAGAGTTGTCGACGAATTCGACAATCTGAAATTGGCCGACTCGCCTTTTTATCGGAAAAGCACGGTGCCCTTTATATTAGGTGCCGATATCTACGCAGAGATCTTAAGGCCAGGATTAATGCCTGCAACGCCAACCAGGCCAGCCGCACAGAACACGCTATTTGGATGGGTGACATCCGGCAGTACACCATATTGAGGCGTAGTAATAAACTTCTTTAGTGCTAAGCAAATTGAAATGTAAATTAATTTTGCTGATGAATTGTAATCATGAATTGTTAATTATAGTTTGAATTTTTATAGAAAAAAAAACAAAAAAACTCTTGTATTTATATAACTATTTAAATATTTTTATTGCAGTGATGCTGCAAGTCGGGCGGCATGTTTATGTGTGTAACCCTGTGCAGCCATCATAATCCACCAAGAGATGTCGCTGCGTTCAAAACAAGTATATTCAGTACACATGACTCGACTAATTTATGGGAAAGATGCAGTTATGTCCGTTTTAGATTTCTACCTTCTGTGGAATCTTTTAAAGGCCGTAGTTGCCGGTCTAACGTTCTTCTTTTTATCACAACTTTGAACGCAGCAACATCTCCGGTGAGAATCTTTTTGGTTATTAAATTGAATAAATACTTTTTTGGTACATCTGTACCTTTATCAAAGCTCGATCTAGTGTTTTTAATTATTGAGCCACTTGGCATAGAAAGTAGGATAATCTTGATTTGCAGCTTTCAAAAGAACAGCACCTTTCCCGATCCACGCTGTCGGAAGTCACGAGGAATTTCGGCCCCAATCCATCTCGAAAAGAAACACAATTCATCCTAATTGTTTCATAAGCTTTCACGACCCATAATGGGCGCAATTGAAATAAAATTGGAAGGCATCCTCATGTCGACGCAAATCTATATTTAAAAGTAATTAAAGATTTTATACATATTACAGACAAAAAAGGCTAACTACAGCTCGATCTCTGCATGCAAAAGTGAGTTTTTAAAATTTGTTTAGCGAGGAAAAATATTTGCCATCCAAAGAACAATATGACATAAATTGAAATCTTAGTTAGTCCATACAAAACAATAATATCTGCCGATGTTTTTCTTCATCTAAAATCTATAAAACAATCATATAAATATGGTTCAGACTAAAACACGTTTTGTTTAATTGTAAATTGTGCTAAGTATTACTATTAAATTTAACATTGAAATAGGGTATTTGTCCTTTTGAATCGAAACATTATACCCCTTAATAAAAAGTAGAAATAGATCTTTGGTAAAAAATTATCGAGGTATAACTAAACTATCTGCCAGTTGAAAAGGTTTTAAATCGCTTATCACAAATAATTTGTCTCAGTTAATCTCTTTTATTATATCTCATTGCCAACATGGTTTTGTTAAAGGAAAATCTATAACTACTAAGTTCCGAGATAACACAGAAAGTTTCTGGATATCGCTTATTACGATATTCGTGGTTTGGTTCATCATGAATTCGTTCCAACGGGATTTTTCGTGACGATAATGCGCCATCGCACCGAGTTGTAGTTGTGAACGATTTTAATACCAAAAACTCATTCAATACCATCGATTAACCACCATATTCACTGGATTTGGCCCCATGCGACATTTTTTGTTTCCAAAACTCATGAACCCGTTTCGACTGGATTGAGACCGTAAAAGAAAATTCGCAGAGGGAACTGAGGCCGACCGATTTCAAAAACTGCAGCAAACCAACTGGTTGACAGATCCCGCTCATTTTTGGCATAGTAATTAAGGACAGTGCTATCAACTTAACAAATAAAAAATGCTTAAAAATATTCAGCGCGGGCAGTTTAAATGACAATTTCCGGAAACTTTCTGGTGAACAATGCTTTTACTCGTCCCAAAGCTTGACTTATCAGGTTTCCAGTCAAAATTCTCTTCATACATTATATCATATCTGTATGATCGAACTAAAAGAGTAATGTTTAAAAACTGAATTTCAAAAATTGTGATGTACTCGGATGATGTCAAGCTTTCTATGCCCTAAACAGCATCATAAAAAATGTAAAGTTATGTGATCTCCTGAAAAGCCGTGCAGACAATTACTTACACAATAGATAACTGTATTTTGGAACCGCTTTATTGACCTGGGTATCACTATGGACTCTAAATCAAATACCCTTACGTTACCGTAGCTTCTTATACAATATTATTATTCAAATCAAATCTACTCTGCTCGAATGAAATCTGTTTTAAAACAATTACTTGTTTTCACCTTGATAAATTTGCTTTGGGACTCTCAATCTAGCAATATTCCTTCTTATACTAGTTGTCTTAAAATAATTAACCTCCTCACTCTTGCCAGGCGATAGGAAATCATAGGAGAGGCCGAACACCGTTGAGAATAATATTAGTAAATAAATAGTAAATCAGTCGAAATTCACCTCGACGACTTCGTTAAAAAGCAAAATAGCCGAATTTGGGTATGAGAGACCCCACACATAACCACGAAAAAGCATTGCATCCTTAACGAGTGACTTTTTGGAGTAGTCTGGTCTTGGTCTGGGGTTTCTCGAATATGAGGAAGGAACTGTCGTTACCGTAAATACTAATCGCTAGCATGCCCTTAAAGATCCGTTGTTTCCAAATATTGAAAAACATATCATGGACGATGTATGGTTTAAATAGGATGGCGCTACGTGCCTCACACACAACCTTGTTGCGTTCGAAAATCGGATAGTTAGCCGAAACAGCGATGTTAACTGGCAGTCAGAAATACTTTTCCATGAAGCTGTTTAGGATAAGTACTATGCAAAATCATGAATCGAAAATATGTTAAAAAATTGAGTCGACAGACAAAACAAATTGGGCTACAGCAAGGCCAGCCTAGGCAGCGATATGAATAAGGTGGTGTTTCATAACTATCCGGAATGTTGAGGTATTTTCATAAAGGTAAAATAATTAAAAAAAATTTTTTTTGGAAAAATTTTAAAACTTAGAAAACGTTTTTCCCATTAATGGTTTCACCCTTCCTTTTGATCCCACCTAATACAGAACGTTTTCTTGGCGTTATGAAAATTCGGCCTTGCCGTTGAATTAACTGATTAGCCAGGCTTCACATATGACTTTTCCTTTTTTTTTAGCGTTTAAGCAGTATTTCCGACAACAAGATCGTCTTCCAACACCTCTTGGCGTCTTTTAACGTCTCTTGGCTCAGCGATATATACCTCTGCCTTGTGTAGAAGTAGGTTTTGTATTCTCGATACCGCTGACATGAACAGATCTTGGCTAAAGTGTGTGCCTTAGCATTAGGTTAAGATGAGTAAGCAATAATACGCTTAGGTCAATGTAGGCACATTGTAATATCACACTGTTTACCTGATTACCAAGTTTCACTATCCATCCACTTCGATTCCCTTATAAATTTCGTTAGATAATTTATCTTTATATCTGCTATGTTATACAAATCATAGATGAAAGCAGCTCCTAGATATCGGAACCTAGGTCTCACATAGGAGATGACAGACTGTTTCTTACTTTTCATCGCTATTCCAGCTTCTAAACCAGCAACCTCAGCGCATGTCGTCCTATCAAGCAGTGACCTGTTAAGACTCCTACAATCAATTCGCGTGTCCTTTTTCGGTCATTGTGAGTCCAACTTGATTCGACTCATTCGGCTCATAAGGCTTTGAGCAAAAGACATACCAATGCTTTCTATGTCGAGAAGAATCTGCTTGGTCGTGCTTTGCCTGGCAAGTTCGTCTGCCTTACAATTGCTCTCTATGTTCCTGTAACCAGGAACCTCTAAAAAAGATGTTAAGTCAGGTCCCCTAGGTTCGATCCCAGCCAGAAGTAGTCTGATGAGGAGATGTCGTGATTTAACAAAATATTCAAGAGCGAGATACGAGGTGTGACAATTAAGTAATGAGACCGATTATATTGCCGCGATTGTGGTAACCCTGCGACCTTGAAATTCCCTTTCCCCTCTCCCGGCATCCTTCTCCTCTGCATTGATATATTTGCCATCGCCTGCTGTGTCGTGCTGAGTAAACGTGTGTTCAAGGAATGGAAAAACGAAATCAAGAGCAACGGGTCGCGATACAATTTTGCGCCAAATTGGGCAAAACAGCTTCGGAAACGTACGCTAAAATTGTGAAACTGCATGGTGATAGTGCCCTTAGTCGTGCCCAGGTATTTCGATGGCATAAAGAGTTTAAGTTTAAGTAAAGCTCGCATGAGCAAGTCGAAGAATGATTATTGCTTTTTTTGATAGCCGTGGAATCGTCCACAATCGTCCGGGGCAAACCGTAAATCAAGTCTACTATCGCCAAATGCTCGAAAGATTTCGAAAACGAGTCAACAGGGTGCGCCCAGACATCCCTTGTAACTGGATCCTTCATCACGACAACGCGCCGTTGCACACCGCCCTCAGCGTGTCCCAGTATTTGGCCTCTAAAGTGATCGCCGTGTTGCAACAACCACCTTATTTGTCCGATATGTCACCCTGTGACTTTTTTTTTGTTCCCTAGAACAAAATCGGTGGTCAAAGCAACCCATTTTGAGTCGATTAAGGACATTCAGGCGGCCGTGACGAGGGTACTCGCAGACATCCCAGTCGAAGCGTTCCAGAAACGTTACAAAGCATGGAAAATGCGCTGGAATCGTTGTATAGCTGCCCAAGGTGACTTCTTTGAAGGGAAAGGCAGAGTTGTAGAATAATTTTGAAATATACGGTTTTTATGGAATCACTCTCATTACTTAATTGTCACACCTTGTAATCAGCTCTATTTGGCGACGACAGTCCATACAATTTAATCGCATCCTGACTATCGCTGTAGTTTGCTGCCTCCACAATAGCAGAAATTTCATCCTGAAATACACTGCAGACAACTCCTCCAACTCAATCTAACGGTACGAGTATAACCGGTGCAGACCTTACTTATCATCTACTCAGATGGATGAATGAATGAAAAAAGTATTTGCTAGATCGCTCCAAATGGTCTCCGTTAGCTAGCGAACCTTGCGTAGTTTTTAATTTGTTTCTATTCTATAGAAACAGAGTGTAAAGTTAAATTTATTTGGAAATAATCAAATGAAGCATTCAATTATTATTGAGATGCCAACAAATTTTAACTTATATATGTAGTATATACCTATGTATGTTCCTGGTTTGTTAGTAAGATTAACCCAAAGGATAAGGGCCACACAATGTGTGCTTGATTAGCATTTGCGAATACCTACTGAGGATTATTCGGCGAAAAACAGCACGTGACGCTTGTATTAAAATGGGAAAGTGTTAAGAAAGATTTTCAGCTGGAGGGCAAGTTTACAGCTAAAATAAAGGGAGATCCATTACGGGATTACCTACTTTTTCAAAGAAGGAAACACAGAAAATTCAAATTTATTGGGGAATGTTTATTACCATTCGAAAGAACATTGTTTGGCTTTTTTTTTTTTGAAGATTATCTTTTTCAATTGTGGTCCCTTGAGCCCAATTTTCAATGGCCCGATCGAGCATTTCGACTGGTAACTGGCGAATGGCACGCGTGCTGTTTTGCTCCTAGGCCTGCATCGAAGCGGGATCTTGGTAGCCAATTGACCGGCCCAAATCGTGAAATTATCTGCCCACCGAATTGTTCTCTCAATAAGTCCATTGATTTGATTGAAACCAAATGTCGCCGAGATCACGAGCTTCAATTTCAGGCATCAAATAGTCGGTTATCATGGCGCTATAACGGTCGCCATTGACGGTTACGTTCATTTTTGATGAAATACCGATAATTCCACCGGCAAAAAAAACCACACGTTGTCTCAAATGTGGCATTTCTACTTGTTTACATACCCTTTGAGACAGAAATGGGCCTCATCGCTGCACAAAATTTGGCTCGCAAGCGTCGGATCTACTGGGAGCTTTTCAAGCACCCATAGAACGAGGCGACGTCGCTCAGGAAGATCGAGTGGCTTCAGTTCATGTATAAGCTGTATTTGTACGCTTTTAATTTAAGATCTCGACTGAAATGAGCCAAGACGTTCCATACGTCAGTCCGAGTTGCTGCGAACGGCGCCGATTCGACTCTCCACGGTCATTGTGCGCACTCTCAGCTACGGCCGCCATATTTTTTGTTCACTGCGTTCTGGACATGGTCTATTCGGTCGAATATTATCCAATAATGAATGCTGGGTCTAAAGATAAGTGATGGTGTTGCGAATAGTACGCTCAGTAGGCCGATTATGTTGACCATAAGTTGAGCGAGCGAAGTACATTCTTTACAGAACGTGAATTTTCGTAATAAAGTTGACCGATTTGTAAACGTTGTTCAGGCGGAAGTCTTTCCATGATGAAATGTCAAGCAATAATGAACAAAAATAACATGATAGTTAGACACGACTCACACGTGATCTGTCAAAAGAAGGCTATTGAAAAAGTACCTCTATTTGGGTCACCCGTTTTAAGGATGCAAAAGACTTTTACCTACATATGTTTATATAAATCAGTACACTTTCTAAACATAACTATTTTTAATTCTTGAGTAATTCTTTAAGAGACTAGTAGACACAGCCAGCAATAAGAAACCTGCTCCAATGAAAGAATTTAACAAAATTACAATAGTTGGATGAAAAATTTTGATCTGTTTGACAACTGGCAAAAAACTGGTTGTGTATTACTCGGTACTTACTGCCCTGCTTTATTCTACTGGTTAGGTTCATCCTTAAACCCTATACTGTTAAGTTTCAGGCTCACACGCGTTTCGTGATTAATACACAACACGACATCATTAGTCACGATGCAATATCGTTTCGCTCGTTCGTTTTCGGGTGATCTAAGACCTCGACTGGATTCACCATACCATCGGTAAATACTGGCCCTTGATGGAACTTCAGCGCCAAAAATTAATTAAGTTTATCGATGCGCTGTTGTTAAGCTAATCAAGGACGAAAGTTGAAAAAATAATCGTGCAAAATTATTCTACTGAGGTAGAAGTTTGCGTACAAATAGACAGACAGATGGAACTGACCTCTAAACTACTGTTGATTGCCCGCACTGCTAATTATGAACACCTAGAGTTGCGACGGAAAGGAGATAACAGTATGACAATGGGGTCTTTGATCTCAGTAACTAATAAATGGCGAACATATTTATTATTAAAAGCTATAAAGTCAGAGAATCGACTCAATATGAAGACAAGTAATAAAATTACTGCGATAGAAGGTAAAGGATATTCTAAAGTCCTTGTATTAATTGTCACCCATATTAATGTACATGCTGTCAAATCAAGCACCTCAGGATGAATCTAGTCGTTATTGTCTAAAATGTTTTGAAAAATGGATAATGATGCGTATTTTGGAGTTAACCGTGTCTGTCGCATTTATAGCGATTGCAACTCATAATAATGTGCTTAGCATCGTTGCACATATGGGTGGATAGGAGCTGTGGAAACTGTGTAATGGTATGGATGACCGTGAATAGTGCGCGTGCAGATCTCTGATCGATGCCGTAGTATTATGCTGACTGATCACTTGCTTGATGGATCGCTTGTAGCTGGCAACTGTGTTTTGCCAGGTGTCTGATCGCAACATGTTCTTTGGAAAAACAGTAAAAAAGATCATGATAAATCTTTTCGAGACCGTTTGTTTTCTCCGTGGTCTAAAATGAAATCAGATTTTAAAACAATTGCGTAGCTGTCGCCACTTCGCCGGATCGTTGAAAGACGGAGAAATTAACCCGAAAAATTTATCGTGGTTGTCGGATGTTTTTTTGTTTAACATAAACTTCTGGATAACACAGATTTCACGTACAATAAATATTTATTTATGACCGATTAAGTCGTTCTCCGATATGTAAGAGAACTTAATTTTTTATTTAAATTAAATTTTTATAATTTTACTTAATATGTCACAGCTGCCATCCGATGATTTTATAATGGTACCCACTCTTTGAGAACAGTAACGCACCATAGGTTACGCTCTGTGTTTCGATAGTAAGGACCAATTGCGATCGATCACGACCGTCTTCGTTTGACATCACAAATCACCACTCGCTTTAGAAATGGGTCCGTTTTTTGTTCACAGCATGGAAAAATGGTCCAGGAGGTTTCTTGTCGCTCACTCATGTAACAGCCATACATTAAGATTCTGATTCCAAACTGCTTTTTGTGCAATATTTAGCACCTAGGCAATCGAAACAGGTCTTGCTAGATGGTGAGACTCGACTATTTCGATCGTTTATAGACATTTTCGACAATGGTCTGAAATCTCCTTTAATAATAAGGGCTCGGAGAAGTTCTTCTTTATACTAACCGAGAGTTAACTCTATCTGACTCTATCGAGTAGAGAAGTTCAAGTTGCAGACCTGAATCCAGAATGTATAATATGATGATTCAGTATCAATAAGAGTAGTGCGAGTACCTAAATAGAAGGCTCAAGGAACGGGTCAACAATAACGGGAAACTTAAAACATATCCAGATTCGGGCTTGTGAACAACTCTATTACTTTTGACTGAGTAGGGTACTGAAGTTCTTTCTTAACTAATAAAAAATAAATATTTTCCTCTAAGGCGAAGAAAGATGCTATAAAAACTAAAAGGACAAAAAAGACTTAGGGCAAGCTTTACATTTGGGATTTGAAGAGAAATATATACCATACCATAGAAAATCTATGTCGACACTGATTTATTCCTCAAATATAAATGGATGGACGCAAGTGAGGCAGCAATCCAAGCGATTGTGGAAGACGTAAAAGAGGCTTCTACAAATAACCTACGCCAATCCCAGGTGTACTGTTGTTGACAGGTCCATAATTGCTTAAGCGGTATATGTGACGACTGAGAGGACAACCCGAATAATTAACAGAAAATTTATAATTTCGATTTTTTAGCGGGAAATATTAATGCACTGGCATTATTACCACTCACTAAAGTCCAACTAAATGAGATGGCATTGCAACCGACAGATTATTAGCATCATCACTTTCAAAATGTAGTTAGTTCAGCGATTACATTCCAAAAGAAAAAAAATTTGCGAACAAGAATAAGGAAGCGAAAATAACAAACGAATAAGTTTTGTTAAGCAGCAAATGATAAAGAGTGAAGGAATTAACTGAAATTAGGTAAATGAAGATTAGATAAAAAGGTTTAATACTTTAAAAACTAATTAATTTGAATGCAGACCATAAACAAAATTAAAGTGCAAGGATAAATTTAAAATAAATTACAGATTTTAATTCTATTTTTTATCTTTTTAAAGTAGAAAAATTATTATCAATTTTCATGAAATTTTTTCAGACACTGAACTAAAGCCATAATAAAAAAATATATATATATATATAAATGGCGCTTTGTAACCGCTTAAGCGATATTCGGCCGAGCTCCTCATCAAATTTGTGGTTTTGCGTTTTAATGGTTTTCCAACAAATGGAGGGACCTACAGTTTATACTAAGCCGCCTTCGAAGGGCTGATGGTTTTTTAATGAGGAGCTTTTATTTCATGTCCGAAATATACTCGGAATGATGGATATTCCCTGCCGAGGAGCGACCACAATTAGAAAGTTTAAATTAATTTTATATTTAAATTAATTTTCCATAACTTTTAGATGTTGGTGGCACCGGGATTTGAACCCGAGCCTTCCGAACGTCAGTACGCAATGCTAAATATTGTATCGAAATTCAATCTTCCAGCGTTTTTTTTTTTTTACTTTATTTCTTCACACATCTGCAGTTACTTGTTCGCATATACGTGTATGCAAGTGATTTACCAGATATTGAGTTCATCATAAATTATTCATGAACTCCACATGTAGTATGTATACGAGTAATACGAAGGCTGCTATATATATTTATGGCCTAGGCAACACTAAGTGTTGCCAGGTGCAATCTGACATTTGGAAAGTTTGACATTGTTTAGCATAACATCACTCAGAACGTTTTGTCATTTAATCGTGAATTTTTTTATTTACAGGGAATTAAAAAATTCATCGCGGCCAAAAAATGAAATTAACTCGTGAACATTTTCGTGCGATCATTTTTCACAACTTTCGACGTGGATATCACGACAAGAGTGCATCGATGAACTAAAATCTTTGTATGGCTATAAAGCACCATCCTATAGCACTGTGAAAAATTGGTACAACGAATTCAATCGTGGCCGGCACTCGCTCAAAGACGAATTTCGTGAAGGTCGTCCAAAAACAGCCGTTGTGCCAGAAAACATCGATGCCGTACGTGAACTGATAATGCAAGACCATCATGTAACATACCTTCAAAAAGAGGCATGCCTATGCATTTCTCCCACCAGCATACATTCGATATTGTATGAACACCTGGCCGTAAAAAAGGTTTGTTCTCGTTGGATCCCGCACAATTTGACAATCGCTCAAAAAAAGGCTCGTGTGGATTGGTGTAAAGAAATGCTGAAAAAATACGATCGCGGTGCTTCAAAAGACGTTTATAGGATCGTCACAGATGACAAATCATGGATCTATGCGTACGAGCCCGAAACAAAACAGCAATCGACCGTGTGGGTCTTCTAAGACGAGCCAAATCCAACGAAAGTTGTTCCTGGAAGAAGCACTTCGAAGCAAATGGTCGCCTGTTTCTTCGGCAAAACTGGTCATGTGGCGACTGTTCCGCTTGAGCAATGTAGGACGGTCAATTCTGAGTGGTACACCACCATTTGTTTGCCTGAAGTCTTCGGAGAAATTCGAAAAACGAACAAGAGAAGACGAATCATTGTGCACCATGATAATGCGAGCCCTCACACATCGGCTCAAACCAGCGCCTTTTTGACCGACCAAAAAGTCGAATTGATGGGTCATCTGCCGTACAGCCCTGACTTGGCACCCAATGACTTCTTTTTATTCCCACACATCAAGAAAATAATGCGTGGTCAACGATTTTCGTCGCCAGAAGATGCTGTTGAAGCATTCAAAAACCATGTTTTGGAGGTGTCTCAATCGGAGTGGAAAAAGCGCTTCGAAAAATGGTTTGAGCGCATGCAAAAGTGTATAAATCTTGATGGAGAATATTTTGAAAAACAATAAAACCATTTCCGTTGATAAATATTCGTATTTTCATTATTAGGCCAGAAATACATATAGCAGCCCTCGTACTTGTGTAAAAATTTGAATGAGTGTACGAGTATATGCATTAATATCATAAATGTTTATTCGAATGCCAGTACATATTTTATGCGTGGCTAAAAATAGCGCGCCCAGCTGTTCAAATATTCTGTTGCAACAGCCTGTGCTACCGAGCGTATGAATAATAGAAAACTAAATGCCAGGACTTTAAATAAAGTAAAAAAAAATGGAAAAACTTATTTATAGCAATTGCGTGCCTATATAACGAATCAAGAGATTTAACTAATTGGAGGTAAAAAAATAAAATATATAAAAAAAGGAAAATAAAATAAAATTATATAATAATAAAACGGTTATAGACCAAGTAGTCCTTGGACAACTAAAAAGCAGAGAGCTTTTGATTCGGAGCCCCAATCATGGCTTATCAAGGTGCTGCATTTGTATAAATTCAATCTCGATATAATAACTTTCCTAGAGAAAATTATGAATTATTGGGAAACGCGAATAAAATTGCCACGATCTGGAACTGGACCCTTGTGATATAAACATCAGTAATGGAATCTTCCAAGGTGATTCACTGAGTTCACTCTGGTTCATCATCAGCATGAATCTCCTCAGTCATTTTCTTAGCACTTAGTAAAAGTAATATAAAACAAGAAAATAAAAATTCAATGAAAAGTCAAACCATAAATCCCAGAGTGCAATAAACACTTTCGCAGTATAGCAAAAGCGACAAAAAAGGAGACTGAAAACAAAAAGCGACCTTAACGCAAAAAAGGAGCAATTCTTAGCGCCAACACAAATCCTTATCAACATTATTACCACTCACTAATGTCCAACTAAATGAGATGGCATTGCAACCGACAGATTATCAGCATCATCACTATCACAATGTTGTTAGATCAGCATTTACTTTCGAATTTTATTGGCTACGAAGCAAACTTTTCGACTTTCTGGTGTTGACACCAAAAAAAATTTGCAAACAAGAATAAGAAAGCGAAAATAACGAATAAGTTTTGTTAAGCAGCAAATGATAAAGAGTGAAGGAATTAATTGAAATTAGGTAAATGAAGATTAGATAAAAAAGGTTTAAAACTTTAAAAACTAATTAATTTGAATTCAGAACCTAAACAAAATTAAAGTAAAGGATAAATTTAAATAAAATTACAGATTTTTATTTTATTTTATATCATTAAAGTAGAAAAATTATTATCAATTTTCATGAAATTTTTTCAGACACTGAACTAAAGCCATAATAAAAAAATATATATATGTATATATATAAATGGCGCTTTGTAACCGCTTAAGCGATATTCGGCCGAGCTCCTCATCCAATTTGTGGTTTTGCGTCTTAATGGTTTTCCAACAAATGGAGGGACCTACAGTTTATACTAAGCCGCCTTCGAACGGCTGATGGTTTTTATTGAGAAGCTTTTATTTCATGTCCGAAATATACTCGGAAGGATGGATATTCCCTGCCGAGGAGCGACCACAATTAGAAAGTTTAAATTAATTTTATATTTAAATTAATTTTCCATAACTTTTGGATGTTGGTGGCACCGGGATTTGAACCCGAGCCTTCCGAACGTCAGTACGCAATGCTAACCACTCGGCTACCGCGGCCGCCAAACATAATAAAAATATTGTATCGAAATTCAATCTTCCAGCGTTTTTTTTTTACTTTATTTCTTCACACATCTGCAGTTACTTGTTCGCATATATGCAAGTGATTTACCAGATATTGAGTTCATCATAAATTATTCATGAACTCCATATGTAGTATGTGTACGATTAATACTTGTGTAAAAATTTGAATGAGTGTACGAGTATATGCATTAATATCATAAATGTTTATTCGAATGCCAGTACATATTTTATGCGTGGCTAAAAATAGCGCGCCCAGCTGTTCAAATATTCTGTTGCAACAGCCTGTGCTACCGAGCGTATGAATAATAGAAAACTAAATGCCAGGACTTTAAATAAAGTAAAAAAAAATGGAAAAACTTATTTATAGCAATTGCGTGCCTATATAACGAATCAAGAGATTTAACTAATTGGAGGTAAAAAAATAAAATATATAAAAAAAGGAAAATAAAATAAAATTATATAATAATAAAACGGTTATAGACCAAGTAGTCCTTGGACAACTAAAAAGCAGAGAGCTTTTGATTCGGAGCCCCAATCATGGCTTATCAAGGTGCTGCATTTGTATAAATTCAATCTCGATATAATAACTTTCCTAGAGAAAATTATGAATTATTGGGAAACGCGAATAAAATTGCCACGATCTGGAACTGGACCCTTGTGATATAAACATCAGTAATGGAATCTTCCAAGGTGATTCACTGAGTTCACTCTGGTTCATCATCAGCATGAATCTCCTCAGTCATTTTCTTAGCACTTAGTAAAAGTAATATAAAACAAGAAAATAAAAATTCAATGAAAAGTCAAACCATAAATCCCAGAGTGCAATAAACACTTTCGCAGTATAGCAAAAGCGACAAAAAAGGAGACTGAAAACAAAAAGCGACCTTAACGAAAAAAAGGAGCAATTCTTAGCGCCAACACAAATCCTTATCAACATTATTACCACTCACTAATGTCCAACTAAATGAGATGGCATTGCAACCGACAGATTATCAGCATCATCACTATCACAATGTTGTTAGATCAGCATTTACTTTCGAATTTTATTGGCTACGAAGCAAACTTTTCGACTTTCTGGTGTTGACACCAAAAAAAATTTGCAAACAAGAATAAGAAAGCGAAAATAACGAATAAGTTTTGTTAAGCAGCAAATGATAAAGAGTGAAGGAATTAATTGAAATTAGGTAAATGAAGATTAGATAAAAAAGGTTTAAAACTTTAAAAACTAATTAATTTGAATTCAGAACCTAAACAAAATTAAAGTAAAGGATAAATTTAAATAAAATTACAGATTTTTATTTTATTTTATATCATTAAAGTAGAAAAATTATTATCAATTTTCATGAAATTTTTTCAGACACTGAACTAAAGCCATAATAAAAAAATATATATATGTATATATATAAATGGCGCTTTGTAACCGCTTAAGCGATATTCGGCCGAGCTCCTCATCCAATTTGTGGTTTTGCGTCTTAATGGTTTTCCAACAAATGGAGGGACCTACAGTTTATACTAAGCCGCCTTCGAACGGCTGATGGTTTTTATTGAGAAGCTTTTATTTCATGTCCGAAATATACTCGGAAGGATGGATATTCCCTGCCGAGGAGCGACCACAATTAGAAAGTTTAAATTAATTTTATATTTAAATTAATTTTCCATAACTTTTGGATGTTGGTGGCACCGGGATTTGAACCCGAGCCTTCCGAACGTCAGTACGCAATGCTAACCACTCGGCTACCGCGGCCGCCAAACATAATAAAAATATTGTATCGAAATTCAATCTTCCAGCGTTTTTTTTTTACTTTATTTCTTCACACATCTGCAGTTACTTGTTCGCATATATGCAAGTGATTTACCAGATATTGAGTTCATCATAAATTATTCATGAACTCCATATGTAGTATGTGTACGATTAATACTTGTGTAAAAATTTGAATGAGTGTACGAGTATATGCATTAATATCATAAATGTTTATTCGAATGCCAGTACATATTTTATGCGTGGCTAAAAATAGCGCGCCCAGCTGTTCAAATATTCTGTTGCAACAGCCTGTGCTACCGAGCGTATGAATAATAGAAAACTAAATGCCAGGACTTTAAATAAAGTAAAAAAAAATGGAAAAACTTATTTATAGCAATTGCGTGCCTATATAACGAATCAAGAGATTTAACTAATTGGAGGTAAAAAAATAAAATATATAAAAAAAGGAAAATAAAATAAAATTATATAATAATAAAACGGTTATAGACCAAGTAGTCCTTGGACAACTAAAAAGCAGAGAGCTTTTGATTCGGAGCCCCAATCATGGCTTATCAAGGTGCTGCATTTGTATAAATTCAATCTCGATATAATAACTTTCCTAGAGAAAATTATGAATTATTGGGAAACGCGAATAAAATTGCCACGATCTGGAACTGGACCCTTGTGATATAAACATCAGTAATGGAATCTTCCAAGGTGATTCACTGAGTTCACTCTGGTTCATCATCAGCATGAATCTCCTCAGTCATTTTCTTAGCACTTAGTAAAAGTAATATAAAACAAGAAAATAAAAATTCAATGAAAAGTCAAACCATAAATCCCAGAGTGCAATAAACACTTTCGCAGTATAGCAAAAGCGACAAAAAAGGAGACTGAAAACAAAAAGCGACCTTAACGAAAAAAAGGAGCAATTCTTAGCGCCAACACAAATCCTTATCAACATTATTACCACTCACTAATGTCCAACTAAATGAGATGGCATTGCAACCGACAGATTATCAGCATCATCACTATCACAATGTTGTTAGATCAGCATTTACTTTCGAATTTTATTGGCTACGAAGCAAACTTTTCGACTTTTTGGTGTTGAGACCAAAAGAAAAAAAAATTTGCGAACAAGAATAAGAAAGCGAAATTAACAAACGAATAAGTTTTGTTAAGCAGCAAATGATAAAGAGTGAAGGAATTAACTGAAATTAGGTAAATGAAGATTAGATAAAAAGGTTTAATACTTTAAAAGCTAATTAATTTGAATGCAGACCATAAACAAATTTAAAGTGCAAGGATAAATTTAAAATAAATTACAGATTTTAATTCTATTTTATATTTTTTTAAAGTAGAAAAATTATTATCAATTTTCATGAAATTTTTTCAGTACAGTAGCTTTAAAACAGACACTGAACTAAAGCCATAATAAAAATACATATAAGTTAACGAATTCTATATTCGCATTAAATAAAAAAATATTTTTTATTTCTGGTCTTACGACCTTTTATTATCGAAGTCAAAACAAGAATTAATTAAACAATCTAAAATTTGCTAATTTATAACTTATGTGCTAACTTATGGCTCTGCTCTAGTTTAAAAGATTCCAGGAATTTAGCCCGCTTGCAATGCACGTGGCGGAAATGCTGAGCATTGTAAAATAATCGTCGTGGTGTTGTTGTTGCGAAATGATGGTTTGAGCGGAAATCAGGTAGACATGGCGTTAGCATTTATTATGGTGTGAAATCATAAGTACATTTGACTGTCAATTTGTTACAATGTAACTCTTCCCCTCTTAAGAACGGTCGTCCTCGAGCGTTCATCAAAAATAGGGTATGTTGTTAAAATTTATGTAAGTATTTTCGTCTTTTGAATGATCTTTAAGTTTGCTAAGATTTATGTTTGCTGGAGACATATGGGTAATGTCCAGTGCGTTGTTTTGGTTTTTTCTCCAAAATTTACGAAAAATTGTTAAGCTGATGGCTGTAATTGCAATCGCTCCAAGTGAGAAAAAACTATTTGATATTGCTGCTGTTTTGAGGAGATTTATTCTTCGTATGTTATCAATATGGAATTCTTTTAGAGCCTCAAGAGAAAGTAGCTCAATTCGGTTTTTCTCGATCGGTGCTGGTTGTAGAACTGCCGGAAAAGCAGGCAGTGGGACTAAATCGTAATTTATGTAAGATTGATTATTTATTTTTAAAGTTGAATTATGAAAATTGATAAGTTGTGTCCCTGATAAATTCTTTTGTATTCCATCGATATCTATGATTCCTTCAAAACCATTAAGTAAAATTGTTCCGGGTTTTAGTTCTTCTATTTTTTGGATGTGCTGACCATTGGTTAAGGTGCAAGACGAATTTAAGCTATTTATTATTCTAGGTATACAACTACTATTACTTATATTTATTAATTGATCTAGTTTACAAATTTCAATTTTTTTATAATTATCGCAATGGTTTTTAATTCCGTAGGTATCTTTTTTACCTATTAATATTTTTTCAAATTTTACATTAATTATGGTTTTATTTTTTATTACTGGTTTTACAATAACTTTTCGAAAATTTTCTTTAGTAGTTAATGGTATTTTTACCAAGTAAAAGATTGTCATATTTTGACTAATTACATTTATATTTGATATTTCTAATGCTTCTTCTGCATTTTTTCCTCACTTTCTAATTTTTCTAGAGCAATTTCTATTTCATTTT
Organism: Ceratitis rosa; assembly: GCA_037013455.1. Classification (NCBI taxonomy): domain Eukaryota; kingdom Metazoa; phylum Arthropoda; class Insecta; order Diptera; family Tephritidae; genus Ceratitis; species Ceratitis rosa. The sequence continues at coordinate 8,498,652 of JAWMAG010000005.1, read as the reverse complement.
TATTTAACAATAATGTGTTTACAATATCTTTCTTTGCCCATTGAATGGCATATTTTATATTTATCAATTCCTCTTTTATTAATCTTATCCTATTTTGAAGGTTTATAATGGTTTCGTTTTCAATATTTGAATCTTTCCTTATATTATTAAAAATATTATTTACTATTAAACTAATATTATTAATTTTTTCATTAAAAATTTCGTTAATTATAACCTGTTTGTTATTATTATTATTAATTTTATTAAGATTATTAGTTATGATTTCCAGATCGTCATGATCGGGGCTACCGGCAATAAATTTCCATGCCGTACCTAAAATATTAATGGCTCTTTTCTGTCTTTTCCCGACAGGTTTTATAGTTTCTAAAATTTCTAAAGATTGGGTTAGTTCATGCTTTAATATGGGGTATAGAATTGTATCTTTAGGTATGTCCGAAGAGATGAATCTGAACATGTCTATCAGAAATTGTTCGTATTTGTTAAGGTCGATTATATGTATTAGCCTAAAGGCTCCGTTCTGTATTTTTGCCAGTCCGTCATTTACTGTAACTACTTGTGCAGGGGAGTAGTCATAGATGTCCACTGTCGCCGTGACAGAGTAAAATAGGAGAAGGCTGAAAAATAGTTATATTTAATTTTTTATATTGCTTTTGTGGACTATTTTCCCTGATTCTGTTAAAATTGTTGAATTTCTATCTTCTTTTACTATTTCTTTTTTAAATTTTGGGGAAACTTTTGTACCTAATCTTTTGTTTATTTTTACATAAATGGTTTCTCCTGGGTGATAAATTTTTATGGGATTACGTGTTTTATTATGATATTCAAGATCCTTTGTCTGCTTTCTTTTCAGTTCGCAAATATTTTCTTCTCTAGCTTTTTCGAATAGATTGGGGTCTGTCGATACTCTTCTTCCGAAGAATACTTCTATAGGCTTTTTCTTTGTAGTTGAATGAACTGTATAATTGTATTCGTAAACGGAATTATCAAGAAGTTCTGCAAATGAAGTGAAATTACGTTCAGCTTTTAGACAACGCATTATTTCTGTGAGCGTTGAGTGAAATCGTTCTACTTGACCATTGACGAAACTTGAGTAAGGAGGTGTTCTAAAAACTTTAATTTTAAGCGTGTCTTCTAATAAGAACTTTATGGATGCTGAGTTAAGGGACGTTTCGTTGTCGATAACGACTGATTCTGGTACACCAAATTGAAAAAGTAACTCGCGAAGGGGTTCTTTAATATGTTCTATTACTCTTGATCTAATAATTTTTGTTTGTGCATACTTGCTGAATTTATCCAATGCTGTTAATACTATATTTCTATTTGTCATATATATATCTATGTGTAGAATTTGTCCTGGGAACTGTGGGATAGGGGTTTCTCCTAATTTAGGTTTGGTAGGGTGGCGGTCATATTTGTTCTCTTTACAAGTTGAGCACTGTTGAATTATCCTTTTTATTGTTTTAGTCATAGCAGGGAAATAATAATTTTCTAAAATTTGGAGTTTATTTTCACGAGAATTTCTATGAGCTCTTTTGTGAGTGTTTATTACGATTTCTTCCTGTTGACTTTCATTTGTAATATCTTGAACTAGTAGTCGCGAAAATCTTGTTTTATAGTTATTGAAGTGGACAGGGTATATTTCCTGAATTTTGCCCATAGTTCTTTCATCGGTTCTGATGCAATTAATTACAGAGGGATTAAGATATCTTTTAAATAGGTTTATTAATACTCTTGGACTGTAATCTGGTTCTTCTATGACATGTCTATGGTATGTAGGGAATATTATTTGAAATTGATAAGTAGAAGTTGGGCCTGAATTAAGGAACAATTGGTTCTTGAAAACATTTATGGGTGATTCTACATGCCAAATTAAGTTATCAGACGAGCTTTCGTCACTATGTTGGGTTATTGACAAACTATTGATAGGTTCAGGAGGCATCCTTGATAGAGCGTCAGCTACGACGTTAGTGGTACCTGGTTTGAAGTAGAGTTCATGATTGTATTCCTCAAGAAAGGATTTCCAACGTTTCATTTTAGAATTATTGTTTTTATTACTCAGCGCTTGAGTTAAAGGCTGGTGATCTGTATAAATATTGACTTTGGCTGAGCCGTATAGGTAATTTCTGAAATTGTTTAGAGCCCAAGTAATTGCTAAAAACTCTTTTTCGTTTGTAGCGTAGGCTTCTTCTGTTTTATTTAGAGTTCTAGAAATGAAGGCAATTGGCTTTTTATCTTGTGAAAGGACTGCACCAATTGCAAAATTTGAAGCGTCTGTTGTTAAATGGAATTCTTTATTGAAATCGGGGTAGGAGAGTATGACGTCATCAGACATGAGTGAATTTTTAATTTTATTAAAGGCATCTTTTGCATCTTCATTTGGTTCGATGCTGATTTTGTTAGACTTATTTTTTGATACATGTCCTTCTTCCCCTCTTAAGAGTATTGTTAGGGGTTTAGCCAATTTGGCGTAGTCTTTGATAAAGCGACGATAGTAGCCTGAAAGACCTAAGAAAGAACGAAGTTGTTTAATATTTTCTGGGTAAGGCATTTTAGCTATTGCCTCTACTTTTTTGGGGTTTTTAGTTATTCCTTTTGACGAAATAATGAAACCTAAAAACTCTACGGAGTCTTTGAAAAAATGGCATTTATCTAATTGTATCTTCATATTGGCTTCTTCAAGCGTTTTGAAGACTAGTTGAAGGTGACGCGTATGCTCTTCTTCGGAATTGCTGAAAACGACTATATCATCGATATAGACATAGCAAATTTTGCCAATGTGATGACGTAGGATGTCATCAAGAGCCCTTTGAAAAATTGAGGGGGCATTTTTGAGTCCAAATGGTAATCTCGTAAATTCGTATTTACCATTGTTGATTGAGAAGGCGGTTTTCTCGATATCTGACTCCTTGAGCGGAATTTGGTGAAATCCACTTTTTAGATCCAACACAGAGAAAAATTTATTTTTCCCGAGTTGAGAAAGTACTTCGTTAATTTGGGGTATTGGATAGCGATCTGCTACAGTAATTGCATTAAGCTTGCGATAGTCGATAACGATTCGACCTTGATGGTCGAATGATGCCATCATCTAACATTTTATTTATTTGAGTTTCAACTTCATTTTTGAGTGACATTGGATAAGGGTAATACCTAGTGTAAACGGGAGTATCTTTGTGTGTTCTAATTTCTCCTACAACTTTAGTTGTATAGGTTAGTTTATCATTTGGTTCCGTAAAGAGATTGGAGAAGTTTTTGGCTAAATTTTCTATTGCATTCAGTTGAGTTGGTGACAATTTATCTTCCTTAGTGTCGATCTTGTTTACAGATCCTGAGGCTAATTGTTTAATTTTAATTTTAGTGTTTCCTTTTAATTCCATGAAGTTACCTTTGACGTGAATAACCGCATCGAGCTCTTTAAGACTATCATTCCCGAGGATACCATGGAATGATTTCAAGGTTGGGAGGAGGTAAAACTTCAATTTTTTATCCGAATTAAATAGATTAAGAAACGTATGTTGTTTAATTTCAATATCTCCTGCTATTGATTTAGCAAAGAAACTGTTTTCGTTATTGATTGGGTTGGGCACGATTGAAGGTTGAATGTAATTTTTTGTTGATCCTGTGTCTATTAAAAATTTTACAATGTTTCCACTCTTCAGTCTACATTCAAAATAAGGCAGCGAAGAGTGACTCATTCTAAAAAATGTAAGTCTGTTGTGTCAATATAATTTTCGTCAATACTTGCGTCATTGTTACTATAATATTCTTCGTTGTAGTTTTCCGTATTGTCATTTGTCTTACTGTCACTTGTCATGGTAGGATATTGTTCGGAATCTATATGGAAATTTCTTTGAATTTTATATGGCGGCATAGATGGTGTAGGGTTAATAGGAGGTGGTCTCTTATTGGTAAGGTCGTTATTTCGTGGCTTATTCATATAATTTATATGTCTAGAACGCAAAGTTTGATCAATTTCCATTGGTTCTGGACGGGGTTGTGGTTTGAATAAAGGGCGCGGTGGTGGATTGAATTGCTGATGTAACTGTTGCGGACGTTGGACTTGATAGTTTATTTGCGGTGTCCTATGTGCGTTGGCTGCGTACAACCTTGGTTGAGGCATGTGTGCCAATTCAGGATAGAATTCATTATTCATCCTTCTTGGGGGTAGGGGCGGACGAAAGTCTTGATGTCTCCTATTGTGGTTACCGTTGCTATTGCTTAAAGCATAGCTAGACCGAAAATTCTGATTTTCTAATTTAAGGCAAAGGTGAAGTGCCTGAGGAAGATCTACAGGTTCCCTCATTCCTAGGAGTCTGGGTAAATCTCCTTTAAGTCTTCGCACAAAGGTGTCAAGGGCTTTATCTCTGTACGTTCTTGTAAGTAAGTGCATGGCTTCTTGGCCGACTTCCATACAACCTAATTTATTTAATATGAGAGACAAATGAGAGTATACCTTCTGGTAAAACTCTTGAATGGTAAGACTGCCCTGTACAAGTGCAGTCATTTGATACTCGAGAGTACCGAGATCGCGCTTATCCGCGTAGTGGAGTGTCAGGCATTTGGAGATTGCCTTCCAATCCAAGGGTGTGTTATAAGATTCGAGGGCGGTATCAGCATTGCCCACAATCTTATTTCTTATGACATTTAGTATGCCATAGTACTTAGGTGTGCCTTTCATAGGCTCGTATATGTGGAGGATCCTGTCAACACTTTTCCTCCAGGATGTGAATTCTCCCGGGTTTCCGGAGAACTCCCTTAGACATCTTACCACATCAGGTATTTTTTCTAGGTCGGAAACATTACCGGATAAATTCGAATCAATTGTAATGTCCGTAACGTTTGAGAAATTAGCGTTCGGGTTAAGGGCAGCTTGAACTATGTTACGCCCCTCTGTCCGTAGAACATTATTCACAATATTTGTGATCACTGAAGTTAATTCGTCCATGGAAAATGAGTTAGAGGTGGGAAGGGATTGACCAGCAGATTGACCTGGTTGTACGTTAAGTACTGGTGGCCGAACAAGGTTAGCAGGATTAACTGGCATGGTCTTACTAATATTAATATTATTGTTATTTTTTTATTTATTAATTTTATTTATCTAAGCTAAATATATATATTATTTTTCCTAATTAATACACTATATTTTTCTTTTCTTAATATCTTAGATTTCCTAACTCTATTATTTCTTTCCTTTTCTTTCACAATTTTTTTATATTTAATTCTTAAATTTTCTTAATTGCAATTCACAATTTTTTTTTATATTTAATTCTTAAATTTTCTTAAATTTTTTTTTTTTTTTTTTTTTTTTTTAACTTTTTATTAATTTCCTTTTTTACTACTTTTCCGTTTCATCAATTTCATTTATTCACTTTATTTTTAAGTTTAGAATTTTCTTTAATGTTTTCTTTTTTTTACACTTTCCTTTAAATTTTTAAAATTTTTTATTAGTTACTTCTTTAAATCATTTAATTTTTATCAAGCTCTGTTACAATTATTTTCTTGGATTTTTTTTTTCACTTTCTTAAAACTATGTCTTACTTTATTATCAGGAACATGTCCTGGGCAGGCGGCTAGCGTCTCGTGCGCTTCCTGTTTGCTTGAGCTACTTAGGGACCTCTTCTCCTGCTCTTTTTTCTTAGATGTCCTCGCCTTCCGCAGTCCGTTTGAAGTGCCAAGATGAGTAGTAGTAGTATCGTCCTTCCGACGGGATTTTTTTTGTTAAATCACTCACGGTTCACTTTTACTCGATTAACAACTTTTACGCGACGCGAAGGCAGGCCCGTTAGTTGGGCGCCAGTTAACGAATTCTATATTCGCATTAAATAAAAAAATATTTTTTATTTCTGGTCTTACGACCTTTTATTATCGAAGTCAAAACAAGAATTAATTAAACAATCTAAAATTTGCTAATTTATAACTTATGTGCTAACTTATGGCTCTGCTCTGGTTTAAAAGATTCCAGGAATTTAGCCCGCTTGCAATGCACGTGGCGGAAATGCTGAGCATTGTAAAATAATCGTCGTGGTGTTGTTGTTGCGAAATGATGGTTTGAGCGGAAATCAGGTAGACATGGCGTTAGCATTTATTATGGTGTGAAATCATAAGTACATTTGACTGTCAATTTGTTACAACGTAACTTATATATATAGGCATAAATGGCGCTTGGTAACCGCTTAAGCGATTTTCGGCCGAGCTCCTCATCCAATTTGTGGTTTTGCGTCTTAATGGTTTTCCAACAAATGGAGGGACCTACATTTTATACTAAGCCGCCTCCGAAGGGCTGATGGTTTTTTAATGAGGAGCCTTTATTTCATGTGCGAAATACACTCGGAGGGATGGTCATTCCCTGCCGAGGGGCGACCGCAATTAGAAAATTTAACTTAATTTTTTATTTAAATTAATTTTACATAACTTTTGGATGTTGGTGGCACCGGGATTTGAACCCGAGCCTTCCGGACGTCAGTACGCAATGCTTACCACTCGGCTACCGCGGCCGCCATCACCATAACATATAACTCCCAAATTTCGATTGGCTCAGGAACATTTTTGGTAAAGAATCCGTCAAGAAAGCATCTAAGAGCACTCTACACGACGGCTGACATTTTCGCGACTTGAAGCACTTCAAGAAACAATGCTTTTTATTTTTGAATATAGCCTTCCTCGAGCGAAATGCACTTTTCACATCGTAAATGCAATGCCCTTATACTACTGAAAAAATATTATTTAGATTTCTCATTAAAATGGTTTTCTACGGCCGTTTTCATCTCACTGTCGTCTCAAAATCTTCGTCCGTCTCCGTAACTCCTTTTTTAAATTTGGAAAAAGGAAAAAGTCAGTAGATTTTAAGGTATCTCTCTCAACCCGAGCGGTGTGATAATATTTCTTCGCTATCTCAGAGAATGGTAGCCATGATCAATTGTTACAATGCGGTTAGAAATTTCATCCAAATTATCTTGGCACAACTGCAAAAAATATTTAGAACTCTCCAATCGTCGCTGCTTATCGAGCGGTGTGGGCATTCCCGGTAACCTACGCGCACTAATTTTTTCATATTCAAATGTTCATGCAAAATCTCTCCAGCTCATTCTTTGCTAATCTGTAATCCTTCTGCTATCTGCCACAATTTAATTCTTTTATCAGCCAGTACTAGTATTTCGATTTTCTGAACATTTTCTTCAGTCACGACCGTCGCTGGGCGCCCTGGGCGGGCGCATCTTTACAAATTGGAGGTGGAGCTCGGCCGAAAATCGCTTCAGCGGTTACAAAGCGACAATTATATACAATAAAAAGCTTTATAATAAACTGCTAAATTTTCACCGATTTCATGGAGTAGTTTAGCTTTCCAAGCATAAATTATTATGTTTTATCTTTCTTACTTTTTATTTTGGTGATCTCGATTAGTACGCAAATATTTTCTTGTTTCGTTTTGTTCTCCATCCCACATTTCCTCTTCAAAGCCTACAGTAATTTGAACCAGCGCTGGGAGTTTTCCATGAAAACCTTCGCGAGTGATTAATTGATTAATACTATTGGGGAAATTCATAATAGGGGCGTTGAACATCTCCTTCAATTAATGGAAGTTTTTACTATAATTTTAGGTGTTATTTCGTACTTGGCTAATAGCTCGGCATTAATTAAGTAAATTTTTTAATTAAATTCGTCATAATATGTAAAAGTTTCTTTCCAACGATGTGCGAAACTCATATCAAAGATATTTAGAAATACGTATATGTTATCGCAAAAAATATATAATCTTTTGGCATCTATTTAAAAGCTTGATAAATATTCTTATAAGTAAAATTTAATTCAAACTCATTCGACTCATTTAATCATTTCTAAAAATATTTACATTAAATTTATGGCATTTTCTTCTCTTGTAAATATCTCAATAGAAAATTCGCCTCAAGCGTATTTCAAACATGAAATAATTCATAGATTAAAGTGCGGTAGACCCAAACATTTTCGCTAAGCGAAAATTAAATTGCAAACATTTTTGTTAAGCGCCAACAACAAGTATAGCTTAAATTTTATCAGGGCGAAATGATTTTGCTTCATTTGCTAATATCCAGCAGAATACACTTGAATTTACATCATTAAAGCATATCCTTCTTATCTAGGATGAATTTTCACGCACAACCACACATTCATATGTAAATACACTTATACATATAAACAAATATACGGTAGGCAATGAGTGCATTGGCGTACGTAAGGGACCTTTAAATTAATCCCATGCACTAAAGCACTAAGTCAACAACTCAGATTAACACAAACGCACTTTGCAGAAAAAGTAAATGCAACATGCACACAAACACGCATAGGCGAGCTCCAACATATATACTCGTATAAGTATATGTATAAACACATACACCCGTACATGCATATAAACTGACTTTCATAAGTGTTGACCAGCCAAACAGACCAAAGTATTTCGGTTTTATAATTCACACCGTAAATTCGCAAAACGGGAGGGCGGGTCTATACATATGAACATATGTATATAAATGTATGCATATATGTATGTATGTATGCTTGTATGTTTTTTCGTTTGAAATGTGCTAAAGTCAAACGAGGCTGACCCATTAACCCATCAAATGGGTAAACAAACAACCGGAAGGGAAAGTAATTAAAAGTAATGCGAAAAGGGAAATGAGAAATGGCAAAATAAGGAGATAGTGAGAGTACTTAGTAACTTAGTTTTTATCTAAAGTTAAATGTATTGAGGCATTTGCTTAGAGACAAATATGTAATTAGTACAAAATTTTAAATTAGTTCTAAAAAAATTTAGTCTCTACACATACCTACAGATTTGTTAATTAGTATTATAATACTAGATCCATTTGCTCAATAATCTCTTCAACAGTCTTGACATTCATTGAATTAGTTTATTTTAAAATATTTATTTACGAACACTTCTATTTGGTTTGGATCGGTATCGCATCACGTTCACTCTAGTGAATAGAGCGCATCGTCAGTGATGCCACACACTACTCACCGAAGACGTTATTGCTGCTGTGGAGCAGAGTACCGAAGAAGGCCCGAATGAGTCCATCCGCCATGGTGCACAACAATTGCAGCTGTGCGCTACCATATTATGGAAGATTTTGTGAAAGGATCTTGATTAGCAGGCTAACAAACACTAACTCGTACAGGAATTGAAGCCGAGTGACCATCAAGCGTGTCGTACGTTCGGTGAATGGGCGTAAAATGAGAGAGCAACTGATCCCGGTTATCATAAGAAAATTTTTTTCATTGATGAAGCTCACTTTTGCTTCAATGGGTACGCTAAAAACCAAAATTGTCGCATTTGGGAAGATGATAATGCACAAGCCTTTGTTGAGACGCCATTATATCCGCAAAAGGTTACTGCAAACAAGTAACTGCAGATGTGTGAAGAACTAAAGTAAAAAAAAAAACGCTGGAAGATTGAATTTCGAGTGGTTAGCATTCGTCGCCAATAAAATTCGAAAGTAAACGCTGATCTAACTACATTTTGATAGTGATGATGCTGATAATCTGTCGGTTGCAATGCCATCTCATTTAGTTGGACATTAGTGAGTGGTAATAATGTTGATAAGGATTTGTGTTGGCGCTAAGAATTGCTCCTTTTTTGCGTTAAGGTCGCTTTTTGTTTTCAGTCTCCTTTTTTGTCGCTTTTGCTATACTGCGAAAGTGTTTATTGCACTCTGGGATTTATGGTTTGACTTTTCATTGAATTTTTATTTTCTTGTTTTATATTACTTTTACTAAGTGCTAAGAAAATGACTGAGGAGATTCATGCTGGTATTGAACCAGAGTAAACTCAGTGAATCACCTTGGAAGATTCCATTACTGATGTTTATATCAAAAGTGACCAGTTCCAGATGGTGGCAATTTTATTCGTTTCCCAATAATTCATAATTTTCTCTAGGAAAGTTATTATATCGAGATTGAATTTATACAAATGCAGCACCTTGATAAGCCATGATTGGGGCTCCGAATCAAAAGCTCTCTGCTTTTTAGTTGTCCAAGGACTACTTGGTCTATAACCGTTTTATTATTATATATATTTATTTTATTTTCCTTTTTTTATATATTTTATTTGGTTCTTTTTTTACCTCCAATTAGTTAAATCTCTTGATTCGTTATATAGGCACGCAATTGCTATAAATAAGTTTTTCCATTTTTTTTACTTTATTTAAAGTCCTGGCATTTAGTTTTCTATTATTCATACGCTCGGTAGCACAAGCTGTTGCAACAGAAGATTTGAACAGCTTAGCCACGCATTCGAATAAACATTTATGATATTAATGCATATACTCGTACACTCATTCAAATTTTTACACAAGTATTAATCGTACACATACTACATATGGAGTTCATGAATAATTTATGATGAACTCAATATCTGGTAAATCACTTGCATATATGCGAACAAGTAACTGCAGATGTGTGAAGAAATAAAGTAAAAAAAAAACGCTGGAAGATTGAATTTCGATACAATATTTTTATTATGTTTGGCGGCCGCGGTAGCCGAGTGGTTAGCATTGCGTACTGACGTTCGGAAGGCTCGGGTTCAAATCCCGGTGCCACCAACATCCAAAAGTTATGGAAAATTAATTTAAATATAAAATTAATTTAAACTTTCTAATTGTGGTCGCTCCTCGGCAGGGAATATCCATCCTTCCGAGTATATTTCGGACATGAAATAAAAGCTTCTCAATAAAAACCATCAGCCGTTCGAAGGCGGCTTAGTATAAACTGTAGGTCCCTCCATTTGTTGGAAAACCATTAAGACGCAAAACCACAAATTGGATGAGGAGCTCGGCCGAATATCGCTTAAGCGGTTACAAAGCGCCATTTATATATATATATATTTTTTTTTTATTATGGCTTTAGCTCAGTGTCTGTTTTAAAGCTACTGTACTGAAAAAATTTCATGAAAATTGATAATAATTTTTCTACTTTAAAAAGATAAAAAATAGAATTAAAATCTGTAATTTATTTTAAATTTATCCTTGCACTTTAATTTTGTTTATGGTCTGCATTCAAATTAATTAGTTTTTAAAGTATTAAACCTTTTTATCTAATCTTCATTTACCTAATTTCAATTAATTCCTTCACTCTTTATCATTTGCTGCTTAACAAAACTTATTCGTTATTTTCGCTTTCTTATTCTTGTTTGCAAATTTTTTTTTGGTGTCAACACCAGAAAGTCGAAAAGTTTGCTTCGTAGCCAATAAAATTCGAAAGTAAATGCTGATCTAACAACATTGTGATAGTGATGATGCTGATAATCTGTCGGTTGCAATGCCATCTCATTTAGTTGGACATTAGTGAGTGGTAATAATGTTGATAAGGATTTGTGTTGGCGCTAAGAATTGCTCCTTTTTTGCGTTAAGGTCGCTTTTTGTTTTCAGTCTCCTTTTTTGTCGCTTTTGCTATACTGCGAAAGTGTTTATTGCACTCTGGGATTTATGGTTTGACTTTTCATTGAATTTTTATTTTCTTGTTTTATATTACTTTTACTAAGTGCTAAGAAAATGACTGAGGAGATTCATGCTGGTGATGAACCAGAGTAAACTCAGTGAATCACCTTGGAAGATTCCATTACTGATGTTTATATCAAAAGTGACCAGTTCCAGATGGTGGCAATTTTATTCGTTTCCCAATAATTCATAATTTTCTCTAGGAAAATTATTATATCGAGATTGAATTTATACAAATGCAGCACCTTGATAAGCCATGATTGGGGCTCCGAATCAAAAGCTCTCTGCTTTTTAGTTGTCCAAGGACTACTTGGTCTATAACCGTTTTATTATTATATAATTTTATTTTATTTTCCTTTTTTTATATATTTTATTTGGTTCTTTTTTTACCTCCAATTAGTTAAATCTCTTGATTCGTTATATAGGCACGCAATTGCTATAAATAAGTTTTTCCATTTTTTTTACTTTATTTAAAGTCCTGGCATTTAGTTTTCTATTATTCATACGCTCGGTAGCACAAGCTGTTGCAACAGAAGATTTGAACAGCTTAGCCACGCATTCGAATAAACATTTATGATATTAATGCATATACTCGTACACTCATTCAAATTTTTACACAAGTATTAATCGTACACATACTACATATGGAGTTCATGAATAATTTATGATGAACTCAATATCTGGTAAATCACTTGCATATATGCGAACAAGTAACTGCAGATGTGTGAAGAAATAAAGTAAAAAAAAAACGCTGGAAGATTGAATTTCGATACAATATTTTTATTATGTTTGGCGGCCGCGGTAGCCGAGTGGTTAGCATTGCGTACTGACGTTCGGAAGGCTCGGGTTCAAATCCCGGTGCCACCAACATCCAAAAGTTATGGAAAATTAATTTAAATATAAAATTAATTTAAACTTTCTAATTGTGGTCGCTCCTCGGCAGGGAATATCCATCCTTCCGAGTATATTTCGGACATGAAATAAAAGCTTCTCAATAAAAACCATCAGCCGTTCGAAGGCGGCTTAGTATAAACTGTAGGTCCCTCCATTTGTTGGAAAACCATTAAGACGCAAAACCACAAATTGGATGAGGAGCTCGGCCGAATATCGCTTAAGCGGTTACAAAGCGCCATTTATATATATACATATATATATTTTTTTATTATGGCTTTAGTTCAGTGTCTGAAAAAATTTCATGAAAATTGATAATAATTTTTCTACTTTAATGATATAAAATAAAATAAAAATCTGTAATTTTATTTAAATTTATCCTTTACTTTAATTTTGTTTATGGTCTGCATTCAAATTAATTAGTTTTTAAAGTATTAAACCTTTTTATCTAATCTTCATTTACCTAATTTCAATTAATTCCTTCACTCTTTATCATTTGCTGCTTAACAAAACTTATTCGTTATTTTCGCTTTCTTATTCTTGTTTGCAAATTTTTTTTTGGTGTCAACACCAGAAAGTCGAAAAGTTTGCTTCGTAGCCAATAAAATTCGAAAGTAAATGCTGATCTAACAACATTGTGATAGTGATGATGCTGATAATCTGTCGGTTGCAATGCCATCTCATTTAGTTGGACTTTAATGAGTGAACCCGAAACCCCAATCGACGTCGATCGAAAAGACGTTCCACTACCTGACCATGAAGAAGTTAGAATAGCAAACGCTCGCTTAAAAAACAACAAAGCGGCTGGAGCTGACGGCCTACCGGCAGAACTATTCAACATGGCGGTGAAGATCCATTTGCTCAATAATCTCTTCAACAGTGTTGACATTCATTGAATTAATTTATTTTAAAATATTTATTAACGAACACTTCTCTTTGGTTTGGATCGGTATCGCATCACGTTCACTCTAGTGAATAGAGCGCATCGTCAGTGATGCCACACACTACGCACCGAAGACGTTATTGCTGCTGTGCAGCAGAGTACCGAAGAAGGCCCGAATGAGTCCATCCGCCATGGTGCACAACAATTGCAGCTGTGCGCAACCATTTTATGGAAGATTTTGTGAAAGGATCTTGATTAGCAGGCTAACCATCAAGCGTGTCGTACGTTCGGTGAATGGGCGTAAAATGAGAGAGCAACTGATCCCGGTTACCATAAGAAAATTTGTTTCACTGATGAAGCTCACTTTTGCTTCAATGGGTACGCTAGAAACCAAAATTGTCGCATTTGGGAAGATGATAATGCACAAGCCTTTGTTGAGACGCCGTTATATCCGCAAAAGATTACCGTTTGGTGTACTTTAGAGGCAGAGGGAGTCATCGAGTTTTCGAAAATGAAGCCGGTGAAATGTTACAGTCAAATGGGAAACGCCACAAAATCCATGATTAATGGCTTTTTCGTGCCTGAATTGGCGTATGTTGACGTGGACGACCTGTGGTTTCATCCAGACGGCGCTAAATGTCATACATCGAATGAAACTATCAGTTTATTGTAGGAAACTTTTGAACCCGGGATTTCCTCATAGCAGTTCGCAATTCTAACCACTCGGCTACTGGCGGCCTATTTACCTATTCCGCGCAAGGGCTGCTGATTTCATATCTGGTTGTGTGTATCAGCATTAATAAGAGAATCAGCCACCCTAATCAAAAATTTTCTGATATAGGATTTTCTTGCTTGACTTGATTTAATGCTCCAACAGAGGACCGACAACCTGACTGCATTCCATTGACACTGTGACGGTTCTTCGTTAAGTTCGCATGCCTTGATGGAACTTTTCCCATTGTTCTACACTCAGATCCTCAAGATTTTTAGAAAAGTAGGCCAAATGTCAAATGTAACAAATATGCCTAAGTGTAACAACACCACTTCAATGCATGGCTTTCATACTTTTTGTTTTGCAGAAAAATTGTTGAAACTCATTCATTCGGCGCATTTTTTCAATATCAGTCATATAACTGTATGTTCTTCATCGTTTCGCAATCTTTTAATGTGTGAATTAAAGAACATTTTAGAGATGTATTTAAAATAATCACCATCTTTGTTCAGAGACTTGAAACATTGTTTCATAAGACCCAGTTTAAAATGTGAAGGCGGGGTTCATTAAAGGAGTTATGTCCATTTGTAATTTTCAAAAAAATTTTATTTGTTTTGTATAATTTTTCGAAAATCTGAAGTTGATCTGAGAAACAGTCTCGGAGATATGATCGTATCATTAAGGACGTCTCGTGGCGTTTGAAAATAGGCGAAGCGCAAGGCGGAGTAGTTTAATTTAGTGTTAATGGTTCGCAAAACTTTAAATGCGTTTTTTCGACTCTGAAAGTCAGTGAGGAAAATTAGTCTGAAACGGCTGAATCGATCGGCTTAAAATTTTTACACGACCTTCTAAGACATATTTGTTAGGTATAAAGGAATAAAATCTTTGACAATTATTTCGATTTTCACTATTCTTTCAATCACTACCGGCATTCATCCATAATAATACTAAATTTTTTTGGTTTTCGCGTTTCAGATAATTTGAAGCAGAAATATCTTCCTCACTACCAGACACCTTTTTTGGAGGCACTTCAGGAGATCGGCTACAGGAACAAGAGGATCCAATATTTTTTTAAATGAATCGTTCATTGTTAAACTACATTAAATTCTGTTTATTAACATTTTTTATATTAATTTATAGATCAAAATGCCTCTAAAAAAAATTAACAAAGAAAATAAAGAAAATCAATGTTCTCTAACCCAGTGCTCCAGCTAAGCTCTGCTCTTGCCCAGACGAATAAACAATCACATTTTCTACGGTCTCTTTGCTGTCTAAGAAGAATTCATAATTTTTAGATCAGCGTCTATGAGCCACTTGTGTACGCTGTACTTGATTATATCCATAACAGCACGTAAGGTGGCATATTCTTGTTTAACTGTAGTTGAATGAACATTCGGTGTTAAACCCAGATGCAAAACCTCTTAACCACTTAAGAACAGAATTAAACAATTCTGTCTCTCGATTACAATAATATGAAATTCCTGTTTCTGACGTTAAACAATTTTTTTTTACATTAAGCGAGCAGCTAGAATCTCCGATGCCGTTTTACAAAGTCCAAGGCTCTGATTAATGCACTGAGCTCTTTCTGGTTAAAGGGCTGGGGCTCAAAAGAAGTATCAGGATTAAAATCAGCTGACCCACTTTTATCACTCAAAGATTTGCTTTTTTACTTCTAACTCGTCAACATTTTGTGTAGATAAAGTAAGTTATGCACTGCTAGAGTAAATGACTGGTCGAATCACAGAAGACAAGTTACCCTAACTTTTTCTGACTGGTTTCGTATATACCAGCCACACAAAAGTAGCAATCAACATCATGATTTGAAGGTTGCCGCCACATCACTGCGTTTTGATGAGGTATTTTTTTATTCGCAAATACTCCACACAGGTTCTACACGCCAATTGAGGGACCCAGTATTTCTCATGGGTGTCCAATAGAATCAAAAGTAATCAGAATACCAGTTTTTTGAACTGCGACACACCTGGTCTACCACTTTCTTCATGTTTATTAACACCACTTCTTCTTCTTCTTTATTGGCGTTGGCACCGCTTACGCGATTATAGCCGAATCAATTATAGTGCGCCATTCCTCTCTTTTTTTCGCTGTCTGGCGCCAGTTGGAAATACCAAGTGAGGACAGGTCACTCTCCACCCGATCTTTCCAACGGAGTGGGGGTCTTCCTCTGCTTCCACCAGCGGGTAATGCATTGAATACTTTCAAAGCTGGAGTGCTTTTATTCATTCGGACGACATGACTTCGCCAGCGTAGCCGCTGTCTCTTCATTCGCTGAACTATGTCAATATCATCGTATAGGTCGTACAGCTCACTGTTCCATCGTCTGCGGTATTGGCCGTTGTCAATGCGCAAAGGGCCATAAATCGTTCGCAAAACTTTTCTCTCGAAAACTCCTAGGGCCGACTCATCAGATGTTGACATCGTCCACGCTTCTGCGCCATATAGTAGGACCGGTATGATTAGAGACTTGTAGAGTTTGGTTTTCGCTCCCCGAGAGAGGACTTTACTTTTCAATTGCCTACTCAGTCCAAAGTAGCACCCGTTGGCAAGAGTGATTCTGCATTGGATTTCCAGGCTGACATTGTTGTTGGTGTTAATGCTGGTCCCTAGATAGACGAAATTATCTACGACCTCGAAGTTATGACTGTCAACAGTGACGTGGGAGCCGAGTCGCGAATGCGATGACTGTTTGTTTGATTGCAGGAGATATTTCGTCTTGCCCTCATTCACTACCAGACCTATTTGCTTCGCTTCCTTGTTCAGTCTGGAGAAAGCAGAACTCACGGCGCGGTTGTTGAGGCCAATAATGTCGATATCATCGGCGTACGCCAGCAGCAGTACACTCTTATAGAAGATTGTACCTTCTCTATTTAGCTCTGCAGCTATTATTATTTTCTCCAGCATTAAATTAAAAAAGTCACACGATAAGGAATCACCTTGTCTGAAACCTGACGGAGCTTTTAGTGCTGCTTGAGGTCAGTTTACACAGCCGTATAAGTTTTGCGGAGATACCAAATTCAGACATAGCGGCCTAGAGCCAGCTCCTTTTCGTGCTGTCGAAGGCTGCTTTAAAATCGACGAAAAGATGGTGGGTGTCAATTCTCTTTTCACGGGTCTTTTCCAAGATTTGGCACATGGTGAATATCTGGTCAATGGTTGACTTACCAGGTCTAAAGCCACACTGATAAGGTCCAATCAGTTTGTTGACGGTGGGCTTTAGTCTTTCATACAAAACGCTTGATAGGACCTTATATGCGATATTAAGAAGGCTTATTCCACGATAATTGGCGCAGACTGTGGGATCGCCTTTTTTGTGGATTGGGCAGAGCACACTTAGGTTCCAATCGTCGGGCATGCTTTCATCCGACCATATTTTGCGAAGTAACTGATGCATGCGCCTGATCAGTTCTTCACCGCCGTATTTGAATAGCTCGGCCGGTAGGCCGTCAACTCCAGCTGCTTTGTTGTTTTTTAAGCGGGCGATTGCTATTCGGAGTTCTTCATAGTCGGGTAACGGAACAAATTTGCCATCGTCATCAATTGGAGTTTCGGGCTCACCATCTTCGGGTGTTTCCTCTTCACTGCCATTCAGCAGACTGGAGAAGTGCTGCCTTCATAAATCGAGAATACTCTGGGTATCTGTCACTAGCTCACCTCCCTGGGTTCTACAAGAGTTTGCTCCGGTCTTGAAACCTTCTGTAAGTCGCCGTATCTTTTCGTAGAATTTTCGAGCGTTACCCTTGTCGGCCAGCTTCTCAAGCTTCTCAAGCTCTTCATACTCACGCATCTCGGCCTCTTTCTTTTTTTGTCTGCAGATGCGTCTCGCTTGCCTCTTCAGTTCTCGGTATCTATCCCACCCCGCTCGTATTGTGGCCGATCGCAAGGTTGCGAGGTAGACAGTCTGTTTTCTCTCCACCGCGACACGGCAGTCCTCATCGTACCAGCTGTTTTTGCGACCTTTCCGAAATCCAATGTTTTCATTTGCAGCTGTACGTAGGGAGTTTGAAATGTCGTCCCACAGTTCCCTTATACCGGGTTGCTGATAAGTGCTCTCAGAGAGCAGGAGTGCAAGTCGAGTAGAAAATCGCTCGGCAGTCTGTTGTGTTTGCATCTTTTCTACGTCGAACCTTCCTTGAGTTTGTTGACGGGCGTTCTTCGATACAGACAACCATAGCTCGGGCTCCGGCGAAGTCGATCAGCCTCAGCCCATTTGTGGATATTTCGGCGTGGATGCTGAATTTTCCGACTGTTGTGACAAAAATACCTTCTTTGCCCACCCTGGCGTGGTGGTGGCAGTGATCATAAGTGCGTTCGAGGCGCTTATGGTCACAAATCGGTGTGGTGTTGAAAAATTTCGTTTTGATGCGAATTGTGCCGAGACGTTCATCCACCGGAGTGAATGCCAGTACTCAGCGACGGAGTCTCTCTCCCACCACAAATCCGACACCAAATTTGCGCTCCTTTATATGGCCGCTGTAGTAAATTTCACAAGGACCCACCTTCTTCCGTCCTTGTCCCGTCCATCGCCTTTAGTTTTCTGAGGACATCAATCAGCTAGACAGCTGCACCTTCCCAATTAAGGGACCGGACATTCCAGGTTCATATCCTCAAATCGTAATCCTTAAAACATTTGCGGAGGTCGTCATCAAAAGGGAGTTATCTCGTTCGAGGCTTATTTAAATTTTTCATTGGATTTTGTTTTTCATGTGGTGGGTCCCAAATCCTACGCGCAACCGCATGGGTTTCGCCTTTTCACTTTAGATCACCTCCAAACGGATGTTTGTTGGCTACCTAAGGGATACGTGGTCTAAGACCGGAGGTCGTGAGCTGTTTGAACCATATGCAAAAGAATCGTTTCAGGCCACTCCCAGGTGAATGGCAGTCACAAACTTTCCTCACCTGCGTGAACTTCTGCACATGGCCCCATCCCCCCATACCACAGATATTTTAAAAATAGTTGGGATCATTTTTACAGATCTTTCTCGATGTGGGCATAAAAAAAATAAATCAATAAATAAAACATGTCTACCAGCTGTAACTGAAAAAGAAATTCCATGCAAGGGAAAAGTTTCATTTTGTTTTCTTGTGTAATTATTAAAAAAATTGAATAACTCACCGATACGCGCCACCCATCAATTTGTTAATAACTAAACCCATATCATGTAAGGTGTAGACATAGCCTTTTGGCATGTGTGGACGTACATCGCGTAAAATGTAACTGTAAAAATATCAAAAAAAAATTCAAAATTTTATTTTTATTATTATTTTGCTTCTTTTTATAATTTAAAAGCATGTGGCTAATATGTAGGTATAATTTTTGGTTTTAAATTCAATTGGAGACTAAATATGAAGGAAACACTTAAACCATACAGCTTTCCTATAGCTGAACCACCATACTCTACGGTGTCACTATTTTGTAGATAGCACTCAAAAAAAGCATTTTCTGGAGCAAACTGGAAAGACTTTAGTGGTCGACAGTTGTCTTCATTACAGGAGCTATGCCAACGGCTTCTTACAAAGCACTGGAAACTCTCCTCAGTTTTCTTTCTACAAATATGTACGCTGCAACGCAATTAGACTGAATACAACGCAGTCTAGGAGCATTCACAGTATATGGCAAGCACTTACATTATTTTATTCTCCCGCATAATTTCCGAAAGATCTGCACTACACCACAGTTATGGTCTGTGTGGACGCTGCGGCGTCATGTAATATAATCCTTCACCGGGAGATTGGGAGGATATAACTCTAACGATTTTCATCAGAGCTGCAAAGGCGAAGAAGAGGAAGTGTCTGTTAAGTCCTGTCCTAAGCACAACACGGAATAAGTTTTTTCTCATTTCATCTTACAAAATCTTATGTAATTTTGGATTTATTTATAGTCTTTCATTGTAACAAGAGTAAAGTTACAGCCGCTCTCGACGAACAAAAATCAATATCTACAAGTCGTTCATTATCCCCGTCCTGTTGTCTGAATGGAAGATGACATCCGATGAGTGGACATTTGGAACTTTCGAGAGAAAAGTGACACATTTAGAAAGTTGAGGGAGAAGGCCATGAGTAAGAACTTAGAATACCTTCTCTCTGTTTGTCCGGTCTTAGCTAGAACTCGTCTTTAATATCTCGGAACTTCACAATTCTAGGCACTAGAGGAGGCTGCAAGATTGGCAATAAACATACCAGCGGGTCTGTGTAACGAGATCTTACTTATGGACCCTTGCGTACCAGAGAATACTGTAAATAAGAGTGAGGCACCGGCTACGTTGACTGAATCATGTCGTTCGAAGGTATGAGAGCACCCTAACTTTGAAAGTATACGATACGGTACTCGCCGGTGGAAGCAAGGAAAGAAAAATACCTCCTCACTGCTGGCAGAATTAGTTGAAAAAGAACCTATTTTAAACGGTACAAACCGGTGGAAGCAACGGAAGAAGAATATTTCCTCTGCGCGTGAAGATCAGATGGAAAAGAACCTGGCAGGTGTTTTCTCAACTGGAACCGAGCAGATGTAAGAAGAAATGACTGGCGTGATTTTGATGACTCATCTCTAATCGTGAAAGTGAAGCCTACGTAAATTAAGATGAAGAAGAGCTGTGTGTGACATACTTAAATTGAGAAGAAGAAGTACTGAAATCGAAAACTAAGTCACGTTAAAATTGTCGTCGATCAAAGGCTTCAGATGATGAAATGACAATGTGAGCCACAGGAAAATCTCTGCTCTTACTAAAAGGGTGTTTTTAACTTAGCCTCCATCTACTTAAAACTTAAACTTAAACTTAAGAGGACTAACCAACGAGTTCATAAATTTTCTTTGAATATCTTCACGTGCTACACGAAAAGGTTAAAAAAGTCACGTCTAAGCTGAGAATCCGCCAAAAATTAAAAATTAGAACGAAATTAAATCTGGGTATATACATACAAAATATAAGTATAATATACGAGTATACGTACCCTAAAGTATTGGCTGGACCATGTTTTGTATTATATAATTCCCCAAGGCGTGGTATTGTCAAAAATTTCTTCATTGAAACACCATTCTCCAAAAGTAATTTCACAAAATCGATTCTATCGTGTTCGAGCGCTTGCATCATCGCCTCATCCAGAGCGCCTAAGGGAAGACAAAAAACAAAAGCAATTATTAGAAAAAAATAAAAAATAAAAAAACAAAAAATAGAAAAAATGTTAGGCGAAGAAAAAAGAATAGCAGAAGCAACAACGAAATAAATAAACACGAATCGCACTCACCATGCGGCCATTCCTGTCCGTAAACGAAAATTTCACTGCGCGCAATATCAACGCGATTCCATGTCAGCGCCAAACTCAATTGTTCCGGTGGGCTCAAGTGTTGCGATTTGAAGAGCGCCGTTAGTATAGTCTGATCCAATTCTTGCGCCTCGCTTTCGGGCTTCTCTTGTATACGAAAAACGGTTATCTGCACGTTTGATGGAAATTGGTAAAGAGAAATATATTATAAAAGCAACAACTATAAAAGTTATTTTGCAACACAGTGGTGGAAGTTTGTGTATAGCTTATATAAAATAATTGAGTCGAGTGGCTCTTTTTACACAATCTTCCGCCCTACTCTTCCATATCGCTTTGCTGTCATTCAAAGTAATTAATAGCAAATCCAGCTTGAATATCCATTTATTTTTATTTTCTACTTTTGTGTGTTTTTGCTTATTATTATTTTTTCTATATCTGTTTTTGATGAAGACATATTTATTCAACAATCCCCAAAGGCTAAGAAAAACTTTTCAATTATTTTTATGAAATTGAAAGTGATAGACAGATATTAATCATACGCCAAATCTTGGAAGAAAGCTATGAAGAGGGTATCAACACACTCAGTTCGGTACCAATAGAGGTTAAAGAAAAGGCGACTGTTTATCATGTGACTTCTTTAAAATGATGCTGAATAAAATAATACGAGGTAACAGCTGAGTAGAGAAGGTACAATCTTATATAAGAGTGTACTGCTGCTGGCGTTCGCCGATGAAATTGACATCCTTGCCATCAAAAACCGCGCCAGGAGTTCTACTTTCTCCAGGCTTGATAAAGAAGCGAAGCGAATGGGTCTGGTTGTGAACGAGGGCATAACTTCGAGGTCGTAGATAATTTCGTATATCTTGGAAACAGTACAACAAGTGCTACTTTATACTGAGTAGGCAATTGAAAAGTTAAGTCCTCTCTCCACAAATGGAAACCAAACTCTACAAGTCGCTCATCATACTCGTCCTACTATATGGCGCAGAAGCGTGGACGATGTCAACATCTGATGAGACGGTCCTGGGAGTCTTCGAGAGAGGGGTTTTTCGTTAAATTTCTGGGAATGGCAAATACCGTAGCCAATGGAACGACATAGTTCAGCGAATCGAGGACAAATAAATACTAACACCGAAAATCATCAAAATCGGGAGTCTTTATCGCATAGCACATTCGAACCAATTTTTAAGATATGAAAATTTAAATCTATACTTCTATACTAATATTATAAATGCGAAAGTCGTTTCGTTTGCTGCGCTTTCACGCAAAAACTACTTAACCGATCATCATGAAACTTTGTACACATACTCTTGGAGGTATCAGGATGAACATAGGCTACTTTTTATTTAATAAAAAAAATTACTTTTTAAATAAAATAAAGAAACTTTTTTGTCCAATAGCCTCCTTATGGAGCTACGTTAACGCCATCTAGCGGGTAAAAGCTGAAGATATTTTACATCGACTTCAGCAAGTACATACAGATATGATATACATTTAGTTCCAATACATACATACATACACCACGCATGCATGAAGTGACGCGTACGTACAGTATGTATGCCCCTTAACCGGTTACAAAGCGCACATTATATATACATAAATATTTGTTTTGCGCCAATTATGTATACATACATAATTATTTGTTTTGCGCATTCAGCTGGTAGTCGCCAGGGACGCGTATATTTTTATGTTGAGGGGATCCTTTTGTATTCCACAATTGCTTTTTGTTTGTTTTTTATTCTTTTTTAATTTTATTTTTTAATGAGGAGAAGCATTATCTTCGCCAATTACTTAATATATGTTTTTATGACAATATTAATTAATTTCAGCATGCAAAATAAAAGTCTGGCCCCTCATTAGATCCGAAAATACACGACTCTGGCAACAAGTATACCGAAACGTCCGAAATGTTTACATTAGTAATGAGAGTATCGACTGTTAACATAACATTTTCTGTTCAGTTACCAAAAGTGAGTTAACTCACTTTGAAAATACAGCATACATATCTACATGTATGGTGGGAGACTAAACACTATATAACCTTCAGCTATTTTGAATTTTTCTTCATTGTTATTTCTTCTGTCACTATATGCGTATGGATGCCACTTTATTATTTGAGAATAATTGTTCCTCTGTTCTTTTTATCTAAACATATATTTAGTTTCTTATCTAATCCAAAAATGCTTCGAAAGCGGAAATCTGCACTATCAAGAAATTCTTCGTCAGCCCGTGCATCTAAAGTTGCACGAAATCAAGAATCTGAAGTTCACGCAGAGCTGAGAAGACAACAGCAAGCAGAGCGGCAACGTGTTTTGAGAGCAGCTGAAACTCCTCTTCAGACACGAGTTCGTTCAGAAAGACAAGCTATGCAGCATGCAGCTAGAATAGCGGCGGAAACGCCAGAACAATTGCAGACCAGAAGAATTCATAATGCAGAAGTAACGACCACGCGTCGTCGAACTTTCATGGCTAAGGATTGGTCTGTATTTAATGGTACTGGGTTTCAATATGATCCTTCAGTTGCGTATCATAATCATCCTTTAATTGATATTGGCTCGATGGATAAAAAATGTCAGTATTGTGATGCTTTTAAATGGAAAGATGAAACTGTTGGAATGTGCTGTACGACTGGTAAAGTTTCACTTCCATTACTTGGTGAACCAGAAGAGCCTTTAAAAACTTTATTGTTGAGTGTCACAGATGAGTCAAAACGATTTCTAAGCAAAATAAGGAAGTATAACTCTTGCTTTCAAATGACATCCTTTGGAGTTGATAAAGTAATAAGAATGCCTGGATTTTCACCAACTTTTACTGTACAAGGACAGATATATCATCAAATTGGATCACTATTTCCACAAAATAATGATCAGCATAAATTTTTGCAGGTGTATTTTATGGGTGATGAACAAAATGAAGTAAATCGTCGTTGCCAGTATATTGACGGAGTAGAAAGAGAAACCGTATTAAAAATTCAACGAGTGTTACACAGTCACAATGATTTAGTGAAGATTTTTAAAAGTGCAATAGACAACTGGCCTTCAGATAATTACAAAGTTGTCATTCATGCTGATCGAACTCCACGTGGTGAACATGAGAGGCGTTATAATGCGCCGATGGTCAATGAAGTTGCTGTTTTGGTTACTGGTGACCCGTGCTCTCCTCGAGACATAGTATTACGAGCACATGATAGTACGTTAAAACGTGTAGCTGATACTCATAAATTTTATGATGCTTTACAGTATCCATTAATTTTCAGTAAAGGCGAATCAGGATATTATTTCGATATTCCAGTCATCAATCCGACAACGAACCAGCCAATTCCAAATAAAAAAGTTTCCTGTATGGACTTTTATGCGTATTACATGATGCACCGAGAGCATGACTTCAATCTTCTTCTGCGTACAAGGCAACTTTTCCATCAATTCTTAGTAGATATGTACATTAAAGTAGAAAGTGAACGTCTTCGTTACATTTCTCTAAATCAGAAAAAATTAAGAGCTGAAAATTACATACATCATCAAGATGCGATTAATGCAGATGACAATATTAGACCTAACGACATTGGCAAAATGGTTATTCTATCGTCCACTTTTGTGAACAGTCCCCGTTATCTGCATGAGTACACTCAAGACGCATTTACTTACGTACGAACTTATGGAAGGCCTGACCTCTTCGTAACTTTTACCTGTAATCCTTCGTGGCAGAATGTAACTCAAGAGCTCATGCGTGGTCAAAAAGCTACTGATCGACATGATATAGTTGCTCGCGTATTTCGTTTAAAGGTTCAGAAGTTAATGAACGTTGTGACAAAAGGAAAAATATTTGGAGACGTCCAGTGCCATATGTACTCCATTGAATGGCAAAAACGAGGTTTACCACATGTACACATATTGATTTGGTTAAAACAGAAGCTACTTCCTAATCAAATCGACAACATAATTAGCGCTGAAATTCCAGATCCAGACGAAGATAAAAATCTGTACGACACGGTTATCAAAAACATGATTCACGGTCCCAGTGGTGCTCGAAACCCAGCATCACCTTGCATGCAAGATGGCAAATGTACAAAAAAGTATCCTCGAGAACTAATTAAAGAAACAGTTCATAGCGATAATGGTTACCCGTTATATAGACGGAGAGCGCCTGCTGATGGTGGTAAACAAGTTAACATTCGGACTCGCAGTGGAGAAATCAAGAGTTTTGATAATAGCTGGGTTGTGCCCTATTCGCCGATTTTGTGTAAAATATTCAACGCCCACATAAATGTTGAAGCCTGTAATTCTGTACGTGCGATTAAGTATATTTGCAAGTATATCAATAAAGGAAGTGATCATGCGATCTTCAATCTGCATAATAAAGATGCTGTGCAGGCCCCCAATGAAATACAAACTTATCAGGCAGGAAGATATGTCAGTAGCAACGAAGCGGCGTGGCGGCTTCTTGGCTTTCCAATACATGAAAGATATCCTACTGTTACACATCTTGCAGTACACTTAGAAAACGGGCAGCGTGTTTTTTTTAATGAAAATACTTTTCAAGACAGAATTTTGTCTCCTCCTGATACCACACTGACTGCCTTTTTCCACCTTTGTCACCATGATACTTTTGCAAAGACATTATTGTACTCTGAGATTCCCCGTTATTATAGATGAAACGCCTCAAAGAAACAATGGCAACGTCGTATTCAAGGTATACCTGTAGAAAATCAACCTGGGGTTAAAGCATCAGATGCTCTTGGTCGTGTCTATACCGTGCACGTTACAAATTTCGAATGCTTTTGTCTGCGTATGTTATTGCATCATGTCAGAGGTCCAACTAGCTTTACAGAACTTAAAATTGTTAATGGTCAGAGATGTCAAACATACAGAGAAGCATGTGAGGCTCGACGATTATTGGAAAATGATAATCATTGGGACGAAACTATGGAGGAAACCGTACAATGTCGATCGCCAGATAAAATCAGGGAACTGTACGCTACACTTCTATCTTCTTGCGGTCTTTCTAACCCTCAAACTCTTTGGGATAAGTACAAAGAATACATGGCTGAAGATATTTTACATCGACTTCAGCAAGTACATACAGATATGACTTTCAATGAACATATTTACAACCAAACGCTAATTCTAATTGAAAACAAGGTTTTCACAATGGTTGGAAAAAAATTAGATGATTTTGGGATGCAAAGCCCTCAAAGAGATAATGAGGGTGATTTCAACAATGAAATTGCTCGAGAGTTAGATTATGATTTCATAGCACTGCAGCGACAAGTAGAAGAATTAATCCCTTTGTTACTTCCAGAGCAGGCTCATGTTCTCCATCAAGTTTTGCGTAGAATAGAATACGGTAAAGGTGGACTCTTCTTTCTCGATGCACCAGGTGGAACCGGAGAGACGTTTTTGCTCAACTTATTATTAATGTACATCAGAAAAAACAGAAAAATAGCAGTTGCAGTAGCTTCGTCGGGTATTGCTGCGACGCTTTTAAACGGCGGCCGTACGGCACATTCCGTTTTGAAATTACCATTGAACCTTGCACATGAAGATTCGCCCATCTGTAATTTCAGTAAAAATAGTTCTCGAGGTAGGATGCTGCGAGAATGTAAGCTTTTAGTGTGGGATGAATGTACAATGTCTCACAAAAAGGCTATAGAAGCTTTAAACCGGACTCTTCAGGACCTGCGGGATAGTACAGATATAATGGGAGGAATGGTAGTTTTACTGGCTGGTGATTTTCGTCAAACCCTTCCAGTTATTCAGAGGGGAACACCAGCAGATGAAATTCAAGCATGCTTAAAATCATCGAGCTTATGGTCGAGAGTTGAAAAGCTGAGCCTAAAAACAAATATGAGAGTGCATCTTCATAATGACGTGGATTCAGGACTTTATGCTGAAATGTTATTGAAAATTGGTGATGGTCGTTTAGATGTTGATGCTGAAGGTTGCGTATCACTTTCAAGAGAATTTTGTAATTTAGTAGAAAATGATGTGGATCTCATTGCTCATGTTTTTCCCGAATTGCAACAGAATTTGGGTTGTGATCAGTGGCTGTGCGCAAGAGCAATATTAGCACCAAAAAATGAAGTAGTTAATAGAATCAACAATGACATTTTAAAAGAGGTGGAAGGGGAAATGGTGGAATATTTATCAATGGATACAATTATGGATACAGAATTAAGTACCTCATATCCTGTAGAGTTTTTAAATTCACTTGAATTGTCGGGTGTACCATCACATAAGCTTCAGTTGAAACTAAATGTACCAGTAATGCTTATGCGAAATTTAAATGCTCCTCTGCTATGTAATGGAACACGACTTCGGATAACGAAATTGGGACAGAATATACTTGGTGCTACTATTTTAACAGGTGTCGGTAAAGGAAAAAGTGTAATCATACCTCGGATCCCAATTATTCCCACTGACCTTCCATTCCAATTTAAAAGAGTTCAGTTTCCCGTCAAACTTAGCTTTGCCGTAACTATAAACAAAGCACAAGGACAGACATTACAGGTAGCAGGAGTGCATTTAGAAAAGTCATGCTTTTCTCATGGTCAACTATATGTAGCCTGTTCGCGTGTGTCTATTGCCCAGAATTTACACATATTTGCACCCAACGGAAAAACGTACAATATAGTTTATAGAAATATCCTTGACT
Organism: Ceratitis rosa; assembly: GCA_037013455.1. NCBI lineage: Eukaryota > Metazoa > Arthropoda > Insecta > Diptera > Tephritidae > Ceratitis > Ceratitis rosa. The sequence goes on along the minus strand of JAWMAG010000005.1, from coordinate 8,470,772 downwards.
AATAATCTGCATTTTATATTTTCAATTGTTACCATTCCGAATTATTTATTTTCTTTATAGTGACATATATATTTTAATATTTGTTGTATTGATTCAATGAAGTATACTTTGAAATTTGAAACTTCATTGCATGTAGTAATTTTTTCAAATAGATAATCTCAGACAAGCAATAAAATATATTCTTTATATTGATCCGTTTGTACTATAATGATCTCTTATTGGATGGATTTAATGCGAGCGAAGCCGCGGGTAAAAGCTAGTATTAAATCAATACAAAAAGCAGAATGCAATACCATAAATTTGCTATCTTCATGAAGGGTATAAAAAGTCGCCAGCATTTTACTTTATTTTATTTTGCTTTCATTTCTTTTCGTTGCATTTTATTTTAAATTGTAATTTAATGCACTTTATTTATTTTTTCATCATTTTCTATTTACTTTGCTTAATTCTTTTCACTGATTTTTATTTATTTCTTTTTTTTATTTTATTTCAATTTAATATAATTTAATTTTTTTTGTATGTTAAGTTATTTTATTTTTTGTTTATGTGATTGTCTAATTTTATTTAATTTTTATATTATTCTATTTTATTTTATTTCACTTTATCTCATTTCGATTCTATTCATTTAAATTTTTTTATTTTATTCTGCATTTTGATTTATTTGTTTAGTTTTTTTTTACCTCTCTGAACCACCCTAATATACAAAGAAATGCTCTTAAATAGGAAGATAAAGGAAAATAAGCACTTTAGTTTGCATATTTTCATATGTATAATTTCCTTGAATATTTCTAGTTCTGCCGACCGGGTTATCTTAAATATAATAGAATTGTCAAGAATAAGAAGAAAATTGTAAAGCTAAAATGTTCCATTGGAGCTTAGTTTTTTTATTCAGTGCCGAATTTACTTACCCAATTTTTATTTCGTGAGCATTGCAAAAGTTCGTGATACAATTTTTCAGCTTGATCGAAGCCGACTTTGAAAGTTTTCTGTATAGTTGTAATTAAATAATCGCGCATGGACTCGAGTACGGGTTGTTCCTCAGCGTCGGAGGCATATCTGCAACGAAATAAAATGTATAAACAATTTAGTTTTAAAAAAAAAGTTCCAGAACTAGGGCGAACTTTTCTAATCAAGGTTCAGAAAATTTGGTAATATAATTCTGGAACATAGATTTTTGTTATTAAAGATAAATAATCCATTCAAGGGCCTATAATGTAATATTTCTTTTGGAGTGTTGTTGTAAAATTAATTCTTAAGTCGTGTCATCAGTAGATAATAAGTTCAGGCATGCAAGCAAATGCTCTATCTAGCTTTAAACGCTAAATTAATTTTTGTCTCGAGTTTAATTTTTCACACTAAAACTTCACACATTCACATACATATAACCAGCTTTAAACTACCAATAAGACCGCCGAGAGCTTAAATTAATTAAGAAAAAGTGTCAACCAAACTGCAACAGCTGCAAGACAAGTCTCTGCCACCTACTCGTATAATCACCAAGAGCGAGGCAAAAATATAGTGTGAGAAAATTCATTTTACTTAATTGGTACAAATTTCACAAAAATATAAAGTGCAAAAATACACGTACGTAAAGCCAACAACAAGGCAAATTACTCAGATTCAGACTTAAAGCAGAAGTTGTAAGAGAAAATTCTTGGAAATATTTGTTAATGCAAAATGTTTAGCCAGCAAGTTGACGATGTTGTGTCAAACTGATTCGAGGCTACTACACAGTGAGGTCAACAAAGGGAGTAACATGCCAACAACAACAACATTCTATGTACTTTTACCCACGCAACTAGTGCTTGAAACCTTTGGAGATTAAACTGAGTTTGTATCATTTGAATTTCAACATTAAATATTTTAACCTAACAACAGTTAAACAGTTGTAATTTCGGTGATGCTGCAAGTCGCAGCTCGTGTTGCTTAACACAACAAGAAATATATACATTATATATATATATGTATATGTACAATAAATATCTATTTACAAATGACAATGTAAGCCACAACGATCAATGTTGCCGCAACTGTACAAATGTACAAAGTTATGTAGTTAAGTGACTTTTGGCAGGTGTGGTTTGAGGCAAACGATAATTTTTTGTATTTAACTTAGAAAGTCTATATTTGTGAGTAACATTTTGAGTAACTGCATTTCTGATTATGCAATACATCTCAACCATGCGTAGGCTTAAACATTTCTTTTGATGACGACTTAATCCCGAACAAGAAAAAGAAATTCTATTAACATTATTTTAACATTTTTACTTTATTTTATTTCTTTTAATTATAATTCATTTTTACTCAATTTTCAATTTTAATATTTTTTTATCTCGTTTCATTTTCTATTTTATTTTAATTTACTCTATTTTTTATTTTTGTTTTCATTTTTATTTTTTATTAATGCATTTTATTTTATTTTGCCTCATTTTACTTTTTCTTTAATTTAGATTAATTTTTTATCATCTTTTATTTTATTTTTGTATTTTATTTTACTTTACTAATTAATTTATTAATTTAATTTATATAAGTTTAAATTCATTAAGCTTACTTTATTTAACTTCATTTGTTTCATTTAATTATATTTTCCTATTTTACTTTTTATTTCTATTTATTTTACTTCGTTTTGTTTTTTTATTTAACTTTAAGTTAAGTTTTTATATTATTATTTAAATTTTTTTATTTCAATTTCATAATTAGTTTTTCTATATCTATTTATTTATTTATTTTATAAAATTTGGTTTTTTCTATTTAATTATCACTATTTTAATTTTTTTCGTTTTATTTTATTTTTATATAGTTTACAGTTTATTTTCTTTTATTTTATTTCAATTATATACCAATATTTTATTTTGCATTTTTTATTTTATTTAATTTTCTATTTCCTTTTATTTCTCATATTCATATTATTCCATTTTTTCTTTTATTTTTTTTACAATATTTTCATTTCTTTTCTTTATTTTATTTTTTTTTTATGTCTTATTTATGCTTTAATTCTTTTGTATTCTATCTTATTTTATTAATTAATTAATTTTTTTATTTCATTTTTTATTTTATGTTTCTTTATTTATTTTATTTTTTATTTTATTCCGTTTTATTTTATTTCATTTTATTTTATTTTAATCCATTTTTTTATTCTTTTTTTTATTTTACAATATCTTTATTATTTTGTTATATTTTCTTGAATTTCTTTTCTTTTTCTTTATTTTAGTTTATTTTACAATATATTCTTAAATTACTGTTATTTATTTTATTTTACTTTTATTTATTTCATTTTCTTTTATTTATATTACTTTATTTGATTCATTTTTTTCCCATTTTATTTTATTCTATTTTATTTTTTTATTTAAAATTACTTTTATTTTATTATTTACTTTTATTTTAATTTATGTTATTTTTTATTTTTTATTTTATTTTATTTTACATTATCTTATTTCTTATTTTTTAATTAAATTTTCCTTCATTTTACTTTATTTTAGTTTATTTCATTTTTATACGCTTTATATTAGCTTCACTTGTATGTCAGTCAGTATGTCTGTCTGTCAGTTTGTAACTTTTTAGCGGTGACGCGATCCCAATATGAAATATTTGAAATGCGAATCGTTGCATACATCGTAGCGTTAACAAAATTAATCAGAGAACGTATAATAATCCATACTAATAATTATTATACGTTCTCTGATTAATTCAGAGAAAAAAAATCAAAATAGAGTTAATTAGAAAAATATATAAAATAAATATAGTTTAAAAAAACTAAAAAAACACGCTTTTAAAGAATATTAAACTAAAAAGTTAAAAATAAATATAGTTTAAGAAACTAAAAAAAACACGCTTTTAAAGAATATTGTACTAAAAAGTTGAAAATAATTTTGAAAATAAACTTAAGACAATAGTATATAAAAAATACTTGTATAATTAAGAGAAAAGCGTGGGGCGCTCGATATATGGAAATTATGGTACAAAGCGCCCCACGCTTTTCTCTTAATTATACAAGTATTTTTTATATACTATTGTCTTAAGTTTATTTTCAAAATTATTTTCAACTTTTTAGTACAATATTCTTTAAAAGCGTGTTTTTTTAGTTTTTTAAACTATATTTATTTTATTTTATTTTTTTATATCACAATATTTTTATTTTCTTACTTTTTTTTTAAATTGCTTGTATCTTTTTGTATTTTTTTATTTTATATTCTTATTTTTATTTTAAATTAGTTTAATTTATTTTATTTTCCTTTATTTATGTTACTTTATTTGATTTTATTTTATTTTATTCAATTTTTTTTATTTAACATAACTTTTATTTTATTTATATTTTTATTTTATTTTATTACTATTTTTATTTTATTATTGTATTTTATTTATTTTTTGATATTATTTTCTTGCTTTATTTTTATTTTCTTATCTTTTATTTTATTTTTTATTTTTTAATTACTTTTCTTTTATTATTTTACTTTGTTTTATTCTATTTATTTTTTTTATTAAACATCAATTTTATTTTATTTATTTTTTATTTTACTTTCATTTTTTTATTGTATTTTATTTTATTTCATTTAATTTTATTAAACTGTTTTGTTTTGTTTTGTTTTTGTAATTATATTTTCTTTCATTTATTTTATTAAATTTTTTTACTTTATTTTTCATCTTATTTTTCTTCATTTTATTTACTAACTTTTATTTTACTTTTCTTAGTTATGATATGTTACATTTAATTTCATTTTCATTTCATTTAGTTATTTTTTTATTTATTTATTCATTTAGCCAGTGTCTCCCCTAATTAGCTGCATTGTTTTCATAGAATTTAAATTCAAGTAAATATGTAAGTACGAGCTAAACTTTCATCTATAAAAACCTCTTTTGCCGCTGACATTGAGCAAAAACTCTGGAAAATATTTCAGTTAATTGTAGAAAAGAGCAATTCACCTTTTTAAGATTTCCACTTAATTAACAGAAGCAACAAACAAATAACCAAAAACTTAACCCCAATTAGAAAGAATTTTCGAAGCTTTCACTATAAAAGTGCATGGAAGCAAACAAAAAGAAAAGCTAAGGAAAAAATTATTAACAAACATTACCCAAGAAGCAATGAAGTCTATTGCCATTAGACGCAGAGCAAAAGGCTAAATGGATGACCGTGACCAAAGAATTTGATAGTTAACTCCTAGTTGCACATATACGTAGATACCATATACATATATTCCATAACATATTTCTACTTAATGCTGAGCGATATTTGATAGCTGATAGCTAACGTTTGATAGTTATTGAACTTACTTGTGTACAAACGCTATCAGATCTGCCGCACGACCCGAACCATCGCATACCACCACTGGTACTGGTGGCGTGTCCGTCACGTACTCTAGCACCGCACGTATCGTATTCGTGCCACCCTCGATAACCAAACATACAACCGGTGTGCTGGAATGTGCAACTACGTAAGAGAAGGGGGAAAAAGTAAATTAATATTGTACCCTAAGTTAGTTGTTATAAAAAGTATACTAAAAAAAATAAATTATTTTACAAAAGATACCCAAAATATCTTTATTATACTTCGTTGTAAACATCCTGAAATTACCTAAGTGGTAGTTTCCTCGTTGGTTGAGAGGAGGATAATGCTATGGAGGAAACATTTATGGCTTCAAACATAGAAAGGGAGAAAAGCATTCGCTTTCATATAATATATTTTTACTTTAACTTTATATTATTATAAATAAATTGTTTTCTTTAAATTTTATTTTGCTTTTTTTTCTTAATATTTATTTATTTAAATTTTTTTTTTAAACTCATTTTTCTTTGTGTTATTATTTTATTTTTTTACTAACTTTATTTGATTGTTTTTTATTTCGCTTAAATTAATTTTTTATGTAATATATTTTTTGTTTCGTTTTATTTTATTGAGTTTCAGTTAATTTCTTTATTATGTTTTAAATTAATAATTATTATTATATGAATTTCATTTTTTTCGTTGTTTCTTTTAAACTGTATTAATTTTCTTTTAATTTAAATAAATTTTCTTTTATTTATTTTTTTTCTTTATTATATTTACTTATTTATTTCACTATTTTTAATTTTTATTTTATATTTATTATTTTTTGTTTACATTTTATAATTTTAGTTTGTTTTTATTTTTTAAATTTTTATTTCTTTAATATATTTAATTTTTTTAATTTTCTTCTTCGTTGTTTTTTATTATATTTTCAATTTACTTTATTTTATTTCCTTATTTGAATTAAATTATTTAAATAAATTTAATTTAACTTAATTTTAACATATAGTTTTATTATTTCAAAACTCTTTTCTGTTTCATTTTCTGATTTTATACTTAATTTTTTCATTTCATTTAATTTTTTTTTGATTTTATTTCTTTTGATTTTATTTTTTTGATTTTATTTTATTTTTTTGATTTTATTTATTTTGATATTTTTTTTTTTTATTTTATTTTATTTTATTTTATTTTATTGTATTTTATTTTTTTTTTTTAATTTTTTTTTTCATTTTATTTTGTTTTATTTTAATTTATTTAATTTATTTAATTTCATTTTATTTTATTTTATTTTATTTTATTTTATTTTATTTTCATTTTATTTAAATTTTATTTTAAAATATAACAATTTTATTTTATTTTATTTTATTATATTTTATTTTTTTTACTTTATTTTATTTTATTTTTTTTTTTATTTTTTTTTTATTTTTTTATTTATTTTATTTATATTTTTATATTTTTTTTATTTTATTTTATTTTGTTTTTTTTTTTATTTTATTTTTTTTATTTTATTTTATTTTACATAATATTTTTATTTTATTTTACATAATATTTTTATTTTTTTATTTAATTTTATTTAATTTTATTTGGATTTTTTGCTTTGAATTCATTTTATTTTATTCAATTCTTGCTTTTTTTTACCTTATTCATTGTTTATTGGTTTTAATTCATTCTTTTTTCAATTTTTTCTTTTATTTTGTATTAATTTAATTTTTTTATTGTTTTATGTTTAAAAATTTTATTTTATTATATATTATATATATTATACTTTATATTTATATTTTATTTTTTGTTTATCTGTTTTTACTATTTTATTAATTTATTTTTCATTTAATTTTAATACATTTGCTATTATTATTTTTTCATTGCAGCTCCAATATAATTAGAATTGCTTCTCCTTCTCTGTTATCACGTTTGTTCACATTCTTCCTGTAGAAATGTTGCATTGCAAAACGGTCAAAAGCAGTTATGTGAGCAACAGGCACAAATTTGCTTGACACACATACACTTAAATGCATTGTCGACCAGACATGTGGAAAAATTACATCTGTACTCGCTTTTCCTGCTTAAACTCATATCACTCAGGAGCGAGCAACTTATTATGCCTGATGACAAACGTGTATTCAAGCCAATTACTGTCATATCCTGTTTATTTGTTTGTCTGTTTGACATAACTCGTGGGTACATATGCATGTGTGCAGATGATGCTTCCATGTGTCCCTGTTGCGTGCCATTATTCTTTGACTCATTGTTACTACGTGCAGCGGCAGTGGTGGCAACACGAAAGCCCATCACATCACATCACATCGCAACGTATCAGAACATGGAGTTGCAAATGTGACGGGCGGAGTCCTTCAAGCGTTAACAAATACGAGAATATGCATTTTGCGGTTGTATGTATGTATGTACCAGGGGTGTTAGTTGAAATTTGCCGTTTTTTGATAAAGAAAACACTTAATTTTCAGAGGAATCTCTAAATTTTTTTATTCAAAGTATTGACCATTGGTTTCTACACATTTCGCCCATCTCTCAGGCAAATTATGGATACCATTCCAAAAAACTTTTTCTCTTTCGAGGCGAACCATTCGACGAGCCATTTTTCGACTTCTTCAAAATTAGCGAAGCACTGCTCTGCAAGGGAGTGTCCCATTGATGCGAAAAGGTGATAGTCGGACGGAGCGAGGTCTGGAGAGTACGGCGGGTGCGATAATATTTCCCAATTAAGTGTTTTTAATGTGTCTTTCACCAGTTTAGCGGTATGAGACGGCGCGTTGTCATGTTGCAAGATAACTTTGCCATCGATGAGCCAGCTTCACCAGGGAAAAGCCATGATTTTTTTCGCTTCGGGTTCTCAAAATAAATCCATTCTTCGTCCCCCGTGACAATTCGATGCAGAAAAGATTTCCTTTCGAATCGTTGAAGCAGCATTTCACAAACGGTTTTTCCATTTTCCATTTGTCTATCGTTCAGCTGGTGTAGCACCCATGTTCCATACTTCTGGATCTTTCCCATGGCTTTTAAACATCCAATAACGCCTGTAATTCCTCGTCTTCGAACTTTTTCGCTGTACCAGGATGTTCATTGTCTGTCAAATCGAAATCTCCACTTTTAAATTGACGAAACCATGTTTTACATGTTCTAATCACTGGAGCATGTTCACCATAAGTTTCTACCAGCAACCGGTGAGCTTCAGCTGCTTTTTTCTTTTGATGAAATAAGAAAAGCAACGAATGCCGCAAATGCGATTTACTTGGAACGAAACTCGACATATTCACTGAGGTAAACGAATATGACGCTATTATTTTGGCGGAATGTGACTTGCGTATTTTTGTAGGTTAATGTCAATAGAAAAAAATTACATACATGCCAAATCATAGAAATTTATACATATTGCTAGCAACATCTACTAGTAAAACCGGCAAACTTCAACTAACACCCCTGGTATGTATGTATGTCCGCTTCACTGCCAATGATGAGAGCGAGTGCTGAGTGAAGTGGATACCAATTGATAATGCCAACCAGTAATTAATGGCTTTGCAAGGAGAAACTTTGGAGAGGGCTTCAATCACAAGGTGCTTTCTTTTATAATATTCTGTGTTCTGCTTGATCTCGTGTAAATTAATTTTTTGAGCTTCACGGCCTTAGGGTTCTGGTCTCGCTGTCAGTAGCAATTTTGTGGACCGATACAAAACAGATCACAAGTTCCGCCAGTTAGAAACGATACTGAAGATCCTAATATGTACCGATTAAGAATCACCTTCTGATTCTTTCATTCAATTAATCATGTGCTATGGGCTCCAAGTTCTAAGCAACCATCTAATTTGGTGAGACCTAAATCTGTATTTTTCAGAGCTGATTCGTAATGAAATCAAGGGGCAAGTGAGTGTGGATGATTAACGTCATTCTTCTGGAACCTCTGCAGCTGGTGAACGTTGTAGTTGTTGTAACTGCAAACTACTCTCAAGTTGCTTTCAAGGAAATGTTCCGGAAGTGATAGTCCTTGGGCGGAAAAAACAGCGTCGTTTCGGTATAAAGGCTCGGCTATAATGGACTCTATTGGATGACAAGCGTGCTATACCAAGAGTAAATTATTGATCCTAATAATAACCCTTCCTTATTACCAAGTCTATTACGAAGATTTAAGGACTGTGGGACTAAACAAAGATAGGTTCAGGATATTCAAGGCACAACTGACTTAATGAATACACCGGTCAGGGTTTCAATCTTGCCGCGGGCTCCAACTCACATTTTTTTTTTTTTTTGTATAATGTTTTATTGAATCTTTCCGTTTTGGAAACTAACAATAATTTCGAAAATCTTAAAGCTAATTCTTATTCCTGGAACAAGTTAATCATTACCACTGTATAGATTAACAAAGTAAGCAAAGTATTGTACAATAAATTACGAATATAACTTAGATTTATCAAATAATGTGTTTACATAGATATCATTAGGTATACTAAACACTCATAACAAAAGATATATCATAAAGGATAATTTGAAGTAAATTATAATATCATGAAGGATATATGCGGAGCGCAACTCCGATGTAGAATAATTGGATGCGGCAGAGCCCTTAGTCACAGTTCAAACGTAAATCCTTTCTCTTTAATCGCTTAAGGTAGTTCTGCTGTAATAATTTTTTAGCTAGAAAGTTTGGGTGGTTAGATAAACTTAATGAGTAATTTTTAAGCAGTTTCTCTATTTTCTCGGTGACGGTTTTAATCCCGAGATCTTTGTGAATTGCGGAGTTTTTTACATACCAAGGGGCTTTGCATATTGATCTTAAGGTTTTAGACTGCAGTCTTTGAATTCTATCCAGGCTAGATTTAGATGCTGAGCCCCAAATTTGGATCCCGTACGTCTAAGATTAGATTAGATATTATCATATTAAAAAGTAAAACTTTGTTTTCTAGACTTAGTTTGGACTTAGAGCCTACAATCCAATGCAAGTTCGCAATTTTCAATTTGGTTTGAGTAATCTTTTTGTCTATGTGGTTTTTTCAGGTGAGTCTTTTATCCAATGTAACTCCCAGGTAGGTAACGAATTCTTTCTGAGGTATTGTATTCCCATTTATAGAGATTGAAGGACATGTGTCTTTTTTTTAGGGTAAATGTTACTTGTATACACTTTGACTCATTGACTTTAATTCTCCAAGTTGTTAGCCACTCTTCTATTACTTTTAAATGTTCTTGTAATCTGTAACTGGCTGTCATGGGGTTTGAATGGATACTGTATCATCCGCAAAAGTTGATGTGATAAGGTTTCGGTTTGTGAGAAGATCGTTCGTATAAATTATATATAAGACGGGCCCTGAAACACTTCCTTGTGGAACACCGGCAAATATTTCATAGGATTCGGTGGCGTAACTTTTTTGCCTAACACGAAATTTTCAGCCAATAAGAAAGCTTTTTACAATAAGACGTCATAAATTTTTACGGGAAGCGTAACTTTCAGCTTGTATAATAGACCATCTAACCAAACTTTATCAAATGCCTGAGCAACATCGAGGAACACTGCAGTACAATATTGCTTGTTTTCAAACGCTGATCTTATGTGTGCTACGATTCTATGCACCTGCTCTATTGTGCTGTGTTTTTCTCTAAACCCGAATTGGTGGCATGGTATGGTCTGTTTCGATTCCAAAATCGGTAATATTTTTTTTAATAAAAGTTTTTCGAAGATTTTTGAGAATACCGTAATTAAGCTGATAGGCCTATAGGACCACCAAAGATGGATCTTTACCTGGTTTAGGGATCATAATAATCTCCGAGAGCTTCCAGGATTAAGGAAAATTGTGTAGAATCAATATACTATTAAATATACAAAGCATGTGTTTAATTGCCACATTTGGAAGCTCTTTTATCATATCACCCGTTATCCTGTCGTATCCAGGAGCCTTCTTTTTCTTTATGTCGTTAGTAATAACATCTTTAAGTGATTTAAAATTAAATTGAATAAAATTTTTATCTGGATCTGCACGAAATTCTGGAAGAGATTTGTATCCAATATTTGGTGTAAATACAGTGGAAAGATGCATGGCAAATGAAATACCCTTTTCCTGGTCGCTTCGAGCCCACTCACCATTGTGAGTTCGCAAGTGACGGGACTTTTGAAACTCTTAACTTTTCGCCACAAAGAGTAATTGGTATCAGATGTAGCTGACAGAGATTGTACGGACTTTTGAAATTCGTTTTCTTTTTTTTTGTTACAGGACGTCCCGAAGAATTTTTATAAATATATTGCGCTCATTTTTTAAGGCCGGTGAACGAAACCTCTGCCAATCTCTCCTTAGTTGTCTTTTTTTGGTTACCAGACTTATAATGTCTTTACCCTTAAGACCGTTCAAATTTGTCTTCTATGAGTGTTAGATGGGCAGTGCGTTGATATTTTCGCTGTCAAATGAAGTAATGTTGTAAAGCCATCAACTGCATTGTCGACATCTGCTATTGATTTTAGAGGAATGAGCGATTTTAGATGCGCGCTAATGAATTTTCTGTATTTAAGCCAATTTGTAAATTTATTGGTTAAGCCTAGCTGTAAGTCATTGAAAACTGGAATTATGTTAATGGAACATAGACAAGGCGAGTGATCAGATGATAAGTCGAAAAGGGGTTTTACGCTTACTTGTGCTCTACTGATACCACAAGTTACTCCAAAGTCAATCAAATCTGGGGTTTTGCTGAGATCAGTTGGCCAGTATGTTGGCTGTCCGGTAGATATAACGTCGAAACCGTTATTTTGAATGGCTTTATACAAATTTCTACCCTTTGGAGATATTAACCTAGATCCCCAGAAGGAATGTTTTGCGTTATAATCACCTGCTACTAGAAACAGTTTATCTAGTTTAGAAAAGAAATCAGTAAATTGAGTTTCTGATATGTTGTATCGGGGCGGACAATATATGGCGGAAATGTTTATTCCACCAGAATTATCATATATATGAACTGAGGTAGCGTGAAGGTAGTCTTTACAGTACTCTTCCATTATATAATGTTTAATTTTTTGCCTGGTAAGTATTCCAGTTCCACCGCGCGCTTTCCCTTGAGGGTGTTTGGTGTCATAAAACAGAAATGTATCAATATTAAAGTTGTTAAATTTGTTCAAACGAGTTTCGAAGATTAGCATTATATCAATTGCTTGATTTTCTAAGAGTTGAAGTTCATTTTTGTGTTGGACCAAGCCGTTGGCGTTCCAATAACATATCTTAAGGTCGTTCATGGCCTAGACAAAATCGCTTGAAGGAGAAGATTTTGATTTCGAATTAAATCTTGCATCATACTTTGCATTGATGTCATATGTTCTTGCATCATGCGTATAAAGTTGTTTAGCGTATTTTCAAGTGAGTTAACAGACGGAATGGACGGGATGGACGTTTCTTGCGTTGTGAGCTGAGGTACACCTTTTAAAGCTTGGGCGTCGGATATAAAGTTGGTATTAGTAGGCTTTGTTTCGGCAGCTTTTGATTGAGGCTGAGAGGCAGAAAAGTTGCTAGAAGCCTTTTTACTGCCCTTGCTTTTTAGGGAAATATATATTGGACAACCCCTGTAATTGGCGGTGTGATTTTCACCGCAATTGCTACATTTTTTAGACTCAGGGGTTGTTTTAGATTTCATAGTCTTTTGAACTGTGTAAATCTCCACAAATGACACATATACTTTGTAAAGCGCAGTATCGCTTCGTATGGCCAAATTCTTGACAATTATGGCACTGAGCAGGACCTGTTCGTTTATGTGGTTCTTCCACGAAAATACGACGGTGAAGAAGATACCGCAGTTTGTAAATTGGATGAACTTCTCCCTCTTTTAAGAGCTGGAAATCTGGCTCAATATCAACCCTAAACATTGGCTGAGGTATGTTAGCCATGTTTTTAATGTTGAATACGTTTCTAACCCTGCAACCTTCTTCTTTCAAGGCACTTTCTATTTCCAAGGGACTTACACTGTGTTCAATGCCCTTTAGGATGACTGCTAAGCTACGACTACTTTTGAGCTGGAAGGTATAGAAGGACTTCTTTTCCTTTTCGAAATTATCTGCCACCTTGCGATAGCTATCTTCACCGTAGGTTTGCACTTTCACTTCCTGAATATTTCCCTTTTTAATTGGGACTACATGGAAGTTATTTTTCCCAATTAGATCTATAAATTTGTTGACAAGGTTGCTAGAGTTCGCTTCTCTAAGATAAATTGGCGGCGGCTTGGACGTTTTCTGCATACGCACTTGATCATCAGCATCAGAAAGTATATGAAATCGATTATTGCTCATGCTGTCTTTTTCCTTGCCGTTTTGACAATTTTGTTTTGATTTTTTTCACTATATTTTTGAGGTGACCGTTTCCTTTTTACAAGAATGTAGCGATCGATTCCCGTTTGAATTACTGCTTTCTTTGCGGCGCTATTTTCGGTGTAGTCTTGCGTTTCGACTCTAGAAGGAGCTGGAGGAGTTGCGGTAATCGTCGATTGAGCCCATGAAGGGGCTGGTAAAGTAGTCCTAGAAGGGACTACAAAAGCTGAGGGCTCATTTTCCAATCGTTGTGTTCGTTGTTGGTGCTGTTGTTGTGGCGTTTGTTGTTGCTGTTGTCTTTGGTTAACGTTTCCACGTTGTGGCGACCGATTTAGGCCCATTTTTGCAAAATGGCCAATTTAGTCCAAAAAAAAAAAACAGTGGATTTTGCAACACAGTTTTTTGGCAACTCTAATTTGGAAACGGCGCAAGCAAATGCAAATTTTCCTGCATACTTTTAGGCGCCTTTCTTTAATACCAGAGCTTTTTTTATATTTGTTTTATTATTATAATTAATATATTTGTCTCTGTTCAACTAGTGTGAACTATTTGTTTATAGTTTTCTTTTTCTTTTTTTTATATTATTTAGTTTTGATGGAGCGCCAATCCATGCAAATAACACAATTTGTTGTTTACAAGGTTTCACTTTCACTTCACTTTGTTCAGTTTCAGAGGAGCCACTTGCCTGAATTAGTTTATGTAGTTTGCACAATATATTTTATTTAAAAATATAAAATAAATATAGAGCACAGTCACTTTCACTTTGCACTCGCAAGAGTTGCCACTTGTAACTCATATTGTGACATTAAATATGTTATCCTTCGAGAAGTATCTGACTTTCTAAATCATAACAAAAACGTACTTAATGATTGGTTGATGCCACTAGAAAGTGATATTCTACCATTAAATAAGAGGTATTGAATCTAAGAGATAAATACCGTACAGATCATCTATAACAACATCGTGGTTGATACCAATCTTTTTGGATCATAGCAGCATGGTGATGCACAACGTGAAGAATAAGAGTGAATGGCACTGAAGAACTTTTTTTACTAACAGAACATTAATAGGTTCCATTAATCGCTGGGACAGGAGACGCCACATAGAAGTGCTAATGAGTTATTGTAAGCTCCGGACACAATTTCCTGAGCGAACGAGTTATGCAAGAATATTAAAGGAACAGGAGGACGAAAACAAGTTGGAATCGATTTCTTGGTTCGTGGATTTGGCATTACACCTAATCTTCCGGCCAAAAGGATGTCTAACACTTTTACGTCGCCTTTTAAGCTCGAGTTAGGCCTCGATACTTAGGTTTATTAATGAAACATTAATTAAAAAAACATTAAACATCCACAATTAATTTTTCTTCTTGTGGTCGCCTCTCGACAGGGAATGTCAAACCCTCTTATAAAAATCCATCGACCGTTCGGAGGCAGCTCAGAATAAACTGTAGGTCCTTCCACCAAGACGCATACCACAAATTGGAGAAGGAGCTCGGGCGAAAATCGCTTCAGCGGTTATAAAGCGTCAACTATATAGAAAGTACCGTTAGCCGCTGGTTCAACCATAACAGTAGTACTCAGCAACAATGCCAGACAAGTGTATTCTCGCCGAGACTATTCTAGGTTGACCGATTTTTGAATTTTAATATTCCGACTACACTCTCTCTGTTTTCACATGGAGGATATGTGAATGACACATGTATGATGAGTGACAAATTGAGTTCCTTAGTTGTCGTTATGTGATTCCCTCTAAGACAAAGTACCTGCCGGTGTCCGTAAGAGCTTAAACAGCAAGAGTATCAATACTTCAGTTATGCTGGGTTTAGGTCTCATGAGGCAGCAGCTGTTAGTCACAACATCTTTTGCGGTGTTTTGCCAATTGTCAATATTTTATAGCTGGCGTCGTTGCCAGACGCCAGGATCAAAACAACATTATCATATTTAAGACATCACTCTACTTAGCGGTTGTCATTCTCTTTGATTCAGCACTAATGATTCAACGCCTTCAACTTCGTTGGTAATGGCAAGCCGCGTTGAGTCGAGTTTTAACAGCCACAAAGACCACAAGTGATCTGGCTTTAGTGGTGGTGGCGGAATTGTAATATTTACGATCCGCTGATGTGACAAAAGAATCCTTGTGGGTTGGCTATACAATTGTATGACCCAAAAAATGTTTAAGTGAAATAATAATTTTTTTTCTGTAAAAATATGTGAAAGTTATGTATTTTCGTCTTGTTTCTGTAAAAATATGTATGTGTATGTTATTTATTTTCGTTCTTGTTTGTTTCAATAAATCTAAAAAAACAAACTGGGCCGGACCTCCATACGCTCCATTTGATTTATTGCTTTTTTTAGATTTCTTCACAGTACGGCAACATCGCTTTTGGGCAGTTTTGACAAAAGCCGCTGCGATCCGTAATTACCAAAATTTCTCCTTTTTCAGGATCTTCTCTCGAGTTTATTATAAACCCCACCACCTGAATAGTTATATAAATCAAAAGTTTAATTCATTGACTTTCGAATAGGGTAGGTGGGAAGTGCCCCGACCCCTCCGTTCGCACCCTACACCCCTTCAAAGTGGGATACTTAAGTATAGATTCCCCATCCTTGTGATACTCCGTATTTGCCGAAGTTTGATGGTTTTTCAAGCTTTGGTGATGGCGCCATTACTTCTATGTATCCAGGACAAAACGTGGTCCCCGGCCAAAGCTTCCACTAAGCAATCTCGTGTCGCTGACTTAGGAGAGAATTTTCCACATTAAATAATCTACAGCGGAACAAACAGTATACTCTACATGTCATTAGGAGTTTTCAAGAGAAAGATTTTGCGGTAGATTTATAACCGCATTGGAACAATGAGCTGAACGAGTTATATGACGACATTGATATAGCATAGTGAATGAAGAGACAACGACTAGCCTGACTAGGTTATATCGACCGATGAAAGCACTGCACCTTAAAAGAATGCGATGCCATATCCGCCAGCGGTATGATCGTCGAATTCATAAAATAAAACAATTACTACCTAACAAATTCCATAAAATCTATGAATCCTACTTATTCAACAGACGATTAACTGTAAAAGTAAATGATTATATAACAGAAGAGTATCCAATTACGACAGGTGCTCGGTGGGGTAGTGTTCGTGGACCAATATTGTATATACTGTTCACCGCAGACATTCCTTCAAGAGACGCAATAATTACTTCAAACTTTGCGGCTGATACTGCTAAAATAAGTTGGCACAAATGAACCATTACAGCCACAAAAGTTTTACAGCAGCACCTTAAACTAATTAAAGAATGGCTAGCAAAATGTCGAATATTGTCAAACTCAACAAGGTACCCATTCAGCAAGCTGACGAAATTACATACCTCGGAATCCACTGACAGACGCTTAACCTGTGAACGATATATTTCCGCTTAAAAGCTGCAGCTCAAACTCAAATCTGCCGGCTTATATTGGCTTTTAAACAAGATGATTGGACAAGAAAAATGCCCGCCTCTACTCGTATAATGCAACAATAAAACCGGTATAGATGTATTTAATCCAGTTATGGGGCACAGCTTGCACGACGAATGTCGATATAATTCAAAGGTTCCAATCGAAAACATTGAGAATGATAACAGGCTCACCATGGTACATGAGTAATGAATATATCCAAAGAAATCTAAATATACAAATATAAACAATATAAAACAAGTCAAATTCGCATGCGAAGAGGAGACAAACAAACCTTCTAAGAAGCAACGTCAGCTTAAGATTTTATTACTTATTGTTAGGCTTCTGATGTCAAAGCAGATCCAATAAAAATTACTAATGTTAATAAAAAAAAGGGAAATCCGCCAGTGGAAACTGGGGAAGAGGCGCGTTGTTGTTAACTGGGCTATAATCACGCAGGCGGTGCCATTATTTTTTCTCGGTGTTAGGTGTACATTAAAGGCACGAAGTGAATTCAGGGCGTTTGCTGCTTAAATCGGAGTGGAGTTATTTCTATCTCTGTATATTTGTATATTATAGTTGGTATTAATGAGATAAATTTCAGAGCTTAAGCTGATTCTATTACCTCATACTTGAAAATATTACTTTCGACTTCTCAAATAGTCAAGGCCAAAACCAAGTTGTGAACTGACAAATGAACCGTTTTTAGCTGTCCACAGAAAAATGGTCCACCCATGTGCGGCTTCTTAACATGGTTCTATTCTTTTTTCTTAGAGAAGCATATTTATAATTATTGTATGGTTTCGACAATCAATGAAATGGTATTTAAGCTTTGGTTCGAAAAATGTAAGTACGAGATGGAGAAGGGATAGATCCGTCAAAATTTATACCGATCGGGTCAGAATGATTTTGCTATATCAGTCTATTTGAATGCAAACTGGTCCCTCGGTTTTTGAGATATTTCACCAAAACTCGGTACAGTGACGCAGTGGAACATTGTCCGAACCGGACAGATCAGACCACTATAGCAAATATACAACTGAATTTTTCATAATTGAGGTTTTAGATAATAGATTTGCACACATACACGTATGTATGTATGTAAGATTTATAGAGTTTATTTAGTTAAATAGAAGTACAATAGAAGTTATTTATTAATAATGTGTATGTTCCACATATGTAAAATATTTGAATGTAATTAAGCTTTATTATAGTAAACTTCGGCTGGACGATCTGCTTCTCTGCTTGACTACTTGCTGACTGACTCTTTTCCATACCAGTGCTGCCCATCACCTCTTGTCGGGTTGCCATGTTACACTCGGCCATCCTGTTCGTCATCTGCCTCAGATGACTCCAGCGAATCATCCTCACCACTTTCGTTACCGTTGATGTAACGCCAAAGTTTGATATTATCAACACTAGTTGACGTCTCTTTCGGACCTTGAAATTCTGCCGCTTTTTTCACGTCGTACCTCCCATTCCTTTTTATTTTTATAATTTCATATGGACCCATATACTTCTTCGACAGCTTTTTCCCTGGTGTAAATTGTATGACTTTTATAGCAACTAGATCACCCAACTGATAGCCGCACTGCCCTTTGCGTTTCTTGTCGAAGTTACTCTTGTAGGTTTCTTGCGCCTTTTGTATGTGACCTCTAGCCTCCTGTCTGATTTGGTTACGTTCATCTTGTAGTTTGATTAAAAATTCTTCTTGCAAAATATTTAATACTTCCACGTCTGCTGCATTCCGCATTTTCACTCCAAACATTACTTCAAATGGAGTAAACTTCGTGGAAGAGTGTATATATGCATTGATTGCTTGCTGCACCTGTGAAGTATATTTATACCATTTTGACGGCTCGTCTGCTGACATTTTTGCCAAAACAGAAATGATGACTCTGTTTACCCTTTCTATTTGACCGTTTCCCCTTGGAACACCTGCCGTTGTCTCGATATGTTCGATTTTCTGAGCTGCACAGAAATCCTTAAATAACTTTGAGATAAAAGCTCCCCCTTTGTCGCTGATAATTCGTCGAGGGTTACCAAAGATTGTTACCCACGCACTCAAATGCCTCATGACCTCTGATGCGTCTGTGGTTTTCGTTGGATAAATCCATGTAAATTTAGAGAAGCCGTCTACCATTGCAAATATGTACCGATAATTCTTTGATGTGCCATCCAACGGCCCCAAATGATCGACGTGTATCGTGGACAGCGGTGCATCACCCTTGTCGATGCAATGTAAAAAATCTTCTTGTTTACCCAACTTGCGGTTATGCGTTATGCACTCTATGCAGTTCGCGATGATCTGATTCACCTTACGTTCCAAATGTGGTATGAAATATTCTTGTCGTATTGCGTGCATTGTCTTTTGCACACTCATGTGCCCGAAACTATGTAAATTTCTAATAATTTCTTTCTCCATACTTTTCGGCACAGCCAGCAGTTCTTGCCCATCCACCTGTTTGTATATTAATTGATTTTTCACCTTATAGTCTGCGTACTGCTTATCTTTTAAAATTTCAAAAACTGCTGCCAGATGACCATCACTTTGTTGTGCCCTTCGAAGTTGTGCATGTACGTCCGATGTTATAACCATCACAGGGTATCGGCTTAAGCTATCCACATGTCGCATTCTGCTACCTGCACGATGCTCAATTTGAAACGTAAAATCTTGTAAGTGCATCAACCATTGCACGACTTCTCGAGGTACGTCTTTCTTAACTGCTGTCTGTTTAAATGCTGCGCAGTCAGTTACCAAAACAAATTCAATGCCTAAAAGGTAGTGACGCAATTTCTTTGTAGCTAAGTAAGCAGCCTTTACTTCTAAAAAGTAGCTATGTAATTTTTCTTCACTCGAATTCGTCTTCTTGCTATAAAAATATACTGGGTGCCACTTACTGTCGTGCTGCTGTAGCAATGCTGCACCAAATCCATATTTGGACGCATCAACATGTAACTGTGTTTTAGCATTATATGTAAAGATTTTTAATACCGGTTCTTGGACCAGAACCAACTTCAATTTTTCAATTGCCCGTAGCTCTTCGCTTTCGATTTTAAACACCGCATCTTTTTTAAGTAGCAGCGTCAACGGCCTAGCAACCATAGCGTAACCTTCTACAAATTTTCGAAAGTACCCCGTAAGTCTCAGAAATGCTTGTATGCCCCTCACGTTCTTTGGCAAAGGAAAATTTTTTACCGCCTTTGCTTTTTCATGTCCTGGCCGCATAAATCCATTCTCAATTTCATGCCCGAGAAAAATAATTTTTCTTTTTATAAAACTGCATTTCTTCCAATTGATTTCCAGATTAAACTGCTGCGCCTGTGCTAACACCGTTCGCATATTCTTCAAAAACTGCTCAGCCGATTGTCCAAATACCACTATGTCATCCACGTATATCTCCATTATGCCATCGTTTATTAACTTTCTAAATACATAGCTTATGAACCGTACAAACACCGCAGGCGAATTCCAAAATCCAAAAGGTGCTTTGTTAAATTCAAATAGCCCTTCCCTCGTTACAAACGCTGTGTATTTGCGACTTTGTTCTTCAATTTCAACGTGGAAGAAACCGTTTTTCAGGTCCATTACAGAGAAGTATTTTGCTCCTTGCATCTTTTCGATTACTTCGTCTACCACTGGTACTGGAAATCTATCTTTTAGCACTAAAGAATTCAGCTTGCGAAAATCTACGCACAATCTGTATGTACCGTCTTTTTTCTTTGCTAAAACTACCCTGCTAGCCATCTCTGAACACGACTCTCTTACTATGCCTTGCTTCAACCATTCATTAACCTGATTTTGTACTACCTCTCGCTGTTGTGCTGACAATCAACTAGGGCTTTCGTGAAATGCAATGTTGTTACTAATAGGTATAATACTTAATTTCACTGGACATTGCGGCTGGACATCTGATAGCTTATAATTTTTAATTATCTCCGTAACTGCTGCCTTATATTGCGGTTCTACCTCAACATCACTCTCATTGCTGACAAAATTATAAACATTGTATTCGATTTGTTCCGCGCTTTTACATTCGTCTGCTTGTATAAAGCTGTATCCACCTGCGTTTAGAATGACCGCAAAATTTTGCAAAAAATCGAAACCCACGATTACATCTACATTAATCTTTGCATCTGGGACCACTAGAAATATATGACGTGTGCACAGACCATCTACTTCGACTTTCGCCTCAAACTTGCCTAACACTGCCGTAGCAACGTTTCCCAAACCATACAACTTTGCATAACTTTTCTGCATTGTGCATTCGCCAAATATTTCTTCGTATTTACTTTTGCGCATTAGCGAAGCCTCTGCTCCTGTATCCACTAGGCACGAAATGATTTTTTCGTTTATTTTCATTTCTTTAACTCGAGTTTTGTATATAATATTAATGTTTTGCTTAGCACCTGGACAATTTTTTGCCATGTGTCCCGAGCCATTACATTTGAAATATTTAGTTTCTTCTTTACAATCAACTCGTTTGTGCTGTGTCGAACCGCAATTAAAACAATGTTTTCGTTCGTTCTCTTTGTCGCCTTTATCAACTTTGTTTTGCTCATAACTTTTTATTTCTGCTGTTTGTCGACGTTTATTTGGTGCACTGCTTTTGTCAAACGATTCGATCAATTCATACCGCTTAATTAATTCTTTAAATGTTGGTGCGCTATAAAGAGGATACTTTAGGTCATCCCGCAAATGCAAGCCGTCAGATATATATTTAATAACCGATTCGTCTTCCACATTTCCTAACGATGCTATTTTTCGCATGTTTAATACATATTCATGAAAATTTTCTGCTTGTTGCTTTCGTCGTTCTCGTAGCAATTTGTGTACTTCGTTACTATTCAACTTCTTATCGAATTCTTCCATCAAAATTTCGCATAACGATTCGTAGTTAGCAACTGTCACTGTTTCTAGTAACAGTTTTGCCGTTCCCCTCATTTTATTGCAAGCGTTCACATATTTCTGCTTTTCGTTCAATCCGTATGCCTCTGCATTTTCGTCAAAGTTATTCAGCCATTGCCGTATTGGTATCGATACGCCGTCATAGTCAGGCACAACTTTCGAAAAATTGTCTA
This sequence comes from Ceratitis rosa, assembly GCA_037013455.1. Classification (NCBI taxonomy): domain Eukaryota; kingdom Metazoa; phylum Arthropoda; class Insecta; order Diptera; family Tephritidae; genus Ceratitis; species Ceratitis rosa. The sequence goes on along the minus strand of JAWMAG010000005.1, from coordinate 8,448,703 downwards.
CTGTTACGTTATTTCTGTTATTTTATTCAATGCTTTGTGTCAACGCTTTGATCAACTCGCTGAAATCGCTATTATTCATGTTTGATGTTATCTCCTTTTCGTCTCCGCTGAATGTTTTCGTTTCTTCTATGTTCGGTGTTACTTCCCCTGCTACTGTTGTTTCGAACTCGCTGATTTGTTCAACTTCGGATCTACTGCTGTATCTGCTGACTCGTTCTACTTCTACCGCTGTTGCTGCAGCTGTTTCGAATTTGGTAGCGCGCTTCCTTTCTCCTTCCTCTATCTTTTTTTGTGCTGATCTTCCCCTTTTCGGCGAATGCAACATTATTTTCACCTTTCAAATACGCAAGCTCGACGGTTGAGCCCCCATGTAAGATTTATAGAGTTTATTTAGTTAAATAGAAGTACAATAGAAGTTATTTATTAATAATGTGTATGTTCCACATATGTAAAATATTTGAATGTAATTAAACTTTATTATAGTAAACTAAGATTTCGGCTGGACGATCTGCTTCTCTGCTCGACTACTTGCTGACTGACTCTTTTCCATACCAGTGCTGCCCATCACCTCTTGTCGGGTTGCCATGTTACATGTATGCATGACAAATTACGGAAAGGTGCTGAAATTTATCGAAATCGGAGGACTATATCATATACCCCTTTCCAACCGATTTTTCAGACACGAGAATTAATATTTAATCATAAAATGAAAAACCATACATTTGGTATGATCATGAAAGGTATAAAAATTACTTTTTTGTTGTTAAAATCATAAAAACATACAAATATTACTTACATGAATGCAATTTCAAATTCGATATGAACTTCTCCAATTTCCGTCGCAATTTCAACTCAGCGCCATATTTCGCCTGTGTGCCATTATCGACCAGCAGGAAGTAAGCGTGACGATTATTCAGTACAGCCAGTTTGGATCTGAAGAAAGAAGGACACAAAAAAGTAAGAATACAGATATATTTAAAATTTAAAAAAAATTTCATGTTTCAAGCCCCACAACGACAGCAATGACGTTTTTAAGTTTTTTTAACCAGTTGGTGGTGTGACATGCGCAACACTTTGTAATACTTGGCAATTCGAAATTCAAATCAAGAAACAGACAGACGAAGCACCCACCCACCAACCAACCAACCACACAATTCGTCAAATTCATGAATATTTAAATGGATGCTGGGGTGTCAGCGGCTGATGTCAGTTGACATGTGTCAGCCAAACGCTTACCAAATGGTGGTGGAATACAACAATGTATTTACATACATACACTAAATTACATACATACATATATTTAAAGTAGCTTCGCTTGTTTTTCACCCATCCACCCACCCACGTACTCACCTTGGCGAACTTATGCTGTGACAGGGCACCTTACGATAACGCCCCAAAAGTTCATGATTGCGCTCCACAATACCCCAGGGGGCAATACCAATACTGACAACACGCCCGCTCCGTTGTTGACCCTCGAGCAGCAATGAATCGCCCACTTGCTTTGTAACACCTGCAACGAAGGGAGAAAGAGAACGTGAGAGAGAGGGTGAGTGGAGTTGAAAATTAAATACAAAAAGACGTAAGAAATCCGGCAGATGAACGACAGTAAATTGTTTGAAACCAAGGGAAGATTGCAGCGCTCATAAGTGTGCTCTAGGCGCTCATAAAAGACATCTTTGGCCAAATCGTCCTTCTCTTCCGTCGGGGCGTGGGCGCAAATCAACGAAATATTGAAAAATTTTGCTGTGATGCTGATTGTAGCGAGACGCTCATCCACTGGGGTGAATGCCAGTACTCGACGACGGAGTCTCTCTCCCACCACAAATCCGACACCAAATTTGCGCTCCTTTATGTGGCCGCTGTAGTATATGTCACAAGAACCTACTCGCTTTCGTCCTTGTCAAGTCCATCGCACTTGGAGTAATGGGATGTAGTTAAGCTTCTGGTTATGCTGTTACAGTCGCGAGGCTATACTCAAATCCTACTCTTGCGTCCAAGTTGCGCAACCTGGAAAAGTGAGCAACCCTTGTGCAAGATGCGGTAACCAACCCGTGTGGAGCCTTGGGTCACGGCTAATGAGAGAGGAAGCTTCAGTGGAGCCACTCCGACTTATTCGGTTCAAGGGTCCGCTGATGTCTAATTGCAGCGTCTGTCCACCAGAGGTGCGGCTGCGGACGGGCGTCTGTCTTGACGCAAGTGGCTCGCTATATACATAAATGTGTAAAATCTTTAAACTTACTCGCCTAGCAACCCGCAACGTAGAAACCAGATCCAATGAAAGAGCGGGCTGATACTCTCTTCTATTCTTGCAAACGAGCAACAGGCAAAAGGTGTGGCCTAAGCTATACGATTTTCCGATGGATCTACGTCAGCTTTAAATAAAGCTTCAAATGCTAATTTTATAAGTAAATATGTAATAGTGGTTCACTGAGAAGCATGGCAAGTGAGGCTCTAAATGCAATATTCAATACCTTGCCGATATATCTGCCTGCAACAATTGCGGCACTTCGCTTAAGAGAGTTAAAACAATAAATCACTCCAAACTAATGGAATGTGGATGCAATTTTATACAAAGCTATACAGTTCGATGCGCTTCAATTACATTCACTGACAATTTCTTCTGAACGCGAATCCCCAACAGGAAGGAATGGATATTAATAGCATTACAGGGGGTAGCCTGGAAATATACACGGATGGATGAAAAGTTTAGGGAGGAGTTGGTGATGAATTCCCTTTCAGGCTGCCTGCACTAAAGATATCAAAATTAGCTTTAAATATGAGAAAACCTTCATTTTCAGCGACCGTCAGGCAGGCGTAGAGAAACTGCAAGAAGGATAAATTTGGGACCATAAAGCTAGATGGTCTACCAAAGATAGCGCCGACGTCACAGTCATGTATCCAATAAGGTGTACGAGTATAACAGAATCGAGATGGTCAGATCAAGTTTTTTTGGCACCACAATTGGTCTTTGTCAGGCCTAAGTATAACCAATGCGAAATATCGGTGGCCCCAACAACCGAACCTAATCCTAGCATCAATTATATTTTTTCGGAAAATTTTACGTTAAGACTTGAAATTCTGTACAAATTTATACGAATTTTATACAAAATTCTCATTCTAAAGCGAATAAGTTCGAAGTGGCAAACTGAAATCAGAAAGTCCTTATAGACGTAAGCATGAGATTTGTCAGATGATATTACTTTCCCTTTTCAAAAAATGTTAGGCTTGCTTACAAAATTTACAAAATACATATAGTCGTATGTACTTCGTCATTCCTCCATATTCGTACCAATAACTGTATTTAACTATTGAATTTACTTCACTGAATGGTCTTACCTGTATTTGTGCCGCCTGTGAATATCCATGCGCCTGTCGTTTTCGCCGCTTTCAAAAGACCTTTGCGAATTTCCTAAAATTCATTAAAAATAAAAGCAAAAAAGCAAAACAAAAATATTAAGAAAACTTTTAAAGCTTTGAATTCAATTCAAAATATTGTACTCCTAAATGTATGCTACATCGAAATGCGGACTTCCGTTAAGCACGCTGTCTGAAGTGCTCAAAAGTGGCATACTTTAAGGACCCGTTTTTTGAAGTAGTTTTACTTAAAAAGCGTTTCAAATACTTTCCAACAAGGTTTTCAACAGAAAGAAGTTACTAAAGATACGCTTTAGTCTTTTGTGTTACGTTACAAATTGTGAAGAAAATAGTTGTTCATTAAGTCATAAACTTACAGTTATGAAAACCGAATGTAGTCCCAGTTATATTGCATTATAAAGGGTGTTTTTTTTAGATGTGTGGTTTTCAATGAGGAAATACTTTTTTTGGTAGTTGGTCTGTTTTCCTTGATTCATACTCAGTGAACAGACTTACTACGGAATAATGTTTGCAAATCGATTCGGTCCACCTAATCGCCCAGAAAAGTCGGTAATTCGAACAACCAGGGATCGGTTTCGCAACCTTTTACACTAGTGGATAATGCTGAACCTCAGAGATGTCATTATTGCGCACCGAAGACGCTATTCCTGCTGTGGAGAAGAGTATCGAAGGGGACCCGATTGAGCTGGCGCGTTTTATAATTGGAAATGTGCCTATTAACTTTATGAAAGGTTTTTCGGAAGTATCTTGGTTTGCAGGCTTACAAAATCTATCCCGTGCAAGAATTGAAGCTGAACGACCATCAAGCGCATCGAACATTCGATGAATGGACCAAAAACGAGCGGCTACTGATGCCTATCTATACAAGAAAATTTGGTTTAACGATGAAGCTCACTTTCGGTTGAATGGGTACTCTAATAGACCAAGTTGGTGCATTTGAGTGATGATAATCCACATGTCATTATTGAGAAACCGTCAAATCCTCAAAAAGTCATTGTTTGATATGACCTATGAAAAAATACGTCAACCATAATATTACAGATAATGGTGAACTCTGTAGAGTCATAGTTTCTGACTTTTTCGCCCTTGAATTGGAAGACGGTGATGTGGACGATTTTTACTTGAAACAAGACGGCGCTACATACTATAAAGCCAACGAAAAAATCAAGGTTTTGAAGGAAGTTTTTGGTGGGCGCAATATCTCCCGTGATGGCCTTCAAGATCGTGAGATTCAACAAGCCGCTCGTCTACAGAGATAACCTTGAGACGTTTTATGCCTTGGAAGAGACTCTTCGGCGTGTTATTGCAGTAATACGGCCCCGCCGCAGCAGTTACTTCTTCGAAATCAAGCGGATGAGGGAGAACTTTCAACAGTATTCAGGTGAGCACTAGGCTCGTAACAAAAAATGAGCGCCACCAGCGTCTTATGCGGATGCTCGTCAGGCATCTGAGGCCGCACAGCCGTCAATAGCAACTGTTTGAATAGCAGGGATTGTAAGACGCAAAAAGGGATGAGATCGTAAATCTGCATCTGTGAGTGGGTAAATTCCAGTGCAGCGTGTTAAGTTGTGCAAGGTTTTAGGTTCTTCTCAAAAAAACACCCTTTACTTACATACTTTTCTCTCTTTCTCTTTCCCTCTATACATACCTTTTTAACCTTGGACTGCAGTTCGAAATTCGCTTTGCCACCTTGTACTGTAAGCAAAAGTTTTGGTAATTCCAAATTCCACTCTATGGTAAAGAGTTGGACCAACAATTCCGGTCGTGTATCAAAGGACAAACGCACATACTGTTGTCAATCGGAAAGAAGAAAAAAGAATGCAAACAAAATATTAACAAAAAATGTGTCTGTGTATGTGTGTGTGTAAAAGTAAACTTAATAATAATGCGTAGAAAAGGATGTATAAAAGATTGACTGGCATAAGAAGTTTAGAAGGAATACTCATCCTTTTTATTTTCCCACGCCAGGAAAAGAGAAAAAAAAACTTTATAATTTCTAAAGAAAGTTCGAATACAAATAGGAGATTCTCCTGAAATGGGAAAATTTTTAAAACCTGCCAAAATCATACAACTCAGCTGCTTGTAATCATGAGGCACACACCAAGTAAATAATGAGGGGTGCGAGGTGAGTATTAAGAAAAAACTTGCAAACTTTATGTCTTAAATAATATAGAAAATTTTAAACGCACTTAACACGACTTTAATAGCCGCAGCATGTGTGGGCGACGAGTCCGTAATTCTCGAGCATCACCTACAATACCAATAAGATTGGTCATCACCCGGTAGAGAGAGGAGTGGGCTAATAAGCATCATATATATTTACCACATATATGTATTCTAAAAATATCTTTATTCAGAGAGATCCTCGAAAACTTTTTTCAGGCAACTTAGAAAGTGATGGTTGGGTAAGATCCCAGCCTGACTGCGTCAAAAACTATCGTGCATGGCACAGATAGAACTCTAAGCTTGTGTGAGAGTTTTAAGCTGGAATGGAGAGTATCTTCCTGGATCGAAATTGAGCTAAAAGAAGCTTGCGGTGCTGAAGTTCACGTCCTGCATACTCCAGCTTCCTCATGGCCTACCTGCCCAGAAGCTGACTATATTTAGCCGACAGTAGCGGATCGGTGCAATATCACAACTGGGAATTCATAGCAGTTTTAATTGCTTAAGATCTAGATGGTACAGAGAAAATTATAAGTCACTTGACTACGTTACCGTCTTAAAGAAACCACTCTTCTAAGCAGTGGCTCCATCGTTGCTTTGATAGCATCAACCTACGTCTGAAAACTGTCCAGTAGTCGGAAAGCTTGTAACGAGAATTAGTTCGCGAAAGCAACTTTTTGCCCACAGTGGCTCTGTTCCGTCTACTCGTCCCACAAAAGAACAACTATTCGACGCCAGCATGGAAGGGTTTATCCTCTATATCCATAAGATCGATACCACATTTGTAGTTTAACTTATACCTGATAATTGATCTTAGAAAACAGGACTGCTTGTCAAGTAGAAAACCGTTCGGATGTCTGTTGTAATTGCAGCTTTTCGACGTTCAATCTTCTTTGCTCAGAAGAGGCGGATGTGTATCTTTGCTACTTCAACATAAAGGTCCGAGTCGATATTAAGTTCTCGGGGCAAACGCACGTCTAGAGAACTAGCGACATATGGTATGTATATACATACGTGTAACAGCAAAATCGATCTAGTGACAGCTATGCAGATTGATGTTGTTGTTGTTGTTGTTGTTGTTCAAGCCCCGCTTAGGTACAGGCTAGTTAGTCTATGTCACATTCTATGTCGACGGGTTCGGACCAGAGGGAGAGACGGGGTTAGATGTGTCGGCTTTAAGGGGCATGTAAAGAGGTGGTTAGTGTCGTGCGGGGACTCGTTACATGCTGAACATACGTTGGGTATGTCGAGGTCGAGTCTGGATAGGTAGGGATTTAATCTACTACAAATCCAGATCTAAGTTGCGAGCTTTTCGTCTGCTTTGACTCCAAGGACACCATTTACAGGGAGGGAGTTTTTGAAGGTGTTGACTGGCACTTGGTGAACGGCGCTTAGTGTCTCTCTGCACGCCGTCCTATCCCACGGCTGTTGCACGTGTTGCTGGATTGTGTTCTTTAAATCAAGTACTGCCTTTCTGATGAGCCGGACTCTAGTACTACAAACCGGCGAAGTCGATCAGCCCCAACCCGAACCGAAATTTCCGACTGCTGTGCCGAAGATACGTGCTTTAACAATCCTGGTTTTGAAGTCACCAATCCCAATTTTACCATCGTGGCAGTGGAGTGTTCATAAGTACGCTTCAGGTCCACATAAAAGGGATAATTGGTCACATCTTCCTGCACCTTCGTCCGGACGTGGATACAAATAAGGAATATGCTGAGGAAATTGTCTTTGATGCGGATTGTGTCGCGGCATTCATCCACTGCAGTGAATGCAAAGGCTGGACAACTGATTATATTTTCCCCTGCGAAACGGACGAGCGAGTCACTTGGCTTAAGACCAACGCCCACTCGAAGCGTGACGCTGCAAAAATACTCTAGTGAACCCTTAATATGGATAAGGCGAAGTGGCTCCACTAAGGCTCCCTCTCCTTTAACCGTATCCCAGGGTTCCACACGAGTTATCGGTGCCATTTCTCAGGTCAGAGTGGGTAGACTAAAATACGATATGTTTTTTTATTGAAAATGACAATCTCCAACATAGAAACCAAAATCAGTTATTACGTTCAAGACAGCTAGAAAACTATTGTGCGACGGAGAGTTTTGAATAAAGTTTCAAAATTTCCCACAGGGTCACTTATAACCTCGTGAGCTCGAACACCTGTTTGTGGCCTGTAGTTTAATGTGTTCTTCAAGTTTCATTTGCCAAGATAGACTCATACATGAGAATGTACATACATTCGTACCTACAGACGGCTGTTAACATTGATGGGTGAGTATACCAATATTGATATTTCCTACCACAACAAAAATAGGAACACTAACAACCGGCATCGATTTACTATTAAAGTTAAATATTACCACATACATACGTGTACATACGAGTACATGTGGCTATATTGCTCAATTTTCTTTCATTCATTAGGGTGAGTAAAAAAAAAATTTACTTTGACAAAATGGAAAAAAAAATATATTTGCTTCATTTCGAAAATTTTAGTTATTGTACGAATATATAAATTATTATTATATTTATACACATAGATATTGCTATCTCCCTTTCTTTATTACCTGCGCTTTGGTCGGATGTGCACCGCCTTGAAATTCAATTGTACCATATGCATCAGTGGGTTGTGCTCTTGTGTGCTTCTCTGGCTGCCAGTTGTCACCGGGCGAACCACTTTCGATGCCCGGTATAGTTTGATGAGTTTGACGTGATTGACCGCAACAACATCTGCAAAAAACAAAACGAAAAACAGAAACAACGATAAGAGAAAGGTTATAAAAGAAAAAGTTATGAATAGATTTATGAAAAGAAAAAAATATAAATAAATAAAAAAGTTGTAATAAAAAACTTTTGGCAGCGCGCAGCGTCAGAGATTGTCGACAGATATCCACATATATAAACACACAAACATATATAAGTTATTGCACTTTAATAACTTTAATAAAATAGCAAGTTAAATAAAAATTGACAATTTTTATTACTTTTATCACTCTTGAAATATGGAATCTTACAACCAGTCAGCAGTGTTTACGACAGACTTAAAACTTTTTCAACTTTTATTATTAGAAATTAAAATCAAAGTTTGAATATTACTAGGCACCTACTAGTACGAGTAGTTTGACCTTTTAGAGAGTAAGTTAAAAGATTAGAAAAAATAAATAAAAATTTATAAGAAATAAACTTTAAAAGATTACGCCAAAATGTAGGCAACGATTTTGCTCTAAGCTATGAAAATTGCACATTTCATAAGTCTGAGTTTACACGGGGATACTTTTTGTCGACGAAACACTCGTTTGTAGGGGAGGGGGCGACGACGAAGGCGACAATGCAAAGTGTCGCTGTGCTCGTTCGACTCGTTTTGTGTTTCCATTCGTCTCTGTAGATTTTGGCATTCCCTTTTATTTTGTTTCTCACTTTGAACTGATGGTAGCTGTCTAAAATTTCAAATGATGTAATATATGCATGCAAACATATATGCCTTTGTGTATATGTATCCAATTATTAATAAATATTTCAGATAATGGAGTTTGCAGATAAAGTTGAATTAAGAGTATTAAAGAAGCCGCTGACATAGACATATTAGAAAGCGCGATGCGAACGAAAAATTGCGAGTGTAAAATAAAGCGGAGTAGAGAAAAAAAAATGGACACCAAACAAATGTCAAAAAAAATTGCTTGACGAAAGTGTCTCTGTGTGAACGTGAAGGGCGACACAAAAAAGAAAATTTCGATAAAAAGCGACAAAAAGTATCCCCATGTAAACTCAGTCTAAGAAACATTGGCAACGTTGTCAACTGCAGTTCCTTGAATAACAAAGTAGAGTTTAAAAAGGTGAGCCATAGAAAAGTAAGGATAAAAAGCCTTTACTTATAGAGCGAAAGTACAGTTTTAGAAAAATTCGAAAGAAGCTAATTGGATATTCGTGTTACATCATCGAGATATATCTGCGATCGCTAGGTTCTTGGTAACTAAAATTAGAAAACGTCTGCGGCAAATAACTTTACTAATATCAAGTGGTAAGACTTGCTACGAATTCACAGATGCTATTGTGGTAATCCCATTATATATACACGTATGTATATAATTGGCCCTTTGTAACCGCAGAAGCAATTTTTGGTTTTTGCGTCTTGATGTTTTTCCAACAAATGAAAGGACCAACAGTTTATCCTAAGCCGCCTCCGAACCGCTGATGGTTTTTTTACGAGGAGTCTTTTATTTCATGTGCGAAATACACTCGGATGGATGGACATTCCCTGCCGAGAGGCGACCACAATTAGAAAATTTAACTTAATTTTTTATTTAAATTAATTTTCCATAACTTTTTGGATGTGAACCCGAGCCTTCCGAATGTCAGTAAGCATTGCTAACCACTCGGCTGCCGCGGCCTATTGAATAAAATAAATACTCATAAAACAAAATAAAATCAACTAAACAAAATAAATAAATAATATAACAAAAATAAAGTAATAATTCATATTATAATAAAACACAATAAAATAAAATATAACAAAGTAAAAAAACTCAAAAAGAAATAAATTAATTTAAAATAATAAAAAATATCAAAATATAAAATAGACAAGGTAAAATAATTTTTTTTTAATTATTCAAAATAAAACAAAGGAATATATTAAAAAATTGAATTAAATAAAATATAAAATAATAAATAAAACAAAAAATAAAATAAAATGTCTGATAATTACAATAATATAAAATTTAGTGAAATAATTAAAGAAGAAAGAAATCAAATAAATCTTATAAAATAAAATATATAATAAAGGGTGATTTAAGTAGAGGTACTTTTCTCAATAACCTCTTATGACAGATAACACGTGAGTCGTGTCAAGCTGTCATGTTATTTTTGATCAGTATTGTTTGGCATTTCATCATCTCCATGAAAAGCCTTCGGTCTGAACAACGTTTAAAAAAATTTACGTTCTGTAAAGTATGTGTTTCGCTCAACTTATGGTCAACATAATCGGCCTTTTGAGCGTACTATTCGCTACACCATCACCCGTCTTGAGACCCAACATTGAACTGAAGCCGTTCGTCCTTCTCTAGCGACATCGGTTCGCTTTATGGGCTTTTAAAAAGTTCCAAGTAGATACGATGTTTTCGAGCCAAATTTTGTTCAGCGATGAGGGTATATAAACAAAGAGCAACCAGTCGAAATGCTCGAAAGAATCATCGCATGGACCATCTGAGACGTAGCCGCGGCCAAGATTTTTTGAGATAATCCTAAAATAAATATCAAAGAATGTTCTTTCGAATGTTAATAAACATTTTGCATTAAATTTGAAATTTCTGTGTTCATCATCTGGGTTTAAAAAAAAACAAAGTAGGGATCCTCACCTTTTATTTTATTTGCAATCTATCAGTCCGAAAATTTTATAAATGTACTTAAAAATAGGGTTATTCATTTCTTGATTTCAAAAATAGAGAGCTATATTTTGTGGTCTGTCAAAATTAACTATAAAACCAAACAATACCACACCAGAAAATATTCTATGTAGGTATATGCATTTTATTTACGTTTATTTTCGAAACCACAAAATGGGTACTAGTTGGAAGGTCCAAAATGTGAAATCCTTTTAATGGTCTTACATATATGCTGTTCTTTAATTAATTTATTTTCCAGAAAGTTTTCGTGGATATGCAGTCTCTCTCCGACAGGCTTTAATGAACGCATCTCTACCGTAAGGTACTTTAAGCCTTAGTGAATTTCGTATTTGCTACATGCCAAGGAGCAGCTACAATACTTCTTAAAGTCGTGGATTGATATCTTTGGAAAGATTTCAATATTAAAAGTTCGATCAGATAATTTTAATTGTACTGCAAACGTCCATACTGACTTAAGGTTTGTTTTATAGAGCCGTACTTTATTTTCAAGGCAAAGTTGGGATCGCGGACATAAAAGTGCGCACAAGAAAAAATTGTGACAGTAAGAGTTAACAGACAACTGAATTAATAATATAAAAAAAGAAAAGAGGAAAAATAATAGAAACATAAAGTAGGTGATTAAGTTAAATCAAATCAAAAATAGAGAGGAAGTTATGTGAGTATGGATGTGTATGTGCGATTTTTAATGAAATAAAGATATGTGCATTCGCGGCATTCCACAAATTTGGCATATAACTACACTTATTGTAGACATCTTTTCTTCGAGAAATTACAAACATTTCTACTAAATCGATTGACGAGCAGGAAACTAATAACCCATAGGATGTATCAAGCTTCCAGCTTCCTTTGATGTGCTAACATTTATTACAAGACATTCGAGCGAACACCAATGGCAAGTAGCGCATTATGTTACTTCAACAGTTGTTGCGCAGCAAATGAAACATACTTGTATGTATATACGAGGGCTGCTATATATATTTCTGGCCTAGGCAACACTAAGTGTTGCCAGGTGCAATCTGACATTTCCATTGGAAAGTTTGACATTTTTTAGCATAACATCACTCAGAACGTTTTGTCATTTAATCGTGAATTGTTTTATTTACAGGGAATTAAAAAATTCATCTCTGCCAAAAAATGGAATTAACTCGTGAACATTTTCGTGCGATCATTTTTCACAACTTTCGACGTGGATTATCACGACAAGAGTGCATCGATGAACTAAAATCTTTGTATGGCTATGAAGCACCATCCTATAGCACTGTGAAAAACTGGTACAACGAATTCAATCGTGGCCGACGCTCGCTCAAAGACGAATTCCGTGAAGGTCGCCCAAAAACAGCCGTTGTGCCAGAAAACATCGATGCCGTACGTGAACTGTTGAGGACATGGACCTCCTTACGTTTTTGGAGTAATCCCCCTCAGGTGGCAACGCCGCGATGTGCTGCCCAATGCCGCCCAATGTTGCCAACGCTCCGCACCAGCAACACCGTTTTGAATTAACCAACCGGCCAAAATAGCCAACAGCGACAGACAGTTTTTTCAATCGATTTTCAACCCCCAAAAATTAATAAATAATAAATTCAATCTTATATTTACTTCTATCTTTTTAATTTAAATTATTTGAATAAAACAACCGTTGGTTGTCGTAAACCGAATTTACCTTAAAATATAATACATTTTTTTTTTGTAAATCTTACATACTGTAATGGAATTTAAACTCTTATATTAAACCCAGAATTTTAACGTTTATAAACAAAAACCTGTGCTCATTTATTTCACGCCATCGAAACGGCCCAGTTTTACCCCCACTCAACATAATACATGTTTTTACCCCCACTCAACACTATACATGGTCCTTCGGTGCCACCAAAACGAATTGGCACCATTGATCTACCCAACGGCAACAGCGGCCATCATACATAATAAACAAAATCGAACGGAATCTTTAAACGAGCGGTCGTGTGTGTGAAAAAAGAAAAAAATTGGAAATATCTCAACAATAATAATGTTGAAAAGAAGCCAGAGGCAAAACGGTTTAAAGACAATTGCGTTCAGTACAAAATAATTTTCGTCAAAAAAAAAAAAAAATCAAATTAAGCCGTGAAAGTGAACTTTAAATTAAAAATTTATATTTTCAAAAGCGAAATATAGCAAAAGAAAAGATCTCTTTTAAAGCGCTGATTTAAAACTTCTGTGAAATTAGTGTTTGAAATGACAAATTTTGTTTAAATAATTTTTGGAAAAAATTAAATTCGTTTACTTGTTAGTCGCATAACATAACATCGCGGACTCGTCGGAGAAGAAGAAGGGCAAACGAAAAGCCGTACGACCTGCTTTAATTACAGCTATAAAATATTTGACTAAGAGAAAAAAACGGTGAAAATTATAAAACTAAAAAATCCAAACAATTTGAAAATAAAAACTACTATTTACACATTGTTAAGTGACGAAACTGTGCGAGTTTTATCAAACTAACGTGCTAAGAGTTTAACAAAAAAAAAGAAAAGAAAAAAAAAAATTTTTTTTAAATTATAAAATTGAAAAAAAAGCAATAATTAATTATATATTGAAAACGTATACATATTGAAAGAAAAGTAGAAAAGTTTAAAAGAAACAAAGAATTAAATATATTGTGCTAATATACATATACAGAAAAATACTTTTTACTATATAATATACATACATATCTGTACATATGTACATAGTGAAAAAAAAATAAAAATTAAAATTTCAAAACGAATTTTTATAAGTGTAAAATAAATAACACGCTTATACATACACAAACATACAAACAAAAATTATCTGCTTTCATACAAATCGATTGTTAAATATTTTATAAATTGTCCAAGAACATTGTAGGAAAATTTTTTTAAGAAAACGCGAAACTGTAATTTACAAATTGTGCTAAATAAAAAAAAAAAAACAAAAAAATTGCAATAACAAAATAATATTATACATATGTATGTATGTATTATCCTACAAATGCATGATAAATATACGCACGTTAACAGTAAATATTCAGTGCTATAAATTAGTAATATAAAGTTAAAGTGTATTAAATAATTTTCGATTTTTGTGTTTGAAACAAAAAAACAAAATTCCAGAATAAACAATTTTAATCGAAAATATTTTCCGCTATAAGCAAAAATTCATATATATAAAAAACAAAAAAAATATATTTGAAATTGAAAGTGATTTTTCTAAATACCTAACCCATTTCCTAACGTTTTTGTTGCGTGCATACATACATATGTACATATGTACATTGGTATAAATATATACGGCTAAAGAAAAGTGAAATAGAAAGTTGAGCAACAGTTGGCGCTGAAAATTACCCATAAGTCGAAGCTCGATTATTCATTATAAAACAACCAATTCGACGTAAAAAAAAAATAACAAAAAAAATATATATACAGTGGGGAGCAAAAGTGATTCCACGATCAATGTTTTCATGTTTGAGCTCACATAAATATTAAATGAATAAAGTAAATGACAAAAACTTTTTTTTTGAACACCTTATTTATTTTTTACAATTAGGCGTATATAGCAAAATAGAAAAAGAAGAAATGGAATAGTTATGATTTAAAAACCAAAACAAGCGGCTTGTACTCAGTTTTGCTCCATCCGTTATTCGCTCATATTTTTGCTCTTCTTACTTTCTTATCAGCAATAGACCTGCAGATTTACCGTTAAGTGCCTTTTGCATTTAGTATTCGTTGTCAGAATTCAGAAAATCACTCTCTTCCACTAGTTTATAGTTGATTTGTTGAATTTGGAACTTAGTCTCTAACTATTCACTGAAAAATGAAGAAGCTATCTTCTCATAAAGAAAATAGTATTATCTCTCTGACTAAAATTGGGTGCTCGACACGCACTTTTGCTGAGAAGCTACAAATTAGTCAATCAGTGGTTGTCAAGGTGCAGAAAAAACAAAATGTTTGTGCTGAAAAGAAGTTGAATGGTCGCCGTTGCCTTCTAACAGACTCTGACGCTCGACTTATGGTGTCTAAAATGAGAAAATTAGACTTTTAACGCCAAAAGAAGCTTCTACAGAAATAAATAAAGGCGTGAGTCGATGGACAGCTAGAAGAGCGCTTGGTAGGATTGGGTACGTCGCAGCAGTGAAAAAAAAAACAAACCAGCTTTATCCGAGAAAAATATTAAGGCTCGGCTAAAATTTGCCAAGGAACACAAGAACTGGACAATAGAGGACTGGAAACGTGTTATCTGGTCGGATGAATCTAAGTTTAATCGTTTTCAATCGGATGGAAAACAATACTGTTGGCGGAGACCAGGTGATAAGCTTCAAAGGCATCATGTGAAGCAAACCGTGAAACATGGAGGCGGCAACATAATGGCATGGGGGTGTTTCACGTATTCCCACGTTGGACCGTTGCACAAAATTTGACGGGATTATGCGAAAGGAAGAATATTTGAGCATTTTGCAAACCCATCTTCCCAATTTTCTTGACCAGTGTGCGTACCCAGAGCAGGAAATCACTCTTCAGCAAGATGGGGATCCCAAGCACACTGCAAAAATTGTTAAAGAATGGCTCGGAAACCAAAATTTTAAGATGATGGAGTGCCCAGCGCAAAGTCCCGACCTCAATCCGATTGAAAACCTATGGTCAATCGTAAATCGACGGCTCGGACAGTATCAATCAGCCCCATCCAACTTGGATGATCTTTGGAGACGTGTTGAACAAGAGTGGAATAATATTCCGAAAGGAATATTCGAAAAATTAGTTGAAAGAATGCCAAAACGTATGAAAAATGTCATAAAAAATAAGGATCTCTGGACCAAATATTAATAATGCATTTATTTTGTATTTTTTCTTAAATGGTGCAAAACTGAGTACATGCCGCTTGTTTTTGTTTTTGAATCATTAGTATTCTATAACTTCTTCAATTACTTTATTTCTTACATCTTGTTGTTACAAATAAAATACTATTAAAAAAAATTTAAAAATTTAATCATTTACTTCGTTCGTTTAGTTTTTATGTGCTCCCAAACATGAAAACGTTGATCGTGGAATCACTTTTGCTCCCCACTGTATATACATGCATATATAAGTATCGTGAAGTTTCGAGCAATATAATATAAATAAAAGCGTACGCTTTCTACCACCACCGCCAACAACAACAACAATCAAGTCCGCCAGCGCAAGAAAAGTACAACCAACAACAACAACCAAGTCCCATCAGCTACCCAAAGGCTAAGTAAAACCCATGGCGGAGTAAGTACAACCTAATCTTCACTCAGATGTACATACGTGTACATATATAGTCGCATATAATTTTCAAGCCCTCATAAATTACATAATTATTGTACAAGCTTGTACAACACAAAAAAATCCCGTTGGCCACTCCCTCAAATGTGCAGCGGTTAAAAAATATAGTATACATCTCAGTACCGTCTCTCTCTAAAACGGTTGGCATATAGCATATCTGTATACGTATATGCAAAATCTCAATCCCGTTACAGCGCAGCACACACTTTTGATTCCCACTCAAACGCGCTCACAAACATCAAACGCATTGCACTCAGACGAGCTGAGGAAAAATAAACAAAAAGGAGTCGCAGCATAAGACACAGTGGGCCGCGATCAAGCAATTATTACACTTTTGTACAGTGGGACAAAAGTGAATAGTTTTTAATAGGAATTCACCACTAAAAACCCAATTATTCCAAATAAATTTATTTATTTATTTGGAGTAAATAATAAATATACACACACAAAAAAAAAATTTAAATTTTGCATACCCACCGAAATACGGCAGTCTATATAAATCACCCTCAATTAACACCCGCCCAAAAATTATTTCACCTGCGACACAAGGCGAAAGGTCCAGCAGGCCTCATTGTGAAACAATACCCACTCACAGATGAAAGCTTTCCGCTTGCTTGGGAAGCATTAAAATCTCGCTATGAGAACCCAAGAATTCTGGTAGATAACCAGCTCAAAACCCTCCTTAATCTACAACCCATCTATGCAGAGAACGGGGAGCAGCTGCAAAAACTGCAGACCACAATAAATAACTGCCTCTCCAATCTCTCATCACAAAAGATTTTGACAAAGGATTGGGACCCCATCCTCATTTATATATGCTCCTCGAAACTCCCGAGCGAAACACTCGCGCTTTGGGAACAATCACTCAGTTCGAGGAAAGAATTACCACTCTGGTCCGAAATGAACGCATTCCTGACCAGTAGATACGAGGTCGTAGAACGACTGGGAACATACCGCCCAGGTAAACCCAAACCCCACATCAATACATTCAAACCCAGAGCTGGCAATCAGAGCTCCCCATTTGCGAATAAAAATCGAATGCAAACCTATCGCACAGAGTTCCAAAAACCCCTTTCCTGCAAGTTATGCAACTCTAGTCACGGGATGAAAATGTGCATCCGATTTAGGAACCTTTCCGTCCCAGATCGACAAAAATTCGTTCGAGAAAACAATTACTGCGAAAATTGTCTTTCCTGTTCACACCAGCGAAGTCAATGTCAAAGCAAATTCACCTGCGTTTACTGCCAAAGGCGTCATCACTCACTACTCCATTTTCAAAACACAACCCCATACTCAAAACCCCTCTCATCGACAGCACAGGCAGCGACCGCAGTGGAAATAGCAGACGACAGACCATCAACTTCAACAGGAATCAGCCACACCCCCAGGCTCAGAAGAAGACAATAAAGGTAACAACACACCATGCAAGCAGCAACGAAACCACACTCTTGCCCACGGCTATAGTCCCGATATATCTAGCAGGCGAACACCACAAAATCCGAGCAATGATAGACCAAGGTTCGCAAAAAACCTTTATCACATCTCGGATTCAAAAAACACTCAATCTACCCACGGAGGAAACCCATTACGAAATCTCAGGAATGGCAGGAACCTTCGTCCAGAACTCAACCAAAGTCTGCGAACTAACTCTATGTTCGTCAGACTTATCACACCATGTAAAAGCAAGAGCAATAATATTACCCAAGCTCACACACCTACTACCCACAACTCAGGTGTCAACCATTGACATCAACCAAATAACCCAATTAGCTTTAGCCGACCCAAAATGTCTCACCCCATCTCGAATTGACATGGTAATCGGCAGCGACTTAGCACCCCAAATCCTCAAACAAGGAGTGCAACACCTCCACAATGGAACCCTGTTGGCACAACAGACAATATTTGGATGGATAATCTACTCAAAAGGTAGAGTCCTTTTCAACACAGGTCCATCCAGCCCAAAATGACCCGATCAGCATCCAACTAAGGAAATTCTGGGAGCAAGAAGAAGTCCCAGCTCCTCAAACTCACTCAGAAGCGGACGAATTTTGCGAAAATTTGTATCGCAAAACAACAACGCGTCAAAAGAATGGTAAATACACAGTCAAATTACCATTCAAAAAGAAGTTTACCAGGGACGCAGCCCTAGGCCATTCCAGACTAGCAGCACAGCAACAGTACATCAGCACCGAGTGGACACTAGAACGAAAACCAGTGCTGCAGCAAAAATATCAGGAGGTCTTGGAAGAATACTTGACCTTGGACCACATGGAACCCACTTCACCTCTCGAAGTAATCCACGAAGTATCTACCCCACCACGCTGTCATAATACCCGACAATAAATCCACAAAGGTCCGAGTGGTATTCAACGCATCCAGATTATCACAATCAGGGAACTCCTCAAACGACGTCCTACACACAGGCCCAACACTACAAAACGATTTAATGCTAATAATCCTCAATTGGCGACTCTATAAGTACGTATTTAACGGCGACATTGAGAAAATGTACCGGCAAATACTCGTTAACCAGGAAGATCAAGACTTCCAGCGAATACTCTTTCGCAGAACCCCCGACTCTACAATAGAAGATTTCAAGCTAAAGACAGTTACGTTTGGCGTTAACTGTGCCCCATATTTAGCTATTCGAACCCTACATCAATTAGCCGAAGATTGCAAAACCGAATACCCTCTCGCAAACAATATCCTACTCAAGGAAATTTATGTAGACGACATTCTTTCAGGCAGTAATGAAATACAGTCCACTATCAACTCACTCACCCAAGTTATCGAAGCGTTAAATTCAGCAGGATTCCCTCTTAAGAAAATTACAGCAAACCACCCGAAAATACTCGAAAAAATCCCAGAGTCTCATTTGATAGATGCCGACTTTCTTAAATTCAGCGACACAAGCTCAACAAAAACTCTAGGAATACGCTGGAACGCGCTTACGGATATGTAGCAAACAGGATATCCCAGATCCTGCAATTGATAAGCAATGCTACGTGGCGGCACGTATGCAGCAGCGACAACCCACCTGACCTAGGCACCCGTGGATGTCGACCTCAGGATCTCGTTGAAAACACCATCTGGTGGAAAGGTCCTGAATGGCTCGCCAAACCCGCCAATGAATGGCCTAGCTCTCGCCCCCAACACCCATCGCCTCCGGAGCAAAGGCACATCGCCGCATTCCATACCTCGCCATCCGAAGATATCTTGGAGAGATTTTCTTCCTTCCCCCGAGCCCTTAGAGTCCGCCATCTAACATTTTTTTTTTTGAACTAGTGGTTATTTTGAGTGTGGTAACACTGATGTTACATCTGATTTGACAGAAAGTTACAATAGTTTTATCCTTCCGCTGAACGAAAATGGTTGTGCATACGATTGAGGAACGCGATAAAATAGTGCAGTTTTACTTTGAAAATTATGGTAATGCTGCAGAATGTGTGCGAAAATTACGCACGGAAATGAGCCGTAACAAAGCACCGTCCGCTCCGTATGTGCGCTTTCTTTTGAAAAAATTGAGAGAAACCGGCACAATTATTGATAAACCAACCCGTGAGAAACCAAAAAAAGTGCGTACTGCCGGTAATATCGCTGCTGTGGCCGAGAGTGTGCGTGAGGCGCCCGGAACATCAGTGAAGCGTCGCTCTCAACAATTGGACATTTCCGAGACGTCCCTTAAGCGAATTTTGAAAAAAGACCTTGGTATGACACCGTACAAAGTTCATTGGTTCAAGAATTGAAGCCACGAGACCATCCGATGCGGTTTGCCTTTGCCGAATGGGCAGATGAGCGCTTGGCCGAAGACCCGGAATTTTACCAAAAAATCATCTTTTCCGACGAAGCTCATTTCCATCTTGGCGGCTACGTCAATAAACAAAATTGTCGTATTTGGGGGACGGAAAACCCGCACGTGATCGAAGAGAAGCCAATGCATCCTCAGAGAGTTACTGTTTGGTGCGGATTTTGGGCCGGCGGAATCATTGGCCCATTTTTCTTCGAAAATGCGGCAGGAGCCGCCGTTACGGTCAATGGCGAACGCTACCGCGCCATGTTAACGGATTGGTTCTTCCCGGAAATCGAAGAGGAGAACTTGGACAATGTTTGGTTCCAGCAAGACGGCGCTCCGTGCCACACAGCTAACGTTACGATCGATCTTGTGCGCACTGTTTTAAAAAAAAAAAAGTTACGTGGCGGACCCTGTATATCGCTTTATTCACAGGTCACAAAAATTGCCATCTCGGATGAGCATGACTCTAAGCCACGAAGAGATGAACGAAGCAAAAACGCGACTCATAACCCTAACTCAATGAAGGCATTATGGTGAAACCATAGCTCAACTCGAAGCCTCAAAACCGATCAGCAAGAAGGACCCGCTGCTGACATTAAATCCTATACTCGACAGCAAAGGCGTACTGCGCGTAAACGGACGGCTTAAATACGCAGCCTTTAGTTACCACGAGCGTCATCCCATAATCATCCCAGGAAACTCAATATTCTGCACTCTGCTGTTAAAATTTCTACACACCACCATGCTGCATGCTGGAAACCAGTTAATGATGCGAATGGTACAACAAGAGTACTACATTCCCCGACTCAAACCCAAAATAAAAAAGTGCATCTTTCACTCCAAAACATGCACCATCCACAAGCAGCAGATGAGATCGCAGATTATGGCAGCACTACCCTCCGAACGAACCACATAAACCCTACCGTTTCACACGACTGGGGTGGATTTCGCCGGCCTGTTCCTAGTAAAGGTATCTACCCATCGGCGAGCTTCATATTCAAAGGCATACGTTTGTGTGTTTGTATGCTTCTCCACGAAAGCAATACACCTCGAACTCTGCTCTGACTTGACTACGGAGGCGTTCCGAGCAGCCTTCGCTAGATTTTTTGGACGTCGCGGTCTCCCCTATAAGATTATGTCCGACAATGGAAAAACATTTGTCGGAGCTCAACGCACCTTCCACCGCGAGTTCGGCGTGTTCGTGAAGGAAGTAGCAGCTGACGTCTCCGCTAAATACGCCCCACTCGGCTTCTATTGGGAGTTTATTCCACCGTATGCCCCTCATATGGGTGGACTATGGGAAGCAGAAGTGAAGAGTTTTAAGGTGCACTTCACTAAAGTCGCCGGAAATCACAAATTTAGCTTCGAGGAACTCACAACCCTGATGGTACGAATAGAAGCGGTTCTCAATTCCCGACCGCTCTCAGCCATGTCGCAAGACCCGAAAGACCTAATGGCACTCACCCCTGGACATTTCCTCCGCGGTGCTCCATTGTTATCGATACCCGAACCCAATGCCGAAGACCTCTCTCTGGTTCCCAAATGGCAGAAAGTCAAGGTGCTTCTTCATCAATTTAGTACCAGATGGAAGAACGAGTATCTCAGAGAATTACACAAGAGGTACAAATGGAAAAGGGCGGAAAGCCCCGTAAAGGAAGGAGATCTAGTCGTCGTCAAGGATGACCTTCTCCCCCCGAATGAATGGCGCCTAGGACGTATAACCAAAGTGTATCAAGGTGCAAACGAAAAGATCCGTGTGGTCGACATAATCACGCAGAATTGAATGATAACCCGAAATATAGCCAAATTGTGTGTGCTGCCCGCTGTAGGAACCTCGAACCCTATGGCTTAATCCCAACATTTTACATTAACATATACCAACCTACAACTCATATAAAAGCATCTCATGAAATCTCTTCATATACCCTTTTTTCAACCATATACTAAAGTCGTATATTTTCACTCTTCTCTCCTAGGTACCGACGAGACTCGACATCGGGGAAGTGCCGTTTAAGCGGCCGGTTGCATTCGCTGCGCCATTGCCCTGCTTTCCTCGCCATGGCACCGGAGGACAGGTATGAGTGCGCAAGGGTGCACCGGTAGTGCATCAACTGCCTGGCAACCTCCCATACGACCCGCGAATGCAACTCAAGGTCTAGTTGCCATCGGTGAACTCTCGGGCATCATACTCTGCTCCACCGGGCGAGGTTAAGGAGGTTAAGGAGGGTAAGCGGTGCAGCGAATGCAGCCAATTCCAGGCCAGCTTTATACAGCCGGTCTGCCCAGCAGCGGAAGAAGTTGCAACCAACCCAACGAATCGACATCGCGACCACGGACCGCTCTTCATCATTTTAAATTCAATCTTATATTTACTTCTATCTTTTTAATTTAAATTATTTGAATAAAACAACCGTTGGTTATAGTAAACCGAATTTGCCTTAAAATAATATACATTTTTTTTTGTAAATCTTACATACGGTAATGGAATTTAAACTCTTATATTAAACCCAGAATTTTAACGTTTATAAACAAAAACCTGTGTTCATTTATTTCACGCCATCGAAGCGGCCCAGTTTTACCCCCACTCAACATTATACATGTTTTTACCCCAACTCAACACTATACAATGCAAGACCGTCATGTAACATAACTTCAGATAGAGGCATGCCTATGCATTTCTCCCACCAGCATACATTCGATATTGCATGAACACCTGGCCGTAAAAAAGGTTTGTTCTCATTGGATCCCGCACAATTTGACAATCGCTCAATAAAGGCTCGTTTGGATTGGTGTAAAGAAATGCTGAAAAAATACGATCGCGGTGCTTCAAAAGACGTTTATAAGATTGTCACAGGCGACGAATCATGGATCTATGCGTATGAGCCCGAAACAAAACAGCAATCGACCGTGTGGGTCTTCCAAGACGAGCCAAATCCAAAAAAAAAAAACATTTTCGTTGATAAATATTCGTATTTTCATTATTAGGCCAGAAATATACATAGCAGCCCTCGTACATACAAACGTACAATATACGAGTTTAACAACATCCTCACACAATTTGGTTGCTGATGTATAACAACAACAAAATAAATAAATTTCAATGAAAATAGAATTATTTGTCAAACGTATCCTGTCAGGATATTTGCCAATGAATTTGAATTTTTATGTGCTTACACGTTTATTTATAAATATGTTGTAAATGTGGCAAATTGTTATTTACTGTGTGTGTTGTGTTGCAAAATTTAATAGAAATGTAATCCACTAGTACTAAACATATATAGTATGTGAATGCACATATATAGAATATAAGTAAATAAAATAATTTTTAAAATATTAGTAAATTATTAGCCACTATTTTTGCAATAGAGGGCTTTAGTGATCTGGATTTCGCGTCCTATGTATAAGTGCGATTGGATTACGCTAGATGGCGTTAGGCAGATGATATTTTGAGCTAAAAGAGATAGTGGGAACAGTGTTTATTACTTAACTCAGTAGTGTTTGAGCGCACGTCAAAGATGGGCTCCAATAAAAATGAAATGCCCTATATGCTATAATTTTTCTTCAGAAAAGGCGAAAACGCCAGTCAGGTAGCTCTAAAAATGTGAATAGTAGTGGTGCGGATACTATAATAGACGATCATGAACATTTTTGGTTTCGTCATTTCGTTCTGGTAATTTTGATGTAAAATAAACACCACATTGCGGAAGGCCAATTATAGAAAATGTCAAAAGAAATAATGGAAATCCGCGAATCTGAGCATCATGCGAATACTGTTACGGTTGCCCAGGAGCTAAGCATTGCCCGAAGAACAGTTTGCAGCCACTTGAAAAAGGCCGGAATCCCAAAAAAAGCTCAACGTATGGGTACCAACAGAGTTAACTAGAATCAACGTCGAAGACCGAATTTCCATCTGCGAATCGCTGCTGAATTATAGCAAAATCGACACATTTCTGATGCGGATGGTAACTGCTAATGGGAAGTGGATCAATTACAGCCACATCAAATGAAAACGTTCGAGGTCAAATGGTAATGAGTTGGCACAAAGGCTCTCCAAGCCAAGATTGACATTCAGGAAGGTTTTGTTTGTGCGTTTGGGGGCATTGGCAAAGAATCATCCATCATGCGCTGCTACCCTACGGCCAACTCTTAATTCGCATCTGCACTGTCAGCAATTGGACCGTCTGAATGAAGCAATCGCCCAGACAACACACAGCTTTGGCCAACTGGAGGTGAATTGTGTTTCATCAGGCCAACGCCAAACCACACACATCGATTTTGACTCTCCAGACTCCTTATGGTCCGGACCTCGCACCAAATGATTATCATTTGCTCCTGTATACATCAAATGATTTCGCTAGTGAAGAATTGGCCTCAAGAGAAGCCTGTGAGATCGATTGCCCTAATTTTTGGCCAATAGGGACAAAGGTTATCGAACAAAGCGGTGCAATTTGACATAAATCGGATAATTCTGGCAAGAAATAACAGCTCCCCTGTTAATAATAAAACCATCAGCCAATCAAAGGCGGCTTAGCTTAAACTGAACGTCTCTTCATTTTTTGGAAAAATATGAAAAAGCAAAACCGAAAATTGGAGGAGGAGCTGGCCGAAAATACAATAAAAGGTGTTATTTTGAATAGCCTGCTATTCTGGTAGATGCCACTTTTCAAGCTGTAATTTTTTGACATTTGAAAAGTATAAACTAAGCTAATAATAAAAATGGAATGATACATGCTTCAACAACGCATAGAAATTATTCAAATTTACTGTAAAAAAGGCGAAAACCTCGCAGAGGTGGTTAGGAAAACTTAATTATTTTTCGGTCGTCGTAAAGCACCTTGTCGGCCTGTAATACAAAAATTGGTGGAAAAAATTTCGCTTTTGAGACAACTTAGTGATGTAAAGAAAACAACACGTGCATGTCTCTTAAAGCGTCAAGTGGCAACTCTTGCGAGTGCAAAGTGAAAGTGACTGTGCTCTATATTTATTTTAAATTTTTAAATAAAATATATTGTGCAAACTACATAAACTAATTCGGGCAAGTGACTCCTCTGAAACTGAACAAAGTGAAGTGAAAGTGAAACCTTGTAAATAACAAATTGTGTTATTTGCTTGGATTGCCGCTCTATCAAAATTAAATAATATAAAAAAAAGAAAAAGAAAACTATAAACAAATAGTTCACACTAGTTGAACAGAGACAAATATATTAATTATAATAATAAAACAAATATAAAAAAAGCTCTGGTATTAAAGAAAGGCGCCTAAAAGTATGCAGGAAAATTTGCATTTGCTTGCGCCGTTTCCAAATTAGAGTTGCCAAAAACCCGTGTTGCAAAATCCACTGGTTTTTTTTTTTGGGACTAAATTGGCCATTCTGCAGAACCACATAAACGAACAGGTCCTGTTCAGTGCCACAATTGTCAAGAATTTGACCATACGAAGCGATACTGCGCTTTACAAAGTATATGTGTTATTTGTGGAGATTTACACAGTTCAAAAGACTGTATGAAATCTAAAACAACCCCTGAGTCTAAATAATGTAGCAATTGCGGTGAAAATCACACCGCCAATTACAGGGGTTGTCCAATATATATTTCCCTAAAAGGCAAGGGCAGTAAAAATGCTTCTAGCAACTTTCCTGCCTCTCAGCCTCACCCTCAGCCTCAATCAAAAGCTGCCGAAACAAAGCCTACTAATACCAACTTTATATCCTACGCCCAAGCTTTAAAAGGTGTACCTCAGCTCACAACGCAAGAAACGTCCATCCCGTCCATTCCGTCTGTTAACTCACTTGAAAATACGCTAAACAACTTTATACGCATGATGCAAGAACATATGACATCAATGCAAAGTATGATGCAAGATTTAATTCGAAATCAAAATCTTCTCCTTCAAGCGATTTTGTCTAGGCCATGAACGACCTTAAGATATGTTATTGGAACGCCAACGGCTTGGTCCAACACAAAAATGAACTTCAACTCTTAGAAAATCAAGCAATTGATATAATGCTAATCTTCGAAACTCGTTTGAACAAATTTAACAACTTTAATATTGATACATTTCTGTTTTATGACACCAAACACCCTCAAGGGAAAGCGCGCGGTGGAACTGGAATACTTATCAGGCAAAAAATTAAACATTATATAATGGAAGAGTACTGTAAAGACTACCTTCACGCTACCTCAGTTCATATATATGATAATTCTGGTGGAATAAACATTTCCGCCATATATTGTCCGCCCCGATACAACATATCAGAAACTCAATTTACTGATTTCTTTTCTAAACTAGGTAAACGGTTTCTAGTAGCAGGTGATTATAACGCAAAACATTCCAAAGGGTAGAAATTTATATAAAGCCATTCAAAATAACGGTTTCGACGTTATATCTACCGGACAGCCAACATACTGGTCAACTGATCTCAACAAAACCCCAGATTTGTTTGACTTTGGAGTAACTTGTGGTATCAGTAGAGCACAAGTAAGCGTAAAACCCCTTTTCGACTTATCATCTGATCACTCGCCTTGTCTATGTTCCATTAACATAATTCCAGTTTTCAATGACTTACAGCTAGGCTTAACCAATAAATTTACAAATTGACTTAAATACAGAAAATTCATTAGCGCGCATCTAAAATCGCTCATTCCTCTAAAATCAATAGCAGATGTCGACAATGCAGTTGATGGCTTTACAACATTACTTCATTTGACAGCGAAAATATCAACGCACTGCCCATCTAACACTCATAGAAGACAAATTTGAACGGTCTTAAGGGTAAAGACATTATAAGTCTGGTAACCAAAAAAAGACAACTAAGGAGAGATTGGCAGAGGTTTCGTTCACCGGCCTTAAAAAATGAGCGCAATATATTCATAAAAATTCTTCGGGACGTCCTGTAACAAAAAAAAGAAAACGAATTTCAAAAGTCCGTACAATCTCTGTCAGCTACATCTGATACCAATTACTCTTTGTGGCGAAAAGTTAAGAGTTTCAAAAGTCCCGTCACTTGCGAACTCACAATGGTGAGTGGGCTCGAAGGGACCAGGAAAAGGGTATTTCATTTGCCATGCATCTTTCTACTGTATTTACACCAAATATTGGATACAAATCTCTTCCAGAATTTCGTGCAGATCCAGATAAAAATTTTATTCAATTTAATTTTAAATCACTTAAAGATGTTATTACTAACGACATAAAGAAAAAGAAGGCTCCTGGATAGGACAGGATAACGGGTGATATGATAAAAGAGCTTCCAAATGTGGCAATTAAACACATGCTTTGTATATTTAATAGTATATTGATTCTACACTATTTTCCTTAATCCTGGAAGCTCTCGGAGATTATTATGATATCTAAACCAGGTAAAGATCCATCTTTGGTGGGCTCCTGTAGGCCTATTAGCTTAATTACGGTATTCTCAAAAATCTTCGAAAAACTTTTATTAAAAAAAATATTACCGATTTTTTTTTAGAGAAAAACACAGCACAATAGAGCAGGTGCATAGAATCGTAGCACACATAAGATCAGCGTTTGAAAACAAGCAATATTGTACTGCAGTGTTCCTCGATGTTGCTCAGGCATTTGATAAAGTTTGGTTAGATGGTCTATTATACAAGCTGAAAGTTACGCTTCCCGTAAAAATTTATGACGTCTTATTGTAAAAAGCTTTCTTATTGGCTGAAAATTTCGTGTTAGGCAAAAAAGTTACACCACCGAATCCTATGAAATATTTGCCGGTGTTCCACAAGGAAGTGTTTCAGGGCCCGTCTTATATATAATTTATACGAACGATCTTCTCACAAACCGATACCTTATCACATCAACTTTTGCGGATGATACAGTATCCATTCAAACCCCATGACAGCCAGTTACAGATTACAAGAACATTGAAAAGTAATAGAAGAGTGGCTAACAACTTGGAGAACTAAAGTCAATGAGTCAAAGTGTATACAAGTAACATTTACCCTAAAAAAAAGACACATGTCCTTCAATCTCTATAAATGGGAATACAATACCTCAGAAAGAATTCGTTACCTACCTGGGAGTTACATTGGATAAAAGACTCACCTGAAAAAACCACATAGACAAAAAGATTACTCAAACCAAATTGAAAATTGCGAACTTGCATTGGATTGTAGGCTCTAAGTCCAAACTAAGTCTAGAAAACAAAGTTTTACTTTTTAATATGCTAATAAAGCCATCTTGGACGTACGGGATCCAAATTTGGGGCTCAGCATCTAAATCTAGCCTGGATAGAATTCAAAGACTGCAGTCTAAAACCTTAAGATCAATATGCAAAGCCCCTTGGTATGTAAAAAACTCCGCAATTCACAAAGATCTCGGGATTAAAACCGTCACCGAGGAAATAGAGAAACTGCTTAAAAATTACTCATTAAGTTTATCTAACCACCCAAACTTTCTAGCTAAAAAATTATTACAGCAGAACTACCCTAAGCGATTAAAGAGAAAGGATTTACGTTTGAACTGTGACTAAGGGCTCTGCCGCATCCAATTATTCTACATCGGAGTTGCGCTCCGCATATATCCTTCATGATATTATAATTTACTTCAAATTATCCTTTATGATATATCTTTTGTTATGAGTGTTTAGTATACCTAATGATATCTATGTAAACACATTATTTGATAAATCTAAGTTATATTCGTAATTTATTGTACTTTGCTTACTTTGTTAATCTATACAGTGGTAATGATTAACTTGTTCTAGGAATAAGAATTAGCTTTAAGATTTTCGAAATTATTGTTAGTTTCCAAAACGGAAAGATTTAATAAAACATTATACAAAAGAAAACAAGAAAAATGTCTCTTAAAACCAACTGAGAATGTTGCTGCTGTAGCCCAAAGTGTTGAAGAAAACCTAGCTTTGCCCATTCTTCGTCTTTCTTTGTAATTGGGCATTCCACAAACGTCAATACACCGTATTTTGCATAAAGACTTGGGTCTTAAGGCTTATGAAGTTCAATTAACATAAAAACTCAAGCCGGCCGATCATCAACGACGTCGGGTCTTTGCTGATTGGGACCATGAAATGCATGAAATGATCCGTAATTTCATCAAAAAATCATCTTGACTGGCTACGTCAACAAGCAAAACTGTCGCATCTTGGGCTTGGAAAACCCAAGATTTACGGTATGGAAGCCTCTCTATCCTCAACGTGTAACTGCTGGGTGCGGTTTATGGTCCGGCAGAGTTATTGGAGCTTACTTTATCGAAAATGAGACTGGAGCAACAGTCAAGGTGATTGGCGCTACGTACCACACAATCGATCTCTTAAGGGAAAAGTTTCCGGATCGTGTTATTTCTCGAAGAGGTGATCGCAATTGGACACCGAGATCTTGTGCTTTAACATCGTACGACTTCTTTCGTTAGGGCTACATGAAAGATAAGGTCTACGCCGACAGGCCAACCTCAGAGATGGAAATCGTGAAGCTATTGAGGGCATACAGCAGCCGCTTTTCGATTTGGTGATGGAAAATTTCATAAAAAGGATACGGACTTGTAAGCGTAGCGCGTGGCAGCCATCCGGCTGGCATATCTTCCTCTTTACATTGAAATAAAAATCCGATCATTTTTCTCAAAAAATTACATTTTTCTTTTATTATTAAAAAATAACACCTCTGTATTAAGAGTCCTGGAACCTCTAATCGGCAGTGGCCAAACAGTACATACTGAATCAAGTAGCGATGTCTAACCATAGTACTATATCGAGTAATGACAGGTTAGACGAGTTCCCTTTCCACTTTCGTCATTATAGGAGAGTTTGGACAAGCCACACACCATTTGCAAGCTCAATTACAAGCAAGAACGTACTAACTTATGATAGAAGAGTCTCACTAATATTTCAATGTGATCATACTATTGTAGCTATCATGGGACAATAGAAGGTCACGAGAGTTTATCTCACCAAAAAGGAAAACAAATATCTACAAAAAATGGGTCTACATACGAAACATCCTGCATTGGGAAAGTACGCAGAGAGGCAGTCACATCAAACGACTGCAGGAGTTTAAAAGAGAAGGAAGAACCTGAAACCTTAAGCTACTTCCTTTGAGATTGTCTTGTTCTTTGGAGGACCAGGTTGAAGTAAGACATTGG
Organism: Ceratitis rosa; assembly: GCA_037013455.1. Classification (NCBI taxonomy): domain Eukaryota; kingdom Metazoa; phylum Arthropoda; class Insecta; order Diptera; family Tephritidae; genus Ceratitis; species Ceratitis rosa. The sequence goes on along the minus strand of JAWMAG010000005.1, from coordinate 8,418,568 downwards.
AGCGAAATAGCGAGTACGAAGACACGTCAACTGCTTATTTTTGTTAATTTCACACACTAGTTTCTCCGTTTCATGAGTGAAGGTTCTTAGGATCTTCTGTGTCATGGCAATGAGCACGATTGGAGGCCTAAGTAACTTTATGTGATTTTGGTTTGGTCAGGACTCGAATCTGTGACGCCGTGTTTGGTAGGAGGCAGTGCTAGCTGTGTATGGTTTAATAGCAATATTTAATTTTTGGATTGGATTGGCTAACCCATTACTCAACCAATTGACTGACTTTTTCGAAAAATGTTTTAATGAAGTAATCAGTTACATATCACTGCTTTAACTGACACAACAACTGACAACGATGATGTGCTCGATGCTCACACAATATGTCGCACGAAAAAAAGGCTTGATATATATAATAAACTGTTTTTGTTATTAACAATTTTCCAAATCTCAACAGCAAACGTACGCTTACTTACTTACTTTACTGGCGTAGACACCACTTACGCGATTTTAGCCGAGTTAACAGCATTGCACCATATAGCAGGACGGGAACGATGAGAGACTTGTAGAGTTTGGTTTTCGTTCGCCGAGAGAGGACTTTACTTTTCAATTGCCTACTTAGTCCACAGTAGCACCTGTTGGCAAGAGTGATTCTGCGTTGGATTTCCAGGCTGACATTGTTGTTGGTGTTAATTCTGGTCCCTAGATAAACGAAATTATATACGACCTCGAAGTTATGACTGTCAACAGTAACATGGGAGCCGAGTCGCGAATGCGATGACTGTTTGTTTGATGCAGCAGATATTTCGTCTTGCCCTCGTTCACTACCAGACCCATTCGCTTCGCTTTTTTATCAAGTCTGGAGAAAGCAGAACTCACGGCGCGATTGTTGAGGCCAATAATGTCGATATCATCGGCGTAGATTGTACCTTCTCTATTCAGCGCTGCAGCTCGCATTATTTTCTCCAGCAATAAGTTAAAAAAGTCACACAATAAAGAGTCACCTTGTCAGAAACCTCGTTTGGTATCGAACGGCTCGGAGAGGTTCTTCCCGATCCTGACGGAGCTTTTAGTGTTGCTTAACGTCAGTTTACATAGCCGGATAATTTTTGCGGGGATACCAAATACAGACATAGCGGCGTAAAGGCAGCTCCTATTCGTGCTGTCCAAGGCGGCTTTAAAATCGATGAAGAGGTGGTGGGTGTCGATTCCCTTTTCACGGGTCTTTTCCAAGATTTGGCACATGGTGAATATCTGGTCAATGGTTGACTTACCAGGTCTAAAGCCACACTGATAAGGTCCAATCAGTTTGTTGACGGTGGGCTTTAGCCTTTCACACAATACGCTTGATAGGACCTTATATGCGATATTAAGAAGGCTTATTCCACGATAATTGGCGCAAACTGTGGGATCGCCTTTTTTGTGGATCGGGCAGAGCACACTTAAATTCCAATCGTCGGGCATGCTTTCATCCGACCATATTTTGCAAAGAAGCTGATGCATACACCTGATCAGTTCTTCGCCGCCGCATTTGAATAGCTCGGCCGGTAATCCATCGGCCCCTGCCGCTTTGTTGTTTTTTAAGCGGACGATTACTATTCGCACTTCTTCATAGTCGGGTAATGGAACAACTTTTCCATCGTCATCAATTGGAGTTTCGGGTTCACGATCTCCGCGTGTTTCCTGTTCACTGCCATTCAGCAGGCTGGAGAAGTGCTCCCTCCATAAATCGACTATACTCTGGGCATCTGTCACTAGCTCACCTCCCTGGGTCCTACAAGAGTTTGCTCCGGTCTTGAAACCTTCTGTAAGTCGCCGTATGGTTTCATAGAATTTTCGAGCGTTACCCTTGTCGGCCAGCTTCTCAAGCTCCTCATACTCGCGCATCTCGGCCTCTTTCTTTTTTTGTCTGCAGACGCGTCTTGCTTCCCTCTTCACTGCGACACGGCAGTCCTCATCGTACCAGCTGTTTTTGCGACCTTTCCGAAATCCAACGGTTTCGTTTGCAGCTGTACGCAGGGAGTTTGCGATGCCGTCCCACAGTTAGCTTATACCGGGTTGCTGATGAGTGCTCTCAGAGAGCAGGTGTGCAAGTCGAGTAGAAAACCGCTCGGCAGTCTGTTGTGATTGCAGCTTTTCAACGTCGAACCTTCCTTGTGTTTGTTGATGGGCGTTCTTCGATACACAGAGGCGCGTGCGTATCTTCGCCCGCAGCCGCACCTCTGCAATTAGACTTCAGCGGACCCTTGAACCGAATAAGTCGGAGTGGCTCCACTGAAGCTTCGTCTCTCATTAGCCGTGACCCAAGGCTCCACACGTGTTGGTTACCGCATCTTGCACAAGGGTTGCTCACGTTTCCAAGCAAAGTGGACGCAAGAATAGGAATTGAGTATAGCCTCACAACTGTAACAACATACCCAGAAGCTTCACTACAACCCATTACACGTACGCATTTCAAGTAATTTAAATCAAATCAAATTCACCGCTTTCATGCTATTTTAATGCTTCCGGAATGAATGAATGAATGAATTTGTCAGTCATGCTGCTGTGTGTTTGTGTGAGTGTGTCGAATAAAAGTGTATGAATTTATTACCGTTGAATGCTGCATTTAATCAGATAATCTTAAATAAGTTATATAACTTTTACTGACAATGAATTGATTTTGAAATGTTAGCGCAAATTAAAATCCTTTTGAGCGTGTAATGAAATGGCATTGTCGGCGAAATTCATACCTACCTAGACGATTAAATGGCTTCGGCGATTTGACGCGTCTGGCATTGACAATTTTAGAATATTTAAGTAATTGCATTTGGCTACAATTTTGCGTGCAAATAAATGTATATTAAAAATTATCTGTTGTCTACATCTCTTTGGCCATCAGCCAAACGTTAATGAAATATTATGCTTCAAATACTCCGGATGGCAAGGAGAAAATGCAAAAGCAGAAAGGATTAAAATTTAATGTCGTTTTACTGTTTTTTTCTATTTATGGTATTTCATGGAATGTGTGAGAAGTAAGGTTGCTTAAAGGCAAGCTGCAAAGATAGTACTTGTAAAGTGTAATAGTGAGGCAGAATTTATAAGATTATAAATATTACAGTTCAAAAATTTTGCTGCTGAAATCGTTCAGTTAAGAATACAAAAAAAAAACGCAAATTAAATTCAATTAATGAAATAAAATAATATAAATAATGTAAAAGAAAATAAATAAACATAAATTGAAAAATAAAAAAATAGTAAACTAAAATTACATATTAATGGAAAAGTATAGCGTAGTATAGAGGATTCTAAAGCAACTCACTAAACACTCTATTAAGAAAATAGCGGCTTAATTACCACACTTAATAGTTGTTAGTTAATAATGAATTGAATAATACAACAATAGATTACATGGCTAATATTGGCATAGTGGTAGAGCACTCGCCTGTTAAGTCAGGATCAGTTGGTTCGATCCCTGCCATAAGAAGTCTACTGAGGAGATGTGGTGATCTCCGAAACAGCTGTCAGATCTACCAAGTTTTTTATTGTATAACAAAAATATTCAATTCATATAAAGAAACCAGGCTTTCAGCTCACTAAAAACTTATAACAGAAACAAAGTTAAATTCAATAATGTAAGTCAATTATATTGAACCAGTTCGTAGCTAATTTTTAGCTAGTCTATATTTAAGCAGAGGTTATCCCATCTGGTTGAGGTGTTTTATATGGACCAAAGATGCTAATTGCAAATGCACCAGGTTTTTAAGATTTTCGGCAGATGATGGAAAACTTAGAATGTGTTCGCTTGGTGCAGCACATTTATGTGTCTCCCAATTCGCGAGTCACTATCTTGGACTTATACGAGTATTGCGTTAGAGGAAGTGCAGGAAAGAAGGCTTAAGATAGACGCTGGAGCACCTCTTCTGCTTCTGCCTACGAGCTTCGCAGTTCTAAGAACTATAAGAAGTATCAAAATTAGATATCAGGACTGTTTCGCAAAGAGCGTCGAAATCCGTTTAGCTCAAATTAAACTGTCTCCATCTGATACTACATAGGACCAACAGATCTACGTAATGCGCAACAGCCGGTCAGTATAACGTAACCCTTGTACGAGTAGGATAAATCTACATTATTTTCTATTCTATAGATACTATACTATACTATACTATACTATACTATACTATACTATACTATACTATACTATACTATACCCTAACATTTAGACCATCACTAGAAAGCGTTAAGTTAAAAGCTTCCTCACGGTTTTTATTTAGAATGCTTAGTACTCTTCTTCTGTTGCAGGTGGTGAGCAGGTGTCTAAATGACAACCTATTTATTAAATACGAAATCGACATAAGGGGTTATATCTACTTGTAATTTTCAAAAAATAATTTTTTTTTTAATTTTTAATTTTTTTTAAATTCGAAGTTGATCCGACAAACAGTCTCGGAGATATGATCATCTTATTAAGGACGCCTCACGGCGTTCGAAAATAGGCGAAGCGCAAGGTGGAGTAGTTTAACTTGGTGTTAATGGTTCGTAAAATCTTAAATGCGTTTTCAGAGGCGGTTAGAAAAATTACTCTGAAACGGCTGAACCGAACGGCTTACAATTTTCACACGACCTTCTAAGATATACCTATTTGTTAGGTAATAATCGAAGATATAAAGCTTTTGATAATAATTTCCATTTTTTAAGCCACTTTGAAGTGTAGAATTTCTCACAAAAAATTAATTTGTTTTTTTTTTCGTCAAAAATCAAAATTTTCACTATTTCTTCGATCACTACCTGTATTCATCCATAATAATACTCAATTTTTTGGGTTTTCGGGTTTCTGATAATTTGAAGCAGAAATATCTTCCTCACCACCAGACACCTTTTTTTGGAGGCCTTTCTGGAGATCGGCTACAAGAACATGAGGATCCAATATTTATTTAAATGAATCGTTTATTGTTAAACTAAATGAAAGTCTTTCTGTTAACATGTTTTATATTAATTTATAGCATAAAATCTCTGTCAAAAAGAAATTAACAAAGAAAAGTATTTTTTTTTTTTTTGCAAGTGGATATAACCTCTTAAAGCTTTCCATAAAAAACGAGTATAATGACTGGTATATCACTGGCTTAAGGTGACTTTTGTCCTAGAAAAAGTATTATGAACAGTTTATTTGAACAAGGATGGGACTCCTTTGAAGATGCTCAAGGCCGTGAAGGGCCATCGAGAATATCACACCAGAACTTATGCAAGAAGTTGGAAAATTGTCCTCGACGCTGCCCGAGCAAAGATGAAAGAACTCGCAAAAATAGTTGGAGCATCCCATACAACCATTTTTGAAATTCTATGCGATCGTCTTGGCAAGTATAAGGTCAGCGCAAGATGGGTGCCTAAAATGATGAGGCAAAAATTTTAGAACAGCGCGATGAAAAAGAGAGTGTATTGAGTAAACCTTTCCTGGATACTATACTAAACCTAGGTTCGTTATTATGAACCTGAATCGTAACAAAACACCTAGTGGCAAAAAAAAGACACAACACCTTCCAGGAAGTTTAAGATGTCAAATTCAGCAGGGAGACTTGGGAGAAAGGAAACCAGAAGGAACATTATAAATATAATTTGGTGTCTATAACTGGAAAATACTACGCTTCCACACTAGAGTGACTAAAGGAAGAAAAGACGAGAGAAATTGGCGAAAAGTTGAGACGCGTTGCGCCAACTCCCTGTATAAGATCGATTTCAAACATATATAATCTCCCACCCTACAGCCCAGACATGGCTGATACACAACAGCTCTGTTTTCAAAAATGATGAAGATAAATAGAAAATATTATTATTGAGGCAACCGTTTTGCAGATGAATATATTAGGTCAAGTAACAAGTCATCCAATATTTTTAAAGGTGTAGATGACAGATTACACTAGATGGTGTTAGAAAAACGATATTTTGTACTAAAAAAGAAAAGGGGGAAGTGATGATCACTTAACTCAGTTGTGTTTGAGCGCATGCCAAAAATTGCTACCAGCAAAAGGGAAAATATGCTAAATTCTACAGTTTTTCATCGATAAAGGCGAAAATGCAAGTCAGGCAGCTAAAAATGAGAATAAAGTTTATGAGTTTAAGGTCCTGACACTGTAACAATTAATCATGCACGATTTTTTGGTTTATTTGATTTCGTTCTAACTATAACACACTTGGAGAAGGCTGGATACCCAAATAAGCTTGACGTATTGGTGCCAACAGAGTTAACAAGAATCAACGTCATGAACCGTATTTCTATCTGGGAATCGCTGTTGAATTGTAATAAAATCGACACAAAAACGGTCGGGGTCGAAGGACAATGAGCCGGCGCAAACGGTCTTCATGGAAGGATTGATAATCAGCAGATTTGTTGTGTGTTTGGTAGTATATGCAAGGTATCGTCCAATATGAGCTCCTACTCTACGGCCAAACTCTTAGTTCGGACCTTTATTGCCAGCAATTGGGCAGTTTGAAGTAAACAATCGTCTAGAAGCGCCCAGCTTTGCCCAGCAAGAGGGGAATGGTGTTCCATCAGGTCAACGCTAGATCAGGCACATCAATAGTGACTTGCTAGAAGCTGAGAGAGCTCGGTTGATAAATTTCTATGTATCCACCTTATAGTCCGGACCTCGCACCAAGGGATTACCATATGTTTCGGTCTATAGGAAGTGATTTAGCTGGTGAAGAGTTGGCCTCAAGGAATCGCTCGATTGGCTTATTTTTTTGCCAATAAAAACAAGAGTCTCTATGAGAGAGGCATAATGACATTACCCTCAAAAGTAATGGGTAATTTATTACTTGACTTAATATATATTGAAAAGTAAAAATAATTTGGCCGTCGTAAATTCAATTTCTGACTACTGTAATGAGAGCCATATTTAAATAGTTTTCGACACAAATCATATAAAATTATAAATATTTTATGCCCATTTAAAAGTTGACTGCTTCCTTTAAATACTATATCAATAACTACTCAACTTTATATAAAATTCCTTTAATTCACTTTATTGATTTCATCCACAAATAAGTGGCATGAAATATTTAATAATATCATAGTTCAATCATAACCTACGCATTATTATTAATTATCACTTAGTAGGCAATCCATCATGATAGGTCATCTTTGATGAAACCGCAAAATCTGCCCATATTTTAGCAAACTCATTAAATTGTAAAATTTCCCAAATTGACCACAATTTGTGTGCATTAAAGGCAAATCACAATTAATTTGAATGCAAACTTCCCTTAGTTAGGCATTTACAGCACATGGCCAGCGACATTAACATATTTCACATACAACATTACAAGCGAGTAAATGTATAAATTTCCACTCGCATTACTCGAATGCTTACTTTGGCTAATTAGATTCCATAAAGTTTAGTGTAAAAGCTATTAATTCACGCTTTGCAAGAGATTTCGCAGGAATTGAACGAAGGAATGAATGAATAAGGCAGCGTAGGAGCAGAAAAGTAGAAAACTATGCGAGAAAAATGTATAAAAGTAGTTCGCTGAAGTGGATCAGCATAAACTGTTGCGAAAGAAAAGTGAACAAATAAGTATGTAAGTTGATGTGAAGGAGTTGGGAAAAATAATGTCCGGGTGGCGAAACAGCTTCGGAGACGTATGCTAAACTTGTAAAAGTGCATGGTGATAGTGCCCTTAGTCGTGCCCAGGTATTTCGATGGCATAAAGAGTTTAAGTTTAAGTAAAGCTCGCATGAGCAAGTCGAAGGATGATTATTGCTTTTTTTGATAACCGAGGAATCGTCCACAAAGAATTTCTTCCACCGAGGTAAACCGTAAATCAAGTCTACTATCGCCAAATGCTCGAAAGATTTCGAAAACGAGTCAACCGTTGCATACCGCCCTTAGCGTGTCCCAGTATTTGGCCTCTAAAGTGATCGCGGTGTTGCAACAACCACCTTATTTGCCCGATATGTCACCCTGTGACTTATTTTTGTTCCCTAGAACAAAATCGGTGGTCAAAGCAACCCATTTTGAGCCGATTGAGGACATTTAGGCGGCCGTGACGAAAGTACTCGCGGACATCCCAGTCTAAGCGTTCCAGAAACGTTATGAAGCATGGATAACGCGCTGGAATCGTTGTATAGGTAACTACTTTGAAGGAAAAGGCAGAGTTGTAGAATAATTTTGAAATATACGGTTTTTATGGAATCACTCTCATTACTTAATTGTCACACCTCATAAATACCAGAGTAAGAAACAAAACTTCTTTTTTAATGGCGTTGGCACCGCTTACGCGATTATAGCCGAATCAATATAAGAGCGCCATTCTTCTCTTCTTTTCGCTGCCTGGCGCCAGTTGGAAATGCCAAGTGAACCCAGGTCACTCTCCACTTGATCCTTCCAACGGAGTGGAGGTCTTCCTCTTCCTCTGCTTCCACCAGCGGGTACTGCATCAAATACTTTCAAAGCTGGAGTGCTTTCATCCATTCGGACGACATGATCTAGCCAGCGTAGCCGCTGTCTCTTCATTCGCTGATCTATGCCAATATCATCGTATAGCTCGTACAGCTCATCGTTCCATCGTCTGCGGTATTCGCCGTTGCCAATGCGCAAAGGACCATAAATCGTTCGCAAAACTTTTCTCTCGAAGACTCCTAGAGCCGACTCATCAGATGTTGACATTGTCCACGCTTCTCCGCCATATAGTAGGACCGGTATGATAAGCGACTTATAGAGTTTGGTTTTCGTTCGCCGAGAGAGGACTTTACTTTTCAATTGCCTACTCAGTCCAAAGTAGCACCTGTAGGCAAGAGTGATTCTGCGTTGGATTTCCAGGCTGACATTGTTATTGGTGTTAATGCTGGTCCCTAGATAGACGAAATTATCTACGACCTCGATGTTATGACTGTCAACGGTGACGTGGGAGCCGAGTCGCGAATGCGATGACTGTTTGTTTGATGACAAAATATATTTCGTCTTGCCCCCATTCACTAGCAGACCCAATTGCTTCGCTTCTTTATCAAGTCTGGAGAAAGCAGAACTCACGGCGCGGTTGTTGAGGCCAATAATATCGATATCATCGGCGTACGCCAGCACTCTTATAAAAGATTGTACCTTCTCTATCCAGCTCTGCAGCGCGTATTATTTTCTCCAGCAATAAGTTAAAAAAGTCACACAATAAAGAGTCACCTTGTCTGAAACCTCGTTTGGTATCGAACAGCTCGGAGAGGTCCTTCCCGATCCTGATGGAGCTTTTAGTGTTACTTAACGTCAGTTTACATAGCCGAATAAGTTTTGCGGGGATGCCGAATTCGGACATAGCGGCGTAAAGGCAGGAAACAATAGTCTCAGTAATAAATCATTTTTAAATAAAGGGTCTTTTTTAGACATGTATTTTTGAAGAAGAAATAAATCACATATAATCTAATGTTATCGCCAAGAAGGTAAGGGCATTACGGACTCTGCTGGGCAATTATGTCGAAAGAATATTTGATTCAACGCACGATTTACAAACGTTGTTCCGGATTAAGTATAGTCATTATATACTTGCAAACCAAACTCAGTATCAACCAAGTAAAAGCTGTCAAAAAGGTAAGCTCCGAAAAAAGTATCACAAATGCTACTTGAACGATAAATAAATAAAGTTATTTCTTAAGCCGGGCGACACTCTTAATTGGGAACGCTACTAACAACAACTCATCAAATTGAAGAGGGCGATTGACGAAAAGCACCAGAAATTTGCGACAAGACACGCGGCAAAAATTTTCCATCATAACAACGCTTGGCCTTATGTTGCACTAATGGTTAACAACTATTTAAAAATCCACAGTTGGGAAGTTTTGCTTAACCCAGCTCACTGGCATCCAGTTCACGACAGAGCAGGGTATCAACAATTCGCTTGATTCATTCTTGGCTGCCTAGCCGAAGCGTTTCTTTTGGGATGGAATCCACAAATCCACTGCGATTGCACTTCACTCACTCACCGCGAAAATAGAAAGTATCCTGGATCATAAAGAATACGTCTGAGCGGCCTTTCTGGACATAAGTGGGGCATTTAATAATGTAGTCAATGAGGCAAAAGTGGAAAGTCTAGAAGCAGCACAGGTAGTGTATGTCATCCTACTATGGATAGAAAGTCGGCTGAGTTGCAACGCGAAGTAGAACAAAGCCAAACTACTCAAGCTAACGGACGATATAGCTATAGTTGTTGCGGGAAATTCCTCTACACCATCAGTAACGAAATGAGAACCCCATCAAGGGTCGTACATTAGCCAGCTTAGAGGTTAATGCTGACAAAACTGATACTGAGGGTACCGCTGACAAGAAAGTACAATATTCCCGCGTGTAAGCCCCTAGGCTCAATCAAGGATCATCCCGGGTGCCCGGAAAAAGTTTTTAACAACAAACTTATGTGGAAGCTAAATGTAGAGAAATAGAGTAAAAAGGCCAGTGGTACTGTACTGCGCTCTGGTATGGTGTACCGCTGCGAAAAAAACAATCCTCTTGAACCATTGTTTACAGCTCGAAATGCAGCGGGATGAAGAACAAAATAGACTACATACCCTTCTAATTTTATTTGGGATATAGGGTTTCAAGCTACGTTTAAGGAAGGCGAATGGCGCAAGAACCTTCGACGCTCAGTACAAAATGGGCCACGAATGGATCAAAAACGACTGTTGGAGTGGGCGCCGGAGCCTAATGGGCAGAGAAAATCTGCTGAGATTGCTAGTAATGCAGAAGACTATATACAAAATATCATTATATATATCGTGTTCCTTAGGAGGGAAGCAGTAGATAAGACTGCCGAGAGTGAACGACTACATATATACTGGGTTCTAGGCCACAAGGAGATTATGGGGGGGATTTGGCAAGTGAGATTGCCAAAAGGTAAGGTCTTAATAACAAACCAGAACAGGATATACAAAAGTCGCGAAAACTGTATAATAAATGCCAAAAGAGTTGGGTGTAAAATTAGAGTGAGGGGGAACGCTTTAGCGACATGCAAAACCACCAAGATCATGTGCAAGCAGAATTGGCATTAGTAGGAGTGACACATGCCGGAAGTGTTGGGTAGAAGGCATGAGTGGGACATTAGAACACCTCCTCTGTCTCTGTTTGGTCTTAGCCAGAACTCGTCTTAGATATTTCGTTACTTTGCAGTTTAAAGGAGTAGAGAGTCATCAAAATTGTATACTAAGGCTCTCTTATACTTTGGGAAATGTGTTGGCGTTCTGATGACTACTTTCTATCGCAACAAAACGGGCACTACAAAGGACCAACGAGTCTATGTAAGGCGCATCAGTCATCTAGTGTAATCTATCCTGACTTAGCTATGGAAAAATTGTTGCGGAATTGGTTATGGCTCACGAAGTTTGAGATTCTAATCTGTCTGTAATTTTTTTTTTTTTCATTCCTGTTGCCTGGTATTTTACTAAATATTAATGAACTAGTAATTTACTGGTACAATTCTGACAAATAAACAGACAATTGACCAGTTTATGGCATGAGAAAAGGCTGCAAAATAAATAAGTTAAGTAAAAAAGTACAATAGTAATATTATGGTTGATACTAGTCATAAATTTCGCTCGGGTTTTTGTTTTTTATGCGGATTTGTGTCTAAACGTTTTGTAAATAAATAATTAGGTAAACCTGGTATAAATGCAATTTCATTTTCAACTTACTTGGACTCATCTTTTGGGCAGGGTATGAATTTGATGCATTCTCTCTTCTGAAAGTTTGTCTCAATCCAACTGCGAGGCGCATGCTGTAGGTATTTATTGTCATAATTAGCAGGTGCGCAGGTGATTACGTAGGAAGTTTTTTGAAAACATTTAATAGAAAAAGGCTGATTAGTGAATTTAATTTTTACAAGGTTCTTGTAATTAATCTATAATAGAAATCATATTTCTTTTTATTATTTTACACTACGTTCAGATCATTTTGAAAGACGTTAATAATAATTTCTTTATTTTTTTTCGATTAAATCAATGTTATTTTCTTGTTTAGTATTGTACATTTACCAAAACAATCCTGAAAGAGAAGCACAATAGAAAACATCTTTATATAGATACATATTCACTATAAAATAAAACAACAATAATAAAGACAAACACAATATAAATATAAAAACATTAATAACAAACAAACAAAAAAACACACAAACAAACAGATAGTAAAGTTGTGAGAGAAAGTGTTTGATAGTCACAGAGGTGGTAAGAAATATTTCATTGCATTTTATTTCATTTCATTGCATTAAATTTATTGTATTTAATATTATTGTATTTAATTTATTGTATTTAATTTTATTGTATTTACTTTTATCGTATTTTATTTTATTGTATTTAATTTTATTGTATTTAATTTTATTGTATTTAATTTTATTGTATTTACTTTTATCGTATTTACTTTTATCGTATTTTATTTTATTGTATTTTATTTTATTGTATTTAATTTTATTGTATTTAATTTTATTGTATTTAATTTTATTGTATTTACTTTTATCGTATTTTATTTTATTGTATTTAATTTTATTGTATTTAATTTTATTGTATTTAATTTTATTGTATTTACTTTTATCGTATTTACTTTTATCGTATTTTATTTTATTGTATTTTATTTTATTGTATTTAATTTTATTGTATTTAATTTTATTGTATTTAATTTTATTGTATTTACTTTTATCGTATTTTATTTTATTGTATTTAATTTTATTGTATTTAATTTTATTGTATTTAATTTTATTGTATTTACTTTTATCGTATTTACTTTTATCGTATTTTATTTTATTGTATTTTATTTTATTGTATTTAATTTTATTGTATTTAATTTTATTGTATTTAATTTTATTGTATTTACTTTTATCGTATTTTATTTTATTGTATTTTATTTTATTGTATTTAATTTTATTGTATTTAATTTTATTGTATTTAATTTTATTGTATTTACTTTTATCGTATTTTATTTTATTGTATTTAATTTTATTGTATTTACTTTTATCGTATTTTATTTTATTGTATTTAATTTTATTGTATTTAATTTTATTGTATTTAATTTTATTGTATTTACTTTTATCGTATTTTATTTTATTGTATTTAAATTTATTGTATTTAATTTTATTGTATTTAATTTTATTGTGTTTAATTTTATTGTATTTAATATTATCCTATTTAATTTTATTGTATTTAATTTTATTGTATTTAATTTTACTGTATTTAATTTTACTGTATACAATTTTATTGTATTTACTTTTATCGTATTTTATTTTATTGTATTTAATTTTATTGTATTTAATTTTATTGTATTTAATTTTATTGTATTTACTTTTATCGTATTTTATTTTATTGTATTTTATTTTATTGTATTTACTTTTATCGTATTTTATTTTATTGTATTTAATTTTATTGTATTTAATTTTATTGTATTTAATTTTATTGTATTTACTTTTATCGTATTTTATTTTATTGTATTTTATTTTATTGTATTTAATTTTATTGTATTTAATTTTATTGTATTTAATTTTATTGTATTTACTTTTATCGTATTTTATTTTATTGTATTTAATTTTATTGTATTTAATTTTATTGTATTTAATTTTATTGTGTTTAATTTTATTGTATTTAATATTATCCTATTTAATTTTATTGTATTTTCTTTTATTGTATTTAATTTTATTGTATTTAATTTTATTGTATTTAATTTTATTGTATTTACTTTTATCGTATTTTATTTTATTGTATTTAATTTTATTGTTTTTACTTTTATCGTATTTTATTTTATTGTATTTAATTTTATTGTATTTAATTTTATTGTATTTAATTTTATTGTATTTACTTTTATCGTATTTTATTTTATTGTATTTAATTTTATTGTATTTAATTTTATTGTATTTAATTTTATTGTGTTTAATTTTATTGTATTTAATATTATCCTATTTAATTTTATTGTATTTAATTTTATTGTATTTAATTTTACTGTATTTAATTTTACTGTATACAATTTTATTGTATTGTATATCATTTTATTGTATTTAATTTTATTGTATTTAATATTATCCCACATCTCCTCAACAGAGTTCTTATGGCAGAGATACAAACAAACCAGGCCTTTAGCTCACTATAAAACTTATAACAAAAATTAATAGTATGTGTAGGAATCTACTTTAACATTTGTAACTTACAAGTTTCACCTTTTCAATTTTTATGTTACTGAATTTTTAATTTCAAATATTTTCATTTTCTGAATTATAATATTTTTCATTTTCAAACAATCAATAAGTGTTAAATAAATTTTATATTAAAAATAAAATATTAATGTGTTTATTATATATAATATATAGATAAAATCTTCTATATAAATTGGCGATCCTGCTCATCGAATTTTCCCTTAAGTTACATGCAAGATACAATTTCCAACAGAATCAGTGAACATTAAACAACAGTTGCAGCAACATCGAAGCAATAAAATATCAAATATATGTAAAATTTCGATTAAATTTTTCCAATCCTTTGGAACAAATATACTAATAATATAATATTAAATACAAAGATTAATCGAATTAAAAAATTTTTTTTGAAACCTGTTAAAAAATTGAACATTATTTATATCGTGCTATCAGTTTTTCTACACCGATTTCTGTTGATGATCGAATGAAATCAATATTGCATATTAATTGAAGAATTTAACTTCTATCAATATCAGGAATTACAACAATCAACAATATTATCTATACGTAATAGAACAATCAGGTTTTTATTAATTATAACAATTTATTATTTATCTTTAAATTTATATATATATATGTCATTTAACTTTTTAAATTAAGTTAATTAATTTAAATCTTAATTAATTTTTGTCAAGTTTTTGTAAACTCTTTCTCCAAACATGCATAGATCACCCATACGCACACGTAATTTTACAACAACAGAAACACAAAATGAAATCACGAACTCTAATACAGATTTAAATACAACACAAAATTTAACATAAGACATTCATACAAATAATTTTAGACCGAATTCTAATTCCATTAAATTACCTCCGTTTTGGAATGAATGTCCTGAAGCATGGTTTTTGCTTTTGGTTTTTTCTATCCTGCCCGTCTACGCAATTCAATTACTAAATTTTCTGCTGTTCTTTGACAAGAAACAAAAAAAAGCAATTTTGTAAAAGGCAATTCAACTTCGACCCTGCTGTGATTCATTCATTGAAATTGAATCGAACAACCGAATTTTTAAAGACAAAATAAATTACCGCTGTTTTGGAATGAATGTCCTGAAGCATGGTTTTTACTTGTTGAAGGACAATTTGAAATTAACAACATTTATAATGATAACATTAACTATCAAAATGTTTTAATTGCTCTTCAACGAGAAACTATTTTCAAAATTATCGATGTTGTCGAATAAATATGAAACAATTAAGAAAGTTCTTTGTGAGAGATTTTCGCTTAGTGAAGAAAAGAGATTAGAACAATTATTTTCAAATACTGAACTTGGTGATCGTTCACCTTCAGAGCTTTTTAGATACGTGTATATGAAATCTTTAACTGGTTTAGATTCAATTGTTAATCATGAATTACTTTTCAAATTATGGATTCGTAAACTACCTCAACAAATTCAAATTCATTTAACTTCTTCTAGTAATCAAAATAAAGATGAACTTGTTATTTTGGCTGATAAAATTTTCGATTTAATTCATAAACCTCAAGTATCTGCAATAACTTCAACCTTTAATAATAATAATAATATTTTAGAACAATGTATGAAAAATTGAACTGACTTAACAACTGGAATATATCAAACTTTAAACAAAATTACAGAAGATATTAATGAATTGCAAATTAGATCTATATCTAGATCTAGAGATAGATATAGATCTAGATCAAGAAATTCATCAAGACCCAGGAATAATAATAATCAAAATAATATTTGTTGGTATCATCAAAAATTTAATAATAATGCCTTCAAATGCGTTTAACCTTGCAATTTTAAAATAAACACAAATATTTCAAATGCAAATCCTTTAAACTAAAACGTTCCATTATGACGGTGGCTGATAATGGAAATATTAGTAAACTTACACGTCACCTTTTTATTTTCGATAAATTTAACAAACTAAATTTTTTGATTGATACAGGCGCAATCGTTTCAGTTATACCTTCTTCAAAATTCAAATCATTTAAAAGAAATTCTGATCTTAAACTTTCAGCTGCAAATGGATCTAATATAGAAACATTTGGAACAAAACTTTTAAAACTTGATTTAGGTTTAAGAAGAGATTTCGAATTTCCATTTATTATTGCCGATATTTCAACTCCTATTGGTGCTAATTTTTTAGAAAAACTTGGAATTTTAGTAGATATCAAAAATAAAGAAATTGTCGCGTACTGGCCGCAACAAAAAACTTCTTTGGTGTTTGTTTGTTCATTTCCTTTTCTTCGGCTTCTTCGACTACCTCTTGTAGTTCGGCGAGATGGAGCAACAACTTGCTCTTCAGCTCCATCTGCTGAGTCATCTCGCCGTCGCTTCCCGGTCGCGCCCGTCCGATTCGCGAAAGGCACCATTCAATTTTCGCCATCGCTTTCGCTCCTTGCGATGGCTTGCCTCCACCCGAAACCGATAAAATTAATTTCTCTACCTCCTCCAGTTTCGACTCGACCGCCGTCTTATCCTCGTCGAAACTGAAGGGGTAGTCCTGAAAGAGGTTTACCGACCCTCTTTTCTCTAACAAACGCGACGCCCTAATCGATTTCCTCATGGCTTCGACCGTACCGATTGGAAGGCCGCGTGCCTCCATCTCGTACGCGAGCTCATCTTGGGCTAAACGATTTATTTCCATGTTAAAATACAAAAAAAATAAACTCGAAAAACCAAAAAGAAAATATTTATTTAAATAAATCAAAAAAAATTTGTTTAATTTTAATCAAAATTAAAAAAGCTATTACCCTAATGCAATTTCCGCGTTGCCCTATACTGGCTCAACAAAAGACCCTATCACGAAAACAACAAAAGAGCCTAACCACAAAAAAACAAAAAAAATTAATAAAATAAAAAACAAATATTGTCTACTCCGACAACACAACTATTAACAAAAAAACAAAAAAAATTTTTTTTTTTTAATAAAAAAAAATTATTGATCAAAAACAATAAAAAAGACAACGAAAATCCTTGATGAACAAAAAAAAACTAAAAAAAAACACAATCTAATTTATAACGACCACTACTGGTCACTTTCGGACCAGTCTCAACACACTTGACCAACAATTTTTTCTACTAGTATAAAACTCAAACACAATTTACCGCAACGTACACACAAAAATTGCAAATTTACAAAACGGAACGGACTCACCAAATTCCTTTGTACTAAGTTAAACACTAATGTTCCTTGTATCGTCCTGGGTTCAACTCCCAATCTTGTGATTTTTCCTACTAATAAAAATTAAAAAGGAAAAATATTAAAAATTCTGACAACAAAAACCAACTATACGAAAGACAGAAAATTTTCGTAAACACAACCTCTTTTCCCTCTTGTAACGAAAAAACAATATTTTACAAAAATTAATTTGTCACCTCCACTTTTTATAATTAACAATATGTATGTGCGTATGTACATACGTACATACAAGTTAACACGCTCTTTATTAATTTTCTCACCAATAAATGCTGACTTAACATTTAAGCTGATTTTTGACCAACGTCGAAAATACCTACGTCAGTAAACTTTTAAAATAATGTGTCAACAGTAAATAACTCGTAAACAGGAAATTGCACTTTCCTAACTCACTTTTGTAAAATCAGCGTCTGCTACATTTAATAAAATTATAGACAGGAAATCAGGTTCTTATTACATTTGCTAAACTTGTTAATAATACTTTAGTAAGCAATTTGTCATATTCTTAAGTAGTATAAAAATCAGTAAATTAAAATGTTAGTTTAAGTTCTATATTTGACTTCAATAAAGGCGGACACGCTGTCCGAAAAAAGTAAAAATACTTTTTTTAGTCTCTCTAATTTAAAGGGACATAACTGGCGCCCGATGCCAAATTCGCGAAGAAAGTCCTGAAAAAGTAAAAAAGTAAGGACACGCGTGGGCAAACCCGAGCATAAAAAAAAAAAAAAAAAAAAAAAAAAAAAAAAAAAAAAAAAAAATCCTGAAAAAGTAAAAAAGTAAGGATACGTGCTCATAAGAAATGCGTGGTGAAAAAAAGTGCATGAAAAATCCTGAAAAAGTAAAAAAGTAAGGATACGTGCTCATAAGAAATGCGTGGTGAAAAAAAGTGCATGAAAAATCCTGAAAAAGTAAAAAAGTAAGGATATGTGCTCATAAGAAATCCGGAGGAAGTAACTATTAAAAGTGCGAGAAAAATTATATCGCTCTAACTTCGAGGAATGGTTCTCGAGTAGCATTAGCAAAAGAGGGATATAACGTATCAGCCACCTCAAGTTAAAAGAAAAAATCGCATGCGAATACACGAAGCAGTGAACATTTGCAAGAAAACAAAATTAAAAAAATAAACCAGCAAAAATTAATCAATAAAGAACAAAAGACGTTTTAACAAAAAACAAAAAAAAAAAAAAAAAAAAAAAAAAAAAAAAACCAAAATAACCAAAATACTTGATATTAAATCTACAAACAAAAAAGCAGCAGCCATAGGAATATCGTGATCCTGGTGTACTGGTGATATTAAGCAAGACAGCAGCCGAGGGATCGTGACGGAGCAACAACACTAAACACGGACTACTAGTATTAATATAAAACCTAGTTGTAAGTAATATAATATAATATCCAATTGTATAGTATAATAAACACATAGCTTACCCAAAAGGAAACAATGGCAAACCCTAACAATTTAGTCCGTCCTCCCGTCCTTAACCAAAACCCCCCAGCCCCTCAGGCATCAAATAATGTCCAACTAAGTGTGGACGACCTAAAAAACCTAATAACCAATATAGCAACGAACATTCTTCAACAACAGGGGCCAGGTGTAGTACAGGCCACACTCAACCCAAACTCCTTTCTTAGCACAACAATCGATCAAACCATAGAAGATAGGCATCGGGGTAATCTGGGAGAACTGGATAAAATTCCAGACGTGGTAAAATGCCTCAAAGATTTCTCCGGTCGCCCTGAAGAGTTTAATTCATGGAAAAAAAGTGTGGACAGAATACTCAACATTTACGAACCACTAAAGGGAACCCCAAAATATTACGGGATTCTTAGCGTTATCCGAAACAAGATAACAGGCAATGCCGATACGGCATTGGAATCTTACAATACGCCGTTAGATTGGCTGGCAATTACCAGATGTCTTGCAATGCACTATGCAGACAAACGCGATATTTCAACTTTGGAATATCAGCTCACGACCTTAGTACAAGGTAACAAGAGCATAGCGGAATTCTATCAACAGGTTTATAAATACCTTTCATTAATCCTAAATAAATTGGGATGCGTGGATATGGGTAGCGAGGCTCTGCACATGATGACCCAATCATATAGAAATAAGGCACTTGATACCTTCATTAGGGGTCTGAATGGGGACCTCCCACGATTACTAGGAATTAGGGAACCTGCCGATCTTCCACAGGCCCTTAATCTATGCATGAAACTGGACAATCAGAACTACCGAACAAATCATGCAAAAAATATAAAAAAAGGATATCCAAATTTGGGAAGATATCCCACTCAACAGCAGACCTTTTACCCACAATTGGCTCACGAGCCACAAAACAATCAACTTAGATGGAAGGCCAGACCACAGTCCTCCAACCAAATTCAACTTACAAATGCCCCTCCAAGGCCACCGAAACCCCAACCTAAACCAGAACCAATGGAGGTGGACCAGAGCATACATTCACGACGAATCAACTATATGAATAAACCTCCTCAAAATCAGTTCCAGGGTAAAAGACCACCACAATCGGTCAACAATCACCCACCTCTCAAAAACCAAAGGATGTTTCATATAGATACGTCAAGTGAAGAGACCCAATCCAAAAATGAGTACGAGGATGAGTTTGAAGGATACAATGATGTCTATTTTTTAGCATAATTAGCTCTTCGCTTCCATACATTGAAGTGAGGACGGAGAGCGGAAACATTTTAAAATTTCTTGTGGACACAGGTTCCAGTAAAAATTATGTAAAACCAAGCTTAGCAAAAAAGCGATTACCAAACGAAAAACCTTTTCGTGCAAAATCAATTGTAGGAGATGTTAAAATAACGGAACACACGTATGTAAATCTCTTTAATATAAAAGAAAAAATTAAATTTTATCTTATGCCCATATTGGAATCATTCGATGCCATTCTGGGAAACGACACACTTAGGGCACTGGGAGCAGTAATACATACTGCAGAAAATAAAATAGTTTTAAAAAATGGCCGTATGGTCAGACTTAAGCAACAAGCTTCACATAGTGTCAACACGATAAATATAAAAGAGGAAGGTTTATCCCCCAACCAAAAAAATAATATGAAGGATATTGTGAATACATATCCCAATCTTTTCTCGGAGCCCGACGAAAGGCTTACGTACACTACGAAGGTTATGGGACAAATCAGAACACAAAATGACTCCCCTGTATATTCTAAATTCTATCCCTACCCAGCAACGCTGAAAAGCAAGGTAGAATCACAAGTAAAGAAATTACTGAATGATGGTATTATAAGGCCATCCCGATCCCCATACAATTCACCCGTGTGGATTGTACCAAAAAAACCAGACTCAGAAGGTAATAAACAATATCGCATGGTAATAGATTATAGGAAATTGAATTCGGTCACGATGGCCGATAGATACCCAATACCGGAGATATCGGAGGTAATCTCAAACCTTGGAGAAAGTAAATTTTTCTCTGTTTTAGATTTGAAAAGCGGTTTTCACCAGATCCCTTTAAAGGAATCGGACATTGAAAAAACAGCATTCTCAATAAAAGGCGGCAAATACGAATTTACCCGTTTGCCGTTCGGGCTTAAAAATGCTCCCTCTATTTTTCAACGAGCGTTGGACGATATACTACGTGAGCATATAGCAAAGTACTGCTACGTCTATATCGATGACATAATAATATTCAGTAAAACTGAGGACGAACACCTCGATCATATTAGGAAAATTTTTGAGACCCTAGAAGAGGCCAACATGAAAGTCCAGTTGGACAAGTGCAAATTTTTTAAAAAAGAAGTCGAGTTCCTAGGCTATATTATATCTCCTAATGGCATTAAAACCAACCCTGCGAAGGTGGAAGCAATTGCAAATTTCCCGCAACCTGCAACTTTAAAAGAGCTTCGAAGTTTCTTAGGTATGTCAGGATATTACCGTAGATTTATAAAAGACTACGCAAAGTTAGCAAAACCCCTAACATCTCTTTTAAGAGGGGAAGAAGGTAGAATATCCAAAAATAAATCTTCGAAAGTTAATATAATTTTGAACGAAGATGCTATAAGAGCCTTCAACAATATAAGAATCTCACTTACTTCTGAGGACATTGTACTTGCATATCCCAATTACAATAAAAAATTTCAGCTGGTAACAGACGCCTCCAAATTTGCCCTTGGAGCCGTCCTATCACAAGATTCTAAGCCATTGTCGTTCATTTCAAGAACGTTAAGTAAAGCCGAAGAACATTACGCGGCGAACGAAAAAGAGATGCTAGCCATAATCTGGGCCTTAAACTCTTTTAGAAACTTTTTATATGGATCAGCCAAGGTGGAAATTTTTACCGACCACCAACCACTCACATACGCGCTTAGCAATAAAAATAACAATTCGAAAATGAAAAGATGGAAGGCAGCTCTCGAGGAGTACTCTTACGAGCTATTTTACAAACCAGGCAAACAAAATGTCGTGGCCGACGCCCTATCAAGAATTCCTCATAAGGAGACACAGATCAACACTTTATCTATGGCAACGAATTCAGACGATAGCTCATCCCATAATCTTATATATAGTGTTGAAGCGCCTATTAACGCTTTCAAAAATCAATTATTTCTTAAAAACGACAAAGTTTCCTCTTACCAATTCAGAATAATATTTCCAACATACCATCGACATATAATTATGGAACCAGAGTTCTCCCAACAAAAGCTTATCTCCATCCTCAAGAGATACCTCAACCCATCAGTAATAAATTGCATTAAAACGGAGGAATCCATAATGGGAAAAATACAGGAATTATACCAAGTACATTTTAGCAAGTATCGCATCAGGTTTACACAGGTAGAGGTTCAGGATATAACTGATGAAAAAGAGCAGGAGGAAATAATTATAAAAACACATAATAGAGCCCACAGGAATAGTAAAGAAAATAAAACACAAATTTTGGAAAGATATTATTTCCCTGGGATGACAAATAAAATTAAGAAAATTACCAAAGCATGCGTTACATGCAAGGAAAATAAATACGAGCGTAATCCACCAAAGCCTCAAATACAAGCTACTCCTATACCCCAGTTTCCAGGTCAAATAGTCCATATAGACATATTAATAATGGGTAAACAGCTTATTCTAACAGCTGTGGATAAATTTTCTAAATATGCAGTAGCGAAAGTTATTCGCTCCAAAGCAACCGAAGATATAAGGCAACCGCTGAGGGATATTCTTTTCACTTTAGTACCAGAAACAATAGTAATAGATAATGAGAGATCCTTCAACTCAGAATCAATAAACTTCATGATTAACGATGAATTCGGTACAGAAATATATCGAGTACCTCCATACTCTAGCTGTTCTAACGGGCAAGTTGAGCGCTTTCATTCCACACTACAAGAAATAATGCGCTGTCTGCAAGTGGAGAAGAGCCACAGATCCTTCATTGAGTTATTGGAAAAATCCGTTAAAGAGTACAATTACTCCGTGCATTCCACGACCGGAAAAAAACCAATTGAAATATTTTTTGGGAGGAGAATTAGTTGCGACCCTGACCTTCTAGAGAAAGATAGGCAGGAAATCAAGGAGAAATTACTTAGTAAACAGCAACAGGAGCTTTGTTATCATAACAAAGACAGACAAGCCCCGTTAAACTTCTCAAAAGATGATATCATATTTGTAAAGGTAAATAAAAGATTAGGTAATAAATTATCAGCTAGGTATAAGAAAGAGATCGTAGCGGAGAACTATAACACAACCATTAAAACAAAGTCAGGCAGGATAGTTCACAAGAAAAATATTAGACAATACTAAACCAGATACCCCCACTCTAACAGGAAAATGCTACTAACGACCATCTTCTTCTGGACATTCATTCTTGGTGTCAAAAGTCAACAAATGAGTGTACAGGACTTGACGAATAACAACGGGTACATACCAATCAAGACAGGAGAACTGAAGACAATTAACCATTATGACAAGGTACTACATTTCATTAACCTGACTACATACGAGAACACGATGTTGCGTATTACGGACAACATAAAAATTTTGAAAACAACTTCTTTCGAGGACACGCAAGTTTTAGAATCCATTAACGAAAATTTCATTTTACTAAATGCAAAAATAGATAAGTTACGACCACACCCAAAAACCAAACGAGGACTTATTAACGTACTAGGTAAGGGCTTAAAGTTCATAGCAGGCTCTATGGACAGCGATGACGAAAGAGAAATTAAAAACGCATTAGATCAGGTACACAACAATGAACGGACAATCACTGACAATGCAATCAAATTAACATACTTCAACAGTTTTTTGGCGCAACAGATAGACAATATTACAACCCACATAAACAAACAACAAACTCTTATAACCGACTACATAAGCTCGTTTAAATATTCTACAATGAACAAAATACAAACAATAGAAGACGAAATTCAATTCATCGAACATACATACAGGATTAACAATGACATAACACTTTTAAGAAATCACATAGACGACATAGAACAAATCATTTTTTCTAGTAAGTTAGGCATTGTTCCCACCGACATAATAACCCAAACAGAACTGGACCTAATCAAAGACTACGACAGTTATAGAAACATTAAGGTAGCCGTAATCTTTCAGGAAGATACCATTATTCTCACCTTACTTATCCCACAATTTTCCACCAACATCCTATCCAAAATAAGATTCGAACCCCTCCCCAATCCCTTAAATAAGTCCATTGTTCTAAGCGAATACGAAGTTCTTGTAGATGATAATAACTATATCTACAATTTAGATGTAAAAGATAATTTAGAGAAGAATTTGTTGAAGAAAAATGATGAATGTGTCAGTAATATTTTAGAGTTCAAAGAAGCCCAATGTAAACTAAAATATTTAACAAAAACTTCAGTTGTAGAAGTTGAACCAGGAATACTAATATTAAAGCACTTTAATGGAAATATATCTCATGATTGTAGTAAATTGAAATTTATGCAAAAGGGCACATTTATAATAAAATTTGAAAACTGTAAAATTTCAATATCCAATATAACCTACAATAACCTAAATCTTAAAACATACGACACATTTGTTCTCCCAAATTTAATAACGAATATTAAAGAAAATAATGAAACTAATCTAAATTTGAAACTTGAGAGTTTATATGTAAGCCACCTAGAACATAAGAATGATATCCAATTGTTAGTAAAAGATACTAAAATAAAACATGTAATTAGCATAAGTGCCAATATTATAATTATTTTAATTTTCATTATTATTATTCTGATTTTCTACAAAAAAGAAAAAAGATGTTATGTAACAACAGAAAACGTAGCAGATGTACCTAAAGCTCCATACCTTCAAGTCACTGTATAATTTTGTGCCGATTGAGGACAATCGACTTAAGAGGGGAAGAGTTAACACGCTCTTTATTAATTTTCTCACCAATAAATGCTGACTTAACATTTAAGCTGATTTTTGACCAACGTCAAAAATACCTACGTCAGTAAACTTTTAAAATAATGTGTCAACAGTAAATAACTCGTAAACAGGAAATTGCACTTTCCTAACTCACTTTTGTAAAATCAGCGTCTGCTACATTTAATAAAATTATAGACAGGAAATCAGGTTCTTATTACATTTGCTAAACTTGTTAATAATACTTTAGTAAGCAATTTGTCATATTCTTAAGTAGTATAAAAATCAGTAAATTAAAATGTTAGTTTAAGTTCTATATTTGACTTCAATAAAGGCGGACACGCTGTCCGAAAAAAGTAAAAATACTTTTTTTAGTCTCTCTAATTTAAAGGGACATAACTTACATATGTATACCTACAGTGGCTGTTGGTCAAGCGCCTACCAACAACCACACACGCTAACAAAACAAACTACCGCACAAAAAGGAGATGACAAAACTAACAAAGCGACCGGCCAGCTTAGTGAAGACGGCGTGGGTCGCTAGCTACGTACACTAACAAAACTATTCGCAAGGAAGGAAAACAACAAAAAGTGAATTTTACTAACGCTGGTATAAACAAATGCACGACAGCAATTTAGCAACGATATAAAACAAAATAAACAAAATATATTTTTGGGGTGCACCCGAGGTGTGGTCCAACCAAACTGGTTACGAACCCACTCGCACTACTCCCGTGCTGCCGGGGGTAACTTTAACCCGCCTGTATGACTGGGCTCTGGGTGCGGGATGCTAAAAGGGTGGGTATGGGGAAAACGAAGGAAGCAACACTGTCGGCACGACAAAAAGTGGACAAACAATAAATAAGCCAAATGATACTTAGCGGTTTCTCTGTCGGGTGTGAGTACCCAACTTCGGTGCTCCTCCGGTGATACCGCCAAACTCCGGTTCCGCCACTGGAAACCACCAAAACAACACTATTCTGTAACACAAATTTTCTCGAGGGTAGAGTATTCACTGTTTACACTGATCATAAACCACTTACACATGTTCTAAATTCTAAAGCAGATAGATCTCCTCGTCAAATTAGACATTTAGAATATATTGCCCAATTTACTAATGATATTAGATATATGTATTTGTGGTAAAGATAATAAAATTGCTGATACTCTTTCTCGTATCCCAGAAATTAATTTAATTACAACAAAAGACATTAATTTCCAATATCTTTATGAAGAACAACAAAAAGACGAAATACTTAAAAATATTATTTCAGATTCAAATGCTAATAGTAATTTAAAAGAAATTAATGTACCTATTATAAATCTCAACATTTGGTGTGATGTTACACAAACACCTTTTAGACCATATGTCCCTAATTTATTGAGAAAAATTATTTTTGAAAAAATTCATTCTTTATCACATCCAAGTGTTCGAACAACTCGACGTCTCATTCAATCTAAATATTTTTGGCCTAATATGCGTAAACAAATTAATAGTTGGACATCATCTTGCATTAACTGTCAGAAATCTAAAGTTACTAAAAACATAAAAACTCCAATTCAAAAGATTAATAATCCTTCTGGACGATTTGAACATATTCATATGGATCTAGAGGACCTCTTCCAGTTTCAAAAGAGAATCGATACATATTAACACTCATTGACGGACATACTCGTTGGCCGGAAGCATATCGACTTAACCCTTTCGACCCCGACTTTTTTGCAATGGTTTTAAATTTTTTTTTTTATCTTTATCCTTATTATATATACCCCAGAAGTATACTGACAAATTTTCAAGTCGCCACTCCCACCCGTTTGGGTGCTACAGAAAGTTGCCTGTGGGCAACATTGGGCAATCGTGGTATAAAATTAAACAAATTTTCTATTTGCATTTGGTTTTATTTATAAGAAAATATTAGGTATGAAAAGACAAGAAACAGTTTTTATTGTTATTATTGTACTACACAAATGGATGTTACATTTAAGGCATTTAGATGTTGGAGTTCCAGTTTTGCATAACCTGCAGCGCCCTTTTTCACCGTAAACTACCCAATGCTCCAACTTATCATATCGTTTTGTTTCTGGAGGGTTCGGCTGGAACCTGTACTTTTTTGAGTTCTGTGAAGATACACTGCTGGATGGTGAGTTAACATCGGAATCCGTAGGATAGCTACTTTCTGCGTTGGATGGCCTACCTCGTTTTCTTTGGACAGATATTGAAGACGATTGCAACAGGGCATCAGCGATTTCTAGTTGAAATTTTATGAGTGGAATGTGTTTCTGTTTCGGATATAACGTATTTAATTGTTTTCTATAAAGTAACCATGCATTTGTAACGCACGTTCCAAGACACCAATAGAAGATTCGTATATACCACTTCCTTGAGCGGTGGTTAACTTTGTAAAGTTCCATCAACATATCTGCCAAATCTACACCACCCATGCCTTTTGTAACAAGCTACTATTGCAGACCTTTGAATATCGACGTAGGTTTTTTCTTTCGGGCTCCAACGTTTGCAAACCCCAACTGGTTGATGATCAATATACGAAGATATAAGTTGGACCGGTTTATTGTCGAACCATCTTAGACACACAATATTATATTGTAATTGATTTCAAATTTAGTGTCGAAAGATCCTCTTCCCCGTTTTTTGAGCTCGGTCTCTGAAAGTAACTGGCAGTTGTTTATACGATTTTTGCGTATAGTTCCTGTTGCGAATATGCCCATTTCCTTCAATGCTATCAGAAGTCTTACCGATGTAAACCAGTTATCAAAATAGAGTTTGAAGTTCTTCTGTTTGGGTAAATTTTTCGCCAAGTAAAGAACTATATCCGAAGAGAGCCCCAGTCCATATAATGGGTAGGTACCTTCACCAACATATAGCGTGAAATCGTAAACCAGTCCAGCACGTGTAAACATTTTCAAGCTCCATTTATTGGGCTTAGCTGAAAAAATTCAGGAAACCTTTCAAGAAACCGTACAATGTATATTATAAATCATACATATCTTTGAACGCAATTATTTGCTCATCAACACTTTGATGTTCTTTCTGAGGGAGATTATTAAAGTTTTCTCTAACGATGTCTAGTAGAGGACGTATCTTGTACAATTTGTCATAGTTTGAATCTTCTTTTTTTGGTTGTTTGCTGTTATCGTTAAAATGTAAACACAATTTAATTTTTTCAAACCTATTGCGAGATAATGAGTCCGTTATAGCCGTTAACTTCAAATTTTGAGACCACGCCATTTTAAATTGGGGCAATTTAATAACACCCAAGTATAGCAGAGTGCCTATATATCGTTATATTTCTACTTTGGTGCTTTTAAGTTCAATTTCCAGCTTCTGAAGTCCATATAAGTCAGTTTGCTGAGTGATCAAGTCGATACATCGATCATCAAAAAATTGTGAGAAATAGTCCACTGGTTTCATTACTTCGTGAATTTCCAAGGTGTACTCTTCCTTCCACATACTCTCCGGGGCTTCAAATACCTTTGACCTCCATTTTAATGCCTTCGAATCAATTTTTTCGATACACATATTTTGAATTGAGCGAGTTTCTTGAGTATTATCTTCTTATATTAGATTGTCAAGAAGGTCAATTTCTATGCTTTCCCCTCTATCCATAATTCCCACCAAATTTTGCTCCAGCACTGCAGACACATCTTCCATATCATCATCACTTTCATCATCCGAAGAAACGTCCCAATCGAAGTTTAAAACTCGTTCTATGTCGTCTTTTGACAAACCTTTGTCTTGAGGTCTCATTACTATATGTATAAAAATATATTTCCACAATTGCCCGAAGTTGCTCACAGGCACCTTAACAAATGTAAAAATTACTCACCTGATGCTGGTTTACAATAACAGAAAATGACTTGCAAATATATTTTACTTAACTATTGCTGAACACTAGTTGATTCACACAATTGTATTTAATGACAAATTTATTTAAGAAAAAAGCACTTTTTAAAATGATCTTTCTAACAAAAACACCACTTTTACCTGACACTGCTGCACACTTTCTCAAATAACTTTGCTAAATGATTGAGAGTTGATTTTTTATTTGATCACACTTCACGATAATTTATTAGACTACCGTTATCACACCGGTTCAACAAATTAAAACAAAAATAGCGCCTGTGGTAAGAATATGATTTCACGAAGTTGCTCTCAGGCAACGTTGGGGTCGAAAGGGTTAAAGACATTTCAGCTGTTTCTGTTGCAACTACATTTATTCAAAATTATGTTCCGCGTTTCGGTATTCCACTCAATATAACGGTAGATCAAGGAACACAATTTACTTCAAAATTATTTAATGAATTAACAAAGTTATTAGGTTCTCATAAAATCTACACTTCTCCATATCATCCACAGTCAAATGGAATGATTGAAAGATTTCATAGAACTTTAAAAACTGCAATTACAGCATCAAATGATTCAGTTCATTGGTCGGAAATTTTACCGTGGATTCTTTTAGGTTTACGAACAGCGATTAAAGAAGATTTAAAATGTTCTTCAGCTGAATTAGTTTATGGCCAAACACTGAGGCTTCCGGGTGAACTTATTGTTTCCAATAATAATTATAATAGCGAAATCGAAAATACAAATGAAATTCTTTCTAAATTAAGAAAACTTTTCTCACTTGTTCGATCGAAAGTAATACATCATAAAAAAGAAAATAGTTTCATTCCTAAAAATTTAAGTACTTGTGAATACGTACTTGTTAAAGTTATTCATAAGTCTAATCTTCAACCCCCTTATGAAGGACCATTTAAAGTTATATCTAAACATAACAAAACTTTTGAAATACAATATGGAAATAAAATTAAAACAGTATCAATAGATTTACTTAAACCTGCAAACATTATGTCAACCACTTCTTCACGAAACACAACTACACTGATAAATACCAAGCAAAAAAAAGTTACATTTAACCTTAATTAATATTAATAAATATGCGTTTCACTGGAGGGGGAGTAAATGTAGGAATCTACTTTAACATTTGTAACTTACAATTTTCACCTTTTCAATTTTTATGTTACTGAATTTTGAATTTCAAATATTTTCATTTTCTGAATTATAATATTTTTCATTTTCAAACAATCAATAAGTGTTAAATAAATTTTATATTAAAAATAAAATATTAATGTGTTTATTATATATAGCAGCAAAAAACAATTATGAATATATAAGTTGAGCCCGACACTTATTTCTGCTTATACATTTTTCAGTCAATCAGAGAACTTATAATAACGAGAAGGTGCAATTGACTTTTGGTTCGATGCTCGATTGAAATTTCTACAGAGCTAGAAGAAATCTCGGAAGGGATTCACCACTCTGTTAAATTTTGGCTGTAAACTAACAGTTTTGATGGTTTAACATAAGGAAAAACTGTTATCAAACACCAAAAACACAAATACATATGTATATGTGTGTACATACGCACGCGCTAATAACTATGCCACAGCACCACATAAAAAAAATTTTATAAATGATATTTTTTTATTTTTATGTTTATTACGTTATTAATTTTTTATTAAAATAAAAAAAATATAAAATATAATAAATAAAAATAAAAAAATAAATTATTTTGAATAAGTGATTTGAATTTGCACCAGAAGCAAA
Organism: Ceratitis rosa; assembly: GCA_037013455.1. NCBI lineage: Eukaryota > Metazoa > Arthropoda > Insecta > Diptera > Tephritidae > Ceratitis > Ceratitis rosa. Next base: position 8,388,217 of record JAWMAG010000005.1, on the reverse strand, counting down.
AATTCCAAAATTGCATATAGCAATTGCGCGCTATCAACTGTGTCACAACACCACATAAAACAACTGTGGCATATTCTGTACTTATTCCGAATCAAAGAAATAGAACATTGGTTTTTCTTCTTCTTATTCAGTTAAATGTACGAAAGAATATGTTCTCCCCGCGCGCACTTCGTCAACAACCGACTTCGCTGATTTGCACAGTGCGCGCGCGTGTAGGCGAACAATGCGAACATGATTACAAATGAGTATGCAACTCTCACGACAGCCGGTTCTACGTACCGGAGTTGACCCGGATTTTATCCGGCCAAGGGCTGTCACCCTTTCGGCGACCTAACCCCGTTTAGGTCAACAGGTAAAATTAGTTTAAGTGCGCCATCGGAGCAATACCTCGCAGCTGGGTTGCTTCAAATCCTTCTAATCATGGCTGGCGTAGAAACCAACCCTGGTCCGACGGACTATTTCTGCTGCGTGTGCACCAAAAGACTCCACCACTCCTCCACCTCGGTTAGGTGCAACCAGTGCAATGGTTGGAGTCATCTTAAGGTCTGTTCAGGCCTTAAGACACATAGGGAGTGGACCACACGTTATGTGGCCCCATGTTGCCAGCGCCCAAGTGCGCCCCTAGCCTCCACGGCAGTGTCTTCAGCACACTTACCCACTTTGGGTAACCCGCAGACCTCCACGGTCTCCCGGAGCTCCCCGCAGCATGACTCCCGCCAACCCTCACCCCCTTCCCCTCCCACAACCAGCTCCTGATCCTCCTCCCGTGCGAGGGCTACCCAGCAGCTCCTAGTCCCCCGCACAGTCTGTTCCGTGTGTCAGGCCTTAGTACGTCGGAATGTGACCTCAGTCAGATGCAATTCTTGCTCCGGCTGGTGTCATTTTCGGACGTGCTCGGGCCTGCGCACCACCCGTGAGTGGAGTGATGCGTACGTTGCCCCTTGCTGTAGGAGTCTACCCCCGCCTGTAAACACAACAACACCGCCAACCAACACCAACGTGCGGAACCAACCTCAGCGGGTATTACAGCAGCAACACACGTCATCCACGCACCACTCCCTCACCCCCCGTATCACGAACGTTCCCCCGAGACGGACTCGACTCCTTCAATTCAACTGCAACGGACTCCAGGGGAAGATCGACGAGATAGTCGACTATATGAGCCGGGAGCATCTGTCAATTGCTGCGATCCAGGAAACTAAGCTGACCGCCCGCTCGGATCTTTCGAGTCGGGCCGGATACAACATAATCCGCAAGGATCGCGAGCGAGACCATGGAGGGGGTCTGGCGTTCATCCTGCACAACACCGTGCAGTATCGTCGTATCGACGGCGATATCGACCGCAGGGATACTACCCTAGAATGTCAGGGCATAGCTATCCGGTCAGGCGATGCCGAGCTCGAAATATTTAATATATACATTCCTCCCGTTACAAGTTGCCCAGTTGGATATAGCCCTGTTATAGGTGCGCTACTCAGAGGCGAAAACCGTTTGGTTTTGGGCGACTTTAACGCGCACCACGATCTTTGGCATTCTAGCCTGTCAAATGACCGTAGAGGAATGGAGCTGGCGGAACAGATAGACGATTCGACATTCTGCACATAGAACGACAACACCCCCACCAGAGTTGTGGGTAATTGCCAAAGCTCGCCCGACATAACAATTGCGAGTGCTGGTCTGATAAACAGTATAGTCTGGCGACCTATACTGACACTAGCATCGGACCACTTACCCATACACATCTCGATTGACAGACCTCCCGACTTTGTTTCCGCGGACCACCGGACCTTCGTTAACTTCAAAAAAGCTAACTGGACCGGCTTCACGGAATTCACTGAGAACGCCTTCAGTGCTCTCTCCACTCCAACAGACGTCACCTCTGGTGAAAGATCATTCCGCAGGATAGTTGTGACCGCTGCCGCCCGCTTCATCCCGGCAGGCCGAATTGCGGAAATCCGCCCTAACTTCCCGTCCGAAGCGGCGGCTTTAGCAGCAAGGCGCGACATCCTCCGTAACTCCGATCCCGGGAATCCCTTAATCAGAGATTTAAATGCGGAGATTCGGACTGTTGTAAACAAGCACAAGCGGAAAAAGTGGGAGGAGCACTTAAGGTCCTGCAATCTCTCCTCTGGGGCAACCAAGCTCTGGGCTACAGTCAAGTCGCTGTCTAACCCGACTAGACGCGATGACCGGGTGGAAATTTCATTCGGTGATCGCGCCTCGTCGGACCCGAAGAGATGCGCGAGCTATTTTAGCCGGCTTTTTACACTGCATCCTTCGGTAGACAAAGCGAAAAGACGTGTAACCCGTCGTATGCGCAAACTGCCAAACACAAGCGCGGCGCTTGATTTCTCCAGAGAAGAGGTTCAGGGGGTTATCGGGAAGGCGAAAGCCTCCAAATCCATCGGCCCTGACGGAATAAGCATGCTGATGCTAAAACATCTTGGACCAGCGGGAGCAGAATACCTCACTAAGGTCCTCAATTTGTCTTTGACTACCCTAATCATACCAGATTTGTGGAAGACCGGTAGGGTGGTCCCGCTACTCAAACCGGGGAAACCAGCCAACAAAGGAGAGTCTTATCGGCCGATAACTCTCCTCTCCCCAGTAGCGAAGACGCTTGAGGCCTTACTGCTCCCGAGTTTTACTCACCATCTGCGTCCAGCAGCACATCAGCATGGCTTCCGAAAAGTGCACAGCACCACAACAGCACTTAACGCCATAAACACCCAGGTGGTCAATGGCCTAAACCAAAACCGACCCTGTGCGAGAACTGTCCTGGTAGCGCTGGACTTGTCAAAAGCTTTTGACACTGTAAATCATTCAGTGCTACTCAGTGACATTGAGGAATCCTCATTACCGCCGGGGTTGCAGAGGTGGGTCATGGGCTACCTGAATGGTCGTCAATCATCGGTCATATTCCGAGGTGAAACATCTAAATTGAGGAAAATTAAACAGGGGGTTCCGCAGGGTGGTGTCCTCTCCCCGCTACTGTTTAATTTTTATATTTCGAAGCTCCCTCCTCCACCAGAAGGAGTCTCACTAACCTCGTATGCCGATGATTGTTCGATATTGGCGTCCGGCCAGGATATTGATAGCCTATGTTCGAAAGTGAACGGCTACCTCGCTGATCTTTCCCGTTTCTTCACTGCAATACATTTAAAAATTCAACCGACAAAATCCTCGGCTACCCTCGTCACCAGCTGGACGAAGGAGGACCGGCTAGAACTCGATGTGAAAGTTGATGACGTGAAAATTCCAACTGTAAACAACCCTAAGATTTTAGGGGTCACATTCGATAGCCTGCACTCCTTCACTCCGCATACGACCGCAATTGCCGCAAAACTCCAGGGCCGCAACAAAATACTCAAAGCGCTAGCCGGCAGCACATGGGGTAAAGATAAAGAAACCTTGCTGGCAACCTACAAAGCAATTGGCCGGCCGGTCGTAAATTACGCTGCACCGATTTGGGCGCCGGGGACAAACGAGACGCAGTGGAGAAAATTACAGGCCTGTCAGAACACCGCCCTTAGGACTGCGACAGGAAACCTCCTGATGTCACCGGAACACCACTTGCACAGCGAAGCATCTATGCTACGAGTTAAGAAGCATAATGCTTTGCTGTGCAAGCAGTTCCTGTTGGGATGCCACCGCGCGGAGCACCCCAGCAGGCACCTCCTAGAAGCGGAGCCTCCGCCTAGGCACATCAGGAAGGGAGTACTTGACTACGACAGCACCATTCAGCACCACATCCAACAACCGCTAGACAGGACGGCTTACCGACAGGCACTGAACGCCATTCACCAGGAGTCAGTTAACACCTTCCTAGACTCCCTCCCAGTGAATGGCGTACTCGGATCCAAACCACCACCCATCGCAGACAGTGAGCTCGAGCTGCCTCGAGAGACCCGAGTGACTCTGGCACAACTCAGATCTGGATACTGTAGCAGGTTAAACTCCTACATATCCAGACTCGACCCCAGCATACCCAACGTATGCCCTGCATGTGGAGAGTCCCCGCACGATACTAACCACCTCTTCACATGCCCCCTTAAACCTACCCATCTAACCCCCCTCTCCCTTTGGTCCAACCCTGTCGAAACAGCACGTTTCCTGGACCTTCCGTTAGATGACCTCGGCGACTTAGACTGATTTTTACCTGCCCTAAGCGGGGTTAGCGAACCGCTACAACAACAACAACAACAACAAATGAGTATGCTCATTAATTTATGTGAATTAAAGATGTAGTATTGTCAAATTTTAATACATTTTGAAATAATTTTGTATTTCTTAACTCTTTTGAATCTGATTCCGAATTATATTTATTGAAATCATTTGGTTTTCGGACGTTTAAGGAATATTCATTTTTGAATTGCAGTTCATTTGTTCGCCTTATCGAGAGTATGTTTATGCGCAGCGAATACAGAAATTTCTTCAACTTCTGATTTTTGTGAGCTGTGGCTTGTGGAAGAGCTGCGCGCGGGGAGAGGTATTGCTTGCGGTATACGCTTTGTTGACGATGCGAAGAATATTTTTTGCAAGTTCAACTAGCCGGCATATATGAATGTATGTATACATATACATATGTATGTTGTCATGGTGATGATGTGTGTTTACAAATGAAGACATAATATGTACATACATACAAACATATGTATGTATGCATGTTTGCCGGTGGATAAAATATGCTTGATTTTTGGATTGAATAATTCTTAATAGTTATAAATAAATATAACATTTAAACTAAGTCATAAAATAAATTGGAAAAATCTACGAAAAGAAATTAGAAAATTAAATAGATATTTTATATAAAATATTTTTATAAATTTTTATTTTAATATTAATTAAATATTTCATATATATTAAACATATGTATGTATGTATGTATGCATGCAAATATGTATGTAATACCTAAAACATGCATAAAGTCATTTAAAAGCAAATAACTTCAAATATTTTCATTCATTCATAACCACAATCCATTCATTCATACTATCAATTACAAAAACAACTCCATATGCGCAGCTCGTTTTACTTCTCTGCGCACTTCTCTATTCAAAAAGCTATTTGCTATAAGAAGAAGCATAAATGCAACAAAAACAACTGCCGCATACAAACCCTCTTCCCTTCTACTCTTCATCAACAAACAATTTCCTCAAGCGAAGTCAGATTTTGCTAAATATCAGAAATTGATGTTCAAGTCACGCCAAAGTGAAAACGCATACATTCAAGCATTTTAATATGTATACGAAAAACGCATACAATCTTAATAATGCGCATGCCCTTCCCTCTTTCAACCCGCCATCGACAAACGATTTCTTCGCGACGATGACAAAATTTACAAAAATCAGAATTCAAGTTGATCTGAAGTTGAAGACGCATACATTCAAAGAGACCAATGTGTATACGAAAATCACACACATGCCCAAAAACTTGCCTATTCCCTTCCCCTAAACCCGTCGTCCACAAGCAGTTTCATTTCGACGACAGTAAAATTTGTAAAAATCAGAAATTCTAGTTGAGCTGAAGTCAAATACAAACACACTCAAAGGTCTCTGCATGTATATGAAAGACCAATACATACACAAAAGCATGACAACTTCTTTTCCCTCGTACCCCGAATCAACAAGCAATTCCTAGTCGACAATTTAAATTTTGCCAATTTCAAAAAATAAAACGCGAAAAAGAAGCGAGAGAAGGATTTAAACCCGCGCAGCTTGGACAAAAATTAAACGACGCTAACCATCGCACCACGGATCACTTTGAAGTTTCGTTGGCATAATTAGTATTTATATAGATCGCTGACAACAGTATTTACAAAATCTTAAATAATATTCAAAAGAAATACTTCTGTATATGACCATATTTATATTGACATATGAACTATGATGAGGAACAAATGCAATTGTAATTTCAGTCCATAAATAAAGACAACTTCAAAATTTTTTATTAAAATAAATATTTTTGCAACTTATTTCTTTATGTCGGATTTTCTAAATCAATTTAATATCTATATATTGGATGAGTGCATAAGTTCGTGCCCGATTTCAAGTGCAAACTAAAATTGAAATTTTTTGAAGAAAGCGCTTTTATTAATTAATTATGTATTCGCCATCATGTTCGGCAATCCACTCCCAACGTTCAACCAATTTACGGACGCCTGATTCATAGAAATCGCGCGGTTTCTCGTTGAAAAAGGTGTCAAGGTGGTTTTTGACGTCTTCCACATTTTTAAATTTTTTTCCATTCAAATTGTTCTGCAGCGATCGAAACAAATGATAATCAGAAGGTGCAATGTCGGGTGAATATGGGGGATGCGGCATGATTTCCCAATTCATCTCCTTCAGTTTGGCCAGGGTCGGTTTTGCAACATGTAGCCTGGCGTTGTCATGATGGAAAAGAACTCCTTTGCGATTGGCCAAAATCGGACGTTTTTCATCAATTGCTTTCTTCAATTCGACCAATTGCTGACAATACTTGTTGGCAGTGATCGTTTCTCCAGCTGGCAAGAGCTCAAAATAGATCACGCCTCGGATATCCCACCAAATGCACAGCAGTACCTTCATCGGATGCAATCCACCTTTCGACATCGGTTCCGCCCCTTCGTGTGCCTGTTTCCATGTTCTTTTGCGTTGAACATTGTTGTACAGGACCCATTTTTCATCACCAGTCACGAGCCGATCCAAAAAAGGTTCGTTTTTGATCCGTCGAAGCAAAGAAATTGCTGTTGACATACGGTCCACTTTGTTCTTTTCACTCAACTGATGTGGCACCCATGTATCGAGCTTCAAAGTGTACCCAACCTTTTTTAAACGACGAAACGCAGTTGATTTGTTGACGTTCAATTCACTGGCAACCTCTTCCGTCGAAATACGTGAGTTATTCGCAACTAAAGTCCTTAGAACATCGTCATCAAGCTCAGAAGGCCGTCCACTGCGAGGTTGATCTTCGAGGTTAAAATCTCCAGAACGAAATTTCGCGAACCATTTCTTTACTGTGCGGAGTGCTGGAGCACGGTCCAAATAAACTTCGCGAATATCTTTAGTTGCAGCGCCCACTGTTTTTCCTTTGCGGAATTCGTATAACATAATATGACGCATATGATCTTTTTCGTTGTTCATCTTCCATGCGTCTTTTCACTAAGCAACTCAAATCAAAATGAAGTTATTTTATGCTTGATTTACAGTTCGGACTGTCACCTTTCCAACGATATATAAGATGTATATATTTCTTTCACGAGCGCCACTCTCAAACGATTCGTACGGCATCCAGCGGAATCGGGCACGAACTTATGCACTCATCCAATATAAATTGTTGTTAAAAATATTATTTTTTTAATACCTAATATAATTTATTTTTAATATTATTTTAATATTTAAAATATAGTTATTATAATAATATTAGTTATTTAAATTTTCATTCAGCACATTTGAAATTGCCAAAGCAAAGAAATACTTAGCAGAACATCACTTGCATGTCTCTGCTAACTTTTACAGTGGCTGTTAAATAAAGTGTGGTGAATCCCTTTCAAGAAATTTTTCAGAAAATGTTCGAAGGTGGTTCGATGTGGCAACGAATTTGCACCTTCTCGTTATTTTAAGTTCTCTGGTCAATTAACGCCTGAAAGTATAAAGGATTCAAAAGCAACTCACCAGAGAACTTATAATAACGAGAAGGTGCAAATTCAGTGCAACATCGAACATCCTTCGGACATTTTCTGAAAAATCTTGGGAAAGGGATTCACCATACCGGGAAAGGGATTCACCACACTTTATATAACAGCCACTGTAAAAGTTAGCAGAGACATGCAAGTGATTTTCTGCTAAGTGTTCCTTTGCTTTGGCGATTTCAAATGTGCTAAATAAAAAATTAAATAACTAATATTTAAAATATTTGAAAGTATTAAATAAATAGAATTTTTTACAACAATTTATATATAGATATTAAATTGATTTCGAAAATCCGACATAAAAAAATAAGTTGCAAAAATATTTATTTTAATTAAAAATTTTGAAGATGTCCTTATTTATGGACTGAGATCATAATTGCATTTGTTTCTCATCATGGTTCATATGTCGATATAAATATGGTCATACACACAAGTCTGCGCATGTGTGTGATTTTCGTATACACATTGGTCGCTTTTAATGTATGTGTCTTCAACCTCAGCCCAACTTGAATTCTGATTTTTGTAAATTTTGTCATCATCGCGAAGAAGTCGCTTGTGTATGATGGGTTGAAGGAGGGAAGGGCATGCGCATTATTAAGATTGTGTGCGTTTTTCGTATACATATTAAAATGCGTAAATGTACACGTATGTGTTTTCGCTTTGGCGTGAGTTGAAAAATCAAAAATTGATTTTTTGCAAAATTTTACTTCGCTTGAGAAAACTGTTTGTTGATGAAGAGTAGAAGGAAAGAGAGTTTGTATGCGGCAGTTGGTTTTGTTGCATTTATACTTCTTCTTCTTAAAGCAAATAGTTTTTTTAATAGAGAAGTGCGCATAGGAGTAAAACGAGCCGCGCATATGGAGTTGTTTTTGTGATTGATAGTATGAATGAATGGCTTGTGGTTATGAATGAAGGAAAATATTTGAAGTTATTTGCTTTTAAATGATTTATCCATGCTTTAGGTATAACATATAAATGCCCATATTTACATGCATACATACATATGTATAATATATATAAAATATTTAATTAAAATCAAAATAAAAAAATATATAAAAATATTTAATACAAAATTCTAATTTCATTTCATAGTATTTTCCAAATTTATTTTATGACTACATATGTTATTCAACTAAAAAACATGCATATTTTATCCACCGTCAAACATGTATACATACATATGGTTGTATGTACGAGTACATACGAGGGCTGCTATATATATTTCTGGCCTACTAATGAAAATACGAATATTTATCAACGAAAATGTTTTTTTTTTTTTTGTGGATTTGGCTGGTCTTGGAAGACCCACACGGTCGATTGCTGTTTTGTTTCGGGCTCATACGCATAGATCCATGATTCGTCACCTGTGACAATCTTATAAACGTCTTTTGAAGCACCGCGATCGTATTTTTTCAGCATTTCTTTACACCAATCCACACGAGCCTTTTTTTGAGCGATTGTCAAATTGTGCGGGATCCAACGAGAACAAACCTTTTTTACGGCCAGGTGTTCATGCAATATCGAATGTATGCTGGTGGGAGAAATGCATAGGCATGCCTCTATCTGAAGGTATGTTACATGACGGTCTTGCATTATCAGTTCACGTACGGCATCGATGTTTTCTGGCACAACGGCTGTTTTTGGACGACCTTCACGGAATTCGTCTTTGAGCTAGCGTCGGCCACGATTGAATTCGTTGTACCAGTTTATCCACAGTGCTATAGGATGGTGCTTCATAGCCATACAAAGATTTTAGTTCATCGATGCACTCTTGTCGTAATAATCCACGTCGAAAGTTGGGAAAAATGATCGCACGAAAATGTTCACGAGTTAATTCCATTTTTTGGCCGAGATGAATTTTTTAATTCCCTGTAAATAAAACAAATCACGATTAAATGACAAAACTATCTGAGTGATGTTATGCTAAAAAATGTCAAACTTTCCAATGGAAATGTCAGATTGCATCTGCTTAGGCCAGACCTATATATAGCAGCCTACGTATTATGACAACATACCTACATACATATGTATATACCGCCTAGTTAAACTTGCAAAAAATATTCTTCGCATCGTCAACAAATCGTATGTATGGCGAAAGCAATCCCTCTCCCCGCGCGCAGCTCTTCTACAAGCCACAGCTCACAAAAATCAGAAGTTGAAGAAATTTCTGTACATACTCACATACTCTCGATAAGGCGAACAAATGTACTGCAATTCAAATATTAAAAGCTCCCTAAATGCCCTCAAAGCATACGATTTTCATAAATATAACTTGAATTTAATTCTAAAAGAGTTTAGTAATGTCAACTCAATTCAAAATGTAATAAAATTAGGCAATACTACATCTTTAATTCACATAAACTAATGATCATATCTAATAGAAATCATGTACGCATTGTTCACTTACACACGCGCGCACTGTACAAATCAGCGAAGTCGAATGTGGACGAAGTGTGCGCGAGGAGAACATATTCTTTCGTATACTAAACTGAATAAAAAGAAGAGAAACCAATGTTCTATTTCTTTGATTCGGTATAAGTATAGAATATGCCACAAATTCTTCATACGTGTATGGTGCTGTGGCACCATTGATCAGAGAACTTATAATAACGAGAAGGTCCAGATTCGTTGCAACATCGAACCACCTTCGAACATTTTCTGAAAAATTTCTTGAAAGGGATTCACCACACTTTATTTAACAGCCACTGTAAAAGTTAGCAGAGACATGCAAGTGATTTTCTGCTAAGTATTTCTTTGCTTTGGCAATTTCAAATGTGCTAAATGAAAATTTAAATAACTAATATTTTTAATATTTGAAATATTAAAATAATATTAAAAAAAATTGTATTAAGTATAAAAAAATAATATTTTTAATAACAATTTAAATATCGATATTAAATTGATTTAGAAAATCCGACATAAAGAAATAAGTTGCAAAAATATTTATTTTAATCAAAAATTTTGAAGTTGTCTTTATTTATGGACTGAAATTACAATTGCATTTGTTCCTCATCATAGTTCATATGTCAATATAAATATGGTCATATACAGAAGTATTTCTTTTGAATATTATTTAAGATTTTGTAAATACTGTTGTCAGCGATCTATATAAATACTAATTATGCCAACGAAACTTCAAAGTGATCCGTGGCGCGATGGTTAGCGTCGTTTGATTTTTGTCCAAGCTGCGCGGGTTTAAATCCTTCTCTCGCTTCTTTTTCGCGTTTTATTTTTTGAAATTGGCAAAATTTAAATTGTCGACTAGGAATTGCTTGTTGATTCGGGGTACGAGGGAAAAGAAGTTGCCATGTTTTTGTGTATGTATTGGTCTTTCATATACATGCAGAGACCTTTGAGTGTGTTTGTATTTGACTTCAGCTCAACTAGAATTTCTGATTTTTACAAATTTTACTGTCGTCGAAATGAAACTGCTTGTGGACGACGGGTTTAGGGGAAGGGAATAGGCAAGTTTTTGGGCATGTGTGTGATTTTCGTATACACATTGGTCTCTTTGAATGTATGCGTCTTCAACTTCAGACCAACTTGAATTTAACAAAATTTAATAGAGTGGTGAATCCCTTTCCAGATTTTTTCTAGCTCTGTAGAAATTTCAATCGAGCATAGAACCAAAAGTCAATTGCACCTTCTCGTTATTATAAGTTCTCTGATATTGGGATTTTTTCAGCTATTTGAACTTGTCCAGAGAACTTATAATATACATATGTATATATATATATATATATAGACACGCTGTAGGCATCTAGTGGGCTACAATGATATACAGCATTTCAATAGTATTTTTGTGTAAAGTATTGTAAATTGCAGAATTTGTGATTGATTTTTGGTTATCTTTGTGTATACGTGTAGATAGTGTTGTGTTATGGCTATACAATGTTGGGTATACGGCTATGTTTGCGAATTTTTTTAACACTATGTTAAAGACAGCCTTTCTCTTAGTACTTATATGACTGTATCTATGTGTATGCGTGTGTCTACCACACTGGGACGTCGATGTAATGTTGCCTACCTTTAAGGGCCCTGTGGCTCGATAAAGCAGTGCTAGGTTTGTAAAACTGCAAATTTTGTCGAAGTTAGTGAGAGCAGATATTACTTCGAGGGGATATTTATTCATAAATATTCAGATGAAAAAAAAATTAAATGTTTATATAAAAATACTCAATAACTTGTTGATCGTAAATCCTACAAGCATGCCTTTCTACATATTTACTTTATGCATATTCACTTTATTTACTTTATTTATTTTACTTTAGTACTTTGCATTTTTTTTTTCTTCTTCTTTTTCTTTCGCTAAGCAAATTTATCTATAATCCAGGTTAGGGAAACTTACCTGTTACCAGGCATGTTAGTTTTCTTGTAAGAATAGATTAAGTTAAACATTTTTTGCTTTGGTGAAACATAGATTTAATTTTGCTAAATTCACAAACCACATCTTGTAAGTTTCATTTTTTTTCTATTCTCTTTACCCGGCATTCGCGAACATAAGATATGTATATATTTTTATGGCTTGTTTCATCTTCATCGTTTAAATTTTTTTTTGCCTTACTTAATATCAATATTTCGTAACCTTTTCGTTTAATTCGGTTCGAAATAATGCTTAATCCTTAACATAAACAACTCTAGTTAGGATTAATATATGCATATATAGATATATATATATATATATATATGTAAATACGCGTATGTAGGGAATATATGTATGCATACTCTTGTTTTCAGCCTTCCAGTGTCATCGCGAATTGTTGGTACCATCAACAAGGGACAACAAGGTGAGTGAAAATACTCAGTGCTACAAATACACGTTTATACATATATACATACAGTCGAAATATGGAAACAGAAGACGTGTTCTAACGTCTCACTAATGGTTTTCTTCTTGCACTTGCTATACTTTATCACTACTATTGTACTAAAGCCCAATTTCCATGCATGGGATGCAATAGATTATGCCCCGTTATTAGGCCTATTTTTCCTATTTTGGTTCGTCAGTAAGACGAATGGCAATTTTGACAATGTCATTAGCAATGTCAGTATACTTTCTGACGCAATAGGTTGTGAGATTATTGCCTTAATTTCCGTTTGTTTGTCGACATATATATTGATATTTTGTATATAGTTTTCTGCATAAACAAAAATTCTATAAAGTAGTTTTATTTCGATTTTTTTACACTAAACGTGTTTGCACATAAATGTTTGATCTTGCCACTTATAAATTTTCAACTTGGAGATTTTCTAATTATATTTGGGGGTATCTTCCAAGCAGATCCTATAATATTGAATACACGTATGTATCTGTTAAAATATTTATTTCAAGCCGTTTTTTTAGGCGGCAGGGGTGATGTGCAGAAGTTCCGGCAAGTGAGGAAAGTTTTTGACTGCCATTCACCAGGGAGTGACCAGAAACGATTCTTTTGCATATGGTTCAAGCAGCTCACGACTTCCGGTTTTAGACCACGTATCCCCTGGGTAGCCAACAAACATCCGTTTGGAGGCGAGCTAAAGTGAGAAGGCGAATCCCATGCGGTTGTGCGTAGGGTTTGGAACCCACCACATGAAAAAACAACCCAATGAAAATTCCATTTCAGTCTCGGATGAGAGACCCCCGTTTTGATAACGACCCCCGCAAATGTTTTAAGGATTACGATTTTAGGGCATGCACCTGGAATGTCCGGTCCCTTAAATGGGAAGGTGCCGCTGCCCAGCCGGTTGATGTCCTCATAAAGTTAAAAAATTGCGATGGACGGGACAAGGACGGAACAAGGTGGGTTCTTGTGAAATTTACTACATCGGCCATATAAAAGAGCGCAAATTAGGTGTCGGATTCGTGGTGGGAGAGAGACTCCGTCGCCGAGTACTGGCATTCACTCCGGTGGATGAACGTCTAGCCACAATCCGCATCAGAATAAAATTTTTCAACAACACTCTAATTTGCGCCCACGCTCCGATGGAAGAGAATGATGTCTTGACCAAAGATGCCTTTTACGAGCGCCTCGAACACACTTATGAGCGCTGCCCCGCCCCGACGTCAAAATTGTGCTTGGCGACTCCAACGCTAGGGTGGGCAAAGAAGGTATCTTTGGTACGACTGTCGGAAAATTCATCCTCCACGACGAATGGATTACCGGCCGAGTTATTCAAATACGGCGGTGAAGAACTGATCATGTGCATGCATCAGCTTCTTTGAAAAATATGGTCGGTTGAAGGCATGCCCGACAATTGGAACCTAAGTGTGCTCTGCCCAATCCACAAAAAAGGCGATCACACAGTCTGTGCCAATTATCGTGGGGTAAGCCTCCTTAATATGGCCTACAAGGTCCTGTCGAGCGTATTGTGTGAAAGACTAAAGCCCACCGTCAACAAACTGATTGGACCTTATCAGTGTGGCTTTAGACCTGGTAAGTCAACCATCGACCAGATATTCACCATGCGGCAAATCTTGGATAAAACCCGTGAAAAGAGAATCGACACCCACCACCTTTTCGTCGATTTTACAACCGCCTTCGACAGCACGAATAGAAGCTGCTTTTATGCCGCTACGTCTGAATTTGGTATCCCCGGAAGGATCTCTCCGAGCCGTTCAATACCAAACGAGGTTTCAGACAGGGTGATTCCTTATCGTGTGACTTTTTTAATTTAATGCTGGAGAAAATAATACGAGCTGCAGAGCTAAATAGAGAAGGTACAATCTTTTACAAGAGTGTACAGCTGCAGTGTACGCCGATGATATCGATATTATTGGCCTCAACAACCGCGCCGTGAGTTCTGCTTTCTCCAGACTTGATAAAGAAGCGAAGCAAATGGGTCTGGTAGTGAATGAGGGCAAGATGAAATATCTTCAAACAAACAGTCATCGCATTCGCGACTCGGCTCCCACGTCACTGTTGACAGTCATAACATCGAGGTCGTAGATAATTTCGTCTATCTAGGGACCAGCATTAACACCAATAACAATGTCAGTCTGGAAATCCAACGCAGAATCACTCTTGCCAACAGGTGCTACTTTGGACTGAGTAGGCAATTGAAAAGTAAAAACCTCTCTCGGCGAACGAAAACCAAACTCTATAAGTCGCTAATCATACCGGTCCTACTATATGGCGCAGAAGCGTGGACAATGTCAATATCTGATAAGTCGGCTCTAGGAGTCTTCGAGAGAAAAGTTTTGCGAACGATTTATGGTCCTTTGCGCATTGGCAACGGCGAATACCGCAGACGATGGAACGATGATCAGCGAATGAAGAGACAGCGGCTACGCTGGCTAGGTCACGTCGTCCGAATGGATGAAAGCACTCCAGCTTTGAAAGTATTTGATGCATTACCCGCTGGTGGAAGCAGAGGAAGAGGAAGTCCTCCACTCCGTTTGAAAGGATCAAGTGGAGACTGACCTGGGTTCACTTGGCATTTCCAACTGGCGCCAGGCAGCGAAAAGAAGAGAAGAATGGCGCTCTTATATAATCGTGTAAGCGGTGCCAACGCCAATAAATAAAAAGAAGAAGATGCAAGAAAAGGATTTGTTACATGATATTTATTATAAATAAAATGAAAAGAGTTGACATTTTTTAATTTTTTTCGAAACTTGGACTCATGAGTTTCATAAGTTTTCTCAACTATATGCGAAACGTCCGTGGTAGAAGGAAGGGCTTGTTTACCACTGCCCAGCTCTCAATGCGATCCGTTAACGATTTGCCGGAAATTTCTTAGCAGAGCGTGCATGTCTAGGCATCATTAATCTCCTGAACTTCGTAAAATAAACCAAGTGGTTTGAGCATCTGGAAAGGTGAGAGCACTGCTCTAAAAACCAACACTTTTTAAAACAATATCCTGTTTGCTTACAAAATTTCCTTGAAACATCTCTAAACACGTGAGACGTAGATATAGCAAATCCAGTCAGCTCCTCATCTTCTTGAATTTGATTTAAATTTTGTTGGGCGAGTGAGTATCTTTCCTTTCTGATACTTTCTTACAATTTACTAAAGTTGTAATACAAGAATTACGAAAGGCATACACTCGATGAAGTCCACTATCAAGGGTTGGAAAATACAATAAAATATGGTTTAAAAATATGAAAATTCTCCACATAATTTTTAATAAAAATGGTACATTTTTTTAAGAGAAGAGGGTAGCACGAAAAAACCGAAACACGTTTAATATCAGATAGCTATGAAGCCCACTGTGGAGAGAGAATGAAACTACCTTTAACTTATAATATCATAGTTTTATGCATTACTAGCTATCTCAGCAGCTTTTCCTATAGCGAAAACCTGCGATTTAGCTCTGCGCATTGTACTCCGGCGCCAACTCCATCAGCCGTTTTTGATTCTTGCGTCATCCGCTTTCCTTAACGTAGCTTAAAACCTTCTATTCCAGATAAAGTGTGGCGCTATTCAGTCTATTTGGTTTTCCATCCCCCTACATATTTCTGAAGGTTCTTGCCAAGAATTCACTTTATTATTTATCTCGCTGTAGTGCTCTCTACTGCGATGTCGATTAGTTGTAGGTAAAGTAACTTTTCAAGTGCCGCTGTTCTTAGCGCCCCTGGTATCAGCAATGAGGCCAGCCGATATAATCACTTTAATGGTTTTCTACGAGTATACGATATTTTTTTAGCAACGGTCCAGAGCGACGTTGAGTAATATCAGCCTAATTACCGCTATGTAACACCAATACTTGAGGCCATGAGATAGGTCCCATGAAGGATCTATGCATGTATATAGTACAAATATAACAAGTAATTATGTCATTAATTTTGTTGTCAGATCCTTGATGTATAAGTACGATAACTACGTTCGAATAATTAAAATTCATTTCCATGTGCTAGTTACATTGAACAAAAATATGGGGCAAAGATTACCTACTAATAACCCTGCATGGTGAACTACTATTTGTGACTAGAACGCTATTAGTTTGAATTTTTATATCAACCAACAATATTCAACAAATTTCCACACAAGCAACTGCTATTTAAAATATAGCTATGAAATAAAATATTCTGGAAATCGGCCATGCATCACTTTGAAACCAGTATATAGTTTTTGTATATTGAAATTCTATTTTATAAAAGCAAAACAAAAAAGTCTAGTAACGCCTGATAATGACAACCTGTACAAACTCTACTTTCGATTATATGAAAAGTGATCTAGAATTACCTTTCATTTATTGTGACGGTAATAGATACTTCAATCAGAAGCAGAAAACGTCAAAAACCAAGAGAAATCAGACAAAAAAGCTTAGACGATTTGCTCATCCAAGAGGATCCTGACAGTACACTTTTAGCAATAACAACACCTGAAGAAGCTAATTTATCTGAATGTTAACAATTAAAATCAAACCAAACCTCAAAAACTCTTTAATTTCCACTTATAGGGATAAAAATATATATATACATATAGGTATAACAGAATTAAACTCAATGACAATCAATTTACATATCTGTCCACTTATGAGACCTTAACGATGTTATCAATGTAAAAGCAATTTAAACTGAATAAAAACAGAATTAAGAAAAAAATCAAGTAAAGAATAATGAGAATAAAACTCAAGTACGCCAACAAGTTTGACAAAGGACAGACGCAAAACAATGAAAGTAGGTTTAAAAATAAGAATAAAAATAACAACAACTCACAGTAAATATAAGCAAACAGCAATCGGCTTATGCAGCAATCAATAAGCACCGATACCGATTAAAATCTGTGGCTGAGAGTCTGTATATCACCTCAGGGATTCCAGGATCGAAGGATAGTGGTTATAGCCGAATCAAGCTCTGTAAGGCAAACGAAGTAAAAATTACAAAGGAATCATGCCAGGCCAAATAAGTCATTAGAGAAGTAACCTATCCTTCTACCATGTGAACCTACCAGACAATATCCAGTTACTCTGCAAGTATTAAAGATATGAAGATCCTGTTTAGAAAGAGTAGAAGCTTACTTCTCTTCTTATTTTTTCTTAAAGCTTTGAAGAAACCTAATAGCATGGCTTGACTGTCAGAATATTATATATTGTACTGTAGTGCGGCTTTAAAGGCGATAACGTGAACAGGAAGTACCTTGCTTATATCGACTACGAATGGTGCAGGGTAATCGCCACATCCCACTTCATCGTCGACCAAACCCGAAAATTTCCTCTCTCTTGTGGGGAAAGCGTTGTAAAAACGGAAGTGATGTAGTCCACAATTTTCGTGAATGGTGTAGAGTTTAATATTTGGGCTTGTCCATATCATGAGGTTTTTCTAGGGTTGAGTTAAGAAAAGTCTGATAGAAGAAGATTAAGGAGAATTTCAAGAGTTTTCATAAAAGCTGATTTTTTTGACCTCAGTAGAAAGTGTGATTTCGACACCTTTGAATATGGCCGGTGTAAAAGCAGGTAGATTATACCTTCTGGAGAAAGTACTCAATATATGTGAAGGACATTTTGGAGTCGATCACTCTGATGGAGGCTGTGAGGGCGATGTGGTCAGGGTGTTAACTAGTAAGAGACCAAAGATGGGCTGAGCGGCGGTGAGTAGAAAACCATGAAAAACCGCACAATAAGGCATTCGGTGACAACTAGACGAGCTACACCGTTATAGCAAAGGCACTTGGCACTTTGTGAGTGCGTACGTAGGTGCATATGTTTGCAAGAGTGTGCTTGTATAAGTATTTGTAACCACAAAAGCTGTTGCAACGTATTAGAACTTCTAATTGAAAGGAAATAGCGGGGACTTTGGTGCGCATCGCCGCATTTAAAATTGCAATGCGATCAAGACAAATCAATATACCTACTTACATATACGAGCACTAACATAAAAGCCTCGTAATGCAGCGCACTCAATGTCAACGACAACATTAAAAGTTATTTCAAGAAAATACATCGGGCGACCATGGCCATGCGCTCGACAGCTGCCTCGGACGCCCCGTCTACCGCTTGTCTAATTTTCTTTGAGTCTAATTATTTTCTTTGCCTCTGCAGCTGCTTATCGCCTTTATGCGTTGCTTTTTTCCTTAGCCTCTATGGAAGACCTAGAGCGAGCTCCCACAATCAAAGCCACACACAAATATACATACATACATACCAACCGACATACCGACATATTTTTCAGACACATTCCCGCATTTATATTGTACACATACTTTATGTTATTATTTTATGTTTTTGTTGGTTTTGTTGCCTTCATAATCTTCGCAAGTATTCTATTTGGGCGCTCTAAATGATTCTGTAAGAGAATTAATTTTTTCCAAAATATGACGGCTGCTTAAAGTGGATTAAAGAGCTCATTAAGACATTTTACAAGAATAGCAAAGATCGTGTCATATTTTCTAGAAAATCTACGAGATGTACTAAGTGAAGAGCTGGGTGAGTGATATCACCAAGATAAACGGGGAGTAGTTTTATATATTTTCCAAAAATTTTATAATTTTCATTGACATCTATTGAAGGGTTTCGAACACAGCAGTTATATTGGTGATTTATAACCGTTTAAGCGATTTGGGACCGAGCTCTTCCTCCAATTATTAAGCACCTTGCTACTGCGCCGGCCCAACAGCAGTTACCATTAAGGTAAGTAATCCATTATTTTTAGAAAGCATGGATGTAGTCATCAGTTTCATGGACACCAGCAAGAGAAAAAAAGCGATATTCTACAATTTTTCTCGATATAGGCGAAAATGCAAGTCAGGCAGCTGAAAATATGAATGGCGTTTATGGTCCTGATACAGTAACAGTCAATACTATACAATTTTGGTTTCGTCGATTTCGTTTCAGTAATTCTGATGCAAAAGATGTTACACGGTGTGAAGGGACAATTGTCGAAAATTACGATAAAATAACGAAAATCGTCGAGTCTGAGCGTCATGAAATATTGAACAAGAAACAATTTGCAGCCACTTGAAAAAGGCTGAATACACAAAGAAGCTCGAAGGATGAGTGCCACATGAGTTAAAGAGAAAAACCCTTATGCACCGAATTTCCATCTGTGAATCGCTACTGAATCGTGACAAAATCAACACATTTCTGAAGCGAAGAGTGGTGATGACAAGTGGATCACTTATAGCAAACATCAACGGCAGCGAGTCAGCACAAACAGTCTCCAAGCCAGGATTGACGGCCAAGAAGGTTCTATTGTGTGTTTGGGAAGAATGGGGCTCTCTATGGCCAAACTATTAATTCGAACCTGTATTACCAGCATGTGGGCCGCCTTAAGAAGCATTCGCCCAGAAGCGGCCAACTTTGGCTCACAGGTAGAAAATTGAGTTTCATCAGGACGTCGATAGTGACTCACCAGAAGCAACGAGAGCTTGGTGATAGGTTCTTAAGCATTCACCTCATAGGCCGAAACTCGCGCCAAGTGATTTCCAGTTAAATGATTTGGCTGCTGAAGAATAGACTTCAAAAGGAACCTGTAAAAACTGTTTGTCCCAATTTTTTTCAACGAATACAAAAAAAAAGCCATAACAAAACAATTCGTTTCCGTTTAATAAATTAACCGCAAGTAAAAAGTCGAAAGGATAAACCAAGTGATACTGGTTTAGGTTTAGTTCAAAGTATCATTCATTACAAAAATAAAAAACTACGATTATATTGCAAAAGAAATTAAACAGATTTAAACACAAAGAATATTTTTTTCATAAAAACCAGCATTACAAAGAGACTAACAAAAAATGGTTAAAGAAAAACCAGTAAAGATTTTTGAAGCTTAAAATGTGAAGGGACCAAAGGGGCTTTTGTCAGCTCACAGAGAAAACCGCTTCGTTACTACGCCACACAGCATCAACTAGAGCATACTACAAATAAACATAAGTGTGTGTATACCCAACAATTGTAATAAATTTAAAAAGTAAATCCACACCAATTATTTCCACTTGTTGAGGTTTCATACCTATGTGCAGAAGGAGTAAATGATGAGACGACAACGAGAGTCAATAGCACGATTGGGGAGTCATGCGTCACTGAGCTGGATTGCGTTGAGTTGACTGCAATTACAACACATCAACGGCAGACAGGCTGTCAACCAGGAAGGCATCAGAGCAGAAATTATGTGCACAACATGCAGCTAACAAAATGGGCAAAAAGTTGTATTTTGTTCAACAAGAGAACTTTAAACTTTTGGTTGTGAGACTGACATAAAATATTAAAATTAAGATATATTAAACAAAAATTAAAATAAGTAGACTTAAATAATAAAAAATTAAATGCAAAACGAAAATAATTATGAATAAAAAATAAAAAATTAAATTAAATAAAACAATGAACTATATACAAAATATACAAATAGTACATAACAAAATACAATAAAACTAAAGAAATTACACTTTATTAAAATAAAATCAAATAATATGATATTAAATAACTTCGAATAACGAATGTGAGAACGGACGAATAACGTACGGGAACAGACGAATAATAATAGGACTAAACAGGACGGCAACTCTACGACGACGAGCGAGCAGAAGAGATGAGCGAGAGAAACGGCGTTCATCAGTTAGTCGTAAAACAACTGTCGAGCCGCACGCATCTAAGCTAATTAAAATACGTACGTGTAAATGTTTTGTATTCAATATAATAAATAACAAATAATATATAAAAAATAAATAAAGTTGAAAATCTAGTTTTTTTTTTTTATGAAACTCAAGTTCACAGAATTAAGGTGGTGAAAAGTTAAAAGACATAAAAAATAAGATAAAACAAAAGATAAAAGACTTGTAGTTGAAGACAGTATTTCATCATTTTCTGATGATAGTTCACATGATATCGTGCAGTGGGTGGGTGAATTTGATGAAGTGGCCGATTCAGTGGGCTGGAATAATTTGCAAAAATATGTGTATGCGAAACAACTATTGAAGGGAGCCGCGAAACTTTTTATACGAGAGTTAGTTGGGGTACGTGATTGGTCATCATTGAAAAAGGAACTTTTGGATGAATTTGGGGAAAAGTTGTGTGCATCAGAAATACACCGTGCGTTAAGGAATAGGAAAAAGCAGCGTAGGGAAAGTCTGCAGGAATATTTATACGTCTTAATTGAAATGGGCAAACTAATTTTACTAGACGAGCAGAGTGTTATTGAATACTTTGTTGAAGGCATACCAGACTATCGTACAAATAAGTCAATGATGTATCAGGCTAAAAGTTTGAATGAACTTAAAGAGCAAATTCGGGTTTACGAAAAAGTAAAAGGGCCTCATCTATAGCAAAATAGGTTGAGTGTGCAGCAAAACATTGCAGGAAGTTAATAGTGACAGTATGATTAGCAAAGATGGTTCAAAGATAACAGTAAAAACTACTACTGAAAATATGTTACTGGAAGAATTTAATGCATTGTGTTTGACTAGAATGGTTAAGGAAAGTAAGTTGTGTGTAGATATGGATTTATCTAACACAGGGAAGGAAGAAGCTGAGAAAATCAAATCTTTAATAGATAATTACAAGCCTAGAAAACCAACTAATACAACAGTAAAGTTGAAATTAATAATGACTGATGAAATACTCGTATACCAGAGACCGCGTCGCATGTCGTATGCTGATCAATGTTGGGTCGACGAACAAATCTCAAAGTGGTTAAAAGAGGGAATAATAACAAAAAGCAATTCAGAATATGCCTCAGCAATAGTGGTTACTTCAAAGAAAGACGGATCAAAGCGATTATGCTGCGACTATAGAAAAATAAATGAAAAAATTATTAAAGACCATTTTCCAATGACTCGGATGGACGAAGTGTTAGATAAATTGGCAGGAGTAAAAGTGTATACAACTCTCGACTTAGAAAACGGATTTTTTCATCTTCCTATTGAACCTGGTTCTAGGAAATATACATCTTTCGTGACTCAAAATGGACAATACGAATTTTGCTATGTACCATTTCGTATTTCGAACTCGCCAAAAGTGTTTTGTCGATATTTAAGATCAATTTTTCAGCATTTACTAAAACAGGATATAGTAATTGCATATATGGACGATATAGTGATTCCCGCTAAGGATGAAACTGCAGGTGTTAAAAGAATAGAAATTGTGTTAGAACATGCGAGTAGGAATGGGTTATGCATTAAATGGGCTAAATGCCAGTTTTTGAAAAGACAAATAAATTCTTTAGGGTACATAGTTGAAGATGGTAAAGTTTTACCATCAAATGAGAAGCAATAGAAAAGTTTCCAATACCCGCGAATAAAAAGCAAATGCAAAGATTCTTGGGATTAACTTCATTTTTTAGGCGATTCATGAGCGATTACGCAGTAATAGCCAAACCACTTACAGACTTACTGAGAGGAGACACGAAGTTTAAGTTAGAAGAAGAACACCTATTAGCGATACAAAAACTAAAGCATGCATGGTGAATGCACCAGCCTTAAAGCTTTACAATCCAGGAGCTGAAAAAGAAGTACATACAGATGCTTCTAAGTATGGGTATGGTGCCATCTTATTACAAAGAAATTCCGAAGACCAATTGTTCCACCCTGTAGAAGAAAAATATAGTTCTTATGAACTTGAAGTTTTAGCTAGATTTAGGCCTTACAGAAATGGAAAATTTATTTAAAAGATGAACATTTCAAAATAGTCACAGACTGTAATGCTTTCACGATGACAGTCAAAAAAGAGGACGTACCAGATAGGATATTGAGGTGGGAAATGTACTTGCAAGAGTATAACTATAGCATTGAACATAGAGCAGGTAAACGGATGAAGCACGTAGATGCTTTGAGCCGTGCATATTGCCTTGTGATCGAAGACTCGTTAAAGTTCAGATTAAAGGAAGCTCAGGGACAAGACGATTGGATGAAAGCTGTGAAAAAAGTGATAGAAAAAGATAACTACGAAGATTTTTATATAAGAGATGATTTGTTGTTTAAGGATACTGTTAATGAACTTCTAGTAGTACCTTCCGTCATGGAAGAAGAAATAATAAAAATAGCTCACAAACAAGGTCATTTTGCTGCAAAGAAAACGCAAGAGTTAGTACAAAAATATTACTATATTCCAAACTTGACCGAAAAGGTTACCAGAGTAGTAAAGAGTTGTGTAGAATGCATAATAACGGATGCCAAACTGGGAAAAAGGAGGGTTTGTTAACCCCAATTGACAAAGCTGGTGAACCATTAGGAACGTTGCATATCGATCACGTTGGTCCATTGACAGAAACGAGGAAAAAAGACAACTATATTTTGGTCGTAGTGGATGGATTTTCCAAATTTGTTTGGTTGTATCCAACTAAGTCTACGGGGGTAGAAGAAGTGGTTGATAAATTGCAAAAACAAGCTGCGGTTTTTGGAAATCCTAAACGAATTGCGTCTGACAGGGGTAGTGCATTTACCTCAAATTTATTTCGAGAGTATTGCGAACGTGAGAATATACAGCATTTACTCATAACGACAGGTGTACCACGTGGGAATGGACAAGTGGAGCGGGTTCACAAAATAGTTGTTCCGATGATTTCTAAGTTTAGTCAAAATAACCCGACTCACTGGTACAGTCATGTGGATAAAGTCCAGCAAATTATTAACAATACAATCCCAAGAAGTACAAAATTTACGCCTTTTAAAATTTTAACTGGTTTAGAAATGATTACAATATAATACCCAGACTTAGAGATTGATAACTTCGATTCGGAAAGGGATTTAATTAGAAAACTGGTTGTTGAAGACATGAGCAAAGACCTCATTGAATTCTAAACTTAAGAAATATTTATAGAAGAAAATTATACTAATCCTGAATTGCTATGAAAGATTGAATTGTACCTATCCTATTACTTTCCAATACATATCCAAATACTCACCATACTGAATCTACTCCCATTCCAAAATACTTACCAGCAACCCTACTTCCGTTACTACTCTAAAGGAGAAATCAAAACAAAATGTATATAAATATGTATGTATTAGTAATTTTAAGTTATTAGTCAAAATAATATTATCGCTTGCTATCCTCAAACCGCTCGGTGTATAAAAAATATAGAGAGAAAAAACCAAAGGTGCTAATAAATAAATATATACATCAAAATATATCGATATTAAAGTAAATATATACGTAAAACTATATCTATGTATATTAAGCTAAAACGGGTGTGTTATAAATAAGTTATTTATATACGTGTAAATAATAAAACACCGAAACCCTTGTGAAATTTAAAACTCTAAACAAAATAAATTAAAATACATTTCTAAAATAAAAAACATGCTTTTTTAATTAAAAGTGGAAAATATATATATAAAATAATAATAATATAATATTCAATAGTTGAAAATTATACACTGGCACAGGAAAATATAAGCAAAATTCAAAATGAAAATCGGAAGCAATATAACAAGAAAAGTAAATCAGACAGTGAATACAAAGTAAATGACATAGTGGCGATCAAACAAACACAGTTCGCGACCAGTCTTAAGCTCAAAGCTAAATATCTCGGACCGTACAAAGTGACCGCTTAGTCAAACCACGGGAGGTACGAAGTAGAGAAAGTGGGCAATCATGAAGGACCTAATAAAACAACGACTGTGACAGAATTTATGAAACCATGGAGCTCGTCATTCGCGTCGAATAACCTATCAGGAATGTGGGAACGGACGATTAACGAATGTGAGAACGGACGAATAACATACGGGAACAGACGAATAATAATAGGACTAAGCGAACAGGAGAGATGAGACGAGAGAAACGGCGTTCATCAGTTAGTCGTAAAACAACTGTCGAGCCGCACGCATCTAAGCCAAAGATGACTAGATACGAAACTCTTTATTTCGTGAGAGCGCTCAAAAATGCTCATTTTTTATAACATTTCTGAACAGTGCCACTGTGATAGAAAAATTACTTCTTTGGATATTTAGGTATAATTTGGGTATTTTATTACAAACAGCGACATCTTTAAATACAATTTCACTAAAATATTTCATTGAGAAACAGTCGAGCATTTAATTATATTAAGTTTTAAGAATAAAATTACAACAATTTCTTTAATATTTACTGCTGAAGCAAATTTCTTTTGAAACAAAAACAATGGATTTTTTTATTGACATAGTGGTACTGGTGCATTTTGTTGAATGTTCCCCGATCTGACACTGCTGCCAACGTTAGAATGTGAGATGGGGGAACGCTCAGAGTTGTATTTTGAGTGTTTTTGATTGAGTTTCGTATCTAGTCATCTTTGAAACAACTGTCGAGCCGTACGCATCTAAGCTAATTAAAATACGTTAATGTTTTGTATTCAATATAATAAATATTAAAATATAAATATGTGTATAATACAATACGTTAAATACAGTGCTAACTACATAAATATTCAATATAATAAATATTAAAATATGAAGATGTGTATAATATAATACGTTAAATACAGTGTTTTACTACATAAATAACTCAAAATTAAAAAGATAAAATAAGTTACGACAAAAAAAATGCATAAAAGAAAATAAAATAAAACAACTTGAAATAATTTAAAAAAAATTTAATCTAATAAAATCAAGAGACATAAAAAAAATCAAATAAAATAACAAAACAAAAAAATAAATTAAAATTAAACTAAATTGAACAAAATAAAACTATATCAAATAAAATAAAATAACATGAAATAAAAGAAAAGAAAATTGATTAAAAAAAAAAACAAACAAAAAATTAAATAATATAAAACAAATTTAAATAAAAGAAAGAATAAAACAAAATAAATTAAAAATCAAAATAAATTATAAAGGAAAAAAGAGAGAACATGAGATACACATTAGAGAGCATAAGAATTTTAGAAAAAAGGAACAAGACAGTAAACAAAAAAGAAGGCACAGACAACATCGCATCAGCATATTTGTTATGTTTAGATAAATAAAATATTTAGTTTCATTTTAGCTACCATACATTATGGTTATAATGAATATGGTTGACATTGTTTTTTAAAGATTTTTCAGCTTTTTGATTTTTGTAAGTTTTTTCTAACTTTTCAGTTTGTACATATATATGAATATACTAAAATGTGTTTATTTATGTTTCCTTTTTTTCAATTTAAATAAACAGGAGCCCCTCAAGATGCTAAAATATTTAGCGAAACGTTGAGCAAAAGGTGGAATAAATTTGTTTTATTTGCACTGACCAAACCAGATCAGCTAAGCCTAAGTAAATAATATAATCCCTAATTATTAGAACTGATCGCTTAACGAAAATTAATAAAAAAAATAAATTAAGTTAAATCAAATTATGTTAAGAAAATTTAAATAAATTAATAAAATAAAATAAAATTAGACAAAACAAAACAAAAGAAAAAAAGAAAATTAAAAAACTAAAATAAATTAAAATACAATGAAAACGAATTTAATCAAATTATATAAAATATAAATATATTAAATCAAATTTAATTAAAACAACAAAAGAAAATTAAATAAAACAAAAATTAAAATAATAAGTCTGATGAGGAAACGTGGTGGTTTCCGAAATAGCAGCTATAACTTCTACCGTCCAAAACTATTGTTGTAATTTTTTCACTATTTCCAAAGAAATGGTCTGAAACAGTTCCATTGAAACGAAAACCCAAAAACAATTCAACATAACAATGACCTGAAAAAGCATCTATAAATTAAAATAGTTTAATAAAATCAAACGAAACATAATAAAAAAAGCAAATAAGGTAACTAAAATAAAATAAGATAAATCAAAATACAATGAAAACAAATTTAATCAAATTATGTAAAACACTATTAAATTTAATTAAAACAACAAAAGAAAATAAAATAAAATAATATAAAACAAAAATCAAAAAAATTAATTTATTAAAATTGATTAAAATTAATTAAAATAATATAAAAAAAAGTTAATATAATTCAAATTCAAATAACAAATTCCAAATAAGTAAATCAAATATAATAAAATTAAAAAAACGTGCACAAAATTAAATAAAATAAGGTAAAATAAAATAAAATGAAAACAATTTAATAAAATTATATTAAGCATAATTAAATTAAATCAAATTAAATTCTAAAACAAAAACAAAAATAAACTAAAACAAAATAAAATAACATCAAAATAAATTAATTTAATAAAATAAATTAAATTAAAAAAAAATAAAATTAAAATAAATTAAGTAAAAGTAAATAAAATTAAATTAAATAATATAAAATAAATGTAAATAATTAATTTATGTTTAATTAGTTATTAATAGCTAATTTTATTGCGTCAGAGGGGAATGCAAATTTTTGAGTTATTTTATTTTAGCCCTTCAGTTGGAAGTATACATAGGTACTAATATCTACCGTAAGCTCGTATTTCGTAGGTCTCCCTCTGAGCCTCTTCAATCTTCTGGCTTGCTTCATTATTTTAAAGCAAGAGATGGCTCAATAACAATTATTCCCACAGAAATGTATAAGTCACGTCCACGTCCGTACATGCTTTCCTTCCAAGTACAAAAATGTTCCTCACAGATGGTTGATGCTTTCGTGGTAGCGCTGTCAACAGTTGAAGCCCAAACAATCCGCCGTGCTCAAAACTCGATATGTATTTTGTCAAAATGTCGGCTGGGCCTTTCGCTCAACATAATCTACAGCAACAAAACACACGTATACAAAGGAAATGAAAGGAAAAATAGGGAAAAGAGTATGGCAAAAAATAGCGAGTTCATAACAAAATAAACAGGCAGTGCCATATCCGTTGCAAAGACCAACACATATCACGCCCACATCACATAAAGTAGCTGTGTATCTTTGTTGTTGAGTATTGTGATGGGTGTCTTCATTATGATAAGACATTGAGGCGAGCTGAATACTCACACACACACACACACACACACACTAAGTAACACGCATAAATGAGTGTGCATATATGTGTGCTGTTTAAAGGATATGCGAGTAGTGATTCGGAAAACATTTTATTTCTCCATCATAAACAGCAGATGTTTATGATGGAGAAATAAAATGTTGGCAAAGAGAAAACTGTATGATCTTAATAAACGGTATTGTTTCGCCAGCTAAAAGCAAACTAAAGCATAATGGAAAAGTTCAATAGAAGAATCAAGAATTAAAGGTAAATTTTAAGAACCCAGCTAACCTGCGGAGTCTACAAAGTGTATGCGGTATGCTGGTGCACCTGAAGGTTAAGTTCAAATGGTTGCTGACCATTTTGACCTCAACAGGAGGCTCCAATATAATTCGATATCATTAAAGAAAAAATATCGAAAACTCCAGAATAATTCAATATGCGAGCAATAAGCATTTTATGATTGTAAGCAAATCTATTCATAGAGGGGCCGAGACTTTTTCGAAAGAAAGATAAGAAGCGGGCTTTTCTCTTATGTGTTACTGGCATCAAGAAAGGAAGAGGTTAAAATATCGTTTCTGACGTCCGAATTTACTTATGTGGTTATCGTGGCTTTTGCTTTAAGAACAACAATAAAATATTTCATTGACATGGCTAGAAGGTTGGTTTAAGAATTCAACGTATTTTCACCAGAAGTGCTGCTCGTTAATTAAATGAGTTCACAATCTGGACCTACTCCTCATATCATTAGCACAATGCAATCCTTGTGTTTGTTGACGGGCTTTCTTTAATACACAGGCGGACGCCTATCTTTGCTGTGGCATAGCTAGAACATTGAAGATATGTCTTCCGTCTATCACAATATGATCGATCTGGTTAAAAGTTTTTCGATTTGGAGACAGCCAAGTAGCTTAGTGAATTTTCTTGTGCTGGAATCTAGTACTACAGACAACCATATTTCACAAATACCTTCTTTGCCCACCCTGGCGTTGAAGTCACCAAGCACAATTTTGACGTCGCTTTCCGTCAGGCCATAGGCGCAAATCAGCGATATTTTGAAAATTTTCATTTTGATGTGGATTGTGGAGAGACGTTCACCCACCGGGGTAAATGCCAGTACTCTCTCTCCCACCACAAATCCGACACCAATTTTGTGCTCCTTCATATGGCTGTTGAAGTAAATGTGACAAGGACTTACCTTCTTTTGCCCCGTCCATTTCTTGGACGGCGGTGGTCAGCCTTTATTCTTACGAGGACATCAACAACCTGGGCAACGACACCTTCTCGATTAAGGAACCGAACATTCCAGGTGCATGCACTCAAATCGTAATACTTAAAACATTTGCGGGGGTCGTCATCAACAGAGGGTTCTCTCATCCGATGCACATGTTGTCTTTCACTAGAGTTTGTTTTTCATGTGGTGGGTCCCGAACCCTACGCACAACATAAGGGATTCGTGTTTTTACTGTAGCTCTTATAGCTACACAGAGGATACTTGGTATAAGACAGGAAGTCGTAAGCTGATTGAACCATATGCAAACTAATCGTTTCTGGCCACTCCCAAGTGGATTGTAGTCAAAAACTTTCCTCACTCGCATGAACTTATGCACATGGTCCCATCCTCCTTTGCGGATTGGCGGCGAATATTGCAGACGATGATATGGTACAGTGAATGAAGAAACAGCGACTATGCTGGTTAGATCATGTCATCCGAATCGCTGAAAACACTTAAGCTTTGGAAGTATTCGATACATTACCCGCTGGTGGAAGCACAGGAAGAGAAATACTTTCACACCGTTGGAATGATCAGGTGGAGAGCGACCTGGTCTCACTTGACATTTCCAGCTGCCGCCAATGAGGGAAGAGAAGGAACTAATGACTCGCCATTGTGCCTATGCCAATGAAGAAGAAGCAGAAGACAGACGACGGATCGGCTTGACTTGGTGTCTCCAATTGGCGGCCCACGGCTAAAAGAGAAAACGAATGGAGTGCTATTTTTAACTTGGATTTAATCGCGTAATGTGAGTCCAAGCAGATTCGCTGAGTAGGTTTAATCTATATCCACCGCACCATCGGAATGGTATTCTCTGTGACAAATCAATAAGTGTTGGGCGAGCAAGTACTCCTATCACAGAGTGGTAGCCGTCCAAAGGTCGAGATTTTCCTCTGGTAGTATATTGTCTACCCTATTTTGGAGGCTAACCTATTTGGTTAACTTGGCGTACACACATACATACATACATACATATATAAGCCGGATTTTACCAAGTCAAAGGACAGCATATATTTTTAAAATTTAATTAAAATCACAAAAAGTAAAACTTTCCCACTAAACGCTTACACACACACAAATACAGGCGTCAGAGCACTATTTCCTTTACGCAAATGCCTTAAGCAGTGATTTGTAGATCGAGAAGAAGAAGAAGAAGACGTAAAAAGATTTAAGAAAAATTTTCCCAAAACTAAAATGCGCAATAAATGGCATATATGTATATGTGCATTCGTACTTAGAAAAACTAAGAATAAATGAGTATATACATATATATATATATACATATATGTTGCATGAAAACAAAAAATACAATAAGATTGGAGAAGAATGAATTAGCTTAGAAAGAAAGTAAAAGTGAATCTAAATGAAAAGTAAACTTAGCTAGGTTGAATTGAAATTAAATAAATAATTATAATAAAACTTAACGAATGAAATTAAAAATTAAAATTCAATTAAAATAAATTAAAAACCAAAATAAATGAAATGAATTAAAATTAAAACAAATGAAATTAAACAATTTACTAATTAAGTAAAAAAACTAAACAAAACTAAAATAAATTGTATATAAATTAAATTAAAATATATTATGTTATATTAAATAAACTTTAATATAAATATTTTATTTATTTTGTTTAAATCTACTTCATTTTACTTATTTTTATTAAAATTTATTTAATTGTATATAATTTACTTTAAATTAAAACAATTTTTTTTGGGTTTTCGTTTAAATGGAACTGTTTCAGACCATATATTTTTTTGGAAATAGTGAAAAATGTGAAAGCGACACACATGTAGCTTAATGTTGTAATAATTTTTTCACTATTTCCAAAAAAAAATATATGGTCTGAAACAGTTCCATTTAAACGAAAACCCAAAAACAATTCAGCATAACAATGACCTGAAAAAACAATTTTATTTTCAATTTTATTTTAAAATAATTCAATTTTAATTTAAAATATAATTAAATATAAACTTATTATTTTAGTTAGAAAATATTTGCTTTAAAGTTTAATAGCTCATTATTGCAAATAAATAATTTAAAAACATATGAGAATAAAGTGCAAAGAATAAAGAATATATTTTTATACATTTTTCAAAAAAAATATATCAGCACTTAAATAATGCCAAACGATGTACCAGAATCAGAGTGGGCCTCTCCGAGCTGTTATGATTCGACATTATGGTGAAGAAAGAAATAAGAACTGCAGAGACAAGCAGAAAAAATAAGAGCACGCACCTACGAAAGCATCGATATCATTCGCCCCAACAACCGCGTAGTACGAACTGCTTTCTCCAGACTGGGTAAGAAAGCGAGGCGATTGAATACAATAATTAATGAGGACTAGACGAATTTTCTTATGTCAGCGATATTTGTGTGAAATTTTAGACAATAGACAAAACATAAAGTCCTAAAGACCAAAATCTACAAGTCACTCATCATTGCCGTCCTTCTTTATGGTACGGTGGCCTGAACGATAACAACATCCACATGAGTCCGCTTCCATGGAAGTTTTTGAGAAATAGTTTTGAGGAAGATTTCTTGTTCTCTACGTGTTGTTAACGGCGAGTACCGCTGACAATTGAACTATGAGCTGTACGAGATATACGCCGACATTGACATAGTTCAGCGAATCAAGAAATAGCGGCTACGCCGGATGGATAAGAATACTTCAGCCTTGAAAGTTTTTGATGCGGAACCCGTTGATGGAAGTAGAGAAAGAGGAAGATCTCTACTTTTTTGAAAGAATCAGGTGGAGAGCGACCTGGCTTCACTTGGTATATATAACTGGCGCCAAACAGTGAAGAAAAAAGTGAATCGCGCCCTGTTAACTCGGCTATAATCTACGCCAATAAAAAATTCTGCTATAATCATAAACTGATATAAAATTAAAATTAGGCAAATATTTAACATAACATCACCTTTCTCAATAATCATAATCGCAATTAATTTCAATGCATTTCTTAAGCCTATAGATCCACTTCTGATAACAGTCTTCAAAATCTTGCTTTTTAAGCATTTCAACTTCAGCATTAGCCACATTAATTATCTCCTTGTTGTTATTAAAGACCTTTAATTTTAATTTTTTTTGAATTTTTGGAAATATCCGGCTACCACAGGATGCTAAATCAAGGGAATATGGTGCCGGACGTATTTCTTCGATCGATTCAAATTTGTTTAGAAAAAATGGAGCAAAATACACTCGAGCCTCTTTTGACCCTCATTTAAAATTCGTGGTACCCATCGAGCAGATTTCTTCGTGTATCCCAGATGATTACTTAATATTGGGGATACAGCCATGGCATTCAAGCCCAATTCATTAACAATCATTTCTTATGTCTATTGTGGGTCATCGTCAATTTTGGACTTTACTAGAGCTACAGTGACGTCATGAGTGGAAGATTTTGGTCGACCTTCTCTAGGCTCGTCCTCTATGGAAAAATGTTCGATCTGGAATCCCCGGAACCACTTAGAAATAGTCCTTAAAGACGGTGCAATCCTTCCATATGCAATTTTTATTCAGTGAATATTTGTATTGGCTGTAAATTACGCCAGAACCCGAAGAGAATCACATGGCGAATTTCTGTTTGCGTTGTTGGTGGAATTTCGACTGACCTATCCTCAGCTATCTTGCGTTTTCTCTTCTCCATTTTAGCCTATCGTTCTAAAATTTGAAAGGAAGACTAATAAAGCAATCGCAAAGGATTTGGTATTTTTAGATTTAACAAAAACAAATTGAAAGTCACCAACTGACCGAACTTTTATTAATCCCCTGGTAGTTATGTATATATTTTATGTATATATGCATATAGAAGTGTAAATAAGAACTCAATAGTCATACTTAAAATGAAAATAAATTAGGGAAAATAAATTTACAAATATAAATTTGAGGCATTAAACAGCCGA
Organism: Ceratitis rosa; assembly: GCA_037013455.1. Taxonomy (NCBI): domain Eukaryota; kingdom Metazoa; phylum Arthropoda; class Insecta; order Diptera; family Tephritidae; genus Ceratitis; species Ceratitis rosa. Next base: position 8,354,671 of record JAWMAG010000005.1, on the reverse strand, counting down.
AACGTGTGGTCATATTCGTAGATAATAAGAAATATAAAAAATTTATATGTGTGTGTGGGTGCGTAACAGCAAGCTATCTCGTAAATATAACATCACATCAACAAACTTAAATATTATATTTCAACACAAAGTTGTTCATAACACAACATCAAAAAGGCAGTATACGCAGTACATATGTATATATGAATATACCAGGTGTGTTTGTTGAAGTTTGCCGGTGTTACTAGTAGATGTCGCTAGCAATATGTATAAATTTCTATGATTTGGCATGTATGTAATTTTTTTCTATTAACATATCATATTTGTTTACCTCAGTGAATATGTCGAGTTTCGTTCCAAGTAAATCGCATTTGCGGCATTCGTTGCTTTTCTTATTTCATCAAAAGAAAAAAGCAGCTGAAGCTCACCGGTTGCTGGTAGAAACTTACGGTGAACATGCTCCAGTGATTAGAACATGTGAGACATGGTTTCGACAATTTAAAAGTGGAGATTTCGATTTGAACGACAATGAACATCCTGGTGCAGCGAAAAAGTTCGAAGACGAGGAATTGCAGGCGTTATTGGATGTTGATCCAACTTAATCGCAACAAAAATTGGCAGAAACACTACATGTGACTCGAGAAGCAATTTGCCAACGTTTAAAAGTCATGGGAAAGATCCAGAAGTATGGAAAATGGGTGCCTCACCAGCTGAAGGATAGACAAATGGAAAATCGAAAAACCGTTTGTGAAATGCTGCTTCAACGATTCGAAAGGAAATCTTTTCTGCATCGAATTGTCACGGGGGACGAAAAATGGATTTATTTTGAGAACCTGAAGCGAAAAAAAACATGGCTTTCCCCTGGTGAAGCTGGCCCATCGACTGCAAGGCCAAATGGCTTTGGCCGTAAGACAATGCTCTGTGTTTGGTGGGACCAGTGTGGTGTGGTGTACTACGAGTTGTTAAAACCTGGTGAAACGGTGAACACGGATCGCTACCGACAACAAATGATCAATCAAGCGTTGATCGAAAAACGGTCGGAATGGGCCCGAAGACATGGCAAAGTTATCTTGCAACATGACAACACGCCGTCTCATACCGAGGTTCCCAAAGATTTCATTATGATTAAGATATTCTGTCTTCTTTTTCGCTCTATCTCAGAACTCTTTGCATAAATGTTTTATGGTTTATGGACGTAAAGTGGTTAGCAGTGCGTACTACCATTCGGAAGGTCAACATCCTCGGCAGGGAAGATGGTATGTATTCTGACATGAAATAGAAAATAATAATAATAACAATAAAAAATTCATCAGCCGTTCGGAGGCGGCTTAGAATGAACTCTAGGTCCCTCCATTTGTTGGAACAACTTCAAGATACACACCGAAAAAATTATGGAGGATCTCGGCCGAAAATCGCTTCATCAGTTACAAAGCGCAAATTATATATTATACTAGCTGTACCTTGCAACGCTTCGCTGTCGCACATACACGTACTCATTGAATGTATGAAAAATTAATAATGGGATATCTTTTCATCATGACTTTATTTACTCAGTATACAAAATTTTTAGTTTTACCATTGATATTGGTCCACTTCCCGGAGAGAAATTTCTGACGTCCGTCTTCATTCTTGGCTTTTTCGTTTTCAACAATGTTGAGAATTATATTATTTTAATATATATACATATCTATAGATTTATTTATTTCCTTTAGATTTGCAAGTGAAACGCGCTGGTTTATTTTAGAATGTATTTTATAAACGAATTTATTTTTTTTATTATTTTAAACTTCACAATTTAGGGTTCTTTTATTATATATATAATTTAGTTATATTTATAATTTATTTATAACACAACCGGCAGTTCGTGCGAGCGAAAATTATTTTGACTATTACCTTAAAATTACCAATACATACATATTTATATACATTTTGTTTTGATTTCTCCTTTAGAGTAGTAACGGAAGTAGGGTTGCTGGTAAGTATTTTGGAATGGGAGTAGATTCAGTATGGTGAGTATTTGGGTAAGTATTGGAAAGTAATAGGGTAGGTACAATTCAATCTTTCATAGCAATTCAGGATTAGTATAATTTTCTTCTATATATATTTCTTAAGTTTAGAATTCAATGAGGTCTTTGCTCATGTCTTCAACATGCCGGCGGGCCTGCGGCGTCATGACGTCTTGGAAAGCTTCTGATTGCTTAATGGGAGGTGGAAGTTTAAGGTCCGGCTGTATAATAGGGTCTGCAAAGAGAATTTTCATCGAAACACATTATTAGTATATGAATTACTGTGAATGTATCGATGTAATGGGATAATGAGAGAAAAATTGGTATCTGTGAGAGAGGGAGAGAGAGAGAGAGAGAGAGAGAGAGAGAGAGAGAGAGAGAGAGAGAGACTCCCGAGAGAGAGAGAGAGAGACTCCCGAGAGAGAGAGAGAGAGAGAGAGAGACTCCCGAGAGAGAGAGAGAGAGAGAGAGAGACTCCCGAGAGAGAGAGAGAGAGAGAGAGAGAGAGAGACTCCCGAGAGAGAGAGAGAGAGAGAGAGAGAGAGAGAGACTCCCGAGAGAGAGAGAGAGAGAGAGAGAGAGAGAGAGACTCCCGAGAGAGAGAGAGAGTGAGAGAGAGAGAGAGAGACTCCCGAGAGAGAGAGAGAGAGAGAGAGAGACTCCCGAGAGAGAGAGAGAGAGAGAGAGAGAGACTCCCGAGAGAGAGAGAAAGAGAGAGAGAGATACTCCCGAGAGAAAGTGAGAGTGTTAGAGCTAGTTCTGCAGAGTGTGACAGTTCCGCCAGAGATGCGGATGTCCACGTTGCCAACATGTTACACGTTGGGATTGAGTATGCCCATCATTGGGAGTATTGGGCCGTCTATTTCGGGCATTCTGAGTTTTTATTTGCACCGGATAAGAGTAGCCATTTGATAAGATTTTTGGACAGGACTCGGCTGACTTGGGTAGCCATTTTGGATTTTTCCACCGAAGTGAATGATGTTCGGTTGTCACTACTCTGTGAACCTGGAATGGTTGAGTAGTTGGATGTGGATACGAGTGGTAGCTTATTGTTGCTATTCTTGAAGATCTGGAAGGTCCTCCTTTATATAAGAGCTTCCAAAATGCGGAGGGATTTCTGCGCTGAAAGCAATTCGACGTGTGGATCTGTTGCAGCGTTGGGAAATTTCTGACGTCCGTCTTCATTCTTGGCTTTTTCGTTTTCGTTATAATCGCTCCAACTCTGCCGATCCGATGAATGGGACGATGAACCACACTATTACGTGAGGAATTAGAACGGTAGGGAATCCAATCTTCTTTTCTGACTTCAGAACTTCTGTTCGACGGAGTTTTAGTCACGGGGAGTGGACTTTTTTTCAGAAAGGGTACAGTCTCGGGAATGAGGTAGCTTTTGAGAGGCTTTCTGGTGAGTGAGTTTTTAATTTTCGTATTTGGGGGATTATGCTTATGAAAAGAGTTGTCATTGTGCAATGAGTTGTGTTTGTGACCGCGGACTGGTTTTTGTATCCAATGCTGCTGAGTTGAGATTTTTGAGGATTTCATCTTGGCCGATGGCCATCCTGCCGGGTCAAAATTCGGAAGTTCTGTATTAGGACGAGGTGGAGTGAGTGAAATATTAGTTTCTTGTGCTATTGGGCCGCTTAATATCCACCCAAAGATGGAGTTTTGGGCTATTAAGCTTCCGCAGGTCTTGAAACCTGCCAATCACCATTTCGATTTTGGTTGGTGCGAAGCAATCGGGATTTGCTAGGGGAAGTGAGCAGTATTCTTTAGGGTCCATATGCTTCAACGACGGTAGAGAGTGTGTTATTTGGGGTAGTATTACAGCGGGAGTTGCAATCTTCTTTTCCTTATTTGAAGAGAGTATTGTTAGAGTGGGTGTTTCGTTTGATTTTCCAACTGGTAATCCGTCGATTCCAAAAATGTTGTAGTGAGTCTTAGGTGTTAGTAGATCAAGGGACTTATGCATTCGAGACGATACAAAAGTTTTCTGGGAGCCTTGATCTATTAGGGCACGTATTCTAATTATTTTTCCTTTGTGGAGGATGGGCACGTAGGCTGTGGGTAGCAATACTGTATTTCTGCTATTTGTAATGTGATGAGTACCCTTTGGGTGGGTTGAATATTTTGAGTTGAATGTTACTGTACATATGTATGTTTAGAGGTACAGGACTTGTCACTTGGGGTGTGGCATTATTTCGATGGGGGGTTGGTTCACTTGGCCTTTGGGGTTGCCTCGAGTGGAGAAGTGAGTGGTGGCGCTTTTTACAATATAAGCATGTGAAGTTGCTTTTGCAATCTCTCTTGGAGTGAGAGTAGGCCAAACAATTCATGCAATAATTATTTTTCTTCGTGAACTTGATCCGATCGGGGACGGATAGCTTTTTGAGATCTGTGCACTTTAATCCAAAAAAAAAATCGGCACGAACTTATGCACTCATCCAATATATACATGCATGCATATAAAATTGCAAATATATATGTGACACGCAAAAAGTGAAACATTAAAGACAAATTAAAAAAATTAAAAAAAAAAAAAAAAAAAAAATATATATGTATATATAAAAACATAAAAAAAAATTGAAATGCAAGTGCTCTGTGCTACAAAATAACAAAAATAAATGGAAAATTAAAAAACAGAAAATTTTGTTTTTTGAAAAAATATATTAAGAAAAATAAACAAAAAATATATACATATATAAATAAACCGTATGTACATGCCGTGACACAAAAAACAAAAAAAAAATTAAAAATAAATAACTGGTGAACATAAAAAGCGAAAAAAAAAATATACATATATATATAAGTGGGAAAAAATACTTGCGTACATACATACACAAATTCATACACCAGGTGACAAAAAACATCAAAAAAAAAAAAAAAGTGAAACACAGTGCACATACATATTTACAAATAAAAAAGATATAAACATACAGAAGAACGAGAAGAGGACACAATTAAAACTTCAAAAAAAAAACACAGAACACCAGCACTGAATAGAAGCCAGCACGTCACCACCCTCTCAAAAAAAAAAAAGAAATTTTGGTTTGTACTAACACGGATGTCAAAGTAAGTCCCCCAATCTTACTCATATTTGTTTAGCGGATTTTGCTCGTGCTGTGTATGAAACTCTTTTACCATACACATAAATATTCTCAAAAATTAAATTATAGTTCCCAAGGAAAGTTCGAGCAAAATCTCAAAATCCGCTAAACAAAAAATTAATTACAATATATTATAATATAGCGGGTCCCCAAAATCGGTAAATGAAAATCCCCTACTTTTCATTTACCGAATATAACAGCGCAAACTCGCGATTTCCCCATAAAAAGAATATATTTAATACAAAAAAAACCGCTTATTATTATATATCCCCTTACGTATATAAACTCCCCTTTTTATATACGCCAACTGGTCCAAAACACCTTCGAAAAGGACCAGTTCGTACCAGTTGCCCCTCCATATATCCTCCCGAGTATATACATACTCTCAGTATATACACCCCAACTGGACCGAAAACCCATTCCCACGGGCCCATAACCGGACCAGTGTAAGCACATTACACTGCCCATAGTCACCACCTGTATATACATACACACATATACATAAAGTGGTTTTTTCAATTCCGGCAATTTCCACTTCTTCGCTATTTACAATAGCAAGCGGACAAAGGCACGTATGTACATAAGTATACATACGTACATACTCGTGAAAACTAAGCTAAACACCCAGTATACAAACAAGGTGAAAACTAAGCTAAACACCCAGTATACAAACAAGGAACAAAAACCCAGTATACATTTATACATTGCTGTGCTCAGACGCGCTGAGACAGTACAATACAAACATAAAAGCTACCCCCTAAATAAATAAATTATAAATAATATATATATGTATACTTAAATATATATATATATATAAATATAAATAAGTATTTTATATTAAAATTAAATAAAATATCTCACAATGGAGGATAAAATGGAGAAGCCCCAATCACTCCACCCCCTTACAGGACCCCGAACTCGATCGAAATCCCAGGCGGAAGAAGAGGAATTCTCCCAGCTTCATAAAAAATTTTTATATGAGCTATCCAGGATGGAAAAATTCTGCGGAAAATGGTGGAACACCAGTGAAGAGACCCATTCCGAAGCAGCGCTTAAAATTTTCAAGGACCACCTGGAAAGGCACATAGCCCTGGCAGATGCAGCCAATGATAACCTGCAGCTGAGTAACACCGTGGATGAAAAACCCCGAACGGTATGTGCAGAACGTTATGACACCTCCAGAGCCAACGCGATGCTAATGAGGACTCGGATAAATGAGTTACTCCTTCAACTCGCCTCAAAACTCGAACCCGTAGCATCAAGGCAGCACGCGCACTCCCTAGCGCAATCCCAATCTCAACCTTCTCAGAACCTCAAACCTGTCTGTACCATATTCCACGGAGAAGATAAAGAATGGCCGTCGTTCAAGGATTATTTCACGGCACAAAATTCTAAATTCTGGCTAAGGCAAAAAATGCTGCAATTAAAAATGAGAACAAGAGGAGAAGCGGCGCAAATAATTCACGAATTCTCATTAAATGAGTCCAACTTTAACCCTGCCTGGCAAGCACTCACAGCCAGATACGAGATGTCTCATACAAAAATCGTTTCTTCCGAAAGATCGGAACTCCAACTTCCAGAAGCAACACCCGAACTTCCAATCTCTGCATCGAATTTCGGAATTAAAGCTTCTATTGCTCACATTCAGCCGCAGCTATTCTCGTGCAAATTGTGCAGCTCTCATCACTCAATGATAAAGTGCACAGAATTCAAAAAGCTATCCGTCCCCGATCGGATCAAGTTCACGAAGAAAAATAATTATTGCATGAATTGTTTGGCCTACTCTCACTCCAAGAGAGATTGCAAAAGCAACTTCACATGCTTATATTGTAAAAAGCGCCACCACTCACTTCTCCACTCGAGGCAACCCCAAAGGCCAAGTGAACCAACCCCCCATCGAAATAATGCCACACCCCAAGTGACAAGTCCTGTACCTCTAAACATATGTACAGTAACATTCAACTCAAAATATTCAACCCACCCAAAGGGTACTCATCACATTACAAATAGCAGAAATACAGTATTGCTACCCACAGCCTACGTGCCCATCCTCCACAAAGGAAAAATAATTAGAATACGTGCCCTAATAGATCAAGGCTCCCAGAAAACTTTTGTATCGTCTCGAATGCATAAGTCCCTTGATCTACTAACACCTAAGACTCACTACAACATTTTTGGAATCGACGGATTACCAGTTGGAAAATCAAACGAAACACCCACTCTAACAATACTCTCTTCAAATAAGGAAAAGAAGATTGCAACTCCCGCTGTAATACTACCCCAAATAACACACTCTCTACCGTCGTTGAAGCATATGGACCCTAAAGAATACTGCTCACTTCCCCTAGCAAATCCCGATTGCTTCGTACCAACCAAAATCGAAATGGTGATTGGCAGGTTTCAAGACCTGCGGAAGCTTAATAGCCCAAAACTCCATCTTTGGGTGGATATTAAGCGGCCCAATAGCACAAGAAACTAATATTTCACTCACTCCACCTCGTCCTAATACAGAACTTCCGAATTTTGACCCGGCAGGATGGCCATCGGCCAAGATGAAATCCTCAAAAATCTCAACTCAGCAGCATTGGATACAAAAACCAGTCCGCGGTCACAAACACAACTCATTGCACAATGACAACTCTTTTCATAAGCATAATCCCCCAAATACGAAAATTAAAAACTCACTCACCAGAAAGCCTCTCAAAAGCTACCTCATTCCCGAGACTGTACCCTTTCTGAAAAAAAGTCCACTCCCCGTGACTAAAACTCCGTCGAACAGAAGTTCTGAAGTCAGAAAAGAAGATTGGATTCCCTACCGTTCTAATTCCTCACGTAATAGTGTGGTTCATCGTCCCATTCATCGGATCGGCAGAGTTGGAGCGATTATAACGAAAACGAAAAAGCCAAGAATGAAGACGGACGTCAGAAATTTCCCAACGCTGCAACAGATCCACACGTCGAATTGCTTTCAGCGCAGAAATCCCTCCGCATTTTGGAAGCTCTTATATAAAGGAGGACCTTCCAGATCTTCAAGAATAGCAACAATAAGCTACCACTCGTATCCACATCCAACTACTCAACCATTCCAGGTTCACAGAGTAGTGACAACCGAACATCATTCACTTCGGTGGAAAAATCCAAAATGGCTACCCAAGTCATCCGAGTCCTGTCCAAAAATCTTATCAAATGGCTACTCTTATCCGGTGCAAATAAAAACAAAGAATGCCCGAAATAGACGGCCCAATACTCCCAATGATGGACATACTCAATCCCAACGAGTAACATGTTGGCAACGTGGACATCCGCATCTCTGGCGGAACTGTCACACTCTGCAGAACTAGCTCTAACACTCTCACTCTCTCTCGGGAGTCTCTCTCTCTCTCTCTCTCTCTCTCTCTCTCTCTCTCTCTCTCTCTCTCTCTCTCCTCTCTCACAGATACCAATTTTTCTCTCATTATCCCATTACATCGATACATTCACAGTAATTCATATACTAATAATGTGTTTCGATGAAAATTCTCTTTGCAGACCCTATTATACAGCCGGACCTTAAACTTCCACCTCCCATTAAGCAATCAGAAGCTTTCCAAGACGTCATGACACCGCAGGCCCGCCGGCATGTTGAAGACATGAGCAAGGACCTCAGTGAATTCTAAATTTTAAAAAATATATATATATAAAATCCCTAATTAACTAAAAATGAAATATTGAATTACCCTTATACTTACCCACCATGAATCTACTCCCATTCCAAAATACTTACCAGCAACCCTACTTCCGTTACCACTCTAAAGGAGAAATCAAAACAAAATGTATAAATATGTATGTATTAGTATTAGTCAAAATAAATATTTTCGCTCGCTCGAACTGCCGGTTGTGTTATAAATAAATTATATATAAATAATAAAAAAACTCCCTGTGAAATTAAAGTTCAAATAATAAAATAAACTCAAATTTGTGAAAACCATTTAAAACCAAACCAAAGTGTTTTTTACTTAAAACGGAAAGTATATAAAATAAATACAGCAGGTAGCTGATTTATACAAAAAAAGCATAAATTCCTTATAATCCGGAATTATACAATGGCCAATCTTCGGGATTACCATCGAAATTCGACAATGGAAAAAGTCTGGCGGCGGAATTGTCCATAAACGTTAAAGATGCGTTATTAATCGCTGGCGTTTCTAATGTACGTTGAGGCAAATGTGTTGATGAAAATGGCGGCTGTGTTGGTATGTATGTTGAAGTTGACGACTGCGCTTGCGTAGACGGCGGCAGCGGCGGATTGTTGTCGGCAGCGTTGGCGTAGCTGCTGGCTATAACTGCTTGTCTGTTGCTAACTGCATCATCACGGAGCTCCATAACACACTCACGAAGTGATGCAATTGTCGATACCAATAACGCGATCTGGTCCACAGGAACACTAACTGAATGACCTTCAGAAGCACCCGCTTGATCTTCCTTACCATCCATATCGCTTGTAGATTCGTATTCTGTGTTATCTCTATTAGATTCTGAACTGCTGGCTAGCTTTTCTGCTCGGGCTCTTGTAAGCATCAAGATATTCCAATTCGTTATGAGAAAACAAATTTTGTAAACAAATGTTGACGACAATACCAACGTAAATTAAACTCGACCAAATTTACAAATATGTATATTTATTTAATTAAAACTGACCAAGTAAAAGACGTGTTACAAAATTTGATGTTTTCTCTTAAGCTATTTGACGACGAATGGCCTAGCTTTCTAAGAATTTCCAATTATTTCCATGGACAAATACATATTTTTAAAGTGTTATAAAGAGTAACTGATCGAATTGAGCGACATGAGAGCAACTTGAACAATACAAATACATACATGTGAATGAGAGTAAATATGTTTTAGTATGAGTAAAATATAATAGAAATGTTATACATAGAGCAGAGTTGCACTAATATTATAGTTAGGGGATTCACCAACTTCGGTAGTAGCGTTGCAATAACAGCAGAGTTGGACTAATATTATAGTTAGGGGATTCACCAACTTCGGTAGTAGCGTTGCAATAACAGTAACCGAGCGAGCCACTAAGGTTACTGTTGAAATCGGGAACATTTCTAACAACAACAAATTTGCATCTTTTACAGCAATACGTTTATACGGTAAAGAGTTTAAATTTACCTGAACCATTTTAATAAAAGAAAATTATAGTTATCTCAAGGAGTTGCCGATAATAAATTATTATCGACAAAAACCAGTGTTGTTAATTGGGTTGAAGCATGCACATCTTGGTGCTACTACAGCGATCGTTCAGTCAGGCAGCGATAGTCCGTTGGCAGCCAGAGCCCCCCTTGGTTGGGTTGCGTATAGCCCAAGTAAATTATCACTTATACCCAGCGTTTTATTTGTGAAGAATGTCGAAGAAATAAACGATTTGGTGAAGGAATATTTTACCGGCGATAGTTTTGGGACCAACCCACCGATAAAGAAGTTAGAATCTTATGAAGAAACGCGCGCGAGTACAATTTTAGAACGATGGCATTCTAGCCTGTCAAATGACCGTAGAGGAGTGGAGCTGGCGGAACAGATAGACGATTCGACATTCTGCACAATGAACGACAACACCCCCACCAGAGTTGCCAAAGCTCACCCGACATAACAATTGCGAGTGCTGGTCTGATAAACAGTATAGTCTGGCGACCTATACTGACACTAACATCGGACCACTTACCCATACACATCTCGATTGACAGACCTCACGACTTTGTTTCCGCGGACCACCGGACGTTCGTTAACTTTAAAAAAGCTAACTGGACCGGCTTCACGGAATTCACCGAGAACGCCTTCAGTGCTCTCTCCACTCCAACAGACGTCACCTCTGGTGAGCGATCATTCCTCAGGATTGTTGTGACCGCTGCCGCCCGCTTCATCCCAGCAGGCCGAATTGCGGAAATCCGCCCTAATTTCCCGACCGAAGCGGCGGCTTTAGCAGCAAGGCGCGACATCCTCCGTAACTCCGATCCCGGGAATCCCCTAATCAGGGATTTAAACGCGGAGATTCGGACCGTAGTAAACAATCACAAGCGGAAAAAGTGGGAGGAGCACTTAAGATCCTGCAGCCTCTCCTCTAGGGCAACCAAGCTCTGGGCTACAGTCAAGTCGCTGTCTAACCCGGCGAGGCGCGATGATCGAGTGGAAATTTAATTCGGTGACCGCGCCTCGTCGGACCCGAAGAGATGCGCGAGCTATTTTAGCCGGCTTTTTACATTGCATCCTCCGGTAGACAAAGCGAAAAGACGTGTAACCCGCCGTATGCGCAAACTGCGAAACACAAGCGCGGTGCTTGATTTCTCCAGAGAGGAGGTTCAGGGGGTTATCGGGAAGGCGAAAGCCTCCAAATCCATCGGCCCTGACGGAATAAGCATGCTGATGCTAAAACATCTTGGACCAGCGGGAGCAGATTATCTCACCAAGGTCCTCAACTTGTCTTTGACCACCCTAATTATACCGGATGTGTGGAAAAATGGTAGAGTGGTCCCGCTACTTAAACCGGGGAAACCAGCCAACAAAGGAGATCGGCCGATAACTCTCCTCTTCCCAGTAGCGAAGACACTTGAGGGCTTGCTGCTCCCGACATTCACTCACCATCTGCGTCCAGCAGCACATCAGCATGGCTTCCAGAAAGTGCACAGTACCACAACAGGACTTAACGCCATAAACACCCAGGTGGTCAATGGCCTGAATCAAAACCGACCCTGCGCGAGAACTGTCCTGGTAGCACTGGATTTGTCAAAAGCTTTTGACACCGTCAATCATTCAGTGCTACTCAGTGACATTGAGGAATCCTCATTCCCGCGGGGGTTGCAGAGGTGGGTCATGGGCTACCTGAGTGGTCGACAATCATCGGTCACATTCCGAGGAGAAACATCGAAGTTGAGAAAAATTAAACAGGGGGTTCCGCAGGGTGGTGTCCTCTCCCCGCTACTGTTTAATTTTAATATCTCGAAGCTCCCTCCACCACCGGAAGGAGTTTCCTTAACCTCGTATGCCGATGATTGCACGATATTGGCGTCTGGCCAGGATATTGATAGCCTATGTTTAAAAGTGAACGGTTACCTCGCCGATCTCTCCCGTTTCTTCACTGCAAGACATCTGAACATTCAACCGACGAAATCCTCGGCTACCCTTTTCACCAGCTGGACGAAGGAGTACCGGCTAGAACTCGATGTGAAAGTTGATGACCAAAAAATTCCGACTGTAAACAACCCCAAGATTTTAGGGGTCACATTCGGCAGCCTGCACTCCGCATACGACCGCAATTGCCGCAAAACTCCAGGGCCGCAACAAAATACTCAAAGCGCTAGCCGGCAGCACATGGGGTAAAGACAAAGAAACCTTGCTGGCAACCTACAAAGCAATTGGTCGGCCGATCGTAAACTATGCTGCACCGATCTGGGCACCGGGGACGAACGAGACGCAGTGGAGAAAATTACAGGCATGCCAAAAAACCGCCCTTAGGACTGCGACAGGAAACCTCCTGATGTCACCGGAGCATCACTTGCACAGCGAAGCAACTATGCTACGAGTTAAGGAGCATAATGCTTTGCTGTGCAAGCAGTTCCTGTTCTGATGCCACCGCAGGGAGCACCCCAGCAGGCACCTCCTAGAAGAAGAAACCTTCACCTAGGCACATCAGGAAGGGAGTACTAGATTTAAAGAACACCATCCAGCAACACGTGCAACAACCGCTGGACAGGACGGCGAACCGACAAGCACTGAACGCCATTCACCAGGAGTCAGTTAACACCTTCATAGACTCCCTTCCCGTGAATGGCGTACTCGGAGTAAAATCACCACCTATTGCAGACAACGAGCTCGAGCTGCCTCGAGAGACCCGCGTGACCCTTGCACAACTTAGATCTGGATACTGTAGTAGATTCAAATCCTACTTATCCAAACTCGGCCCCAGTATTCCCAACGTATGCCCTGCATGTGGAGAGTCTCCGCACGGCACTAACCACCTCTTCACATGCCCCCTTAAACCAACTCATATAACGCCCCTCTCCCTTTGGTCTAACCCCGTTGAAACAGCACGTTTCCTACACAATACCTGCCCTAAGCGGGGTTAGCTAGCCGCTAAAACAACAACAACAACAGAAGCCATTAAATACAACATTGAATGGGTATTTAATTGCCCTATGAATTCAAGCTCAGGTGGTTGTTGGGAGCGCTTAATAAGGATTGTCAAAACTCTTTTAAATAAAACATTGAGAGAAGTAGCACGAAGAGTAAGCACGTTGCAAAGTGTACTGATAGAAGCGGAGAATATTATAAATTCGCGTCCGCTTACTGATTTGCCGTTGTCTCACGAAGAGGACGAGCCGCTTACACCGAATCACTTCCTGCTTGGCTGTGTTAACTCAACACAGACCCCGCATCCAGGAGATTAAACAATTTGTTTACGTAAACAATGGTGAATAGCACGAAACCTTAAAGACCGTATATGGAAGCGTTGAACCGTAGAATACCTGTCGCAACTTATGTGTCTTACAAAGTGGCAGGAGAAAACAACGCCATTGAAAGTTAATGATCTGGTGATTCTATTTGAGGCAACACTACCGCGCATACAACGGAAACGAGGCCGCATCACCCAAGTTTTCCCTGCTAAAGACGGAAACTTGCGAGTCGTGGAAATAAAAATTGCTGGTGGACTCCTGCGAAGGCCTGTTTCTCGACTAGCCAGGCTGGCGATTGATGGTGAATGCCAAGAGGATTCACGGAGGGGGGAGGGAATGTTAGGTACCCTCTATTATATTATTCAGGGTGCAACGTTGCCGACACCGATCTGCCGGATAAAAAAAATAAAACGAAAAACAGAAAGGCGTCAGAATCGAAAGTGAAGTGGACAAGAACACAAGTGTGAAACACACCAAATAACAATCAAGTAAAAGACCGCCATTTAAATTAAATTTACGAAATCGTATATTCTTGTCAAAAACATTATAAATTATAAAATAAAGTATTATTAAAATCGATTCTCGATAAAATTAAAGTTTTTTACCAATATATTCAACTGAAAATAGGTAAGACACAGAAGAAAATTTATCATTTTAAAATTTTTTTTACTTAAAACTTATTTGAGATCACACGTCTTAAAAATAAAATTAAAATTAGAAAGCATTTGCGTTAGTTAAGTTTAGTATTTTTAGTGTTAAAAGCAACTATTTACTAGAAGCATAGTTCCCCACTATTAATCTTACTATTTAATGCAACTTTTATTTATATGTATACATACGTGTATATATAAGTACGGCGAATACACTATTTGAAGTAGATATACGAGTACAATACTGTCGAGTTGGATCGAATAAAAGGAAAAAAAGGATTTTTAAGATTTACACGTTATAAATGTGTGTTTATTTATAAATATGAATATGTATATGTGTATGTGTGAGTGTAAGAACAATTCAAGTTAATTGTTTTATATACTCTTATTGTTATTGGGTAGGGTTAGGGTTTTTAATATTAATATGACCTGTGGGTTTGATGTTGCGGGTATAGTTGATTTCACTTAACTTCGCTACTTGCACTGCTTTTGTTTTCGTTGTTTATCAAAAATTGAAAACATTATATTCGTACATATGTTGGCGCTGTTTTGTATTTTTGATTTCACCACCTAAGTCACAATTATAGGGTCTGGTCGGTAGCTCGTCCGATAGTTAAACTGCAAATGCTGTATGAATATGGCAACTTTAGTTTTTTAACCAATTCAGTTGCAATTGTGGTCAACTTTCGTGTCGGGTTTTCGAGTGCTCTGACTTTGTACCATGTGCCATCGTGTTTTAATCGGATGATCGCTGTTGGTATAACGGTTTGTTTACTTAATAGACTAACAACGTCTGTTGCTTGAGCATGGATCGGGATGGTGAGTTTGCGTTGGCCTTGTTGCCCTTCTTCAGTAAACTTTGGATGACCGTGTAGCGTAGAATGGTGCTCTCCATTACAAGTGGAACACCTTGTCTTACTGGTGCAGTGTCGGGTTTTGTGTGATCGGGCCAAACAGTTGAGGCAGTACTTGTGTCGTGTAACTATGTCAAACTTTTCTCTGACACTCATTGCAATATACTTGGAGCATGTCACCAAGCGATGGTTCTTTTTACAAATTCCACGTGCAACGTGCTTATAAGCGGGTTTCCAGTTCCGCTTTAAGTGGGTTATGGTACGTTGTGCTGTGCGATGAATGGAGTCGTTTTCCTCACGAATTGGGGAAAGGTTCGCTCTGAATCGTTGTAGACGACTGGCAAGGGTTCTTGGTTCGGATCTCGGGCTGACGCTTCGACTGCTGCTTCGCGAGCTCACGGTGTTTGCTGGACTGTGTCCTCGACGGTTTGTTGCCTTAGTGGGTGCCATGATACTATAAATGGAAATAAAATATTAATTATAGGGTAGAGTCACAACTTTTGTAATTGGACGGGTCATAATGCCTTGTGAGGTTCGTATGTCGACTACTCTAGTTCTGGTGTCTGACCCGAGGTAAGTCTTTTCGATACGACCTAATTTCCATTCATTTGTGGGTAGGGTTTCTTGTCGAATAACTACCAAGTCTCCAACTTCTACATTGCGTTGGGGGTATTTCAACTTATAACGCTTGTGGAGTTCTTTTAGGTATTCTTCTTTCCATCGAATTCAGAAGTGTTGATGAAGTATCCTTAGTTTCTGCCATCTATTCACGGTACTGAGCTTTGCGTCTTTTAGATTAGGTTCGAGTGAAACAAGTGTACGGACGTGTTTTTTGATCGGCTCCGTAACTTTACTTAAAAGTCTTAGAAAACGTGCATATTAATTCGTTTAAACTTATACACCGACTGTAGTGGGTGAATAGCCACTTAAGTTGGCAATAAGCAAATAAAATAATAAATAAAATAAAAAAAAAAAAAACAAAATAAAAATAAAAAAAAATAAACAGAGAAACGAAAACGCTAAGTAACAAGTGAACCGGCGATGTAATGAGCGATCAACGCTCAAATCAGAAAGAGCGTCGGCATTCAGTCGCGACGACAGAGCGAAATGCTTATTTCACTGTTGTTGTGAGCAAATCACCACCTAACAGCAGTGCAAAGGCAAGCAGTTCAACTCTAAAGGCGCCAACGCAGACCTTAGCAACAACAGAGAAATCAAAGAGTGAAAAAACTCTCTTCCCAACAGAAAAACAAACAGCTATGCAGTCAAGCAGCGCAGCAGCAGCAGCAACTCCAGTGCGGGCGACTAATACTGAGCAAGGTGAGACAGCCAAAATGAAAAAAGGGTCGGCAGTGCAGATAGGCATTGATCGGTACATAAATGTGGTAAACAAAAAGAGGAAATCTAGTCCTCCCAAAAAAGTGATTAATGCCAAGAAATATAATACAGTTGGCTCCACTATCGATGCTGATGGTAATGCACTAAAAGGGAACAGATTTGCCCCGTTAAATGAGGAAGAGCCTATAACAGACCCGAAGGGTATTTCCACAGTCGTTAGTACTAAACCTCCACCAATCTACTTGCGGGAGCGCAGCTCGAATTCGCTAGTTACGAACATAGCTAAGATAATAGGTACCAACAATTTTCACATTGTACCTCTTAAAAAAGGAAACATAGACGAGACAAAAATACAAGTACACAGTGAAAAAGACTTTCGTGAAGTCGTTGTGTTTCTCTCTGCAAACAACAAGAATTATTACTCTTACCAGTTGAAGAGTGCGAAAGGCCTGATTGTTGTAATTAAGGGAATTGAAGCGACTGTTGACTCATGTGACATAAAAGAAGCTTTAGAGGAGCAAGGGTTTGAAATTAGGGCGGTTGTTAACATAATTAACAGAAATAAAGTGCCGCAGCCTATGTTTAAAGTGTTCTTATCGCCAAGTTTAGCTCAACTTAAGAAAAACGAAACGCATCCAATTTACGGTTTAAAATACCTTTTACACCGAAGAATCACGGTGGAAGAAGCGCTTAAGCGTAATGGTCCCGTGCAATGCACAAACTGTCAGGAATTTGGTCACACAAAATCCTATTGTACTTTACGTACCGTTTGCGTAGCATGTGGTGATCTTCACCATTCTACCAAATGCCCCTTGAATAAAACGGATGCAACACAAAAAAAGTGTAGCAACTGCGGTGGCAATCACACCGCTAATTATAGAGGTTGTCCGGTTTACAAAGATTTGAAATCTAAACTTTCTCAGGGTATACAAGCCAAACGGAACCAACTCCCATATACTACTTCCATTCCGAGCCTTTCCAACATACCCAGCTCAAATATTGGTCAAATGTCCTATGCCAACGTAGTAAAAGCCAATGTACAGGCCCCACCAGTCACCCCATCCAGTTCTGGAGTTGAGACCATGATTCTTAATCTAACCCAGTGCATGACACAATTTATGTCAACCATGCAAAGTATGGTTCAAGACCTAATAAAGGCGCAAAACCAAATGCTCCAAACCCTGTTGACCAAAAAATGAGTGAACTCAGGATTTGCTTATGGAATGCTAATGGTGTAAACCAGCATAAATTAGCACTCAAATTATTTTTACAGACCCACGAAATTGATGTTATGCTTATATCTGAAACACATCTCACCCAGAAGTATAATTTTTACATCCCTGGGTTTAAGCTGTACAACACTAATCACCCAGATGGCAAAGCACATGGTGGCACAGCTATACTCATAAGGAACCGTTTAAAGCATAACTTTCTTAATTCTTTTTCAACAAATTGGTTGCAGTCAACCTCGATCACCCTTAAAAATAGGGGGGTTGACCTTACCTTAGCTGCAATTTACTGTCCGCCACGTTTCGTAATAACAGAAAAACAATTTAGTGACTTTTTTATGACTCTAGGAGATAGGTTCCTAGCTGGAGGTGATTACAATGCGAAGCATACTCATTGGGGATCGAGGCTAATTAACCCGAAAGGTCGTCAGTTATATAACACGATCATAAGTTCAAAAAATAGTTACGATTTTATCTCCCCAAGACAACCAACTTACTGGCCTACGGACTCAAGGAAATTACCTGACCTGATTGACTTTGCAGTCACTAAAAACGTAGATAGGAGTTTAGTATTTGCTGAAACCTGTGCTGACTTATCTTCTGATCATTCCACAATAATCATTAAGTTGAACGAACAACCAATTGAAAGTGAGCATGCTTTTCGATTTACTACATCAAGAACTAACTGGCTTAAATATAAAAAATACATTAGCAGTCATATACAGACCAATCCGCAAATAGAGGGAGGAATTGACGTTGAAAATGAGTTACTTGTATTCAACAGTATACTAGCAACAGCAGCAACTATAGCCACACCAGAGCAGAAAACAAAAGCAAAGGCATTGATAACTAATAGTGGAATAGAATTACTGGTCCGAAATAAGCGACGTTTGCGTCGCGAATGGCAAGCCTGCCGATCTCCCGATGCAAAAATTCGTCTTAAGGCGGCAGAAAACAAACTAAAAAAAGCATTAGTATACGAAGAAGAAAGAAATATCAAACATCTTATAACGTCTTTGACTCCCAACGTTTCTACTAAAAAATCTCTATGGAAAGCTAGCAAAAACCTTAAGCCGCCAGTAAGCACTGAAGTACCGTTGAGAATGCGTAATGGTTCATGGGCGAGAACGGATGAAGAAAAGGCGTCTTGTTTCGCAGAGCACCTCAGCACAGTATTTCAACCAAATACTGCTACATATAGTGCACCTTTGTCACCGACCCATACTGCTCCTAGATACACTGTTGCTTGCGGAGCATCTGTGTCTGATCTAAAAAACACTATTGCCGCCTTAAATCCAAAAAAATCTCCAGGGGACGATCATATCACGCCTAAAATGCTAAAAGAATTGCCAAGCATTGCTCTCGTTTTTCTTGCAAAGCTTTTCAGTGCCATTTTGATGCTGGGATATTATCCACAAATCTGGAAAAAGTCGCAGATAATTATGGTAGCTAAACCAGGTAAAGACGCAACCCTGCCGTCATCATATAGACCAATCAGCCTGTTGCCTTGCCTATCAAAACTTTTCGAAAAAGTGCTGCTATCAAAAATTACTCCTTTTCTCCATCAAAATGATATTATTCCTACACATCAATTTGGTTTTCGGGAAAAACACGGCACAATTGAACAAGTAAATCGTATAACAAATGAAATAAGGAAAGCTTTCGAAATGCGAGAGTATTGCTCGGCTGTTTTTCTTGATGTGGCGCAAGCATTTGACAAAGTGTGGTATGATGGCCTCATTCATAAAATTAAAAAATCATTACCTAACACGTTCCACAATATCCTTGAATCCTACTTATCCAACAGGCGATTCACAGTAAAAGTAAATGATTACATAACAGAAAAGTGTCCGATTACGGCAGGTGTTCCGCAGGGTAGTGTTCTTGGACCAATATTGTACATACTGTTTACCGCAGATATCCCTATAAGTGACGAAGTAATTACGTCAACATTTGCGGATGATACTGCTATACTAAGTCGACATAAATGCCCCATTACAGCCACAAAAGTGTTACAGCAGCATCTTAAACAAATTGAAGAATGGCTAGCGAAATGGCGTATAAAAGTGAATGAAAACAAGTGGAAACACATAACTTTCACATTAAGGCCAAAAACGTGTCCTACTGTTAAGCTCAACAATGTATCAATACCGCAAGCTGACGAAATTACATACCTCGGAATCCACTTGGACAGGCGCTTAACCTGGAGACGACACATTGCAGCTAAAAAGCTGCAGCTTAAACTCAAATCTGCCAGTTTACATTGGCTTTTAAACAAGAAGTCTGGACTTAGCCTTAGCAACAAAGTCCTCTTATATAATGCAACAATAAAACCGATATGGATGTATGGGATCCAGTTATGGGGCACAGCTTGCGCAACGAATATAGATATAATTCAAAGATTCCAATCGAAAACGTTAAGAGTAATAACGGGCGCACCATGGTACATGCGTAATGAAAATATTCATAGAGATCTAAATATACCTACCATCAAGGAAGAAATTGAAATCGCAGCAAAAAAATACTTAACAAAACTGCGTAACCATCCGAACCCTTTGGCTAACACCTTGGCTCATGCAACAAGTCAAACCCGCCTGCGGAGAAGAGACAAAGCAGCCTTCTAAAGAGCAACGTCAAGCCAGCAGCCCATTCCTACTAATGGGCTTAATGTTTTAATTTAGTTTAAGATTTTATTACTTATTGTTAGGCTTCCGAAGTCGAAGTAGATTCAATAAATAAATATTAATGTTTCAAAAAAAAAAAAAAAAAAAAATTCGATACCAAACGAGGTTGCCAACACGGTGACTCTTTATCGTACGATTCTTTCAACTTGATGCTAGAGAAAGTAATATAACAATTACTAAATAGACAAGATGCAATCTTTTATATGACTGGTATATGCTTATTATATTGATCTCATTGACTTTATCAACCGCACCAAACCAGACGAATTATCTCTTGACATCAAACAAGCAAATCGCTTCTTGGCTCCTCGTCACTTTTACAGCCATTACTTTTATGCTGTAAACAATTTCGTCTACACTGGCAATAGCATCCACACCAACGTTGAGATCCAATGTAGAACATAGTTTCTCTGTAGCACCTGTGGTCTAAGTAGGCAATTGAAAAGTTAAGTAATCTCGACGCACAAGGGCAAACCTCTACAAATCCCTAATTATTTTCGCTCTGCTAGAAGGTACTAAAATCTGGATGAAGTGTCGGCTTGCTAGATCATGTCATCCGATTTTACTCCGCTGTTGAAACCAGAGTAAATGAATGATATCCACGCCGTTGAAAGGATCATATGGCGAGCAGCCTGGTTTTACTTCATAATTTCAAGCGGCTCAAAACAGCGAAAAGAAAGAACAAATGACGGTGATATAGGTTTATAAAGAATGTATCCTTTAGTTTTTTTTCATTAAATTTAATTATTTGTTTAATTATAAGGTATTTTTGGAACAACTGTCGGAAAATTCAGCCTCCACGACGAAATATTCACAAATGGGCTGAGGCTGATCGACTTCACCGGGGCCCGAAATATGGTTGTCTGTAGCACTAGATTCCAGCAGCTGTCTCCAGATCGAAAAACTCTCAACCAAATCGATCATGTTGTGATTTACGGAGGTCCTAATATCGACTCGGATCACTATATTGTCGCAGCGAAGATACGCACCCGCCTCTGTGTATCGAAGAACGCCCGTCAACAAACACAAGGAAGGTTCGACGTTGAAAAGCTGCAATCACAGCAGACTGCCGAGCGATTTTCTACTCGACTTGCACACCTGCTCTCTGAGAGCACTCATCAGCAACCCGGTATAAGGGAACTGGGACGACATTTCAAACTCCCTACGTACAGCTGCAAACGAAACTATTGGATTTCGGAAAGGTCGCAAAAACAGCTGGTACGATGAGAACTGCCGTGTCGCGGTGGAGAGAAAACAGACTGTCTACCTCGCAACCTTGCGATCGGCCACAACACGGGCGGGGTAGGATAGATACCGAGAACTGAAGAGGGAAGCAAGACGCATCTGCAGACAAAAAAAGGAGTGCCAAAATGCGTGAGTATGAAGAGCTTGAGAAGTTGACCGACAAGGGTAACGCTCGAAAATTCTACGAAAAGATACGGCGACTTGCAGAAGGTTTCAAGACCGGAGCAAACTCTTGTAGGACCCAGGGAGGTGAGCTAGTGACAGATGCCCAGAGTATACTGGATTTATGGAGGGAGCACTTCTCCAGCCTGCTGAATGGCAGTGAAGAGGAAACACCCGGAGATGGTGAACCCGAAACTCCAATTGATGACGATGGAAAAGTTGTTCCGTTACCCGACTACGAAGAAGTCCGAATAGCAATCGTCCACTTAAAAAACAACAAAGCAGCATAGACCGATGGATTACCGGCCGAGCTATTCAAATAGAAGAACTGATCAGGTGTATGCATCAGTTACTTTGCAAAATATGGTCGGATGAGAGCATGCCCGCCGATTGGCTCTCTGGTGCTCTGCCCAATCCATAAAAAAGTGGACCCCGCAGTCTACGCCAATTATCGTGGGATAAGCCTCCTTAATATCGCCAATAAGGTTCTGTCGAGCGTATTGTGTGAAAGACTAAAGCCCACCGTCAACAAACTGATTGGGCCTTATCAGCGTGGCTTTAGACCAGGTAAGTCAACCATCGACCAGATATTCACCATGCGCCAAATCTTGGAAAAGACCCGTGAAAAGAGAATTGACACCCACCATCTTTTCGTCGATTTTAAAGCCGCCTTCGACAGCATGAAAAGGAGCTCCTCTATGCCACTATGTCTGAATTTGGTATCCCTGCAAAACTTATACGGCTGTGTAAACTGACCTTAAGCAGCACTAAAAGCTCCGTCAGAATCGGAAAGGACCTCTCCGAGCCGTTTGATACCAAACCAGGTTTCAGACAGGGTGTTTCCTTATCGTGTGACTTTTTTAATTTAATGCTGGGGAAAATAATACGAGCTGCAGAGCTAAATAGAGAAGGTACAATCTTCTATAAGAGTGTACAGTTGCTGGCGTACGCCGATGATATCGAGATTATTGGCCTCAACAACCGCGCCGTGAGTTCTGCTTTCTCCAGACTTGATAAAAAAGCGAAACGAATGGGTATGGTAGTGAATGATGGCAAGACGAAATATCTCTTGTCATCAAACAAACAGTCATCGCATTCACGACCCGGCTTCCACGACACTGATGACAGTCATAACTTCGAGGTCGTAGATAATTTCGTCTATCTAGGGACCAGCATTAACACCAACAACAATGTCAGCCTGGAAATCCAACGCAGAATCACTCTTGCCAACAGGTGCTACGTTGGACTAAGTAGGCAATTGAAAAGTAAAGTCCTCTCTCGGCGAACGAAAACCAAACTCTACAAGTCGCTCATCATACCGGTCCTCCTATATGGCGCAGAAGCGTGGAAAAGAATATCACAGCAGCTGACCTCATTGCACCAATTGTTTAGCTTTTTTTTCATATAGTACTATACACTTCAAGTGTAATGCATAAGCGAATTTGAAAAGCACTCATAATATATATAAATTTAATTGTTGCCCTATTTGAAATAAACTTAACTGCGAAATAACAAAGAGATTTTCATATTTAAATTCATATAAAACTGGTTTATAGAAGCAACTGGCGTTCAGCCTAAAAGTATGCTTTATTGAAAAGAAGAAAAATTAAACTGCCAATAAATCAACTAATTTTTCATACAATTACAGGTATAATCCTGCAATTCTCCGAAGACTAGTGGAAAACAGTTCATAGATAGACATTTTCTTACAACGTAGTATAATGACCAATTTGTTTATTTCTTTAAATGTAATATTTAAATACACTACGAATTATCTTCTCTTTTCAGTTGTGCTCAGAATTTCGAAAGATTTTTAACCATTTTTTAGTAACCAATTGAACTTAACATTTTTATTTAATGAAAATAAACAAATCAGTAACGAAGAATTAATTTCATGTTAGATTAGGTTGAGTTGAGTTGAGCCTCCGAAAGGCTGCTGGATTTTTATGGCGATCATTCCCTGCCGAGGACCGATCTAATCCATAGAAATTTTTCCAATGAAAAAGTAATTTATATAAAATTAAGTAAAATGTGTCATAATGCCAATGGTAATGCCCAGCGATTTCGTACAGGTCAACCATCAACTAGCCCTCAACAAAAATCAACGTTAAAAATCTCATTTGTACTTTGATATAATACACAAATCAGAGAGCGTAAATACAAAAAAAAAAAATACAAAATTCCTTTCAGATTTGCTCTGTTAAATTCCCTTTCGCTGGCGAGGCAGCGGAACGATTTGACAAACAGCACACCCTGGGCCTTCTCGTTGTATTTACGTTCTCTGACCGTTTGAGACCATATATTTTTTGGAAATAGTGAAAAAATTACAACAATAGTTTTGGACGGTAGAAGTTATAGCTGCTATTTCGGAAACCACCACGTTTCCTCATCAGACTTCTTTTTTCCAGACACCTTTATTTTATTTTTATTTTATTTTTATTTTATTTTTATTTTATATTTTATTTTTATTTTTATTTTTATTTTATTTTTATTTTATTTTTATTTTATTTTTATTTTTATTTTATTTTTATTTTATTTTTATTTTATTTTTATTTTATCTTTATTTTATTTTTATTTTATTTTTATTTTATTTTTATTTTATTTTTATTTTATTTTTATTTTATTTTTATTTTATTTTTATTTTATTTTTATTTTATTTTTATTTTATTTTTATTTTATTTTATTTTTATTTTATTTTTATTTTATTTTTATTTTATCTTTATTTTATTTTCATTTTATTTTTATTTTATTTTATTTTTATTTTATTTTTATTTTTATTTTTATTTTTATTTTCTTTTTATTTTATTTCTATGTTATTTTTATTTTATTTTTATTTTATTTTATTTTATTTTATTTTTTATTTAATTTAGTTCTTTTTTATTTAATTTAATTGAATTATATTAATTTTATTGTTTTATTTTATTTCCTATTTTATTTTATTTTAATTTTAATATTAATTATAATTTTAATTTTAATTTTTTTTTTATTTTTTTTTTATTTTGTTTTTTAAATTTAAATTTTTTAAATTTAATTTAAATTTTTTAATTTTTATTTTTATTTTTTTATTTTTATTTTAATTTTAAATTTAATTTTAATTTTAATAAACTTTATTTTATTTTAGTTTTTGCTATATTTTTATTTCCTGTTATTCTAAAAATAGTTGTACTGGGATATCCCTTAAGGGGTAAAGCCACTCTAGAGATTGAAAAATAGACTAATTTTTTTTTTATTTATTGTAGGAATATGGGAAAAGGAATAGAATCTCTATTTAAGCATTTCATTGAACATACGTGTACATTGAAGTATAAAAAATATTTTATTATTATTAGTTTGTTACAAAATGGCGGCGATAAAGTCCATTGCTTAATCTATGGCACACTTTTTTTTAAAAGATTGATTTTTGACTAAAAAAATACGCACTAATTAATAAAAAAATATTACATTTAATCGAAAAACGGCTACGTACTTCCAATAAGTACTTTACAATTAGATACAGATGAGTACGGAACGCATGCTTCTGGCTATTTGTAAATGTTTAAATGCCAATCATGTTATTTATATAGCTATATACATATACTCGTACTATTGAAATCTATAAGTAATAACGTAAGAGCTGTAATATTGTAGGACCCGTCCGGATTACTATGGGGACCTAAAGGCTTAAGTGCGTCGTCAGACATCTCTTTTAACTACTTAACAATCTCTGCCGTGGGCCGTCGTTAAAATAAATCGCCTTCATTGCAGTTTGTGGAACAATTTGCCCAGTGAGTTCGCCAAACCGGTTGGTTTTCGGAGAAAGCAACACTCGTACGTACTCTTCCAGTATGCTGGATCACTTCTTTCGCGAAGTCTCTAGCTAAGAAGGCTTATCAAGTCCAGTTGGTATAAGAAATGCATTCGATTCGATTTCGCTTTGCTCAATGAGCTGAAGATCCCTTGGCAGAATATGAACATTTTCACCGAAAAATCGTCATTTTCTATCAATCTCATTTTCACCTCAACAGCTGCAGTGGGGAGCAAAAGTGATTCCACGATCAACGTTTTCATGTTTGGGAGCGCATAAAAACTAAACGAACGCAGTAAATGATAAAACTTTAAAATATTTTTTAATAGTATTTTATTTGTAACAACAAGGCGTAAGAAATAAAGTAATTGAAGAAGTTATAGAATACTAATGATTCAAAAACAAAAACAAGCGGCATGTACTCAGTTTTGCACCAATTAAGAAAAAATACAAAATAAATTCATTATTAATATTTGGTCCAGAGACCCTTATTTTGTATGACATTTTTCATACGTTGTGGCATACTTTCAACTAATTTTTCGAATATTCCTTTCGGAATATTATTCCACTGTTGTTCAACACGTCCCCAAAGATCATCCAAGTTGGATGGGTCTGATTGATGCTGTCTGAGCCGTCGATTTACGATTGACCATAAGTTTTCAATCGGATTGAGGTCGGGACTTTGCGCTGGCCACTCCATCATCTTAAAATTTTGGTTTTCCAGCCATTCTTTAATAATTTTCGCAGTGTGCTTGGATCCCCATCTTGCTGAAAAGTGATTTCCTGCTCTGGGTACGCACACTGGTCAAGAAAATTGGGAAGATGGGTTCGCAAAATGCTCAAATAGTCTTCCTTTCGCATAATCCCGTCAAATTTTGTGCAACGGTCCAACGTGCGAATACGTGAAACATCCCCATGCCATTATGTTGCCGCCTCCATGTTTCACGGTTTGCTTCACATGATGCCTTTGAAGCTTGTCACCAGGTCTCCGCCAACAGTATTGTTTTCCATCCGATTGAAAACGATTAAACACCACAAGTCGAGTGTCAGAGTCTGTTAGAAGGCAACGGCGACCATTCAAATTCTTTTCAGCACAAACATTTTGTCTTTTCTGCACCTTGACAACCACTGATTGACTAATTTGCAGCTTCCCAGCAATAATGCGGGTCGGATACCCACTTTTAGTGAGGGAGATAATACTATTTTCTTTATCAGAAGACCGCTTCTTCATTTTTCAGTGAATAGTTAGAGACTAAGTTCCAAATTCAACAAATCAACTATAAACTAGTGGAAAAGAGTGATTTTCTGAATTCTGACAACGAATAATAAATGCAAAAGGCACTTAACGGTAAATCTGCATGTTTAGATGAGGAATCGTTTTTCCTAACCGTATGCAAATTATTTGGGCTGTGCCAAAGGTAAACACGATGTCTTGGTGGTCAACAAAAAACTGATTTATTTCACATTCTCTTATGTTAGTATAAGCTATGGTTTTAACAATTCATATAACAGGATCATGGTGTGATACTGTAAATTCCAATGAAAATTCATATTCGAATCTCTTATATGTATCTACTAATGCAAACCTCCTGAAGGAGAACTTAAAATTACTTGTTGGTATATAAATGAGTATACCGTTAATATGAATGAGCATAAAGAATAATAAATAGATAAGCAAATAGAAGATTGCGCTCAGAATTTACATATTGTACTTGTATATATGTATATGTACATAAATGTATAAATATATTCAGTAAATGAGAGTAGGTATATCAAACTGAATACAGCTTGCAGGGTGCATAAATAGGTGACCCAACATCCCGGCCCCGTTGAAAGAACTTTCAAACTGGCAATAATGCTATTTTGTGGATGGGGCGGCGAATGACTCCCTTAGGCGTTTGTATGTCGACGACTCTAATGCGGGCATCCTTTCCCGGTATGGCATCTAAAATGCGTCCCAATTGCCAGCGTTGTGGTGGTACGTTGTCTTCGTGAACGATAACCATGGCATGCTGAGCAATGTTTGAATGGCCAGCGGCCCATTTTGTTCGTGCTTGGAGTTCGCTAATGTAGTCGTTCGACCACCGCTTCCAGAAAACTTGCTTGATGGCGCTAATTTGAGTCCATTTGGCGGTGTAGTTAATGTTGTCTGTTGCTGCTCGCTCCGGGAGTGATTTTAAGGCACTGCCGGTTACAAAGTGACCTGGTGTCAATGCTTCATAATCGCTGGGGTCTGATGATAGTGGTGATATAGGCCGAGAGTTGAGTACGGCTTCAATTTCTATTAAAGCTGTTGTTAGCTCCTCATATGTCAGTTTGGTATTCATGATGGTTCGGTATAGATGACCCTTTGCTGACTTGACAGCTGCTTCCCAAATGCCGCCAAAGTGAGGTGCTCTAGGTGGGATAAAATGAAATTTGACGAATTCATTAGTACAGTAATTGACAATGACATCTTGATTTTCCTTTTTGAATAAAAATGTCTTCAATTCAGCAAGTTTTCTGCAAGCGCCGACAAAGTTGGTTGCGTTATCGCAGAATATATCTGACGGAAGACCTCTTCTTCCAATCAATCGCTTGAGTGACGTAGATAAATCCGAGACAACTTCAATGTGAACCGCCTTTGTTGCAAAGCACACAAAGATAGCTACATACACTTTGTAAGGCGTCTTGCCTCTGATGCGTAAATAAACGTTGAAGGGACCACAAAAATCCACACCACACCTGGCGAAAGGGCGCGATGGGGTTAGGCGTTCAACAGGCAAATTACCCATCATCTGCTGGAGTAGTTTTGGCTTGTATCTAACGCAATGGATACATGAACGAACTATACGTCTGGCAATGTCGCGGGCGTTGACTATCCAAAACTGCAGTCGAATCAAATGTATCAATACTTTAGGTCCTGCGTGATAGTTTTTGATGTGCAGGTATCGAACGTATCGTGAGACGAATTCACATTTACTGGGCAACAAATTGTTGTAATTTTTTCACTATTTCCAAAAAATATATGGTCGGAAACAGTTCCATTTAAATGAAAACCAAAAACAATTCAACACAATAATGACCTGAAAAAGCATCTAGGAATTACGGAAGAGCCTTGCCGTGCTAATGAAATTTTCCAATAATAAAAAAGGCGTTGCTTTAAAATATTTGTTGGTAAATTCTTCGCAAAAACAACTACATCGCGTCAAGTTTACAGCTACAGAATATCTGAGCACTTGATCGTGGATATGTAGGTAAAAGGAAAAAAGTGAAAAACAACAATATGTGAAAGCGGCACACATGTAGCTTAATGGGATAACCATTGGCTCGTGCTGTGGGCATCCCAAGTTCGAATCCCATTCGAGCAAAGGTGTCTGGAAAAAGAAGTCTGATGAGGAAACGTGGTGGTTTCCGAAATAGCAGCTATAACTTCTACCGTCCAAAACTATTGTTGTAATTTTTTCACTATTTCCAAAAAATATATGGTCGGAAACAGTTCCATTTAAATGAAAACCAAAAACAATTCAACACAATAATGACCTGAAAAAGCATCTAGAAAATGGGATGTTTTTGTGTTTCAGGTAGATCAGTTAGTTTAAGCCGTCCACCGACCTTCAATAGCTCAAATCCATGAGTTTTTTCCAAGAACGGGTTAAGATTTCGTATTGCGCTATTAATTGTTGCCCCTTTCTGTAGCAATCGAATTTCATCAGAAAAGTGATGTTGTTGCATGCTCCAAGCAATGCAAAGCAGTGCACGGTAAAGTTCAACAGAACTCAGAGGTCCAGTCGCTATTCCTGTTCCTGCTTCCTTAAGCCTTGTGCAGAATCGCAGCATCCATGCTATGATGCGAACTTCACGAATATGTGAACTATACCTGTTTAGTGTATCGAGAATGTAGTTGTAAACTGTAGTTACCTTAAAAACAGATTTTCGAACTTCTGATTTTACTACTTCCATGTCCATGTCGTTGTTTGTTTGTTTGGGCCATTTGCTTACATCTTCGCAAAGAAACGTAGGTCCGGTGAACCAAATTGAGTTAGCGAGCTCAGATGCCGTACTTCCTCTGGACACAATGTCAGCTGGATTGCTTTTTGTTGGAACATGTCTCCAAATGGCATCCGCAGTTAAATTTTGGATTTCTGACACTCGGTTGCCAACAAATGCTGAAAGTGTCGCCGAATGCATTTGAAGCCAGTGAAGCACTATTTGCGAATCTGTCCAAAGAAACGTGTTGAAATTTAAATTTGTTAAAATAGGTTGAATTTTTGCAAAAAGTCGAGCAAGCAGCAGTGCCCCACAAAGCTCCAGCTTTGGGAGCGATTGACGCTTAGTAGTGCTACTCTTGATTTCGCCGTTAGAAGGTGAACATGAACAGTGTTAGCGTTGTCTACGGTGCGTGTATAAAGACCGCAGCCATACGCACGAATCGATGAGTCACAAAATCCATGAATTTGGAGGGATTTTATGTTAGTTGAAAGACAATACCTTGGAATTTTAATAGATTCAAGGTTCGAAAGATTGTTTACAAAGGTATGCCAAGCCGATTGTATATTTTGAGGAACCGATTCATCCCATTCCAGTTTAAGCAACCACAGCTCTTGAAGTAGAATTTTAGCGGAAACGATTATCGGTGATAGCAGGCCTAGTGGGTCGAACAACGACGATGCAACGGACAGTATTGACCGCTTCGTAACTCGATCCTTTATTGGCTGCTTTGTTAAAAAAGAAAAAAGAAAATTGTCATGGTTCTGATCCCATTTAAGACCAAGAGCACTGGTAACGGAGGTATCGAGGTTGAGATCTTTATCAGCATGCTCGTAACTGAAGTGCTGGTGATTAGAATGCCATTTTGCCAGCTCAAATCCACCTAATTTTAACAATTTGGTTACCTCATATTTAATCCGAGACAGCTCTGCTAGAGAATCAGCACCGCACAGCAAATCATCAACGTAAAAAGATGATTTTACAATACTTGATCCAACGATGAATTTTGATGCATATTGATCGGCGAGATAATGTAGACTACGTACAGCGAGATATGGTGCAGCTGCCATTCCGTACGTAACCGTGTTGAGCTGGAAGGTTTGAATATTCTGATCAAGCGATCTCCTCCACAAAATGTACTGGAAACTGCGATGTTCCTCACTTACTAATACCTGCCTGTACATTTTTACAATATCTGATGTAAGCACGTAGCGATGTAAACGGAACCGAAGTAAAAGAATAACGAGTTCGCTTTGGATTGTTGGCCCAACCATTTGAATGTCGTTTATTGACTTCTGGGTTGTTGTCTTACAAGATGCATCGAAGACGACCCTCAGCTTCGTCGATGTGCTGCTCGGCTTAAGAACGCAGTGGTAAGGTATGTAATAATGCGGCTGGTTCAAATTCGGATTTGGAACTACTTGCATATGTCCTAAACGTTCGTATTCATCCATAAATGCTACATACTCTGTCCTGAGGCTAGGTGATCGTAACAAGCGGCGCTCTTGTGCGTTAAATCTCCTAAGAGCTGTTGAGTACGAGTTTCCCAAACAAGTAGGATCGTCCTTGAACGGAAGTTTGATTATTATGCGACCACTGTGACTCCTACAATCGGAGTCATTGTACAATTTCTCGCAGCTATGTTGCTCACTAGTCCACGTGTCTGCTGATGCATTGACTTCTTCGATCTGCCACAGACGTTCCAACTTTTCATCTATTGAATCGTGTGCCAGTAAACATTTAGTACTACAGGCGTTGAAGCTTGCTCTGTAGCATCCAGAAACGACCCAACCCAATAGCGTTTTCTGTAAAATAGGTAAATTATCTCCGAGTTTTATTTGGCCTACAGAAAGTAAAATGAAAAAGCTCTCTGTGCCTAACAGCAAGTCGATTTTCTTCGATTTATTGAACTGCTTATCAGCAAGTACAATATTGGATGGGATTTTCCAAGAGGATGTATCTATTTCCGGTTCAGGTTGATAAGCTATGTTTGAAGTGATGAAAAATGTAAGTGGTAATTCAACTCCCGTCACTTGAGACTTTATATTAGTGGAAGTCTTGTACTTAATATTAGTGGAAGACTTACCAATACCTTGAATTTCAACATTATGTTTAGTCCGTGAAAGCATTAACTTTTGCGACAGCTCATCCGTGATGAAGTTAACTTGTGAGCAAGAATCTAGCAATGCTCGGCCAAGCCGATAGTTGCCGGACGAGCCACGTACCAATACCATAGCAGTGGCGAGAATAATGTGATCCGTTGATGAGTTGTTCATGTGTGTGTGAACGACGGATGGCAAATTTGAGCTCGAAGAGTCTGGCGTATTTCCACGATGTAACAAGGTATGATGTTGACGAGAGCAAGTTCTGCATTTATGGTTTGATGGACAGTTCAATAGCTGATGACCTTTCGACAAACAATTAATGCAAAGTCCGTTTGTCTTTACATGGTCGAAACGTTGTTGCACATTCAGAGATTTGAAGCGGTCGCAGTTATGTATTTTGTGGCTGGTACTCGAACATACTGAGCAAGTTGGATGCGAACAAGCAAACGAATAACCCGTGCGTTGATTCTTTGTTTTCTGTGGTTTGTTGGAGGTGTGATGTACTGGAACGACGGCGTGAGCACTATCAATTGACTCCAGATATTGGCAATGTCTCTCCAATATATTTGTGCAATCTTCCCAGCTTGGTAGGGTTTTAAAATCCAGAGAGTCCTTCCATTTTCTATTGGTCTCTTCATCTGATTTCTGCAAAACTAAGTATATGAGCATGGTATCTGAAATCTGTCTTTCGGAGCCTAAGGATAACAGCGAACCGTAAATTGCGGATGCTTTATCAATCAGGCTTCTCAACTGACTTCCATTTGGCTTAGATATAGACGAAAGCTCAAATAGCGAGGAAATATTTTCTAAAAATATAAGTGTTGGGTTATCATATCTAGCCTTGAGTCTGTCTAATGCTTTCGAGTAATTTTCATTAGAAACAGGGAATGCGTCGATGGTTTCTAATGCTGGACCGTGAAGACAGTTTCGCAAATGGTTAAATTTCTCTATGTTAGAAAGGCTAAATTTACGATCGATGATTTGTTTGAACGATGTAATGAAATTTTGATATTCAGAGTACTTTCCACTGAATGAGGGAAGTTTTAGTTTAGGTAGCTTCGAACCAGCTTGCATAACACATGTAGTGTCTGAGAGTGTGGCATTGGAGTCTTCAGAAAGTTGTGACTGAATTATTAATTTTGTGGTTATGTATAACTCTTCTAGATCTACACGACCGCCATTATCCGGATCCAGCCTTTCGATTTCCGTTTGTGTAGATAATACATTTTTAAAATATGCTTCAAGAATTCCAAGTCGGCATTTGTAGTTTGCTACAGAAAGCACCCTACCACCTGGTTGTAGACTACCTTCAACAATGTTTTTAATACGAGAAATATTCTTCTTAATACTGGCTCGTTGTTGCTTAAACTCCTCTAACGACATCGTGAAAAATATGTTTTAAAGATGAGAAAATGTAATACGTTTGTGGTTAGATAACCTATGTTGCGGCGCTAGTCCGCCAAAAAAGGTATAGCAATGACAAATGTCAGGATATTTTCCTGGACAGTGGCGAAACAACCAAGTGGGCGGTGTCGTGGCAAAGACGATAGATGCAGTGGCGTCAATTAAGAAGAATGAACGATAGCGAATGATAGCAAGCGCTAAAATGTACGCGCTTTTTTGCGTATTTGCGTAGCAGTAGTGGTAACGAAAGCGAAGTAAGTATGAGCTGTATTGTAATGAACGTTATTTGCTCCGAGAAACAACGGCCGAAATTGAATGACGCAAAGAAATGCACCTTGCACCTTTGGGAATGTAGCGAAACAAGATCTATTTGTGCAATTGCCTATTGTACGGCAGCGAAGTCAAATGGATGAATAATAAAGTGCAGCAGCGAACAATCGAGCGGAAGCGGTGGGAACGACATACATACATACATGAGTGAGGGCCTTAGCTATTGACGTGTAAGCCAAAGCGGACGTAGCAACAAGAGTTTGGTGCACTTAGTTGTCCTGTCCTTCCTCCGATCCTGGTGCGTGGCTGCAACTAGTTGGTGGTGGTGAGCGCAAGTTAGCCTCGAGCGATAATGATGCTGAGCCGAAAGTTGACCACCAAGAGAAAGTCGCTACAAATTATGAATTTTAGCTTTGACAATATTGAATTTACTTTAAAGCACCGGCCCCACGTTGGGCGCCAAAATGTTTAGATGAGGAATCGTTTTTCCTAACCGTATGCAAATTATTTGGGCTGTGCCAAAGGTAAACACGATGTCTTGGTGGTCAACAAAAAACTGATTTATTTCACATTCTCTTATGTTAGTATAAGCTATGGTTTTAACAATTCATATAACAGGATCATGGTGTGATACTGTAAATTCCAATGAAAATTCATATTCGAATCTCTTATATGTATCTACTAATGCAAACCTCCTGAAGGAGAACTTAAAATTACTTGTTGGTATATAAATGAGTATACCGTTAATATGAATGAGCATAAAGAATAATAAATAGATAAGCAAATAGAAGATTGCGCTCAGAATTTACATACTTGTATATATGTATATGTACATAAATGTATAAATATATTCAGTAAATGAGAGTAGGTATATCAAACTGAATACAGCTTGCAGGGTGCATAAATAGGTGACCCAACAGCTATATTTTTATTTCCTGTTATTCTAAAAATAGTTGTACTGGGATATCCCTTAAGGGGTAAAGCCACTCTAGAGATTGAAAAATAGACTAATTTTTTTTTTATTTATTGTAGGAATATGGGAAAAGGAATAGAATCTCTATTTAAGCATTTCATTGAACATACGTGTACATTGAAGTATAAAAAATATTTTATTATTATTAGTTTGTTACAAAATGGCGGCGATAAAGTCCATTGCTTAATCTATGGCACACTTTTTTTTAAAAGATTGATTTTTGACTAAAAAAATACGCACTAATTAATAAAAAAATATTACATTTAATCGAAAAACGGCTACGTACTTCCAATAAGTACTTTACAATTAGATACAGATGAGTACGGAACGCATGCTTCTGGCTATTTGTAAATGTTTAAATGCCAATCATGTTATTTATATAGCTATATACATATACTCGTACTATTGAAATCTATAAGTAATAACGTAAGAGCTGTAATATTGTAGGACCCGTCCGGATTACTATGGGGACCTAAAGGCTTAAGTGCGTCGTCAGACATCTCTTTTAACTACTTAACAATCTCTGCCGTGGGCCGTCGTTAAAATAAATCGCCTTCATTGCAGTTTGTGGAACAATTTGCCCAGTGAGTTCGCCAAACCGGTTGGTTTTCGGAGAAAGCAACACTCGTACGTACTCTTCCAGTATGCTGGATCACTTCTTTCGCGAAGTCTCTAGCTAAGAAGGCTTATCAAGTCCAGTTGGGATAAGAAATGCATTCGATTCGATTTCGCTTTGCTCAATGAGCTGAAGATCCCTTGGCAGAATATGAACATTTTTACCGAAAAATCGTCATTTTCTATCAATCTCATTTTCACCTCAACAGCTGCAGTGGGGAGCAAAAGTGATTCCACGATCAACGTTTTCATGTTTGGGAGCGCATAAAAACTAAACGAACGCAGTAAATGATAAAACTTTAAAATATTTTTTAATAGTATTTTATTTGTAACAACAAGGCGTAAGAAATAAAGTAATTGAAGAAGTTATAGAATACTAATGATTCAAAAACAAAAACAAGCGGCATGTACTCAGTTTTGCACCAATTAAGAAAAAATACAAAATAAATTCATTATTAATATTTGGTCCAGAGACCCTTATTTTGTATGACATTTTTCATACGTTGTGGCATACTTTCAACTAATTTTTCGAATATTCCTTTCGGAATATTATTCCACTGTTGTTCAACACGTCCCCAAAGATCATCCAAGTTGGATGGGTCTGATTGATGCTGTCTGAGCCGTCGATTTACGATTGACCATAAGTTTTCAATCGGATTGAGGTCGGGACTTTGCGCTGGCCACTCCATCATCTTAAAATTTTGGTTTTCCAGCCATTCTTTAATAATTTTCGCAGTGTGCTTGGATCCCCATCTTGCTGAAAAGTGATTTCCTGCTCTGGGTACGCACACTGGTCAAGAAAATTGGGAAGATGGGTTCGCAAAATGCTCAAATAGTCTTCCTTTCGCATAATCCCGTCAAATTTTGTGCAACGGTCCAACGTGCGAATACGTGAAACATCCCCATGCCATTATGTTGCCGCCTCCATGTTTCACGGTTTGCTTCACATGATGCCTTTGAAGCTTGTCACCAGGTCTCCGCCAACAGTATTGTTTTCCATCCGATTGAAAACGATTAAACACCACAAGTCGAGTGTCAGAGTCTGTTAGAAGGCAACGGCGACCATTCAAATTCTTTTCAGCACAAACATTTTGTCTTTTCTGCACCTTGACAACCACTGATTGACTAATTTGCAGCTTCCCAGCAATAATGCGGGTCGGATACCCACTTTTAGTGAGGGAGATAATACTATTTTCTTTATCAGAAGACCGCTTCTTCATTTTTCAGTGAATAGTTAGAGACTAAGTTCCAAATTCAACAAATCAACTATAAACTAGTGGAAAAGAGTGATTTTCTGAATTCTGACAACGAATAATAAATGCAAAAGGCACTTAACGGTAAATCTGCATCTCTATTGCTGATAAGAAAGTAAGAAGAGCAAAAATATGAGCGAATAACGGATGGTGCAAAACTGAGTACAAGCCGCTTGTTTTGGTTTTTAAATAATAACTATTTCATTTCTTCTTTTTCTATTTTGCTATATACGCCTAATTGTAAAAAATAAACAAGGTGTTCAATAAAAAAAAAGTTTTTGTCATTTACTTTATTCGTTTAATATTTATGTGAGCTCAAACATAAAAACGTTGATCGTGGAATCACTTTTGCTCCCCACTGTACGTTAAGAGACAAAACTGCCGCATTTGGTCGCTTTTTTTCTTCAAAAACGAGTAAGGAGCTGCAGTTGACGATCATAACCGTGTATGCTTAGAGATTATTTGCAGATAAAGATATGGACAGTGTGTGGTGTTAACAGGACGGCGCATAGCCAACATACCAAACGAACTTTTGCAACCTGTGTTGGAAACTCGCTTAATAACCAGCACGGCGATGTGAACTTAACTCCATACGCCTAATGTTTGTGAGGAGCCCTTAGCCCAACTGCTACGCCAGCCAAGTAGGAAGGATTCATGACTTAAAACACGAAACTGAAGTCGCCTTTGCAGCCATTGGGGGCTACACAATCGAAAATGAGTTGAAAAAATGGGTCGAGGGACAAAATAGAATGGGCTACTGCAGGGCCGGTAGCGGCAGTCGTATGAATAAATAGTATTCCTTCATTAACAGGTATATTGAGGCAATGAGAAATATTTATGAGAACTTTTTATAACAATTTTAAAACGCATAATTTTCCTTTATATTTTTCGCATTAATTAATGAACATTTGAAATCCATTTCATTTTCACAGAAAGTTTTGCAGCAAAAGTGTGTTAATACAATAGGTAGATAAACGGCATAATCGCATATATATCAAGCATAAATAAATTAGTAGCAATATCTATTATGCCAGTACCAATTGATTAAAACAATGAATAACTGTATTAAATGCTGTTGTTTTATACGTATGTACAATAAAGAATTTTGATTCATAAATTCAAAACACTACTTTTCAATCAATTGTTAGATGATTTTCGAAACAGTGCCGTTTCACATCATAATAACTGGCATAATCTCATCATGCACTTAATTAAAGCCAACGAAGTACATTCAAATAAATAAAAATGAATAATAATAATAACAATAATAATAATAGTGTTGCCTCAACAATCAAAACACTATGTAGGGGTGTATGTTTATAGATATGTTCGTTTGTATTGGGTTGCCCCAAAAGAAGCCGTCAGTTATAAGCTGTCATTTTTAGCTTGCTTTAGGAAAAAAGTACACGTAATTTAGTTTACATTTCTTTGTTTGCCGTCAATTTTCATAAGGAGCCCACAAAAGAACATTTCGCCATATTTTACTTTATTATTTCCTTAAAAGAAGGTTGCTAAAAACTTGCATTATTTGTATGGTGATAAGGCATTAAAAGAAACACAGTGTCGAAGTTGGTTTGTCAAATTCCGTTCGGGAGATTTTTCACTCAAAGATAAGCCTCAATCAGGTCGGCCAAGTGAAGTTGATGATGACGATATCAAGGTTTTAACCGAATCGGATCGTCATGTAACTGAGAATGAAATTGGAGAGAAGTTAAGTATACCAAAATCAATCGTTCATAATCATATACGACGTCTTGTACTTGAAAAAAAATTGATATTTGGGTACCACATGAATTGAAAGAAATTCATTTAACAAGCCGCTTCAACGCTTATGATGCATCTATTCTTGCATCTTAAACGCAATGAATATGATCCGTTTGTGAAGCAAATCATAACTGGAGACGAAAAATGGATTGTTTACAATAACGTCAATCGAAAACGATCGTAGTCCAGCATGATGAAGCGCCACAAACCACTTTAAAGGCTGATATTCACCAACAGAAGATTATGCTGTCAGTTTGGTGGGATTGGAAGGGTGTGGTAAATTTTAAACTGCTTCCAAGGAACCAAACGATTAATTCGAATCTCTACTGTGAACAACTAAACAAATAATACAATACAACTGAACAAAGAATGCATCCATTAACGAGAAGCGGCCGGAATTGATCAGTCGTAAAGGTGTCATATTCCACCAGGACAACGCTAGACCGCACACATCTTTGATCATATATTTCCCAGACCTTGCTTCGATATTTGCAGAACTCATTAAATGGTAAATATTTTTTTTTTGCAGATAAAGGCCCGAAGTTCTATGAGTGTGGAAAAATGATGTCGCCGGAACGACGGCGAAAGGTCATGCAACAAAATGGAAATTACATAATTGACTAAAGTTCATATTAAAATTTAAGAAAAAATATTTATTTTCTTTTAACAAATCGCCGGTTTCTTTTGGGGCAACCCAATATGTTTGTAGTACAAATAGCTGCAGAACTACATGAATAAATTTACAATTCAGCGAGCGCAAAAAGCTTTAACTGTTAGCTAGATAGATACATTTTTTATAGTATACAATAATTTATTACACTCTACCACTCACGGATTTTCCGAATTAATTTCGAATATGAACGCATATATTAGTTCGCGCGGAGAAAAAAAATTAAGAAAAAAATTGAAAGGAAAAAAAAAAATATTTATTCAATTTAGTCAAATGCGCGAAACACATTTGTTGTAGATAACAACAACAACACACACACTCATATACGCACATAAAATGATAACGATAAGGTCAGTAGCATGTCAAATGTAGCCCAGAAGTTCGTTTAAAAGTGAGATTAGTTGCTTTTCTTATTTTGGATATTTTTTGGTGTAGTAAATTTTCTTTAAAATTTTTTAAATACGTAATGCAAGCGGAGCGGCATAGAAAAAGCAAAACATGCATTGGATATGTCGGGGTAATGTCAGCTCGGTCATTTGATCTGCAATAGGTGTAGCTTGGATTGAGAGAATGCCATTGACAGAGAGCTTACGAAAGTGTTGGGAGACTCTCAGTGAATTGCGTTTGAAGTCTGTCGGTACTGCCGTGCTCGCCAGCGGTTTTTGTGTACGATGCTGTACGGAGTCGACGATAGTACTCCCTTCCTGATGTACAATACTTATGTGGTGGTTCAGCCTCAATTAAATTTCTGTTGGGATGTTCTCATATTGCTTGCACATGCTCCTTCGTTCAGATGGTGAAAAGAGTAACCGAGAATTTCGCTGGTTGTAGGTGTAGATCTCGTGCAGAGAAGATGCCAATATCCAGCAGCCATCGACATAGGAGATCAAAGTAACGCCCTCTGGTGGAGGAAATGATTTCGAAATCATTATGATTCATTATGATTGTCCTACTCTATGCTGCGGAAGTATGGACGATGACAACTTCCGATGACGTTAAGAATTTACGAGAGAAATATTTTGCGGTAAATTGATGGTCCTCTGCGCTTTGGCAAGATATACGCCAGCATTGACATAATTTAGCGAATCAAGGGACAGGGGTTACGCTGACTGGGTTACTTTGTCCTTATGGTTTAGAAAACTTCAACTATGAAAATAGTCGATGCAGTATCCGCCGGTGGAAGCAGATGAAGAAAAAGACCTCCACTCCGTTGGAAGGATCAGTTTTAGAAGGACCGGGCTGCACTTGGTAAGCGGTATCTACGCGAGTAAAGAAGAATATTCCGCAGAGATCAATACGCAGCAGTGGGGAAAAATAAGGCAACATGGGTTGTTAACTTACACAAGGGCTGAAAAGTATCGGGACTAATAGATAGATGGCGATAAAAATAGCGCAGAGAGACAGCGGAAAGCAGGTCTTCATAGAAAAAGACCGTGCGAAGTCGGCTGTGATTTCACTGGGTGCATTTACTGGATGCCAGATTATATGGACATCAAAGACAATGAAATACCTGATGAACTGTTTCAAAAAGGTGTCTCGTTAGAATAGAACACAACCTTCGTTAGGCGAACGAGCAAAGGGTTGCCGAATCGTGAATAAACAGGTGTTACGAGCAGTAAAATGGCTGAAGATCAGACTGTGTTTAGGACTTTTAACGAGTCTTGGTCTTTTGCCTTTGCATTG
The DNA here is from genome assembly GCA_037013455.1 of Ceratitis rosa. Classification (NCBI taxonomy): domain Eukaryota; kingdom Metazoa; phylum Arthropoda; class Insecta; order Diptera; family Tephritidae; genus Ceratitis; species Ceratitis rosa. Next base: position 8,314,498 of record JAWMAG010000005.1, on the reverse strand, counting down.
CTTCACTTTAGAAAGTTTTAGGTCCTTCAATCAGCATTGGATAAACGACCAAAGTAAGTATTTCAATTAGGCAGATACTAAAAAAGCACACCGATAAGTAACCTAACTTAGAGGCTTTCGCTGAAACTGAGCTCTATTTTGGGGCAAAAGATAAATCGCTCGGTAAATGCGGTAGTATTTAGAAGAGTAGAGCTGGAATGATTCTGAAACACTTGATGGAGATTTTTTTTGAGAGCCCTAGGCCTTTGAGTTAATGTGTCAGGCTTTCCCGACTCTTTATTGAAGCATTAAAGTGGAAACTCGGTTTATCGATTCGTAGCAAAAAGGACAGGAGACTAAATCCTGTCAGCTACCTAAACAGTGTAAGAAGCAGTGGTTGATTGTAGTACATACATATGTATATATTGTACATAAATGCATATGCTGGTATGTACGTAAATGTACAACTGTGAGATTTCTAGTCGTACAAATTGTTATATCAGCATGGCAATATTCATAAGAGCTTTAAGGCGTCATCCCGAAAAAAGCAAAACAACACCCCAAAAAAAAGTATTTTATATAAGAAGCCGACAAATTCCGAAATACTTACTCAAAAGTAATGTCACTTAAAAGTTGTTTCACCAATTAGTTAAATTTTCTTAATTGCACCACTAAAAAATTTCTTTTTGGTAAGAATGCGTCTAATTATTTTTATTTTTTAGTGGATTATTAAATTTCTTCCGCGCGTAACACTTTTTTCCATCATAATTATTATAACATTTTTATTGCACTTAACCAAACTGGTTCAGTAAACATAATTTCAATCAAGGTCGGATGATTTTAACATGCTAATATAAATATGTAGGTAGGTACATACGTATGTTCATAAATACATACATATATTGAACCCAACTGACTATTCTAAGAAGCGGAACTTTGTCTCCTATTATAAGTTCTAGGTATCGAACATTATGCTAGCCTCCAATAAATATGTTTTGTTTCTTAGATAAATATTTTCATGCTGGTAGTAATATAAATTATCTTACATTATTAATTACTATTATTTTTTTTTAATTAAATTATTCTTCTTTTACTAAAATCGTTTAAAAACCACTATTTACCACGTTTAAGTTAAAATCAGTTTATTTTCTTCGCATACAAATTATTACTTAGCCGTCGGTTTTAAAAATATGTAGTGAAATAAAAAAAAAACCATAATTGCATTTTATTTTGATGATTATGGAAAATTTGGAATTTTTGGGTCACGTATCGTGCTTGAGAGAATTTCACAAGCTATGTCAACATACTGTTGAAATCCCTTCTTTTAGATATAATATTATTCTTAGCTATTCCTAAGATTAAAACAATCAAATTGTAATTCATTATATGTTAATATATAATACAATGAAAAGACTCTGTGGCTTACTGTACGGATAAATAAACTGAAATTGAAATTGAATAAGATACCAAGTGAATTTTGAAAAACTGTTTTCAAAAACTCCACAACTAAAAGTAAAAAAAAAAATTAGAAATTGGTTTGATCTCAATCGAAAGGAAATGGCTCTACATTCACTAATTCAATTTACCATTTCAAAACTAGTATGTAAAATAATTTTCACTCCGATGTTAACGTTTTTTATCTTACTTGCTTTTTTTAATTTTTACTTTTTCTTTTTTTAAATTTTTTACGTTTTTATGTTTTAATTTTTGTTTTTAATCACTTTTCTTTAATATTAACAACACCAGCGCTCTAATTAATTATGTTTGCTTTCATTATATTTATTATGCACCGCAGTAACTTTACATTTTTAAAAGCCATTATCATTATTTTTTGCAAGTAAATTTTTAAATATTTCCAGCAGCGCAGCGCGCACAAGTATTTAAGCGTTTAAGTAGCTACAGATTTTTTATATACAAAAAATATTCCAATATTATTACCGAACAAGAATTTTTATTGTTTTGCACTTTTAACCGCAACAATTAGTTCAATGTTTTACTCATTTTCCACATATAAATATGTACATATACCACTAATTCTATATGAATGCCGTAGGTAGTACAATTTTAAAGCACGCCCGCAGACTTTTGAAAGGAAAAGTTATGAAATATAAATATCATTAACACAGCGCTGAAGAAAAAAATGTAAAAATAAACTAAATCAGCCAGCCTTTCATTTGGCTACGTAACTGGATGGTACGCACGCTTGCTTAGCTACCTAGAGTCAAATGGAAAGTCAATGCCTCAGCATCAAATGTTTGTCAGTTGCTACGGTGGGGGTGTAGGCTGAATGATGACCTCTCCGACCAGCTGACTGGGCTATGATCAACACCGCTAACGTCGCCGCATTGATAATGTACACTATGCGCGTGCCACTAGCACAAAAGTAATTAGCATCAACAAATATATTTTATGTGATTAGAGCTGGAAGCAATGCTTCAACTTTGTTCGAGTTTAGAAACACCATTTTTCTTTAATTTGTCATTAATTTTCCCGTCACTTATTTAATGCAAAGTGAAAGCGGTTTCTGACACAATAAATATTTTTCTTAATAATTCTTTACTTCAATTCACTTCACTTTGCATTTTTCTATTTCACATTTTTATTGACATTCTCGACACGTTTTTATTAATTTGTTGTAATTACTTTATTTTGTTTTTGTCTTTTTTTATGCACCAGACAATTTACGCTTAATAAATTATTTGGGCAATTTAATCTCAAGTATCGAACACTTGACGACGAGACAGGAGCAAATGCGCGAAGATATCAAGAATAAAATCTAGACGACTGAGCACGATGCAAAACAGAACGAGAATGAACCGAACTTATTGCATTTTGTGTTAGTCCGAGTTTACATGAGGATACTTTTTGTCGACGAAACACTCGTTTGTAGGGGAGGGGGCGACGACGAAGGCGACAATGCAAAGTCTCGCTGTGCTCGTTCTACTCGTTTTGTGTTTCTATTCGTCTCTGTAGATTTTGGCATTCCCTTTTATTTTGTTTCTCACTTTGAACTGATCAACACCGCTAACGTCGCCGCATTGATAATGTACACTATGCGCGTGCCACTAGCACAAAAGTAATTAGCATCAACAAATATATTTTATGTGATTAGAGCTGGAAGCAATGCTTCAACTTTGTTCGAGTTTAGAAACACCATTTTTCTTTAATTTGTCATTAATTTTCCCGTCACTTATTTAATGCAAAGTGAAAGCGGTTTCTGACACAATAAATATTTTTCTTAATAATTCTTTACTTCAATTCACTTCACTTTGCATTTTTCTATTTCACATTTTTATTGACATTCTCGACACGTTTTTATTAATTTGTTGTAATTACTTTATTTTGTTTTTGTCTTTTTTTATGCACCAGACAATTTACGCTTAATAAATTATTTGGGCAATTTAATCTCAAGTATCGAACACTTGACGACGAGACAGGAGCAAATGCGCGAAGATATCAAGAATAAAATCTAGACGACTGAGCACGATGCAAAACAGAACGAGAATGAACCGAACTTATTGCATTTTGTGTTAGTCCGAGTTTACATGAGGATACTTTTTGTCGCCGAAACACTCGTTTGTAGGGGAGGGGGCGACGACGAAGGCGACAATGCAAAGTCTCGCTGTGCTCGTTCTACTCGTTTTGTGTTTCTATTCGTCTCTGTAGATTTTGGCATTCCCTTTTATTTTGTTTCTCACTTTGAACTGATTGTAGCTGTCTAAAATTTCAAATGAATATATGCCGTAAATTTGGAAATTGAAACTGGGGGTTTTTACTACAATATTTACATATATGTAATATATGCATGCAAACATATATGCCTTTGTGTATATGTATCCGATTATTAATAAATATTTCAGATAATGGAGTTTGCAGATAAAGTTGAATTAATGCAAGAAATATTATAGGGTATTGAAGAAGCCACTGAGATTGATTTGATGATAGTGAAAAGCATGATAAATGTAAATAGATTACACTTTGGAAAGGGTAGAGTTGATGTTTAATAAAATGTAAAAATATATAAAAGAAATAGATTGTGTCTTCCTTTACACAAACATAGTGTTTTTATTTTAGACATATTAGAATGCGCGATGCGAACGAAAAATTGCGAGTGTAAAATAAAGCGGAGTAGAGAAAAAAAATATGTACACCAAAGAAGTGTCAAAAAAATTGCTTGAAGAAAGTATCTCTGTGTGAACGTGAGGGGCGACACAAAAGAGAAAATTGCGATAAAAAGCGACAAAAAGTATCCTCATGTAAACTCGGACTTATGCGCATGAAATTCGCCCCTAATACCGTTTGTTTTGATTGTCCGAGTTTACATGAGGATACCTTTTTGTCGACGAAACACTCGTTTGTAGGGGAGGGGGCGACGACGAAGGCGACAATGCAAAGTCTCGCTGTGCTCGTTCTACTCGTTTTGTGTTTCTATTCGTCTCTGTAGATTTTGGCATTCCCTTTTATTTTGTTTCTCACTTTGAACTGATTGTAGCTGTCTAAAATTTCAAATGAATAAATGCCGTAAATTTGGAAATTGAAATTGGGGGTTTTTACTACAATATTTACATATACATATGTAATATATGTATGCAAACATATATGCCTTTGTGTATATGTATCCGATTATTAATAAATATTTCAGATAATGGAGTTTGCAGATAAAGTTGAATTAATGCAAGAAATATTATAGAGTATTGAAGAAGCCGCTGAGATTGATTTTGATGATAGTGAAAAGCATGAGAAATGTAAATAGATTACACTTTGGAAACCCTGCAAGACGGGGGTAACCATTTCGCAACTAATATCGTAAAATTTTGCTGCTTTACCACTACATACACAAAACTATTTTTTCGTTCCTATAGGCAATTTCTGTAGTAAGACGAGTACCATATATCGATAACGATTGTATAGTATATTAGAAAGAAATGTGTGTATACACATTTTCAAATATGGCCTTTGAAAATTTCCGCCATTTACTTTTTCAACCGAAGACGCTGAGAGGTGAGATGTGTTTTTTTATAAAATGTAAATAAATTTGTAAATAATAATTAATTATTTGTTTTTTAATCATTTCTTTATTAGCTGTAGCAGACGCAACTTTAGCAACTTTAGATCAAGAAATAAGGTAAGATAACAACATATGCATATGTGTATATAAGTTAACGCTGCTAACATTTAAAAACTCCAAACATATGTTTCCCACGGTACGGAAACGCACCCACAGCAACAATACAGGTAAAATGCTGATGCCATGTCTGCCGCGCCGGATCAACGTATCATATAGCCCGTACACGCGCAACCATTTCGCCAACACCGTAAACTGTCACCTGTGCCCGCAACGTGATACAGATGCTTAATGTTAAGGAAGTAAAAATTGTAATTCAGTCCTAAGTTAGAATTCAATAAAGTAACATGTGCTGAAAGCACAGAAAAATTTATTTTTTTCTATAACTTAACAGTAATTAAGTTAACTGGCGCCCAACGCTCCAGTCGCGAACGGTATACGTATAAAAACATAGTGCATACGTTCGAAACATAGTGCATCACGCGCGAACCTAAGTGAACAGTGCGCGTACGTAAAGGACTCTACCGTCAAAGGAGAAGCGACAGGACGAACCAAAACGGGTAAACTTCGGTGGAAGATAACCCAAACCCACCAGAAGGCGCATCACCCCGGAACCATAGTAGCGGAAGCAAACTGGATAATTCCCAATGCGTCGTGGGATTTTAACGTAAGAAATAGATTAAGACATAAATATAGATAACGTTGTAAAGAAAAGTAAAAAAAAAAAAAAAAAAAAAAAAGTACTAATTAAAATTAAGATAAGGAAAAAATTATTTTTAAAAAAGCAAAAGAGGAAATTTGTAAAAAAAGAAAAGTAAAAAAAAAAAAAAAAAAGTACTAAATAAAAATTAAGATAAGGAAAAATCATTTTTAAAAAGGAAAAGAGGAAATTTGTAAAAAAAAAAAAAAAAAAAAAAAAATTAAAAATACTGTTTCAAATCAAGGAATAAGGACCATAATAAAACAATTTTGAAGCATAAAAGATAATATTAAAGGCTTGTACATCCTTAAATAAACAAACCCTAAAGCTTTCGGCTTATAACATAACCATATCTCTGCGATTCACTCCATAAAGGGGGACCCTCCAGAGAATATTAAAATAAAAAGACAGTTAATTAAAAATATTTAAAAAAATTAAATTAAATTAAATAAAATGGCACATAACGACATTATTAGACCCTCGATGCTTGCATCCGCACCCAGAGCAGCAGCTCCCCCCCTACAGCCTAATCCACTACAGCCTAATCCACCTACTTCGGCAAACGCCACACCAGAACTTAGAAACATTATTCGGGATTTAATGAGAGAAATATTGGCCACCGAGGAAGCCAATATTGTAAGAACATCAACGCAAACAATGACAGACCAAATAATCGAAGAACGGTTTAGGGACAATTTGACAGACATGGACAAAGTCCCAGACGTGGTAAGATCCCTACGCGAGTTTGGCGGCAATCCAGCGGAATACAGCAGCTGGAAAAAAAGTGTCGAGCGTATCCTCAAAATATACGAACCTAACATGGGTTCACCAAAATATTTTGGGATACTCAACGTTATCCGCAACAAAATTGTGGGTAGCGCTGACGCCGCTCTAGAATCCTATAATACACCCTTGAATTGGAAAGCGATTTCCAAATGCCTCACAATGCACTACGCCGACAAAAGAGATTTGAGCACTCTCGAATATCAGATGACTTGCTTACTCCAAGGCAGGAGAACAGTGCATGAGTTTTACGCGGAGGTATACTCACACCTTTCCTTAATTCTAAATAAAATCGCCTGCATGGACATCAATGAAGAAGCCATGCGTATCCTTACCCACACATATCGCGATAAGGCACTTGATACCTTCGTCAGGGGATTGTCAGGCGATCTATCAAGGCTACTTGGTATGAAAGAGCCAGCCGATCTACCCGAAGCACTACATCTGTGCATCAAGTTAGAAAATCAAAATTTTAGAACAATACACGCGAATAACCAATACAGTTTACCAAGAAAACCTAATTTACCACTCTTACCATTAGGAATGCATCATCAACATAAACCCCCAATACCACAGAGAAACATAAATCACAACAACCAACCCTTTTATCCACAATTAGCCCATATACCCCAAGCAATAAATCCAATTAATCGTTTTTCCCAGCATCCCCAATACCGTCAACCCCAATATCAATACCATTCCCAATATCAATACCAACCTCAATATCAACAGCAACAACGCTTTAGACCCAATCAATTCTTCAATACTCCACCAAGGCCTATACAACCAAAACCACCAATCCCAATGGAAGTTGACGAATCATTACAAACTAGGAATGTTAACTACATGAACAGACCAAACAAAATCTTCGCCGGAAAAAGACCCATAGTACCTTCAAACCAAATACGACAACCCTTCAAACAAAGTAGAATCAATAACATAATAGCAGTCTCAGCACCTCAAGACGAAGAACAGACATCTAAGGACTACTATGACCAATACTCAGCTCAAGATAATAATTCAAACGATAATATTCTAGAAAAAAACGAATACGAATTTTCTGATATACATTTTTTAGATTAACGAACTCCACGTTACCATACTTTCAATGTAAAGATAGTAACGGAGATATTTTAAAATTTTTGATTGATACAGGGTCAAATAAAAATTATATTCAGCCAAACCTAGTAAAAAACTCAATTCCCAATAATGACAATTTTTACGCCACCTCAGTTGGAGGAAAAATCAAAATAACCCACCATACTTTCATTGACCTTTTCGGACTAAAGGACGAAAATCTCAAATTTTTCGTACTACCAACATTAAAATCCTTCCACGGAATTCTCGGTAACGACAGCTTAAAACAGTTAGAAGCCATAATTTTTACATCAAAAAACCACATGCTAATAAAAAATAAGATTAAAATAGCAATTAAACAACAAAATGCCACATCAGTAAACAACGTCGGAATAAGAACAACGCACCTTACAGACTCACAAGCAGAAAAACTTCGAAATCTATGTCAATTGTACCCAAAACTTTTTTCGGAACCAGACGAAAAATTAACATACACAACAGTAGTAAAAGCAACAATCAGAACAACTACAGACAACCCAGTTTATTCTCGATGTTACCCATATCCAATGTCTTTAAAATCCGAAGTTGAAAGACAAATCAACAAACTTCTGGAAGATGGCATCATAAGACCATCTCGCTCTCCTTATAATTCTCCTGTATGGATAGTAAACAAAAAACCAGACTCTTTAGGAAATAAACAATACCGACTTGTTATAGACTATCGAAAATTAAACTCTGTTACAATTGCAGACCGTTATCCCATTCCCGAAATTAATGAAGTCCTTTCCCACTTAGGAAGTAATACATTTTTTTCAGTCATCGATTTAAAAAGTGGTTTTCATCAAATTCCCTTAAAAAGCTCGGACATAGAAAAGACCGCTTTCTCCATAAATAATGGAAAATATGAATTTACCAGGCTGCCATTTGGCTTAAAAAATGCCCCTTCAATATTCCAAAGGACGTTAGACGACATTTTAAGAGACTACATAGGACAATGCTGTTACGTATACATTGACGATATAATTATATTTAGTAAAAATGAAAAAGAACATTCAACCCACCTAAAAAATATTTTCACTACACTAGAAAAAGCTAATATGAAGGTACAGTTAGACAAATGCAAATTTTTCGAAAAAGAGGTAGAATTCCTAGGATTCATAGTAACACCGGAAGGAATAAAAACAAACCCTTCAAAAATAGAGGCTATTCAAAATTTCCCAATTCCACGAAACCTCAAAGAACTCAGATCCTTTTTAGGTCTGTCGGGTTATTACCGTCGCTTTGTCAAAGACTATGCGAAGCTCGCTAAACCCCTGACAGCCCTTTTAAGAGGGGAGGAAGGACGTGTGTCCAAAAGTCAATCAGCTAGAGCGCACATAACACTAGGCGACGAAGCACTTGCAACTTTAGAAAAGATAAAAAACGTGTTAATTTCAAGAGATGTTATGCTGACCTACCCCAACTTAAATAAAGATTTTGAGCTTACAACTGATGCTTCCAACTACGCAATAGGCGCTGTTCTTTCGCAAGAAGACCGACCAATCACTTTCATCTCTAGGACTCTTACGAAAACAGAGGAAAATTACGCGGCTAACGAGAAAGAAATGCTCGCCATCATATGGGCATTGAAGTCCCTGCGAAATTACCTCTACGGATCAGCAAAAGTTAAAATCTTTACGGATCATCAACCCTTAACATATGCACTAAGCAACAAAAACAATAATAGCAAAATGAAACGATGGAAAGCAATCCTCGAAGAATATAACTATGAACTAAAATATAAACCAGGCAAAACTAATGTAGTAGCAGACGGACTATCTAGACCACCACAGCAGGACCAAATTAATTCCTTGACACCGACTCAACATAGCGACGAAAGCTCACCGCAAAACCTCATTCCTTATACGGACGCCCCGATTAACGCTTTCAAAAACCAGTTATTCCTAAAAACCGCAGACACCTCGTCCTACCAATTCTTAATACCCTTCCCAACCTACCATAGGCATATCATTGAAGAACCCGAATACACAGAAGAAAATTTAACAAATCATCTAAAGCGCTATTTAAATCCTTCAGTTACCAATGCAATTATTACAGACGACCATATTTTAGGTAAAATACAAAACATACATCCAATTCACTTTAGCAGATACAAAATAAAATATACGCGAAAAATAGTAAAAGACTTAGTACGAGAATCTGAACAGGAATCCGAAATAGTTAAAGAACACAAAAGAGCACACAGAAGTGCAACGGAAAACAAAGCCCAAATTTTAGAAAATTTTTATTTTCCTCAAATGAATTCAAAGATTAATAAAATAATTAAGCAATGTAAAATATGTCTCGAAAACAAATATGAAAGGCATCCTTCAAAACTAGTTCTAAAAGCAACCCCAGTTCCTAATTATCCCGGACATATAGTTCATATCGATATTTACCACACCAATAATAGAGTAATCCTTACAGCCGTAGACAAATTTTCGAAGTACGCGCAGGCTAGAATAGTCAAATCAAGAGCAACAGAAGACATAAAACTACCCTTACAAGATCTACTCACATCCTTCGGAATTCCAGAAAAAATCGTCATTGACAACGAAAAGTCATTAAACTCATCCTCCATAGTATTTATGTTAGAAAACCAATACGGTATTGAAATTTTTAAAACACCCCCTTATACTAGTTCAGTAAACGGTCAAGTAGAGCGTTTTCACTCAACCCTTACCGAAATAATGCGTTGTACAAAAGCAGAGAACACCCACAATAGTTTTGAAGAATTACTAAATAGATCAATATGCAAATATAACCACTCAATTCATTCAACCACGAAAAAAAAACCCATTGAAATCTTCTTTGGCAGAAGCGTTTATAGTGACCCATCGTTATTAGAAAAGGATAGACTCGACAATATTAAAAAAATAGTTAACAAACAGGAAAAAGACCTTACCTTCCACAACAAAAAGAGGACAGAAGTAAAAGCATATTCCAGCAATGACATTATCTATGTCAAAATCAATAAAAGAATAGGCAATAAACTCACACCCAGATATAAAAAGGAAATAGTTCTCGAAGACAATGGTAATACAGTCACAACAAAATCAGGAAGGTCGGTGCATAAAAGTCATATCAAGGCTTCATAACAAAAAAAAAAAAAAAAAAAAAAAAAAAAAAAAAAAAAAAAATTTTAATAATAATAATAAAACTAATAAAATGAAATCTAAACTAAATAATTTTATAATATAATTAAGGCAATTAAACAAAGAAAATACTAAAGGAAAAAGCCATTAAGTAAGAAATAAATAAAATTTAGCAAATAGGAGATAAAGGAAATTAGTTTTAAAATCAATCGACCAAAATGCCATAGGCGGTGCGATTAATTAATAGCCTAGAAATCATTAACCAATCGAATCGTCATTAAAGGACATATATACAAATTAATTTTTTCAGTCTCTTCATCTGCATGTCTTATGCAGACATACAAATCCACGACTATTCCTCATCCCATTTAATAACCATTGACAATGGCTACTCCAAAATCAAGGACGGTACCTTAAATTTCATCCATATCATTGACATTCAGGCCTACCGGAACGTTTTAGAAAATATTACTGACATGATAGAAAAGAGTTACCCACCAGAAAATCCCATATATCCTACCTTACAACACGAAGCTCAACAAGCATTAGAAATGTTGGCAATTGTGGAACCCATCCAGAATCCTAGAATTAGAAGATCCTTTGATATCCTTGGTACTGCTTGGAAATACCTAGCAGGAAGCCCTGATCACGACGACTTGAATATGATTAATAACAACTTCGATAAACTTATAACAAATAATAACAATCAAATTTTTATAAATAATGCTGTTAAAAACCAAATAAATAAACTAACCGAAATAACTAATAACATACTACAATCGATTAAAAATGATAACATGATTGCAAACGAAATAGCGTTAAATTTACAAAATAGATTAAGATTGATTAAAGAAGAAATCATAAATATAAAATATGCCATACAATGGGCTAGACTAGGAATCGTTAATACTATCATTTTAAATAAAAAGGAAATTGAAACATTTGTAAAAGAATTTAATAAAGAAAAGATGCCCTTCAATACTGTAGAGGAGGCTTTAGAATTAGCAGATATTAATGTATTAAGTAATTCAACAACAATTTTATATATTTTGAAAATACCCTTAACGACAAGGGAAGTTTATAATAATTATATAATAAAATCTGTAATAAGAAATGATGTTATGATAAATTTGAAATTTAACAATGTACTTAAAAACAAAAATACAATATATGGAATTAAAAACCAATGTAAAAAATATAATAAAGTTAGTATTTGTAAGCAAGAAGAATTGTTAGATTTAAGTAATGATTTTTGTATATCGAAATTAATAAAAAGCCAAAACTCTTCTTGTCACATGGTAAACTCTCACCACATACCAAGACACGAGCTAATCACGCCCGGAATCATTTTCCTCAACGACTATCATGGTAACATCGTTATGAATGACAACATCCGAATCATGAACGGCACTTACATCATTAATTTCAGAAACGCATCGATTACCATCAATGAGCGAACATATAAGAACTTTGAATCACCAGTAATGAAAGTGATGCCAGCTATTGCGCAACCAACACCAATAGAAGAAAGCATTACAAAGCTTCTCTCCCTGGAAGCGCTCAGCGAGCTAAACGTAAATAACACCGTAGAAATACATTCACTGCAAATAGAAAGAACCGTGAATCGAATTTCTTCAGGAATTACTCTTCTTATGGTAATTATCCTGATGGCCAGCGCCATAAACTATTTTCATAAAAAAACGAAGTCGACAAAACCAACAGAATCCAGCTCTGAGGACAACCAGCTTCAAGAAATCACCACTGAAGCTCCTATTCCTGAAACAAGGACCTTCCAAATTTTTCAGACGCTCGAGGACAAGCGTTTTTGAAGAGGGAGGAGTTAACGCTGCTAACATTTAAAAACTCCAAACATATGTTTCCCACGGTACGGAAACGCACCCACAGCAACAATACAGGTAAAATGCTGATGCCATGTCTGCCGCGCCGGATCAACGTATCATATAGCCCGTACACGCGCAACCATTTCGCCAACACCGTAAACTGTCACCTGTGCCCGCAACGTGATACAGATGCTTAATGTTAAGGAAGTAAAAATTGTAATTCAGTCCTAAGTTAGAATTCAATAAAGTAACATGTGCTGAAAGCACAGAAAAATTTATTTTTTTCTATAACTTAACAGTAATTAAGTTAACTTATATACATACATATGTGCATAAAGACGAATGTGCGCATATGTACATATGCATGTACATATGATATTTACGTTTTATTTTTGGTTTTATAAGAATAACAATATTGTTTATTTCAGCGTTGTTCATCGAATCAGCCACCACAACAGCATTTTATTTGGAAAAAAGCAAGCTTCAAGTGTACCTATTAATACGAATATCCTTCATAAATAATCAAAACGTAAGTTTTTCATTTATTAATGTATATGTATATAACTTAGTGCGGAAGTGTTAAAATTAAATTTAAAAGAAAGTTTGTTCAATTGTATTTAAGTTTAATCAAACTTATTTTAAAAAAAATTGGTTTTTTTGTGAAAATTTGGCATTTTTGTTGTGCATGTGCCAGTCATACACATATGCGGGTGTACAAATTGGCAATGTTTTAACAAACGTTCTTTTTATGTTTAAACATTTAACTTAAATTAGTTAAAATCATATTTAAAATAAAGGTTATTTAAATATCTTTTAGTTTGATGTAATTTATTTTAAAAAAATTTTATTTTATTGTGAAAATTTTACATTTTTCTTGTGCATGTGCCAGTCATTCATATATTCGTATGTACAAATTGGCAATGTTGTAACAAAAGTTCTGTTTTTGTTAAAAAGAATTAACTTAAATTAATTGAAATGAATTTTAAATTAAATTTTATTTAATTGTCTATTAGTTTGAGGAAATTCATTTTAAAAAAATTTGATTTTTTTGTAAAAATTTTGCACTTTTGTATTGCATGTGCCAGTCTACATATGTTCGGGTGTAGAAAAGCAATGGTGTAACAAAAGTTCTTTTTTTGTTTGAATATTTAACTTAAATTTGTTTAAATGAGTTTTGGAAGATAGTTTATTTAATTATCTTTTATTTCATGTTATATATTATTAAAAAAAAATTATTTTTTCGTAAAAATTTTACAATTTTGTTACGTATGTACCAAGCATACACAAATAATGTATGCAAATAGCTATGTTCTTTGTAAAGCTTTTATTGCGATTAATTATATTATATTATATGCTAGCAATAAAGATAAAAATTCAATAAAATACATCATAATAATTATTTTTTGTATATTTCAGATTCCATTGGTATAATTCTTCTTTACTGGCGTAGATTGCTGTCACGATTAAAACCAAGTGAACAATGCCGCCTGTTCAGCCAGGTCTTACTAAGCATGATATTTCTAACGGAGTGGAGGTCTTCCTCTGAAGCGGCTGTCTTAATATTTTAAGTACTCTAAAACTTATTTTTAGTTAGTCAAAATTCTAGTATCATTGTCTATTAAGTATTAGAAATGAATGTACAATTAATTTTGTTAAGCATATGTATATGTAAAAAGAAGTTAAATTAACAATTTTAATTTAATTATTTGATAAAAACAAACTAAATTTTTAAATCAAACTTGTAAATATGTATATTTTATTATTTATATTTTCAATAAACAAAAATAAACTTAAAAAATGATATTTTTCATTTTAAAGGAAATATAGGTAAAAGGTCAATAGTCAATATGGGTAACCCGTCCGATAACTAAGACATAATAATAATAATAATAATAACCAGGTGAAGTAAGTAGAGTAGAAAGAGACTTTGACACTGCCTTAGCTCAACGTTGTATTTTCGAATTTGAAGAGAAAGGGGAGGAAAGAAACAAAAATCGGGAATTTCAGGGGGATTTATATAAATATTGAAAATAATAAATTATGTTTTGAAATTTATATATGTATGTATATATACAAACATTATTTTTATAATTTATAACTGCTGAAGTGTTGTTCGGCCGAGCTCCTCCTCATATTTATGATGTGCGTATTGATGTTTTCCCAACAAATGTAGAGACCTAGACTTAATTCTAAGGTACCTTGAAAACATCTGACAAATTTCTATGAGAAGCTTTCATTTCATGCCAGAAACACATTTGAAGTGCGTGACATTCCCCACCGAAATTTAATTTTTTTATTTGGATTTTCTAGAATTTTGGATGTTGATCCGGCCAGAACTAAGACCCATTGACAGTCTGCACTGCCCTGAATCCGAGATCGATCACGGAAGGTCGCGGTTATACTTGCCTCTTACACTAAACAGCTACAGAATTACTCACCAGTTGCTATAAACTACACTGAAAAAGGGGAAGGAAATTACTTATTTATTTAAAGTAATTAGTTCTTGATGTAGAAGTAAGGCTTGGAGGAATTAAAGTTGGTAGAATGAGTATTAAAATCTTTGCTCAAACATTTGTTTTGCACGAACACAATAAAAGGGGTCTAGATGATCAATTCAGTTTAAAATAATCTTTAAACATCGCTTTACGACTATCTAGTAAATAACAATTAACTTCAAACCACTGGATCTAAAGCAATATCAAGGTAACTACAAAATTATTACTTGAAACTAAACAAAATCGCTGATCACCGATAGGTAAATAACAAATTTTCCCTTTCGTTAAAAACGCGACACTGGCCAATTATAAAATGCATAAATCCATTTATTGTAAGTTTGTATTTCACAAAATGTATGTTATATTCAATTCTTAACGTGTTATATTGTTTCTACTATAATTTTTTAAACAAAAAGTTTGAACAAAACTTATTTACAACGGAATGTCGTTAAAACAAACATTGAAATACCTCCAATAATGCCTACTCTTCTCAGTGATCAAAAACTTTAAATTCTCCCTTTTTTTCTAAGATTTTTATTTAAATATTGGAATATAATTCTATAAAAGCAACATCTTTTGCTAAGGCAGCGTGTGGGAAAGGGACAATTGCTTACTTACTACACCTGTATATTATTTCATCATGGTTTTTACTACAATATTTACATATACATATGTAATATATGTATGCAAACATATATGCCTTTGTGTATATGTATCCGATTATTAATAAATATTTCAGATAATGGAGTTTGCAGATAAAGTTGAATTAATGCAAGAAATATTATAGAGTATTGAAGAAGCCGCTGAGATTGATTTTGATGATAGTGAAAAGCATGAGAAATGTAAATAGATTACACTTTGGAAAGGGTAGAGTTGATGTTTAATAAAATGTAAAAATATATAAAAGAAATAGATAAATAAAAGCTGTGTCTTCCTTTACATAAACATAGTGTTTTTATTTTAGACATATTAGAATGCGCGATGCGAACGAAAAATTGCGAGTGTAAAATAAAGCGGAGTATAGAAAAAAAAATGAACACCAAACAAATGTCAAAAAAATTGCTTGACGAAAGTATCTCTGCATCTGTACTCTGACCAAATGCTCTGTTATATGCTCTGAAATGCGAATTGATATACGTATGTTAATGAAATTATATGTTAATTGCTTTGGGCTTTACATTATATTAGAAAAATGGCAAAAACTTTATTTCTTCAAAAATATAAATTTTTTATGGCGATGTTACGCAGAACCGTGTTTAATTCAAGCATTTAAGTGATTATTCACTTTTGAATTATAGACCAAATAGATATGTATGTACGTACATATGTATATCATAGAGCATATTGATTTGCCGTCGGCATTTCGAATAGTTGATTTGCCGTTGATATTTCTTTATTTCATGATTTAATATATTTTTTTTACTATTAATAACTTGCAGGGATCTATTCTTCATTGTAATTTGTATTTTAAAGGAGATGCAAGTTTAAAAAATGAGGAAAAGTCCTAATTTAGCTTCAAGTAATGTATTGGTTGAGTGCATAAGTTCGTGCCCGATTCCGCTGGATGCCGTACGAATCGTTTGAGAGTGGCGCTCGTGAAAGAAATATATACATATTATATATCGTTGGAAAGGTGACAGTCCGAACTGTAAATCAAGCAAGAAATAACTTCATTTTGATTTGAGTTGCTTAGTGAAAAGACGCATGGAAGATGAACAACGAAAAAGATCGTATGCGTCATATTATGTTATACGAATTCCGCAAAGGAAAAACAGTGGGCGCTGCAACTAAAGATATTCGCGAAGTTTATTTGGACCGTGCTCCAGCACTCCGCACAGTAAAGAAATGGTTCGCGAAATTTCGTTCTGGAGATTTTAACCTCGAAGATCAACCTCGCAGTGGACGGCCTTCTGAGCTTGATGACGATGTTCTAAGGACTATAGTTGCGAATAACTCACGTATTTCGACGGAAGAGGTTGCCAGTGAATTGAACGTCAACAAATCAACTGCGTTTCGTCGTTTAAAAAAGGTTGGGTACACTTTGAAGCTCGATACATGGGTGCCACATCAGTTGAGTGAAAAGAACAAAGTGGACCGTATGTCAACAGCAATTTCTTTGCTTCGACGGATCAAAAACGAACCTTTTTTGGATCGGCTCGTGACTGGTGATGAAAAATGGGTCCTGTACAACAATGTTCAACGCAAAAGAACATGGAAACAGGCACACGAAGGGGCGGAACCGATGTCGAAAGGTGGATTGCATCCGATGAAGGTACTGCTGTGCATTTGGTGGGATATCCGAGGCGTGATCTATTTTGAGCTCTTGCCAGCTGGAGAAACGATCACTGCCAACAAGTATTGTCAGCAATTGGTCGAATTGAAGAAAGCAATTGATGAAAAACGTCCGATTTTGGCCAATCGCAAAGGAGTTCTTTTCCATCATGACAACGCCAGGCCACATGTTCCAAAACCGACCCTGGCCAAACTGAAGGAGATGAATTGGGAAATCATGCCTCATTCCCCATATTCACCCGACATTGCACCTTCTGATTATCTTTTGTTTCGATCGCTGCAGAACAATTTGAATGGAAAAACGAGAAACCGCGAGATTTCTATGAATCAGGCATCCGTAAATTGGTTGAACGTTGGGAGTGGATTGCCGAACATGATGGCGAATACATAATTGATTAATAAAAGCGCTTTCTTCAAAAAATTTCAATTTTAGTTTGCACTTGAAATCGGGCACGAACTTATGCACTCATCCAATACTTATAATAATAAATTTTGTATCCTCTCTTTGATCCTTTGTATACTTGCATTATACTGCGTTCTGATTAATATAAAGAAGGAGCGGATCAGATATATTCATGGATTAGTGGCCTTTTCGCTAATCTAATATTACATGCAAAATTTAACTAAACGTTAAATATAAAGAACCAATGTATATTCCAACCACTATACGCTAAATAACATACAATATACATATCTCACATATAAAATAATAACGAACGGTACTTTAATATGAAGCAAGCTGCGAACGCGTCACATACTCGCCTTCCCAATATTATTTTTTTGTTGTTTGTTGTAGAATAAGACATTTTTTGTTGAAAGTAGGTACGGTGAATCATTTTTGTTGTGAACATATCATTGTGAAAACAGCTTAGTTACAACTGAATTATACCGCAAACATTTTGTAGAATTTGGATTTTTTTTTAAATAAAAATTAAGTTAATTTTAACTTAGTGTTAAAAATCTTAAATGGTTTTCAATAAATACCATCTAATCACCTTATTTTAAATAAAAATAACAAGCAATTTGCCAAAATTAAGTTCGGCTAGCTAGAGTCCACTGTACCTGCAAAAATGCCAATCACCGTCCTACATATGCGCTTATATATATTTGTGTTTTGTTCTACATATACAAATAATGGCTCTGTTCGGTGAGAAATGTTTTGAAAATAACGAAATACTCTCTCGGTGTAAATTTGATGGGCTTTTAGTCTCATTGAACGCGATTCGGTAAAATTTAGTAACAATTGTTACTGCCCAACAAGTCACCGAACAAAGCTATTATGTAGACAGGTCTGGCAGAATAAGTCTTATTGTATGTAAATAGTAAAGTTCTTTGTACGCATGTACATATGTATATTTGTACGTTATAAGCATTTTTTCGTTCATTGATCTGTGGAAAAAATATTTGGGAAAATACTTACGTTTTTAAATTCGTTAATTGAAAAGATATTTTTTTTTAATATGATATTAATATAACAATTTTTATTGATAAAAATATTCAATTATAAAAGATATACAAAAATTGCGCATGAAAGAATTTCGAAATTGATACCAATTTCTCACACGACTTAATACATAAATTATGCACATTATATATGTATGCATAACATATGAATTTAGTCATTTTTCACCTGTTTTTTGTAAACACAATGGGTGAAGTCATAATTGAAACACAGGCGACTGTATTTAAACTATAATAAGACCCAACTTGTGTTTAAAAGAAAACTAGGCTCAGACGCAAATACCCTGAAAATATAAGAAAAAACCTGAAAATACATTAAAAGAACACCTGTAATAAAAGAGAGAAAGCTGAAAAGAGAAAAAAAACAGAGAAAAAACCATAAAAGCAATTGGGGAAAATTAATGAAATTGCATTATGACCATTGTTAACAATACACTTACCACTTAAGAGGAATACGAATACGTTAGGGAGCTTTGACTTGCTAATTTATTTACAGTTTTTTTATTTTATCCGTATTTTTAATTTTTCTTTGGTTGTTCTTCTCATTTGCCAACAACCACCTAGCATTTTTAAACAACAAAACTGTAATTAAAAACTCCATCAGCTTTATTCTGTGTTCTAGACATTCATCGGTTATCGAAAACCATTCTGGGAAAACTTCTATAGTTTTTTCTTTAATTATGGACAATATTCTACAGCGAACACCAGAATAATGAGCATATTTTGAGAAAAGCTGAGAGTACCACATCATTTGCAGGCGACACACTTCGAATACCCTGTTGTCAGGATTGACAAGGCGCAAGTCGCTGTCATCCTTGAAATTTTTTGCTCTTATAAGGGCTTCGGAATGGGAGTTAAGGTCGCTCTTTGTCCTTGCCATGATTGCGGTGCATTTTTCGCATTGCAATTTACACATTATTTTCTGGTAAATACCATAGCCTGTGTAGTATCGCTGCACTTGTACCTCAGCGTCGTTGGTATTTTCTTCAAAATTCTCATCGGGGATATTGATATCCTCCAGGATGAGTTGCTCATGCTGAGTCCCTATTTCCCTATCCTCAAGATGACGATCTTCGGGATTAAGATCCCAATCCAAATTCAGATCGTCATCGTCCTCACAATTACTAGTCCTATTCTCAAACCTATGGCGCAGGATTTTCATTGAAATCAAGCGCGCTACTATGTACTGGATGTCGTGAACTGACGGATGCATATTTATGCCCTGACTTGCTCGGACTTTATAGAAAAAGTTTTCCAACGCGTCTTGGTTAAACTTACCAAGAAAAACAAATTTTAAACCCCTATCTTGCGAAAAGAGCTCTTCGCACAACCCTAGAATTGAACTAATAGTTATGCAGAAGCCATCAATGCAGTGAACTCGTGCTTTGTCTGGCAACTGCATACTCTTCAAAAAATCTACCTTTTCTTTGAGGCGTTGGACTTTGTCTGAATGATTTCTTTTAAGCGGACATTTCAATGGATTACTAGACCTAAAACTCTTACTATCCAATTCATCAAATAGGTCGTTCATTTGTTTGACGAATTTCCATGTAGGCTCAGCATGTGCAGCCAATTCTGTGTCAAATTTATTTTGGTGAAACAACATTTTAATGCCAGCCGCGACCGAATTACTAAGGACTTGGGTTGCGCGAGAAACTGACATTTTTTCGAAAGGGCCTGGATATACATGAGCTTCCGTAAGTTTTGGACAAATTTTAAAATTTACGCTCATCTTATCAATGGAGTACAGCTTTTTTATTACCCCGAAACTAGCTATGCCATCAGGGGTTTTTATATCGTATTTCAAAATTGTGTTACGAATGGACTTGAAAAGATGGCAATAGTCGTAAATGCAATATATTTTTGAATCATCGTGCATGAAAAAGGGCTTCGACTCTGAAATACCTAGAACCTGAAACATGCTAATATTCGAAGTCCCTTGATCACAGACTATAGCTCTGACGTTAAGTCCTATGCTCTTGAGTGCTGTGATATTTTTTTGCAAAATTGGTAGCAAATGCTTGCCGACAATGAGATTGCAATGCATTTCGATAAGATGGTACGCAAGCATGATATGACACGTGTACTCAATCAGGCGCGTCGCATGTTCATTAATTATTTGAAAGAACAAAATGCATATAAGCAACGACTGCAGCGGGCAGCTGGCGATGCAATTGGCAATGATATAAACAGGAATTCCAAAACGAACGATGTGAATGTCGCACAGCAGCAACAACGCGGAGGCGGCGGCATCAACTATGCTGGAACAGTGAACAGTAAAGAAACGCCAAAGAATTTTTTAGATCATTACGTAAATAATCGCCACGAATTTGTTTTATACCTTTATGCTTCGTTTGTCATCATATTTTAGTTTACTTAAAAAAAGAATTAATTTCTTTGAAAAGAAATTATTTTTTTTTATAAAAAAAAAAATTATTTTTATGAAATTTTAAAATGTTTAATGAAATTAAGTTAGTTTAGGTAAGTCTTTGTGCATTCGCAGACTTTTAGATATAAATAATGCAGTTGAGCAGTGAAAGTAATGCATTTGAAACACAAAGTCTGACTTAAAGCTTATGAGATTTATGGCTTGAGAAACTGAATAACGGCTGCTAAGAGTTTTTATTGCATTTAGGGTGCATGCAATAGTACTTATTGAATGTATATTTAGGCTTTAATTTTTTTTTTGTATTTATTTAAATTTTTTTTATACTTATTATTCTATTTTATTTTATTTCATTTTATACTATTTTTTGCTCATAGTATTACTTTATCATATTTTTCATTAATTTATTTTTATTGTCTTGTTTTAATTTATTTTATTTTCAGTTCATTTTATTTAATTTTTTTTCTAGTTATTTTATTTTATTTCAAGTTAATAATTTTATTTTATTTTATTTATTTTATTTCATCTTATTCTTTTATTTAAATTTATCTTATTTTATTCTATCTATTTTTCCTATTTTATTTCATTTTAATTTATATTATTTTATTTTATTTCAATTCATTTTATTTATTTTATCTTATTTAATTTAATTTTATATTATTTAATTTTATCTTATTTTTTATTTCGATCATTTTAATTTATTTTAGTTTAACTTATTTTATTTTATTTCTTCAATTTATTTTATTTTATTTTTTCAGTTTATTTAATTTTGTTTTATCTTTTCAGTTTATTTTATTTTATTTTAATTTATATTATTTTATTTCAATTTATATTATTTAATTTTATTTCAATTAATTATATTTATTTCATTTTATTCAATTTAATTTTATATTACATAATTTAATTTTTTATTTCATTTTATCTCATGTAATTTATTTCATTTAATTTTATTTTTATTTTCTCAATTTTGTCGCGTACTGGCCGCAACAAAAACTTCTTTTGTGTTTGTTTGTTCATTTCCTTTGTTTTGCCTAATATTCCTTTCACTCCAAACGTTGGCAGTGGCATCTGTCGGCAAATGATTGTATAATTCAAAGCCATGAATTGTTGGCACGGTTGCACTCGGTGTGTGCCTACCCAGTGGTATAAGTCTCCAAAAGGAGATGTTCGTCAAAACGGTTCCTCCACTAACAAATATTAGGGAAACGGAATGCTTTGCGCGGGTATTCCGTAAAAAGGGGTGTCGCCTTTCTTTTATACGGCGAGGGGAAAATTATCCCAGTGTACTTGGTGTGCCATGGTGGCGTGCGCTATATAACTCTGTCCCTTTGGGTAATGGGGGCGGCGCCAAATGATTGGGCACCAATACACACTCGCCTGAGAATTCTGACGGCCGACGCGTAGCTTGCGGCCTGGCTCGTAAGTGCGTGCCGGATCAGATTCTCGTAATCTACGAAAGCGTCAACATCTATTTTTGCGCAGACGAGCGGATTTGTGTTTTTAAAAAAAAAATATAAAAAAAAGATAAAATTAGATTTTATTTAAGATTTTTTTTACTAGTGCCAGTCGAGGCGAATATTTTTGGCAGTCGAAGCCAAGTAAGGGCAGTCGAAGCCCATAGTGTTTATTTATAGTTTTTTTAGTGGTTTCAGTGGCGGAACCGAAGTTTGGCGGCATCACCGGAGGAGCACCGAAGTTGGGTACTCACACCCGACCGAGCAACTGCTAAGTATCATTTTGTGTATATACCTATATTGTTTCCGTACGTTTTTTTTTTGTCGTGCCGACAGTGTCGTTCCCTCCGTTCGTCCTCACCCATCCCTCTAGCATCCCGCACCCAGAGCCCAGTCATACAGGCGGGTTAAAGATACCCCCGGCAGCACGGGAGTAGTGCGAGTGGGTTCGTAACCAGTTTGGTTGGACCACACCTCGGGTGCACCCCAAAAACATATTTTGTTTATTTTGTGTACGCGCATATATCTATTGTTAATTACTGTCGTTGTGTGATCTTGTTTTGGTAATAGCGTCGATCATTTCACTCGGTTTGTTTTTGCCCATAGTTGTGTTATTATTTTTGCCCATAGTTTGTTAGTGTACATAGCTAGCGACCCACGCCGTCTTCACTAAGCTGGCCGGTCGCTTTGTTAGTTTTGTCATCTCCTTTTTGTGCGGTAGTTTGTTTTGTTAGCGTGTGTGGTTGTTGGTAGGCGCTTGACCAACAGCCACTGTAGGTATACATATGTATGTACGTATGTACATACGCACATACATATTGTTAATTGTAAAGTGGAGGTGACAAATTGGCGCCCAACGTGGGGCCCAACATATAAAGGTATATATTTTGTAGAATATTGTTTTTTGTTACAAGAGGGAAAAGAGGTTGTGTTTACAAAAATTCTCTGTCTTTCGTATAGCTGGTATTTGTTGTCAGAGTTTTTAATATTTTTCCTTTTTCATTTTTATTAGTAGGGCATTCGAGGAGTGCAAGGATTGAAGAAGAGTTTGGGAGTCGAACCCAGACCCAACGGCAGATTGGTTTAAATATATTTAGTACAAAGGAACTTGGTGAGTTCGTTCCGTTTTGTAAATTTGTAGTTTTTGTGTGTGCGTTGCGGTAAATTGTATTGGAGTATTATCTAGGTGTAGAAAATTGTTGGTCAAGTGTGCTGAGACTGGTCCGAAAGTGACCAGTAGTGGTCGTTACAAATTAGGTTGTGTTTTTTTTTTTGTTTTTTTGTTAATTAAGGATTTTTGTTGTTTTTTTTATTGTTTTTAATTAAAAACTTTTTTTTTAATAAAAAAAAAATTGTTTTGATAATCGTTGTGTTGTCAGGGTAGACAATATTTGTTTTTTTTATTTTATTATTTTTTTTGTTTTTTGTGGTTAGGCTCTTTTGTTGTTTACGTGATAGGGTCTTTTGTTGAGCCAGTATAGGGCAACCCGAAAAATATTAGGATAATAGCTTTTTTTAAATTTTGAATTTTATTAAATTATTATTATCTTTTTTTCAAATAAATATTTTTCTTTTTTTGGTTTTTTCTTGTTTGTTTTTGAGTCAACGTTTTTTTTTTTTTAATAATGGAAATTAATCGGTTGTCCCAGGATGAGCTCGCGTACGAGATGGAGGCACGCGGCCTTCCAATCGGTACGGTCGAAGCCATGAGGAAATCGATTAGGGCGTCGCGTTTGTTAGAGAAAAGAGGTTCGGTAAACCTCTTTCAAGACTACCCTTTCAGTTTTGACGAAGATAAGACGGCGGTCGAGTCGAAACTGGAGGAGGTAGAAAATTTAATTGCATCGGTATCGGGTGGAGGCAAGCCATCGCATGGAGCGAAAGCGATGGCAAAAATCGAATGGAGCCTTTCGCGAATCGGACGGGCGCGGCCGGGAAGCGACGGCGAGATGACTCAGCAGATGGAGCTGAAGAGCAAGTTGTTGCTCCATCTCGCCGAATTACAAGAGGTGATCGGCAACGAAGAAGCCGAGGAGAAGGAAACCGGTTCGGTAGAGCGCTCGGGTGCCACTCGTGCGGACCCGATAGCACCCCCGCCCGTGGAGGTACGTCGCGTGGTTGAGGAGACAGCCGAGTCTCAGAAGCCGGTGAACTTGTCGAAGTGGGACGTCCACTTCGATGGCGAAAAAGCGGGTATGTCGCTTTTCGCATTTTTAGAACGGGTTGAGGAGTTGAGCGAGGCACGCGGTGTGACTCAAGCTCAACTTTTCAAAGGCGCGGTCGATTTATTCGTAGGGAAAGCTCTTTTGTGGTTTAGGTCAGTTAGGAAGTCTTTAGGCAGTTGGGAGGAGCTAGTAAGAGAGTTGAAATTGGAGTTTTTGCACCCCAACTACGACGATCTCTTACTAGACGAGATTAGGCGAAGGACTCAGGGAGCGAATGAGTCTATCGGTGTTTATGTTGCAGGTATGAAGATAATGTTTGGTAGACTTCAGGAGCCTTTATCGGAAAAGAGGATGTTAGGATTGATTAGGGCGAATCTCCTACCATTCTACCAGACCCAGCTGGGACTGGTGACAATAGGGTCGGTTAGCGAACTAGTTGCTTTGGGTAGGCAACTAGAGGCGGTTAGGTCATCGGTGGATGCTTTTGTCCCTCCTCCGAGTCATAAGGCCAAAGGTTTGTTGGAACCTGACTTGGCGTATGTCTCGGCTGGTGTAGAGGTCGCGGCTGTAGCGGAGCCGGACCTTGTTGATAGTTTTAGGCCGGGGTCAAATACCCGATGTTTTAATTGTAGGCGGTTTGGCCACATTTCTTCAGAGTGTAGGAAGGGAATTAAGTGCTTCGGTTGTGGTAGACTTGGAGTCATGAAGCGGGACTGCCCGGCGTGTGCAGCGAAGCCGAGTGGCTCCCCGCGGACCCAACGAAGTTCAACTTCCGGTGGTGGGCGAAACCACAACCCCTTCAGGTCAGGGCCCGTCAGAGGAAATAGGTCGGACGACAGAATAGGGAATTCACGGTCAAGCGATAGGGTTGTCAGGTCGGACAACAGATCGGGAAACGGGAGATAGACCCCTGGGACAGCAGGACAGGCGGTCTAGTAGGGCGAGTTAGTGAACCTGCTAACTCCCAGCTGGCAAAGGTAGCAGTCGATGTTGAAGAAGTTAGGTTGGCGTTTTCGTTGGTGACGGACGGTCACGACGAACGCCCGTATTTGGATATTAGGATCCATGGTTTCGCTTTTAGGGCTTTGTTGGATTCTGGTGCGACCAGAACAGTAATAGGTCGGCTAGGTTGGCAGAAATTGAGTTCGTTTGGTATTAGGGTGAGTTCAGTTTCGAATTTTTTGAGAGTGACTCTCGCGGATGGAGGTCATATCTCGGTGTTAGGTTCGGTTTTGTTGCCAATTGAGGTGGAGGGCAAGTCGGTTCTCCTGGAATGCCTCGTGGTTCCAGAGTTACCTCAGGGCGTAATCCTTGGCATCGATTTTTGGGCCAAGGCGGGTATTATCCCGGATATATCGAAAATGAGGTGGTCGTTTTCTCGGCCGGAACCAGAACCGTTGGTGGCAATAGTGGACCACTCCGAGTTAGGTGATAGGGAATCTAGGGCGTTAGGTCAACTAATAGCTGGGGCGTTCCAGGCTATGCCGGAAGGGCTAGGCCGGACCCATTTGGTCGAGCATAAGATCAGGGTAAAAGCAGGAGTTGAACCTGTAAAACAGCGGTATTACCCTGTGTCTCCCGTCATACAGTCGCGTATGGACGAGGAGATTAAGGATATGCTTGACAAAGGGGTGATAGAGAAATCACATAGTCCTTGGGCGTCTCCAGTTGTAATGATCAGGAAGAAAGACGGTACATATAGGTTTTGCGTAGACTATAGGGTTTTGAATAAGTGTACCGAGAAAGATAGCTACCCGCTTCCATATGTGTCGGCGACCTTAGATAAGCTAAGGGATGCCAAGTTTCTGTCCAGTCTGGATATTAAGTCTGCTTATTGGCAAATTCCGGTGGAAGAGCAGTCCAGGCCCTTCACCGCATTCACGGTACCAGGTAGAGGACTATTTCAGTTTAAGAGGATGCCATACGGTTTGCATAACGCACCGGCAACCTGGCAGAGATTTATAGATTCGGTCATAGGACCAGAGTTAGAATCTCATGTTTTTGTGTATTTGGACGATATTATTATCGTTACAAATAATTTTGAGAAGCATTTAGAGATTTTGAAGATTGTCTTAGATAGATTAGCTAGTGCAGGGCTCAGATTAAATAGGGACAAATGTAATTTTTGTCGGCCTGAATTAAAATATTTGGGCTACGTGGTGGACAAGAACGGTCTACACGTAGACCCCGAGAAGGTAGAAGCGATGCTTCGGATTGAGGTACCGAAGAACGTAAAGCAAGTGAGGTCATTTATAGGAACAGTGTCCTGGTACCGCAGATTTATTAAAGATTTTGCAGAGTTAGTTAGGCCTCTCACCGATTTAACAAAGAAGAATCGAAAGTTCAATTGGACTGAAGATTGTGAAAGGAGTTTTAGAGAAGCGAAGGAACGCTTGGTGACAGCTCCGGTTTTAAGTTGCCCGGATTTTGATAGTCCTTTCACAATCCAGACAGACGCGTCTGATTTCGGTGTAGGTGCGGTGTTAACGCAGATGTTTGATGACGGTGAGAGGGTGATAGCTTATTTGAGTAGGTCCTTGAACAAAGGAGAGAGAAATTACTCGACGACCGAAAAGGAGTGTCTAGCGGTTCTGTGGGCGGTTGAGAAACTTCGACCATATGTTGAGGGCGCTAAGTTTACGGTCGTCACAGATCATTATTCACTTATTTGGTTGAATAAGTTGAAGGATCCGTGTGGTAGGTTAGCTCGGTGGGCTTTGAAGCTCCAGCAGTACGATTTTGATATAGTGCATCGGAAAGGCAAGGAACATGTGGTTCCAGATATGCTATCCCGAAGTGTGCCAGTTATTGCTGAGGTGACTACTGCCGATCCTTGGTTGGTAAGGATGATTCGGTTAGTAGAGAAAAAGCCTTTGTCGTATCCAGCGTGGAGAGTTGAAGGTGGCAACCTCTACAAGTTTATTAGGTCGAGATTTCCTTCTGTTTACGGCGATTCACCAGAGTGGAAAAGAGTGATAGGGCGTGATGGTAGAGGTGAGATTTTAAAACAATGTCACGACAATCCATTAGCGGGCCATATGGGTGTGAAAAAGACTTTTGCGCGTATTTCACAAAAGTTCTACTGGCCAAGGATGAAGTCGGACATTGCAAAATATGTTAGGGTGTGTAAGATTTGTCAGCAGGTGAAACCTGAGAATTCACAGCCAGCTGGGGGTATGATAGAGAGGACCAAGGCAGTCGAGCCTTGGGAGATGATTTGTGTGGATCTGGTAGGGCCTTTAGTGAAGTCGTCACAAGGCTACCAGTATATTTTGACAGTAGTAGACTACTTTTCCAAATTTCCCCTCCTATTCCCTTTGCGTACTGCCACGGCAAAAAGCGTATGCAAACAATTGGAGGACAATGTATTTCTTTTGTTTGGAGTTCCTCGGTCGGTTGTGTGTGACAACGGACCCCAATTTAGGAGTCGAGAGCTTCGGGGCCTCTGCGGTGACTATGGCGTCCAACTCCGGTACACCGCACACTATCACCCACAGGCTAACCCGGCCGAGAGGATAAACCAGATTATTAAAACAACACTTAGGGCTTATGTATCAGAGAACCAGAGGACATGGGACCAACAGTTAGCGAAGGTAGCATGCTGTATTAGGACAGCGCAGCACGAAGTGTTAGGAGCTACGCCATATTTTGTGAATTTCGGTAGGGAAATGGCGGTAGAAGGCAGTAGGGACTTCATAGACAGTTTAGGAGATCAGGAGAAATTAAATTGTCAGGAGCGAGCAAAGAGGCTCGAAGAGATTAGGGCCAACATTAGAACTAGGTTAGAGCAGGCGAGTGAGAAGCTTGCGAGGCAGTACAATCTCAGACGACGAGATGTACAGTACATGCCTGGAGAGTTAGTGTGGAGGAAGAATTTTATGCTGTCGGATGCAGCGAATTTTTATGCAGCGAAGTTAGCGCCAAAGTATGTAGGGCCGTTTATTGTTAGAAAGAGAGTGTCACCGTGGACATACACACTGACAGATGACTTAGGCAAAGACAAAGGGACTTGGAACGTTAAAGAGTTGAGGCCATATAGGGATTGATAGCATACGGTAGGAGATTTCCGTTCCCTGACCAAAAGGAAGATTCCTTCCTTTTCGTTGAGGAAGGGGTGGAGTTGTCGCGTACTGGCCGCAACAAAAACTTCTTTTGTGTTTGTTTGTTCATTTCCTTTGTTTTGCCTAATATTCCTTTCACTCCAAACGTTGGCAGTGGCATCTGTCGGCAAATGATTGTATAATTCAAAGCCATGAATTGTTGGCACGGTTGCACTCGGTGTGTGCCTACCCAGTGGTATAAGTCTCCAAAAGGAGATGTTCGTCAAAACGGTTCCTCCACTAACAAATATTAGGGAAACGGAATGCTTTGCGCGGGTATTCCGTAAAAAGGGGTGTCGCCTTTCTTTTATACGGCGAGGGGAAAATTATCCCAGTGTACTTGGTGTGCCATGGTGGCGTGCGCTATATAACTCTGTCCCTTTGGGTAATGGGGGCGGCGCCAAATGATTGGGCACCAATACACACTCGCCTGAGAATTCTGACGGCCGACGCGTAGCTTGCGGCCTGGCTCGTAAGTGCGTGCCGGATCAGATTCTCGTAATCTACGAAAGCGTCAACATCTATTTTTGCGCAGACGAGCGGATTTGTGTTTTTAAAAAAAAAATATAAAAAAAAGATAAAATTAGATTTTATTTAAGATTTTTTTTACTAGTGCCAGTCGAGGCGAATATTTTTGGCAGTCGAAGCCAAGTAAGGGCAGTCGAAGCCCATAGTGTTTATTTATAGTTTTTTTTAGTGGTTTCAGTGGCGGAACCGAAGTTTGGCGGCATCACCGGAGGAGCACCGAAGTTGGGTACTCACACCCGACCGAGCAACTGCTAAGTATCATTTTGTGTATATACCTATATTGTTTCCGTACGTTTTTTTTTTGTCGTGCCGACAGTGTCGTTCCCTCCGTTCGTCCTCACCCATCCCTCTAGCATCCCGCACCCAGAGCCCAGTCATACAGGCGGGTTAAAGATACCCCCGGCAGCACGGGAGTAGTGCGAGTGGGTTCGTAACCAGTTTGGTTGGACCACACCTCGGGTGCACCCCAAAAACATATTTTGTTTATTTTGTGTACGCGCATATATCTATTGTTAATTACTGTCGTTGTGTGATCTTGTTTTGGTAATAGCGTCGATCATTTCACTCGGTTTGTTTTTGCCCATAGTTGTGTTATTATTTTTGCCCATAGTTTGTTAGTGTACATAGCTAGCGACCCACGCCGTCTTCACTAAGCTGGCCGGTCGCTTTGTTAGTTTTGTCATCTCCTTTTTGTGCGGTAGTTTGTTTTGTTAGCGTGTGTGGTTGTTGGTAGGCGCTTGACCAACAGCCACTGTAGGTATACATATGTATGTACGTATGTACATACGCACATACATATTGTTAATTGTAAAGTGGAGGTGACAAATTGGCGCCCAACGTGGGGCCCAACATATAAAGGTATATATTTTGTAGAATATTGTTTTTTGTTACAAGAGGGAAAAGAGGTTGTGTTTACAAAAATTCTCTGTCTTTCGTATAGCTGGTATTTGTTGTCAGAGTTTTTAATATTTTTCCTTTTTCATTTTTATTAGTAGGGCATTCGAGGAGTGCAAGGATTGAAGAAGAGTTTGGGAGTCGAACCCAGACCCAACGGCAGATTGGTTTAAATATATTTAGTACAAAGGAACTTGGTGAGTTCGTTCCGTTTTGTAAATTTGTAGTTTTTGTGTGTGCGTTGCGGTAAATTGTATTGGAGTATTATCTAGGTGTAGAAAATTGTTGGTCAAGTGTGCTGAGACTGGTCCGAAAGTGACCAGTAGTGGTCGTTACAAATTAGGTTGTGTTTTTTTTTTTGTTTTTTTGTTAATTAAGGATTTTTGTTGTTTTTTTTATTGTTTTTAATTAAAAACTTTTTTTTTAATAAAAAAAAAATTGTTTTGATAATCGTTGTGTTGTCAGGGTAGACAATATTTGTTTTTTTTATTTTATTATTTTTTTTGTTTTTTGTGGTTAGGCTCTTTTGTTGTTTACGTGATAGGGTCTTTTGTTGAGCCAGTATAGGGCAACCCGAAAAATATTAGGATAATAGCTTTTTTTAAATTTTGAATTTTATTAAATTATTATTATCTTTTTTTCAAATAAATATTTTTCTTTTTTTGGTTTTTTCTTGTTTGTTTTTGAGTCAACGTTTTTTTTTTTTTAATAATGGAAATTAATCGGTTGTCCCAGGATGAGCTCGCGTACGAGATGGAGGCACGCGGCCTTCCAATCGGTACGGTCGAAGCCATGAGGAAATCGATTAGGGCGTCGCGTTTGTTAGAGAAAAGAGGTTCGGTAAACCTCTTTCAAGACTACCCTTTCAGTTTTGACGAAGATAAGACGGCGGTCGAGTCGAAACTGGAGGAGGTAGAAAATTTAATTGCATCGGTATCGGGTGGAGGCAAGCCATCGCATGGAGCGAAAGCGATGGCAAAAATCGAATGGAGCCTTTCGCGAATCGGACGGGCGCGGCCGGGAAGCGACGGCGAGATGACTCAGCAGATGGAGCTGAAGAGCAAGTTGTTGCTCCATCTCGCCGAATTACAAGAGGTGATCGGCAACGAAGAAGCCGAGGAGAAGGAAACCGGTTCGGTAGAGCGCTCGGGTGCCACTCGTGCGGACCCGATAGCACCCCCGCCCGTGGAGGTACGTCGCGTGGTTGAGGAGACAGCCGAGTCTCAGAAGCCGGTGAACTTGTCGAAGTGGGACGTCCACTTCGATGGCGAAAAAGCGGGTATGTCGCTTTTCGCATTTTTAGAACGGGTTGAGGAGTTGAGCGAGGCACGCGGTGTGACTCAAGCTCAACTTTTCAAAGGCGCGGTCGATTTATTCGTAGGGAAAGCTCTTTTGTGGTTTAGGTCAGTTAGGAAGTCTTTAGGCAGTTGGGAGGAGCTAGTAAGAGAGTTGAAATTGGAGTTTTTGCACCCCAACTACGACGATCTCTTACTAGACGAGATTAGGCGAAGGACTCAGGGAGCGAATGAGTCTATCGGTGTTTATGTTGCAGGTATGAAGATAATGTTTGGTAGACTTCAGGAGCCTTTATCGGAAAAGAGGATGTTAGGATTGATTAGGGCGAATCTCCTACCATTCTACCAGACCCAGCTGGGACTGGTGACAATAGGGTCGGTTAGCGAACTAGTTGCTTTGGGTAGGCAACTAGAGGCGGTTAGGTCATCGGTGGATGCTTTTGTCCCTCCTCCGAGTCATAAGGCCAAAGGTTTGTTGGAACCTGACTTGGCGTATGTCTCGGCTGGTGTAGAGGTCGCGGCTGTAGCGGAGCCGGACCTTGTTGATAGTTTTAGGCCGGGGTCAAATACCCGATGTTTTAATTGTAGGCGGTTTGGCCACATTTCTTCAGAGTGTAGGAAGGGAATTAAGTGCTTCGGTTGTGGTAGACTTGGAGTCATGAAGCGGGACTGCCCGGCGTGTGCAGCGAAGCCGAGTGGCTCCCCGCGGACCCAACGAAGTTCAACTTCCGGTGGTGGGCGAAACCACAACCCCTTCAGGTCAGGGCCCGTCAGAGGAAATAGGTCGGACGACAGAATAGGGAATTCACGGTCAAGCGATAGGGTTGTCAGGTCGGACAACAGATCGGGAAACGGGAGATAGACCCCTGGGACAGCAGGACAGGCGGTCTAGTAGGGCGAGTTAGTGAACCTGCTAACTCCCAGCTGGCAAAGGTAGCAGTCGATGTTGAAGAAGTTAGGTTGGCGTTTTCGTTGGTGACGGACGGTCACGACGAACGCCCGTATTTGGATATTAGGATCCATGGTTTCGCTTTTAGGGCTTTGTTGGATTCTGGTGCGACCAGAACAGTAATAGGTCGGCTAGGTTGGCAGAAATTGAGTTCGTTTGGTATTAGGGTGAGTTCAGTTTCGAATTTTTTGAGAGTGACTCTCGCGGATGGAGGTCATATCTCGGTGTTAGGTTCGGTTTTGTTGCCAATTGAGGTGGAGGGCAAGTCGGTTCTCCTGGAATGCCTCGTGGTTCCAGAGTTACCTCAGGGCGTAATCCTTGGCATCGATTTTTGGGCCAAGGCGGGTATTATCCCGGATATATCGAAAATGAGGTGGTCGTTTTCTCGGCCGGAACCAGAACCGTTGGTGGCAATAGTGGACCACTCCGAGTTAGGTGATAGGGAATCTAGGGCGTTAGGTCAACTAATAGCTGGGGCGTTCCAGGCTATGCCGGAAGGGCTAGGCCGGACCCATTTGGTCGAGCATAAGATCAGGGTAAAAGCAGGAGTTGAACCTGTAAAACAGCGGTATTACCCTGTGTCTCCCGTCATACAGTCGCGTATGGACGAGGAGATTAAGGATATGCTTGACAAAGGGGTGATAGAGAAATCACATAGTCCTTGGGCGTCTCCAGTTGTAATGATCAGGAAGAAAGACGGTACATATAGGTTTTGCGTAGACTATAGGGTTTTGAATAAGTGTACCGAGAAAGATAGCTACCCGCTTCCATATGTGTCGGCGACCTTAGATAAGCTAAGGGATGCCAAGTTTCTGTCCAGTCTGGATATTAAGTCTGCTTATTGGCAAATTCCGGTGGAAGAGCAGTCCAGGCCCTTCACCGCATTCACGGTACCAGGTAGAGGACTATTTCAGTTTAAGAGGATGCCATACGGTTTGCATAACGCACCGGCAACCTGGCAGAGATTTATAGATTCGGTCATAGGACCAGAGTTAGAATCTCATGTTTTTGTGTATTTGGACGATATTATTATCGTTACAAATAATTTTGAGAAGCATTTAGAGATTTTGAAGATTGTCTTAGATAGATTAGCTAGTGCAGGGCTCAGATTAAATAGGGACAAATGTAATTTTTGTCGGCCTGAATTAAAATATTTGGGCTACGTGGTGGACAAGAACGGTCTACACGTAGACCCCGAGAAGGTAGAAGCGATGCTTCGGATTGAGGTACCGAAGAACGTAAAGCAAGTGAGGTCATTTATAGGAACAGTGTCCTGGTACCGCAGATTTATTAAAGATTTTGCAGAGTTAGTTAGGCCTCTCACCGATTTAACAAAGAAGAATCGAAAGTTCAATTGGACTGAAGATTGTGAAAGGAGTTTTAGAGAAGCGAAGGAACGCTTGGTGACAGCTCCGGTTTTAAGTTGCCCGGATTTTGATAGTCCTTTCACAATCCAGACAGACGCGTCTGATTTCGGTGTAGGTGCGGTGTTAACGCAGATGTTTGATGACGGTGAGAGGGTGATAGCTTATTTGAGTAGGTCCTTGAACAAAGGAGAGAGAAATTACTCGACGACCGAAAAGGAGTGTCTAGCGGTTCTGTGGGCGGTTGAGAAACTTCGACCATATGTTGAGGGCGCTAAGTTTACGGTCGTCACAGATCATTATTCACTTATTTGGTTGAATAAGTTGAAGGATCCGTGTGGTAGGTTAGCTCGGTGGGCTTTGAAGCTCCAGCAGTACGATTTTGATATAGTGCATCGGAAAGGCAAGGAACATGTGGTTCCAGATATGCTATCCCGAAGTGTGCCAGTTATTGCTGAGGTGACTACTGCCGATCCTTGGTTGGTAAGGATGATTCGGTTAGTAGAGAAAAAGCCTTTGTCGTATCCAGCGTGGAGAGTTGAAGGTGGCAACCTCTACAAGTTTATTAGGTCGAGATTTCCTTCTGTTTACGGCGATTCACCAGAGTGGAAAAGAGTGATAGGGCGTGATGGTAGAGGTGAGATTTTAAAACAATGTCACGACAATCCATTAGCGGGCCATATGGGTGTGAAAAAGACTTTTGCGCGTATTTCACAAAAGTTCTACTGGCCAAGGATGAAGTCGGACATTGCAAAATATGTTAGGGTGTGTAAGATTTGTCAGCAGGTGAAACCTGAGAATTCACAGCCAGCTGGGGGTATGATAGAGAGGACCAAGGCAGTCGAGCCTTGGGAGATGATTTGTGTGGATCTGGTAGGGCCTTTAGTGAAGTCGTCACAAGGCTACCAGTATATTTTGACAGTAGTAGACTACTTTTCCAAATTTCCCCTCCTATTCCCTTTGCGTACTGCCACGGCAAAAAGCGTATGCAAACAATTGGAGGACAATGTATTTCTTTTGTTTGGAGTTCCTCGGTCGGTTGTGTGTGACAACGGACCCCAATTTAGGAGTCGAGAGCTTCGGGGCCTCTGCG
The DNA here is from genome assembly GCA_037013455.1 of Ceratitis rosa. Lineage (NCBI taxonomy): Eukaryota > Metazoa > Arthropoda > Insecta > Diptera > Tephritidae > Ceratitis > Ceratitis rosa. The sequence goes on along the minus strand of JAWMAG010000005.1, from coordinate 8,279,443 downwards.
GTGACTATGGCGTCCAACTCCGGTACACCGCACACTATCACCCACAGGCTAACCCGGCCGAGAGGATAAACCAGATTATTAAAACAACACTTAGGGCTTATGTATCAGAGAACCAGAGGACATGGGACCAACAGTTAGCGAAGGTAGCATGCTGTATTAGGACAGCGCAGCACGAAGTGTTAGGAGCTACGCCATATTTTGTGAATTTCGGTAGGGAAATGGCGGTAGAAGGCAGTAGGGACTTCATAGACAGTTTAGGAGATCAGGAGAAATTAAATTGTCAGGAGCGAGCAAAGAGGCTCGAAGAGATTAGGGCCAACATTAGAACTAGGTTAGAGCAGGCGAGTGAGAAGCTTGCGAGGCAGTACAATCTCAGACGACGAGATGTACAGTACATGCCTGGAGAGTTAGTGTGGAGGAAGAATTTTATGCTGTCGGATGCAGCGAATTTTTATGCAGCGAAGTTAGCGCCAAAGTATGTAGGGCCGTTTATTGTTAGAAAGAGAGTGTCACCGTGGACATACACACTGACAGATGACTTAGGCAAAGACAAAGGGACTTGGAACGTTAAAGAGTTGAGGCCATATAGGGATTGATAGCATACGGTAGGAGATTTCCGTTCCCTGACCAAAAGGAAGATTCCTTCCTTTTCGTTGAGGAAGGGGTGGAGTTGTCGCGTACTGGCCGCAACAAAAACTTCTTTTGTGTTTGTTTGTTCATTTCCTTTGTTTTGCCTAATATTCCTTTCACTCCAAACGTTGGCAGTGGCATCTGTCGGCAAATGATTGTATAATTCAAAGCCATGAATTGTTGGCACGGTTGCACTCGGTGTGTGCCTACCCAGTGGTATAAGTCTCCAAAAGGAGATGTTCGTCAAAACGGTTCCTCCACTAACAAATATTAGGGAAACGGAATGCTTTGCGCGGGTATTCCGTAAAAAGGGGTGTCGCCTTTCTTTTATACGGCGAGGGGAAAATTATCCCAGTGTACTTGGTGTGCCATGGTGGCGTGCGCTATATAACTCTGTCCCTTTGGGTAATGGGGGCGGCGCCAAATGATTGGGCACCAATACACACTCGCCTGAGAATTCTGACGGCCGACGCGTAGCTTGCGGCCTGGCTCGTAAGTGCGTGCCGGATCAGATTCTCGTAATCTACGAAAGCGTCAACATCTATTTTTGCGCAGACGAGCGGATTTGTGTTTTTAAAAAAAAAATATAAAAAAAAGATAAAATTAGATTTTATTTAAGATTTTTTTTACTAGTGCCAGTCGAGGCGAATATTTTTGGCAGTCGAAGCCAAGTAAGGGCAGTCGAAGCCCATAGTGTTTATTTATAGTTTTTTTAGTGGTTTCAGTGGCGGAACCGAAGTTTGGCGGCATCACCGGAGGAGCACCGAAGTTGGGTACTCACACCCGACCGAGCAACTGCTAAGTATCATTTTGTGTATATACCTATATTGTTTCCGTACGTTTTTTTTTTGTCGTGCCGACAGTGTCGTTCCCTCCGTTCGTCCTCACCCATCCCTCTAGCATCCCGCACCCAGAGCCCAGTCATACAGGCGGGTTAAAGATACCCCCGGCAGCACGGGAGTAGTGCGAGTGGGTTCGTAACCAGTTTGGTTGGACCACACCTCGGGTGCACCCCAAAAACATATTTTGTTTATTTTGTGTACGCGCATATATCTATTGTTAATTACTGTCGTTGTGTGATCTTGTTTTGGTAATAGCGTCGATCATTTCACTCGGTTTGTTTTTGCCCATAGTTGTGTTATTATTTTTGCCCATAGTTTGTTAGTGTACATAGCTAGCGACCCACGCCGTCTTCACTAAGCTGGCCGGTCGCTTTGTTAGTTTTGTCATCTCCTTTTTGTGCGGTAGTTTGTTTTGTTAGCGTGTGTGGTTGTTGGTAGGCGCTTGACCAACAGCCACTGTAGGTATACATACATATGTATGTACGTATGTACATACGCACATACATATTGTTAATTGTAAAAAGTGGAGGTGACAATTTATTTTGTTTTATTTTATCTTACTTAATTTATTTAATCTTATTTTCTTTATTTTATTGAAATATTTTATTTTATCTTGCTATATTTAACCTTATTTTATATTTAATTTAGTTTTGTATTATTCTATTATTTTAATTTAAATATTTTATAGTATTTATTTTATTTTGTGATAAATATACCTGATTTGGGAAATAAAACCAGAGCTCCAATTCAACTTGATGTTCTTTATTATAATTCAACAGGAAGAAGAAAGATATAAAGCGAGAGTAGGTAATGACTCGCTATATTATAGATGATGCCAGATTTGCGATATATTATATTTAGTATACATTTCAACACTTTCCCTCAAATCTGACATTATTACATTTTGATTAGATATAAATACATTCTGGTTATTCATAAAATCATATTTCATAGCTTTTAATACAATATATAATTATTCGTGAATTTCAAATAACAAAATTTTAAATTAATTTCATTCCAAGATTTTTAGTGCAATGTTGGTGTTTGGTTGCATGCAAGCTCTTTGTTAAGACATCTGCTGGCATTTCTTCTGTGCTTATGTATTCGACTTTGATGTCCTTTCTGTCGACGGCTTCGCCAACGAAATGATGACGAATGTCGACGTGTTTTGTTCGATTATGAAAAATCGGATTTATGCTCAGCTTACCGGCACCTCGGTTATCATTGTAGATAGTTACAGTTCTGTCCTCGCCAATTATTTCTTTTAGTAGTCGTTTCAGGTGAATCGCTTCTTTGGTTGAGTCGGAGAGAGACATATACTCGGATTCAGTACTCGAAATAGCCACTGTACGCTGTTTCCTCGACTCCCAACTAATTGCTGCGTTAGCCATCGTGAAGGCAAAACCAGTGTATGACCTTCGGTCATCGATGTTTGATCCCCAATCTGCGTCGGCGAATCCTTCTAAGCTGAAGTTTCTGGTGCGAGTGAATGAGATTCCAAGATTCGGGGTGCCTTTTAAGTATCGCAGCACACGCTTTGCTGCCACCCAATGCTGATTTCCGTAGTTTGTATTGAATTGACTCAATACGCTCACTATGTGCGCTATATCTGGTCTTGTGGACACAGCCAGGTACATTAGTGAGCCTACTAAATTCTGGTAGGGTAATTTGCTCGCAGATAGTTTTTCTTCCTCGTTTTCGGACACATTTCCTTGCATAATTTTATACTTGTGTTTGCAGGAGTGTTGACAGGTGTAGGAATCTACTTTAATATTTGTAACTTACAATTTTCACCTTTTCAATTTTTATGTTACCGAATTTTTAATTTCAAATATTTTCATTTTTCTGAAATATAATATTTTTATTTTGAAGCTAACAATAAGTATTAAATAAATTTTATTAAAAAAAAAAGTTTATCTTAATTTTAAATATACAACAATAAATAAATGTTATCCATATAAATTGGCGATCCTGCTCATCGAATTTTCTACAAACTACATACAAATAATTTTTATATGAACTCTGCGGTTAACTTAACAATTTCAATTTTTAATACATATAATCTGTGAGTATTAAAACATCAGTTACAGCAAGATCAACACATCGAAGCAAATAACAAATATAGTGATTAATCAAATAAAACGAAATTTTTAAACATTTAAATTGTGAAAATCAGTTAAAAGAAATATAAAATACCGCATAATTCAAAATCTTAAAAACTTTTTATCAAAACATACTTGTATAAAAAAAAGAAAAAAAAAAACGTTCAGAAACATTGGAAGCCAGAAAAATGTACAATCCGAAAAAATATCAATTTGTTTACATCAATTTCTGCTAAAGTTTATCAATTCTATTGGAATGAAATCAAATAATTGAAGAATTTAACTTCTATCTAAGTCAGGAATTACAACAATCAACAATATTATCTATATGTAATAGAACAAATCAATATCAGGTTTTATCTTTAAATTTATATATACCTATATGTCATTTAACTTTTTAAATTAAGTTAATAATCATGTAGTAAATGGTGTCGAAAAGTAAGTTTTATTTGCATCTAGCACCTTAAGTCCTTCAGAGCGTAATAATGCTCAAATACATAGAGAGGCACTTGCCGTTATGTTCGGCTTAAAAAAATTTCATAAGTATATTTATGGTCATAAATTTACATTGGGTAGTGACAATTAAGCGTTAAAACAAATACAATATTAAATCCTAATAAGGACAGGTAAGGTATCACAGCATCTAGACTTCAGCGATGGGCTGTTATACAATACTATCAATATACCTATATGATGCAATGTCACGTTTGCCATTACCAAACGAGATTCATATAGAATCGATACATAATTTGTCAGATGTAATTGAAATGCCTGTTAGTGCAGAAAAAGTTAAAAGTTACACTAATAAAGACAAAATTTTATCAAAAGTTATTACTTATACTAGAAGTACTTGGCCAGCAGTCATTTCATCCGAAATAAAAGATTGGTACAAAGTTTCCAAAAGTTTATCTAGCGATAACAATTGCTTATACTACCGAGATAGACTAGTTATACCGGAAAAAATGCGAAATGAAGTACTTGCAGTTTTACATGAAAACCACGATGCAAGAAGTTCAGTTTAGTGGCCTAAAATAGATCAAAGCATAGAAAATTTTGTTAGAAATTGTTTTGTTTGCCAGTCAAGCCAAAGATTACAAAAAGAAAATATTGCGAGTGTAAAGAGCCCTTTGAAAGAGTTCATTTAGATTTTTTTCATTTTGAATCAAAAACATTTTACATTTTTATTGATCCGTAAAATAAATATTTTGTTGTAAAATATCTACCAAAGACAGATGCAATTAGTTTGAATAATAGTTTACTATTGTACAAGTTTTTAGAATTTTTGGTTAACCAAAAATATTAGTTTCGGACCTCCATTTTCAATTTGCAAAAAAAGTTAATATTAGGTTAATGAAATCGCCAGCTTATCATCCGCAAAGTAATGGCTTAGCGGAACGAGGAGTAGAAACAATCAAAAATAGTTTAAAAAAATATTTAATGGATCAACATCTAAAACATTTACTAATTCGAACCAAATTAAATAAAATTTTAATGTGCTAGAACAATACAACTTGTACAACAACAAATCAAAGTCCAGCTAGATTAATTTTTTCATATTTGCCTAGAACATTATTGAGCTCCTTGCCTACAAACAAAAACAAACCATTTTTATCAGTCGAAAAAATTCGAAGTAAACGGAAAAGCATATATAAAAGGGGAAAAAAGTGTTATACAAAAACCATTTTAAAAGCTTTGTTAAATGGATTCCTGCAACTATACACTAACAAATAAGTTCAAATACATATTTAATAAACATTGAAAATTCTATAAGATTTGTTCATAAAAATCAGTTAAGACATTCTACATTACTAGACAAATATCATCCCTTGATATCGAATGAATTAACTCACTGTGTTGAAAATACAAAATCAAATCCTGTAATAGTAAAACAAAAAAAATGTACAAAAATAAACGTAAACCAATAAGTGTAAGAAGATCTACTTGTGAGATAAAAAAACCTAATAAACGTTGCTTATGAAAGGAAATAAATATAAAATTTGTACAAGGATATACATATACTAAAATGAACTAAAGAAAGTATATTATTGTAATTTATTATTTATGATTAGACCAATTTGAAAAAAAAAAATTATAAATTAATAATTAAAATATATACTATTGAAGTTAAAGATAAAAAGGGGAAAATGTTATGTATTTAGAAATTGTGTATCTATTAATCTTAACATCACTAATATGGTAAACGAGTACAAGTACCCGAAATAAATATGTACATCACATAAGATCCCGCTATTTGTATTCCAATGTATTATTTTTTAAGAATTGGCGCTTATAAATATCTTTTGTTTAATCTTAATTTTAACTTCTAATAAAGCGACTATAGTGTAAAGACATAAAACTCATCAGACGATAAAACGCTTCTGTCTATAGGCTTCTTTGTTGGTTATTTCGCTTTCTTCGGCTGCTTTGGCGGTGAAGTTTCAAAATCGTCATCGGAATCATTATCCCGTGAATGGGAGTTTTGTTGTAATTTTTTCAAATTTGGCCGCTTACTTTTGGACGACAACTTCCCCGAGCTGTCATCAGCGCCATCTAATTGTGGCACCGGTGGTGGATTTGAATTTTTATCGCCACCAGTAACCTCATTGAATTTTTGACGTGAACGTAATATACGTTTCGCCGCATTATACGTACATACGTACGTACCGCTCGCCATAGACTCATCTGCATGGGTGTTGTGAGGATGACGTAGGAATCCGTCGGATATTTGTACTTTCCTTGTGGGACTTTTCGAGCTGACGCGCGTGAGTACGCTTTTTGGTTTTTCTTTGGGAGCCGGCTCCGGAAATTTGTTTTTGTAATCGGTATTTTGCAACAACGTAGGCGAGATATGCATTTTGGGTGATTTGCTGCGCGAACGTGTGACACGAGTCGTACGGCCGTCACTCGTCTGTGGTTGATTATCACGTTCGCTCAGCTAGTTGTTGGCAGTGGTGATTGCTTTGCCCGATTGAATAACGATTTTCGGAAGAACACGTGTACCAATCTGTATAACAGGTTTTTCACCATCTGTTGTTGTTATTGCTTTATTTACTAGCTGCTTTTCAGTGGAGGCTTGGCGAGTACGTCGTGCAATCGGCGTAGCTTCGACCTGTAGGCTGGATTTTCCAGGAGATAAATCAGGCTCAATGTGTTTTCCTGCTGCACGCTGAGCCTTAAGTCGGGAGAGTTTAGGTTTGGTTTCCTTATTGCCAGCAATGTTTATTGTCTTCTTCTCATCTGCCTCTTGCGATGATTCCATGGTGGTGTCCTTTGTTTGTGCTTGTCTGGAAATGCGTGGATTAGCCCCTGCCTTTGTACTCTCCTTCTGAGATGTTGTTTTTGTAACGGTAGTCTGCTTTCGAGCTCTTTCAACCGGTTTCAATTTGGCGCTTGGCGATTTGTCACGTTCCGCGTGTGCCTCTCTTTGTGCGTGCTTTGTATCTTTTTCACTTTGTGTCGTCTTTTCTACCTCCTTCTTCTATTTTACTACATCTTTTTCTGTCTTTTCCTTCTACTTCGATCCCCGGTCCTTCACTACCCTCTCACTACCCCCACCAGATGAACTTTCCTTTGGTTTATCGTTTTTATGTGCCTCTTTTGAGCTTTTCTCCTTGACCTTAGCCATTTTCTCTTTGCCAGCCTTCACCGGCGTACCATCGTGTTGTTTTTTCTTCTCTCCCTTCCTCTTATCGCCATCCCGTTTCAATTTAATCGTCAACAAATCTGATTGCGCCGGTCTCAATGGCAGCGGCTGCATATTAACGATCAGCCGACACTGCAGACCCATTGCTCGCAGCAATGCCACATATATAAATACGAAATCCTGCAAGCAACTTGCCTCCTTCCGCTTTATTTGCGCCAATAGCTCACGCTTCACTCGCCTCCTACTCTTACGCACCTTGTCGTCGTACAAATTCGGTGATGCCAACTTGACGGCCGTCACCATGGACTGAAAGTATTTGATTTCTGTGCCACGCTCTGGTGGATAGGCATTGTTGCTCGGCAACAATTTCAAAGCTGCCTGCATTAACGGTGTACCGTTCAGCATGCGTTTGAAACTGCGCGCAAAGCAACAAAGCAAAGTGGTTTTATGTAAGTGCAATTAACGTTTTTTCAAATCTCGATTCAATTTACGTCTCAGCGCCAATTCTACATCCTGCTGCTTTTTATCTCAGTTGCGACGCTCTTTGCCAGGCTCTACATGTATCTCCAGAGATTCGGTGGTGTTCAGCAGTGCACTGGAGTCATGTGTGGACGAGTGTGGCACAGAGGCTGTGTCTTCTGAAAAAAAAACCAAAACAAAAAACAAAACATACCCACAAGAGTGGGGACGGCTGCAAATGTGAGTGATTGTGGCAAAGTCGGAAGATTTAGTCTTAGTAGCAGTTGTTGTAAGTGGAGCCTTCAGTAGCTAAGTGGTTAGTGACTGCGAGTGGAAGTGTTAGCGAGGCATTGGCGCACATACGAAGGCAGGACAAGTAACTACAGGTGAAAAGCTTACTAATGTTTACTTAAATACAGTGTATACTAACCCAGCACCGACCAGTTTAAGCTCGAAAATTTTGTTTACAATTTTTTAAATAATTTTTTTTTTTTGGTTAAATTCATATTTACCCACATCAAATGAATAACCTTAATAGAATGTCTAATTGAAATGAATTGAAAAGCTTTCAGACTAACCTTAAATTAAGCTTAGAGTTAAATATTTAAAACTTAATTAATTTACCATTATTTCAATACTTTTTTCTATGCATTTCTTATTTACCACTTAAACGAGTGTGCATGTGTGTGTGTGAGCATGTGTGTTCTGGTGTGCAAGTGTATTGTGCGGCTTGAAATTTAAATCATTTCTGTTTTTTTTTTACTTTAGTTATTAATTTTTTTTTTTAATTTTTTAACTACATTTATTATTTCATACTTATATTTGTATGTTTGCATGCATATGTATATATATATGTATGTAGTAACTACATTTGCGCTAATAGTTAATAATATTTATATATTTTTCGACGCGTTTAAAAATTTATTTTATTGCATATTTTTAATCATTTTTTTATTCAATATTTTTATCTGTGAATATCCATGCGCTTTTTACAACAAATATAATACTTATTTTTGCTTTTGATTTTTTGAATACATGAGTTAAAGTAAATTCGTTAACAATCAGTTCGAGTTAATTCATGAATTTACATATATGTGGTTTTTAGATCCTTAATAATTAATCTAACTAAGTAGAGATTTTTTTACCGATTTTTATATAAAATTCTCACACTTAATGGGTTAAAATGGAGAAATTTAAAGTAAATTTAAATTTTATTTTAATTTAAATGACCACGAAAATTGTCTGAAGTATTAAATATTCAAAAAAAATACAAAATAAGTAAATCATACAAATTATAAAAAAAACAGCTAAAAACGGTGGTAAACCAAACAAGCTCAAAAAAAAAAAATTTTTCAATTAAACTTCTCGGTCGTTCAATGAATTTGACTTGGTGCGACGATTGTATACAAAAAAAAAATAGTTATAATATTGTAAAGCTTTGTTAGATTGAAACAAGACATACTAGGTAATTTTTAGTTTAAACTGCTTGTATGCATATTTCAAAAAATACACATAAAATAAACAACGGCAAGTTAATTATGCTACCGCTTTTGACTTAATATAGTCATTAAAATATTCAATTTAAACAACAAAGTCGAATCAACATAATCCCCGCCATTTTTAATAATTTTATAATTAACTTGTAATGGTAAACATACATAGTTAATACTTATGTATAAGTATATGTAAATATGATAACGTTTATAGACACAAACTATCGTTTTTACGGTTTATTGAAATTAAATATACAGTGGGGACCAAAGTGATTCCACGATCAACGTTTTCATGTTTGAGCTCACATAAATATTAAATGAATAAAGTAAATGACAAAAACTTTTTTTTTTGAACACCTTATTTATTTTTTACAATTAGGCGTATATAGCAAAATAGAAAAAGAAGAAATGGAATAGTTATGATTTAAAAACCAAAACAAGCGGCTTGTACTCAGTTTTGCACCATCCGTTATTCGCTCATATTTTTGCTCTTCTTACTTTCTTATCAGCAATAGACCTGCAGATTTACCGTTAAGTGACTTTTGCATTTATTATTCAGTGATGCCAACTGCTTGAAATTTTTCCCCCTAAGCTGATTTTAAAACCTCCTAAATTCCCCCTAAATTAAATATTTAAAATTGTTACAACATCGAATAGATTAACTTACCTCCATATTCGTATTATGGAAACATTTAAAATAATTAGATTATATTAAAATATTACATAAGATTTACAAAAAACCATATATTATTTATTGCTTTCATTTTAATACATCAGTACGTCAACCGAGTAAGACAATAAATAAATAAATAAACGCATTAAATGATATATGTTCATTTCACATAGGTATTCTAATTTAAACTATATTAATTCCCAACTCATTAATAATTTCAAAGAACTCATTAGCTTCCTTTTCTTCTTCTGTATCAGGATTTTTAAAATCGTACATTTTAACGGTAAACATTTTTAACATACTAGAACATGGTGTAAAATTAACACATGATTTGAAGTTTCTTTGGATGCTGAATCTAACCATCATTAGGCTTTGGAGCAATTCCAGTGACAATTTATTTCTCAATTTGTTTTTAAAAACACTGTAGACCGAGAACGCACGTTCAACACTCGCATTAGAAATAGGAATCGTTAACAAGGCAATAGCAAACTTTGCGATGTTTTTAAATCGGTTATGACCTGCAGCATCACAATCTTCATATACTTGAGCATAAAAAGCTACAGAGTTACTTAGATTCGACCACGACTTATTATGCAACCGATTCCATTCAGATTCAATATCATTTTTATTACCATACAATGTTCTGTGAAATTGTGCGAGACTCAAAAACATTCTAGGTTTCAGTTGTGATGTTGCTACTTTCGGCTGAAGATCAGCAATTGTTTTAAGTACGGATAAGTTATCGGGCAATCGTAGTTGAATATTCTCTGCTAATGCGATTAAAAACGATTTGCACCTTTCTCTTACATCTTCTAAATCAGTTTGATTAATATTTCTAGCAATACAATCAAAATCGTATCCAAAATTTATTGATGCGGTGTGCATAATATACGGTTTAAAGTCAAAACTTACTAAATCATTATCATTTATTTTTTGCAAATGACCCGGCACAACAATTTTACTCAGCAAATTTTTATATAATAAAAACAAATCTTCAAATAGCTTCGTTGCTTCAATATTATCACTTTGAAACAATATATTCAGTTGAACAACAGCTTTAAGTTCCGACTTTAAAAAAACTAAAAACGCTTTATAAGGTATTCGTGACATCGTATCATAAAGTGAGGAAGCAGCCAAAGTGTCATCTTTGTGTGAATGAAAATACTTTTCAAGAAATCTCCATTGATCTAGTATAGTTTCGATAGCATCAAATCGCGCCAACCACCGAGTACCACTTAGACCTTGAATTTTCTTACAATTGTGATTCTTGTTCATATCTTTATATAACTTTTGATACTCATCCCAGCGTTTGGGGCTGTTTGAAAAAAAGTTATGTGCTTCTTTTACAAAATCATCAAGTCGACTAGGTAGTTTTTCTGCGGCTTTCTCAGCACACAAATGGAGGGAATGACATACACATCGCATAATAACTAAATCAGTTAACTCTTTTTTAAAAAGAGCAGTTACTGATTTGTGTTTGCCAACCATCACACTTGCTCCATCGACACCAATACCCACCATATTATCAATTTTTAATTTATCTTCCAGTAACTGAGATTTTATCGCATCATAAATTGATTTTGCATCACAGTCGGTTATTTTAATTAGTCTATAGAAAGTTGTAACAACTTCTTTTTTATTCTCGGAGAAAAATCTCAGCATAATACACAAAGTTTTCTGTGTCGCAGTATCGGTACTTTCATCAATTATAATTGAATATGGAGAATCTCCTAGTTCGTTGATAAGCTGATCAAGCATACATGGTCCTAGTACATTTTTAATTAACATGGTGCACTTTGTTCGGTGAAGTTTCAATTTAGACAGTGTGTCTGATGATGGGTCAAGTTGAGGTAAGAGACTAACCAAGTGATCAACTGTTTTTAATGAACAATGCTCGGCTATAAAAGCAGCAATTTTTAATTCAGCTATTTTCACGGCTTCAGTTAAAACAGGCGTGAAGGTAGAATGTAATTTTTTAGATTCTTGAGCTGATTTATTTTTAAGAACAGCATCTTGATGTTTATCAGTGTCCCCATGATCCAGTAATCCACGTTTATGTGCTGCTAGTGTTGTTCGACAATACTTACAATAAGCTGAGTTTATGTTTCCAGTCGGATCAGGTCCAATCCATTCTGTGAACAACGATGAATACGCAATTAACATAAACATTCCGATGTACATAATACAAACCTTTTAGCTGATTGTCACTTTCCCATTTTTTTATATATTTTTGGGCGTAACATTTTGAACGTTTAGCCGATTTTGACATTTTTGCATCGTTTAATTTAAACGGTTTAAATAAAAAAATTTTGACATTATCGAAGTAATTTAATTTCCCCCTAAAAAATACCCTGAAAAATTTTTCCTCCGAAAAAACCCACTTTTTTAAATTCTTCCCCCCAAATTTAGGAGGAAAACCCCTAAGTTGGCATCACTGCCAGAATTCAGAAAATCACTCTCTTCCACTAGTTTATAGTTGATTTGTTGAATTTGGAACTTAGTCTCTAACTATTCACTGAAAAATGAAGAAGCTATCTTCTCATAAAGAAAATAGTATTATCTCTCTGACTAAAAGTGGGTGCTCGACACGCACTTTTGCTGAGAAGCTACAAATTAGTCAATCAGTGGTTGTCAAGGTGCAGAAAAGACAAAATGTTTGTGCTGAAAAGAAGTTGAATGGCCGCCGTTGCCTTCTAACAGACTCTGACGCTCGACTTATGGTGTCTAAAATGAGAAAAAATTTCTACAGAAATAAATAAAGGCGTGAGTCGATGGACAGCAAGAAGAGCGCTTGGTAGGATTGGGTACGTCGCAGCAGTGAAAAAAAAAACAAACCAGCTTTATCCGAGAAAAATATTAAGGCTCGGCTAAAATTCGCCAAGGAACACAAGAACTGGATAATAGAAGACTGGAATCGTGTTATCTGGTCGGACGAATCTAAGTTTAATCATTTTCAATTGGATGGATAGCAATACTGTTGGCGGAGACCTGGTGACAAGCTTCAAAGGCGTCATGTGAAGCAAACCGTGAAACATGGAGGCGGCAACATAATGGCATGGGGGTGTTTCACGTATTCACACGTTGGACCGTTGCACAAAATTTGACGGGATTATGCGAAAGGAAGAATATTTGAGCATTTTGCAAACCCATCTTCCGCATTTTCTTAACCAGTGTGCGTACCCAGAGCAGGAAATCACTTTTCAGCAAGATGGGGATCCCAAGCACACTGCAAAAATTGTTAAAGAATGGCTCGGAAACCAAAATTTTAAGATGATGGAGTGCCCAGCGCAAAGTCCCGACCTCAATCCGATTGAAAACCTATGGTCAATCGTAAAGCGACGGCTCGGACAGTATCAATCAGCCCCATCCAACTTGGATGGCCTTTGGGGGCGTGTTGAATAAGAGTGGAATAATATTCCGAAAGGAATATTCGAAAAATTGGTTGAAAGTAATGTGAAACGTATGAAAAATGTCATAGAAAATAAGGGTCTCTGGACCAAATATTAATAATGAATTTATTTTGTATTTTTTCTTAATTGGTGCAAAACTGAGTACATGCTGCTTGTTTTGGGTTTTAAATCATAACTATTCCATTTCTTCTTTTTCTATTGTATTTTGCTATATACGCCTAATTGTAAAAAATAAACAAGGTGTTCAATAAAAAAAAGTTTTTGTCATTTACTTTATTCGTTTAATATTTATGTGAGCTCAAACATGAAAACTTTGATCGTGGAATCACGTTTGCTCCCCACTGTATATATGTATATATATATAGATATATATATATATATAGCCGAGCGGTAGCCGAGTGGTTAGCATTGCGTACTGCCATTCGCAAGGCTCGGGTTCATATCCCGGTGCCACCAACATCCAAAAAAAAAAACAAATTATGGAAATTTGATTTAAAACAAAAAATTAAGTAAAATTTTCTAATTGCGGTCGCCCCTCGGCAGGGAATGTCCACCCCTCCGAGTGTATTTCGGACATAAAATTAAGGCTCCTCGTAAAAAAACCATCAGCCGTTCGGAGGCGGCTTAGTATAAACTGTAGGTCCCTCCATTTGTTGGAAAAACATCAAGACGCAAAACCACAAATTGGAGGAGGAGCTCGGCCGAAAATCGCTTCAGCTGTTACAAAGCGCCAATTATATATATATATACATGTATATATATATATATATGTGTGTGTATATGACGTGCAGTTATTTATTTTTACTTATCGTAATTGTAAATAGGAAGTTAGTTATATTTGTATATGAATATATGAATGTATGAGACACGATTATTTTATGTTAATTATTTTTTTTTTATAATAAGAGAGCTAATGCGGTTCCTCCTCAGTCACTTAGAAACCATTAACCCATTAACTATGTATGTATGTACACGTACGTATATATCGTTATATCTAAATACAATATATTAGTCTAAACACTAATACATACACGTAAATATATAAACGCTTCAAATTGTAAATGATGAGAACTGTTAACTAAAATCAAATGGTGTGTTTTAATGTGTGTAGGTGTACATATGTATGTTTACTGTTTATCTTGAATTTCACCACTCGCCACACATTGAATATTATTGTAAGAACAATTCTAACTACATTAATATGGAATCAAATCTTTTAATTGCTTTATGGTACTAGCTACAATACTTTACTTTTCACATAGTATTACATATACATAATTATTTTTTATACCTTTTTTCCTCAAAATCACTTTGTTGATAATATTTAATCATGCCTTCTTACCAGCATCAAGACAGATACATAGTGGTTTAGGTACACAGGTATTGTAAATCTTTTAATTTTACTCTTGTTCAAGAATTTGGCAAATACGCATTATATAAGGAAAGAAAGAAATAAATAATGTTTAAAGTATCACGAAATTAAAATTTAGTAAATTAAAAAAAAATACATATTTATTGTTAAATAGCCAAACTGTTTGATGGTTAATAATGCAGTGAAGTATTGTTAGGTACCCTGTATTATATTGTTCAGGGTGGCAACGTTGCCGACACCGATCTGCCGGATAAAAAAAATAAAACGAAAAACAGAAAGGCGTCAGAATCGAAAGTGAAGCGGACAAGAACACAAGTGTGAAACACACAGAATAACAATCAAGTAAAAGACCGCCATTTAAATTAAATTTACGAAATCTTATATTCTTGTCAAAAACATTATAAATTATAAAATAAAGTATTATTAAAATTGATTCTCTATAAAATTAAAGTTTTTTACAAGTTTTCACACTTTTGTCCGCTATACCGGTAAAATATAAGCAGAGCGAAAAATAACTGTACGCCGAAAATGAAACGATACTGCCTAAGAAATCGAAGAACGGAAGATTGGGAGGGCAGCGAGGACAGCGAGGTTGATTCAACTACCGTGGAAGGACAAGAAACACCCAGCCAGGAGAATGTGAATGCCATTATCGGGTATTGAATGCATTGCGAACATCGGTGGAAGAACTACGGCAACAAACTGCCGAAAGTCAACCAGATATCGTCCGACTGCGCGAAGGAATACAGTCACAAAGTGTTTCAGATGAAAGTGTGTAGCCAGCACAAGCCGAAGAACGTCATCCCATAGTTCCTGATCACCGCCAAAATTTAATGCGGCTACAAAAATGTTTGATCGGCCCAGCAAAAGAGGCATTAGCGGCCATGTTAATTTTTCCGAATAACGTACCGAACGTCATACAACAACTTCAGTTTCGCTTCGGTCGGCCCGACATTTTAGTAAAAGAACAAATATGCCAACTACAAAGTTTTTCGTCAAAGATCCGTAATGTAGTGGCATTTTTTAAGGCAGCTAATTGCCAACAACATTTGGGTAATGTGACGCTACTAGAAGAAATGATCACAAAGTTACCGCCTAGCAGACTGTTTGATTGGGCGAAACACACTTCAAACATATCGCTTTACCCAACGATTGAACATTTTTCAGAGTGGCTCAGTGACTTAGCAAAGGTAATATGTCTCATGCCAACAACTAATACTCATAGCAACAAACAAAGTGCAGCGCCAAACCATCCACGCCGCCTTATGCATATCAATAGAGCGAAAGACTCTTTAAAATGTTACAACTACAGCGGAGGTCATATGCTTTCACAATGTGACGGGTTCAAGTCAATAGGTGTCCATGACAGGTGGAAAATTGTTAAGTCGTATCAATTATGCATTTCATGCCTACGTAAGGGCCACAGCACGTTAAATTGCCGCTCGAGACGAAAATGTGAAAAAATGATTGTCAACGATATCACAACCAACTATTGCACAGTGAAGATGCGAAGGAGTAAACACCACGTCGAAGCTTACAATCAGATGGAAATGTTCAGCCACTACTTAACTGTCGAGTATCGCAGAGATCACAAGGCTTGTTGTTCAAAATGTTACCAGTCAATATTTACGGTCCCCATGGTAAACGAGAAGTTCTCGCAATGTTTGATGAAGGTTCGTCAGTTTCAATAATGGAGGCCAGTACTGCAGACATGATCGGTTCTAAAGGTGAGGTACGTCCACTCACGCTACAGTGGCACGATAACAGAATGGTAACTGTTGACGACAATACCAACGTAAATTAAACTCGACCAAATTTACAAATATGTATATTTATTTAATTAAAACTGACCAAGTAAAAGACGTGTTACAAAATTTGATGTTTTCTCTTAAGCTATTTGACGACGAATGGCCTAGCTTTCTAAGAATTTCCAATTATTTCCATGGACAAATACATATTTTTAAAGTGTTATAAAGAGTAACTGATCGAATTGAGCGACATGAGAGCAACTTGAACAATACAAATACATACATGTGAATGAGAGTAAATATGTTTTAGTATGAGTAAAATATAATAGAAATGTTATACATAGAGCAGAGTTGGACTAATATTATAGTTAGGGGATTCACCAACTTCGGTAGTAGCGTTGCAATAACATTCCACCTCCAGGTGAATCTTTAGGGAGATTCACGAACTTCTAAAGCGGCTAGCTTACTGGCTGGTCGGCGTAATATTCCTTGACTGGTTTTAACAAATGCGGTTCGAACTTGACCATCTTTTGCTTGGATGACATCTTTTATGACACCTTTCATCCACTGACTACGTGGTAGACTAGAGTCACATATAATAACTATATCTCCAGGCTGCAAAGGTTTAGCTTTCTCTCTCCACTTCGGTCGGCGTAATAAAGACGGTAAATATTCGCAAGTCCATCGCTTCCATAAGCGATCTTTCAAAGATTGAGATATTCTGTACTGCTTGTTTAGACAAATTATACCTTCGTCAGTATTTGGCGTCTGAGTTGAATTTAGACAACCCAAAAGAAAATGATTTGGAGTCAATGGCTCTGGATCATGTGGTGAAACGGGAACATCAGTTAATGGACGACTGTTGATTATATTCTCGGCTTCTATCAACGTACTTCTAAAGGTTTCCAACCTTGGCGCTTCTTCCTTTAGTACTTGTAGTAAAAGACGTTTTACACACTGGACTAATCTCTCCCAACAACCACCGGCAGAAGGATTTACCGGACAGTTAAAAATCCAATCTATACCACGACTAGTACACTCTTCGGTAATTCGGCTGAAATCAAATATACTCTTTTCGTTGCGAAGGACTTTCTGAGCACCGATGAAATTGGTACCATTATCGCTGCTAATTCTTACTGGGGTTCCTCTTCTGTTGACGAAATTACGTAGGCAGACCAAAAATGAATCGGTGGATAAATCTTGTGCCACCTCCAAATGAACGGCTCGCACCGTTAAACATGTGAACAATGCTACCCATCGTTTTTCACGTCGGCGACCAATGGCTATCTGGAAAGGGCCACAATAATCAACGCCAGTATAACTGAACGGGCGGACGTATGGCGTTAGGCGATCAGGCGGCAGTTGGCCCATCATTGGTGTAACAGGCTTAACGTTGTTGATTTTGCAAATTGAACAGGATCTTTTTACGGACTTTAGTATTGATCTTATATGCGGAATCCAAAACTTTTGACGAATTTCATTAATAGTTAGGCTCTCGTTTTGGTGATGTAACTTCCCATGATAGTGGGCGATGACCAATCGAGTTAAATAATGTTGTTGTGGCAATATAACTGGACGACGAGCTGATACGGGCAGACAGTATGCTGCGTCGATACGACCATTGACTTTAATTAAACCGTCCTCATCCAGGAATGGAGTTAGAGCATATATGTGACTTGACTTGGCGATTTGTTGCTTAGAACGAAGCTGGACAGACTCTAATGCGAATTCTTCTTCTTGTGCACGGCGACATATAACTTTCTCTGCATCTGATATTTCAACGACTTTCAGCTGACCTTTACGACGACATTCGTTACGTGCGTTGTATATAAAACGTAAAACCCATCCCATGACTTTAAGAACCTTCAAATAAGAAGAAAAGTTACTGATATTCAAGACATACTCATCTTTCTGTGACACAAGTAAAATGCAATTCTTTATTTCTTCTTTGGCATCTTCATTCGGCGTGAAATCGGCTGGTTCTGTGGGCCATTCTTCTTCAGGTAGACGTAGAAACTGAGGCTCCATGTTGAGGACTGATGGTGATGTTTCTTCTTCATTGTTAAAAGTAGCTTGAAGTGTTTTATTGTTAGACAAAAAGTTTCTTAGTTTGAAACCGGCAGCAGAATTTATAACCATAGCTTCTTTTACTATTTTTTCTGCTTCAATCGTATCGTTGAAACTAATGACTAAATCGTCGACATACATATTATTTATAACAGCGTGTGCTCCTTTAGGCATGGTAGACTCAAATTGTTTGGCGTTAACGTTCTTTATATATTCGGCACAACATGGTGAGCAAATTGCTCCAAAAATCATCGACGACATAACGTATGTTCGAATAGGCTCACTGGAATCATCACGCCACAGAAAACGTTGCGAATTCTGATCAGCAGCCCTGATCTTAACCTGCGAAAACATTTCTTGAACGTCGGCTGCTACTCCTACTGCACCTTGACGGAATTTGTGTATAATGGCAATGAGTGGTTGTGCATGATCCGGACCTTTTAACAAGACCGAATTTAAGGAGACATTTGAAGCGCTGGCGGCGGCGTCGAATACTATTCGAAGTTTGTTCGGCTTATGGGGGTTGACTACCCCAAAATGTGGCAAATACCAGGTAGTTGGACTTGATTGTTGAACTTCATCCGGTGATAATAACCGGGCATAACCATTGCTGACGTATTTCTCTATATTGTGTCTGTAATTGGCGGCAAAATCTGCATCCTTTTCCATACGTATTTCAAGATTAGTTAATCGATGAAGAGCCATATCATAACTTCGTGGAAGTGTGGTGGCATCACTTCGCCATAATAAGCCCACTTCATATTTTTCACCGGCTTTCTTAGTTGTACCTTCCAAAATTTTTCTGGCCCGATGATTATCATCTGAATCGAGTACTACGTTGGAACTTCGTACTCCAAAATTTTCAACTGAGTAATGTTCTTGCACTAATCTATGAAGCTCTTGTAAAGACTGAGACTCACGCACATGTAAAACGCGAGGCTGCATAACTTCATTTTGATTTAATGGCCCATATACCACCCAACCTAATGGCGTATCTATAGCTATTGGCTGATTTGGTCCGGCATCGATTGTCTTCTTTGCTATTCCAAGATAACTATTATCAATACCTACTAGAACGACTGGCTTGGCATTTGTGTAGCTCTCGATTGGTAACGATTGCAAATGCGAATAAAGTTCTTTGTTAAATGATTGCGTTGGCAAATTTAATGATTTGACTGTATACACATTCTTCAGATAAAATTCAGAGGTAGTACCCCTAATGGCGACAGAAATCTTTCTCGAATTTTCTTTGACTTGACTTTCACCATACCACTGTAACGTAAGCGGCATATTTTGACCACGCAGACCCAGTTTAACTGCGACAAATTCTTCTACTACTGTGATTGACGAACCTTCATCAAACATTGCAAAGGCAGACATATAGCCCTTTGGCCCCGACAATGTTATTGGAAAAATTTTAAATAAACTTTTTTGTTTGATCAATGAACAACTTATTAACAACAATTCATGATGCATACGTTTGCAATTATTAATTGTACATTGTTTTCGCTGACGACAATTACTCAAACCATGACCTTTACGTAAACATCCGAAGCACAAATGGTTGTTTTTGACGAAACTCCATTTAGCTTGAAGATCACTTGACAAAAATTTACTACAATCAACTAATTTGTGAGTTTGACCACATTTTACACAAATTACTTTTGCTTCAGGCTGTACTTCATTGCTGTACAAGACGCGACGTGTAGCATTTGTGCCCGTTATATTCTGCCGCGTTACTGTTCTCGGCTGCGCTGCCGAAGTTGACTGCATGACGTTACCTTGAATTGCGTGAAGAGACACTTCTGACACTCCTGGCAGTAAGGAAATGAATTTAGCTATTTCACTAAGCCATTCCCCAAAATTTTCCACTGTTGGAAATGGCAAGATACTAGCTGCTCGTTGACTCCACTCATATTGCATCGACGCAGGCAACTTTCCTACTAAGCACTCTAATAGCGTAGGATTCATCAGGTGATGCTCACACCCGGCAGACTTGAAAAATGCGACGATATTTCTGACACGATTGGAAAATTCTAAAATCTTTTCTAAACTGTTTTCATTTATAGACGAAAATGACTCTTGCAATACCTTAGGTACATCATCGGGATAAATTAATAACGACGTGACTGCTTTTTTCGCAGCACCTTGTAATGCCTTATGTAGACGCAGAAGATTTTGCCTATTGCTATACTGAAATTCCCGGGTCGTGTCATTATAATTTGCTAAAAATAATGGCTGTTGAAGACATGAGCAAGGACCTCAGTGAATTCTAAATTTTAAAAAATATATATATATAAAATCCCTAATTAACTAAAAATGAAATATTGAATTACCCTTATACTTACCCACCATGAATCTACTCCCATTCCAAAATACTTACCAGCAACCCTACTTCCGTTACCACTCTAAAGGAGAAATCAAAACAAAATGTATAAATATGTATGTATTAGTATTAGTCAAAATAAATATTTTCGCTCGCTCGAACTGCCGGTTGTGTTATAAATAAATTATATATAAATAATAAAAAACCTCCCTGTGAAATTAAAGTTCAAATAATAAAATAAACTCAAATTTGTGAAAACCATTTAAAACCAAACCAAAGTGTTTTTTACTTAAAACGGAAAGTATATAAAATAAATACAGCAGGTAGCTGATTTATACAAAAAAAGCATAAATTCCTTATAATCCGGAATTATACATGGTGCCGAAACCCAATTACGGAGTGAACATAAATAAAAAAAAAAATATATATGAATAAAAAGCGTTTAATGTGTACATAACAAAGTTTATATACGTGTAATACATACGTACATATGTACTTACATACAAACGCCAGCAAAGCCAAAATAAGCACATTAGCTGGGAAAAGTGAATATCGCGTTTTATACATATATTGTATAATACATAAATAATCTACGTACACACACATATACATATTATATATTTTTATAAGTAAAGTGTTTCAAAAACTAAAATAAAATAAAACTAAAAAATTAAACTCAGCAAATTATAATAAAAAAAAATTTTAACGCGATCGGCAAAATAAAGTACAAAGCGGGCGTAAAGTCGTGACTCGGGCGGTTAATAATAAAAAAAAAAAAAAGAGTTCAAAAAGTGCAGTGAAAATATATAGATTAAAATAAAACGAAAAAAATATATTAATATATATACATGCATGCATATAAAATTGCAAATATATATGTGACACGCAAAAAGTGAAACATTAAAGACAAATTAAAAAAAAAAAAAAAAATTAAAAAAAAAAAAAAAAAAAATATATATATGTATATATAAAAACATAAAAAAAAATTGAAATGCAAGTGCTCTGTGCTACAAAATAACAAAAATAAATGGAAAATTAAAAAACAGAAAATTTTGTTTTTTGAAAAAATATATTAAGAAAAATAAACAAAAAATATATACATATATAAATAAACCGTATGTACATGCCGTGACACAAAAAACAAAAAAAAATTAAAAATAAATAACTGGTGAACATAAAAAGCGAAAAAAAAAATATACATATATATATAAGTGGGAAAAAATACTTGCGTACATACATACACAAATTCATACACCAGGTGACAAAAAACATCAAAAAAAAAAAAAAGTGAAACACAGTGCACATACATATTTACAAATAAAAAAGATATAAACATACAGAAGAACGAGAAGAGGACACAATTAAAACTTCAAAAAAAAACACAGAACACCAGCACTGAATAGAAGCCAGCACGTCACCACCCTCTCAAAAAAAAAAAAAGAAATTTTGGTTTGTACTAACACGGATGTCAAAGTAAGTCCCCCAATCTTACTCATATTTGTTTAGCGGATTTTGCTCGTGCTGTGTATGAAACTCTTTTACCATACACATAAATATTCTCAAAAATTAAATTATAGTTCCCAAGGAAAGTTCGAGCAAAATCTCAAAATCCGCTAAACAAAAAATTAATTACAATATATTATAATATAGCGGGTCCCCAAAATCGGTAAATGAAAATCCCCTACTTTTCATTTACCGAATATAACAGCGCAAACTCGCGATTTCCCCATAAAAAGAATATATTTAATACAAAAAAAAACCGCTTATATCCCCTTACGTATATAAACTCCCCTTTTTATATACGCCAACTGGTCCAAAAACACCTTCGAAAAGGACCAGTTCGTACCAGTTGCCCCTCCATATATCCTCCCGAGTATATACATACTCTCAGTATATACACCCCAACTGGACCGAAAACCCATTCCCACGGGCCCATAACCGGACCAGTGTAAGCACATTACACTGCCCATAGTCACCACCGCATAGCAAGTCACCGCTACCCAACCGTGGTACATGTATATACATACACACATATACATAAAGTGGTTTTTTCAATTCCGGCAATTTCCACTTCTTCGCTATTTACAATAGCAAGCGGACAAAGGCACGTATGTACATAAGTATACATACGTACATACTCGTGAAAACTAAGCTAAACACCCAGTATACAAACAAGGAACAAAAACCCAGTATACATTTATACATTGCTGTGCTCAGACGCGCTGAGACAGTACAATACAAACATAAAAGCTACCCCCTAAATAAATAAATTATAAATAATATATATATACTTAAATATATATATATATATAAATATAAATAAGTATTTTATATTAAAATTAAATAAAATATCTCACAATGGAGGATAAAATGGAGAAGCCCCAATCACTCCACCCCCTTACAGGACCCCGAACTCGATCGAAATCCCAGGCGGAAGAAGAGGAATTCTCCCAGCTTCATAAAAAATTTTTATATGAGCTATCCAGGATGGAAAAATTCTGCGGAAAATGGTGGAACACCAGTGAAGAGACCCATTCCGAAGCAGCGCTTAAAATTTTCAAGGACCACCTGGAAAGGCACATAGCCCTGGCAGATGCAGCCAATGATAACCTGCAGCTGAGTAACACCGTGGATGAAAAAACCCGAACGGTATGTGCAGAACGTTATGACACCTCCAGAGCCAACGCGATGCTAATGAGGACTCGGATAAATGAGTTACTCCTTCAACTCGCCTCAAAACTCGAACCCGTAGCATCAAGGCCCCACGCGCACTCCCTAGCGCAATCCCAATCTCAACCTTCTCAGAACCTCAAACCTGTCTGTACCATATTCCACGGAGAAGATAAAGAATGGCTGTCGTTCAAGGATTATTTCACGGCACAAAATTCTAAATTCTGGCTAAGGCAAAAAATGCTGCACTTAAAAATGAGAACAAGAGGAGAAGCGGCGCAAATAATTCACGAATTCTCATTAAATGAGTCCAACTTTAACCCTGCCTGGCAAGCACTCACAGCCAGATACGAGATGTCTCATACAAAAATCGTTTCTTCCGAAAGATCGGAACTCCAACTTCCAGAAGCAACACCCGAACTTCCAATCTCTGCATCGAATTTCGGAATTAAAGCTTCTATTGCTCACATTCAGCCGCAGCTATTCTCGTGCAAATTGTGCAGCTCTCATCACTCAATGATAAAGTGCACAGAATTCAAAAAGCTATCCGTCCCCGATCGGATCAAGTTCACGAAGAAAAATAATTATTGCATGAATTGTTTGGCCTACTCTCACTCCAAGAGAGATTGCAAAAGCAACTTCACATGCTTATATTGTAAAAAGCGCCACCACTCACTTCTCCACTCGAGGCAACCCCAAAGGCCAAGTGAACCAACCCCCCATCGAAATAATGCCACACCCCAAGTGACAAGTCCTGTACCTCTAAACATATGTACAGTAACATTCAACTCAAAATATTCAACCCACCCAAAGGGTACTCATCACATTACAAATAGCAGAAATACAGTATTGCTACCCACAGCCTACGTGCCCATCCTCCACAAAGGAAAAATAATTAGAATACGTGCCCTAATAGATCAAGGCTCCCAGAAAACTTTTGTATCGTCTCGAATGCATAAGTCCCTTGATCTACTAACACCTAAGACTCACTACAACATTTTTGGAATCGACGGATTACCAGTTGGAAAATCAAACGAAACACCCACTCTAACAATACTCTCTTCAAATAAGGAAAAGAAGATTGCAACTCCCGCTGTAATACTACCCCAAATAACACACTCTCTACCGTCGTTGAAGCATATGGACCCTAAAGAATACTGCTCACTTCCCCTAGCAAATCCCGATTGCTTCGCACCAACCAAAATCGAAATGGTGATTGGCAGCGACATTCTTCCCCAAATTCTTCTCCCAGGTTTCAAGACCTGCGGAAGCTTAATAGCCCAAAACTCCATCTTTGGGTGGATATTAAGCGGCCCAATAGCACAAGAAACTAATATTTCACTCACTCCACCTCGTCCTAATACAGAACTTCCGAATTTTGACCCGGCAGGATGGCCATCGGCCAAGATGAAATCCTCAAAAATCTCAACTCAGCAGCATTGGATACAAAAACCAGTCCGCGGTCACAAACACAACTCATTGCACAATGACAACTCTTTTCATAAGCATAATCCCCCAAATACGAAAATTAAAAACTCACTCACCAGAAAGCCTCTCAAAAGCTACCTCATTCCCGAGACTGTACCCTTTCTGAAAAAAAGTCCACTCCCCGTGACTAAAACTCCGTCGAACAGAAGTTCTGAAGTCAGAAAAGAAGATTGGATTCCCTACCGTTCTAATTCCTCACGTAATAGTGTGGTTCATCGTCCCATTCATCGGATCGGCAGAGTTGGAGCGATTATAACGAAAACGAAAAAGCCAAGAATGAAGACGGACGTCAGAAATTTCCCAACGCTGCAACAGATCCACACGTCGAATTGCTTTCAGCGCAGAAATCCCTCCGCATTTTGGAAGCTCTTATATAAAGGAGGACCTTCCAGATCTTCAAGAATAGCAACAATAAGCTACCACTCGTATCCACATCCAACTACTCAACCATTCCAGGTTCACAGAGTAGTGACAACCGAACATCATTCACTTCGGTGGAAAAATCCAAAATGGCTACCCAAGTCATCCGAGTCCTGTCCAAAAATCTTATCAAATGGCTACTCTTATCCGGTGCAAATAAAAACTCAGAATGCCCGAAATAGACGGCCCAATACTCCCAATGATGGGCATACTCAATCCCAACGAGTAACATGTTGGCAACGTGGACATCCGCATCTCTGGCGGAACTGTCACACTCTGCAGAACTAGCTCTAACACTCTCACTTTCTCTCGGGAGTATCTCTCTCTCTCTCTCTCTCTCTCTCTCTCTCTCTCTCTCTCTCTCTCTCTCTCTCTCTCTCCCTCTCTCACAGATACCAATTTTTCTCTCATTATCCCATTACATCGATACATTCACAGTAATTCATATACTAATAATGTGTTTCGATGAAAATTCTCTTTGCAGACCCTATTATACAGCCGGACCTTAAACTTCCACCTCCCATTAAGCAATCAGAAGCTTTCCAAGACGTCATGACACCGCAGGCCCGCCGGCATGTTGAAGACATGAGCAAGGACCTCAGTGAATTCTAAATTTTAAAAAATATATATATATAAAATCCCTAATTAACTAAAAATGAAATATTGAATTACCCTTATACTTACCCACCATGAATCTACTCCCATTCCAAAATACTTACCAGCAACCCTACTTCCGTTACCACTCTAAAGGAGAAATCAAAACAAAATGTATAAATATGTATGTATTAGTATTAGTCAAAATAAATATTTTCGCTCGCTCGAACTGCCGGTTGTGTTATAAATAAATTATATATAAATAATAAAAAAACTCCCTGTGAAATTAAAGTTCAAATAATAAAATAAACTCAAATTTGTGAAAACCATTTAAAACCAAACCAAAGTGTTTTTTACTTAAAACGGAAAGTATATAAAATAAATACAGCAGGTAGCTGATTTATACAAAAAAAGCATAAATTCCTTATAATCCGGAATTATACAATGGCCAATCTTCGGGATTACCATCGAAATTCGGCAATGGAAAAAGTCTGGCGGCGGAATTGTCCATAAACGTTAAAGATGCGTTATTAATCGCTGGCGTTTCTAATGTACGTTGAGGCAAATGTGTTGATGAAAATGGCGGCTGTGTTGGTATGTATGTTGAAGTTGACGACTGCGCTTGCGTAGACGGCGGCAGCGGCGGATTGTTGTCGGCAGCGTTGGCGTAGCTGCTGGCTATAACTGCTTGTCTGTTGCTAACTGCATCATCACGGAGCTCCATAACACACTCACGAAGTGATGCAATTGTCGATACCAATAACGCGATCTGGTCCACAGGAACACTAACTGAATGACCTTCAGAAGCACCCGCTTGATCTTCCTTACCATCCATATCGCTTGTAGATTCGTATTCTGTGTTATCTCTATTAGATTCTGAACTGCTGGCTAGCTTTTCTGCTCGGGCTCTTGTAAGCATCAAGATATTCCAATTCGTTATGAGAAAACAAATTTTGTAAACAAATGTTGACGACAATACCAACGTAAATTAAACTCGACCAAATTTACAAATATGTATATTTATTTAATTAAAACTGACCAAGTAAAAGACGTGTTACAAAATTTGATGTTTTCTCTTAAGCTATTTGACGACGAATGGCCTAGCTTTCTAAGAATTTCCAATTATTTCCATGGACAAATACATATTTTTAAAGTGTTATAAAGAGTAACTGATCGAATTGAGCGACATGAGAGCAACTTGAACAATACAAATACATACATGTGAATGAGAGTAAATATGTTTTAGTATGAGTAAAATATAATAGAAATGTTATACATAGAGCAGAGTTGCACTAATATTATAGTTAGGGGATTCACCAACTTCGGTAGTAGCGTTGCAATAACAGCAGAGTTGGACTAATATTATAGTTAGGGGATTCACCAACTTCGGTAGTAGCGTTGCAATAACAGTAACCGAGCGAGCCACTAAGGTTACTGTTGAAATCGGGAACATTTCTAACAACAACAAATTTGCATCTTTTACAGCAATACGTTTATACGGTAAAGAGTTTAAATTTACCTGAACCATTTTAATAAAAGAAAATTATAGTTATCTCAAGGAGTTGCCGATAATAAATTATTATCGACAAAAACCAGTGTTGTTAATTGGGTTGAAGCATGCACATCTTGGTGCTACTACAGCGATCGTTCAGTCAGGCAGCGATAGTCCGTTGGCAGCCAGAGCCCCCCTTGGTTGGGTTGCGTATAGCCCAAGTAAATTATCACTTATACCCAGCGTTTTATTTGTGAAGAATGTCGAAGAAATAAACGATTTGGTGAAGGAATATTTTACCGGCGATAGTTTTGGGACCAACCCACCGATAAAGAAGTTAGAATCTTATGAAGAAACGCGCGCGAGTACAATTTTAGAACGATGGCATTCTAGCCTGTCAAATGACCGTAGAGGAGTGGAGCTGGCGGAACAGATAGACGATTCGACATTCTGCACAATGAACGACAAAACCCCCACCAGAGTTGCCAAAGCTCACCCGACATAACAATTGCGAGTGCTGGTCTGATAAACAGTATAGTCTGGCGACCTATACTGACACTAACATCGGACCACTTACCCATACACATCTCGATTGACAGACCTCACGACTTTGTTTCCGCGGACCACCGGACGTTCGTTAACTTTAAAAAAGCTAACTGGACCGGCTTCACGGAATTCACCGAGAACGCCTTCAGTGCTCTCTCCACTCCAACAGACGTCACCTCTGGTGAGCGATCATTCCTCAGGATTGTTGTGACCGCTGCCGCCCGCTTCATCCCAGCAGGCCGAATTGCGGAAATCCGCCCTAATTTCCCGACCGAAGCGGCGGCTTTAGCAGCAAGGCGCGACATCCTCCGTAACTCCGATCCCGGGAATCCCCTAATCAGGGATTTAAACGCGGAGATTCGGACCGTAGTAAACAATCACAAGCGGAAAAAGTGGGAGGAGCACTTAAGATCCTGCAGCCTCTCCTCTAGGGCAACCAAGCTCTGGGCTACAGTCAAGTCGCTGTCTAACCCGGCGAGGCGCGATGATCGAGTGGAAATTTAATTCGGTGACCGCGCCTCGTCGGACCCGAAGAGATGCGCGAGCTATTTTAGCCGGCTTTTTACATTGCATCCTCCGGTAGACAAAGCGAAAAGACGTGTAACCCGCCGTATGCGCAAACTGCGAAACACAAGCGCGGTGCTTGATTTCTCCAGAGAGGAGGTTCAGGGGGTTATCGGGAAGGCGAAAGCCTCCAAATCCATCGGCCCTGACGGAATAAGCATGCTGATGCTAAAACATCTTGGACCAGCGGGAGCAGATTATCTCACCAAGGTCCTCAACTTGTCTTTGACCACCCTAATTATACCGGATGTGTGGAAAAATGGTAGAGTGGTCCCGCTACTTAAACCGGGGAAACCAGCCAACAAAGGAGATCGGCCGATAACTCTCCTCTTCCCAGTAGCGAAGACACTTGAGGGCTTGCTGCTCCCGACATTCACTCACCATCTGCGTCCAGCAGCACATCAGCATGGCTTCCAGAAAGTGCACAGTACCACAACAGGACTTAACGCCATAAACACCCAGGTGGTCAATGGCCTGAATCAAAACCGACCCTGCGCGAGAACTGTCCTGGTAGCACTGGATTTGTCAAAAGCTTTTGACACCGTCAATCATTCAGTGC
The DNA here is from genome assembly GCA_037013455.1 of Ceratitis rosa. Classification (NCBI taxonomy): domain Eukaryota; kingdom Metazoa; phylum Arthropoda; class Insecta; order Diptera; family Tephritidae; genus Ceratitis; species Ceratitis rosa. The sequence goes on along the minus strand of JAWMAG010000005.1, from coordinate 8,250,345 downwards.
TACTCAGTGACATTGAGGAATCCTCATTCCCGCGGGGGTTGCAGAGGTGGGTCATGGGCTACCTGAGTGGTCGACAATCATCGGTCACATTCCGAGGAGAAACATCGAAGTTGAGAAAAATTAAACAGGGGGTTCCGCAGGGTGGTGTCCTCTCCCCGCTACTGTTTAATTTTAATATCTCGAAGCTCCCTCCACCACCGGAAGGAGTTTCCTTAACCTCGTATGCCGATGATTGCACGATATTGGCGTCTGGCCAGGATATTGATAGCCTATGTTTAAAAGTGAACGGTTACCTCGCCGATCTCTCCCGTTTCTTCACTGCAAGACATCTGAACATTCAACCGACGAAATCCTCGGCTACCCTTTTCACCAGCTGGACGAAGGAGTACCGGCTAGAACTCGATGTGAAAGTTGATGACCAAAAAATTCCGACTGTAAACAACCCCAAGATTTTAGGGGTCACATTCGGCAGCCTGCACTCCGCATACGACCGCAATTGCCGCAAAACTCCAGGGCCGCAACAAAATACTCAAAGCGCTAGCCGGCAGCACATGGGGTAAAGACAAAGAAACCTTGCTGGCAACCTACAAAGCAATTGGTCGGCCGATCGTAAACTATGCTGCACCGATCTGGGCACCGGGGACGAACGAGACGCAGTGGAGAAAATTACAGGCATGCCAAAAAACCGCCCTTAGGACTGCGACAGGAAACCTCCTGATGTCACCGGAGCATCACTTGCACAGCGAAGCAACTATGCTACGAGTTAAGGAGCATAATGCTTTGCTGTGCAAGCAGTTCCTGTTCTGATGCCACCGCAGGGAGCACCCCAGCAGGCACCTCCTAGAAGAAGAAACCTTCACCTAGGCACATCAGGAAGGGAGTACTAGATTTAAAGAACACCATCCAGCAACACGTGCAACAACCGCTGGACAGGACGGCGAACCGACAAGCACTGAACGCCATTCACCAGGAGTCAGTTAACACCTTCATAGACTCCCTTCCCGTGAATGGCGTACTCGGAGTAAAATCACCACCTATTGCAGACAACGAGCTCGAGCTGCCTCGAGAGACCCGCGTGACCCTTGCACAACTTAGATCTGGATACTGTAGTAGATTCAAATCCTACTTATCCAAACTCGGCCCCAGTATTCCCAACGTATGCCCTGCATGTGGAGAGTCTCCGCACGGCACTAACCACCTCTTCACATGCCCCCTTAAACCAACTCATATAACGCCCCTCTCCCTTTGGTCTAACCCCGTTGAAACAGCACGTTTCCTGGACAATACCTGCCCTAAGCGGGGTTAGCTAGCCGCTAAAACAACAACAACAACAGAAGCCATTAAATACAACATTGAATGGGTATTTAATTGCCCTATGAATTCAAGCTCAGGTGGTTGTTGGGAGCGCTTAATAAGGATTGTCAAAACTCTTTTAAATAAAACATTGAGAGAAGTAGCACGAAGAGTAAGCACGTTGCAAAGTGTACTGATAGAAGCGGAGAATATTATAAATTCGCGTCCGCTTACTGATTTGCCGTTGTCTCACGAAGAGGACGAGCCGCTTACACCGAATCACTTCCTGCTTGGCTGTGTTAACTCAACACAGACCCCGCATCCAGGAGATTAAACAATTTGTTTACGTAAACAATGGTGAATAGCACGAAACCTTAAAGACCGTATATGGAAGCGTTGAACCGTAGAATACCTGTCGCAACTTATGTGTCTTACAAAGTGGCAGGAGAAAACAACGCCATTGAAAGTTAATGATCTGGTGATTCTATTTGAGGCAACACTACCGCGCATACAACGGAAACGAGGCCGCATCACCCAAGTTTTCCCTGCTAAAGACGGAAACTTGCGAGTCGTGGAAATAAAAATTGCTGGTGGACTCCTGCGAAGGCCTGTTTCTCGACTAGCCAGGCTGGCGATTGATGGTGAATGCCAAGAGGATTCACGGAGGGGGGAGGGAATGTTAGGTACCCTCTATTATATTATTCAGGGTGCAACGTTGCCGACACCGATCTGCCGGATAAAAAAAATAAAACGAAAAACAGAAAGGCGTCAGAATCGAAAGTGAAGTGGACAAGAACACAAGTGTGAAACACACCAAATAACAATCAAGTAAAAGACCGCCATTTAAATTAAATTTACGAAATCGTATATTCTTGTCAAAAACATTATAAATTATAAAATAAAGTATTATTAAAATCGATTCTCGATAAAATTAAAGTTTTTTACCAATATATTCAACTGAAAATAGGTAAGACACAGAAGAAAATTTATCATTTTAAAATTTTTTTTACTTAAAACTTATTTGAGATCACACGTCTTAAAAATAAAATTAAAATTAGAAAGCATTTGCGTTAGTTAAGTTTAGTATTTTTAGTGTTAAAAGCAACTATTTACTAGAAGCATAGTTCCCCACTATTAATCTTACTATTTAATGCAACTTTTATTTATATGTATACATACGTGTATATATAAGTACGGCGAATACACTATTTGAAGTAGATATACGAGTACAATACTGTCGAGTTGGATCGAATAAAAGGAAAAAAAGGATTTTTAAGATTTACACGTTATAAATGTGTGTTTATTTATAAATATGAATATGTATATGTGTATGTGTGAGTGTAAGAACAATTCAAGTTAATTGTTTTATATACTCTTATTGTTATTGGGTAGGGTTAGGGTTTTTAATATTAATATGACCTGTGGGTTTGATGTTATTTTTCCAACGATGTGGTTGTTGTTGTTGTGCGGGTATAGTTGATTTCACTTAACTTCGCTACTTGCACTGCTTTTGTTTTCGTTGTTTATCAAAAATTGAAAACATTATATTCGTACATATGTTGGCGCTGTTTTGTATTTTTGATTTCACCACCTAAGTCACAATTATAGGGTCTGGTCGGTAGCTCGTCCGATAGTTAAACTGCAAATGCTGTATGAATATGGCAACTTTAGTTTTTTAACCAATTCAGTTGCAATTGTGGTCAACTTTCGTGTCGGGTTTTCGAGTGCTCTGACTTTGTACCATGTGCCATCGTGTTTTAATCGGATGATCGCTGTTGGTATAACGGTTTGTTTACTTAATAGACTAACAACGTCTGTTGCTTGAGCATGGATCGGGATGGTGAGTTTGCGTTGGCCTTGTTGCCCTTCTTCAGTAAACTTTGGATGACCGTGTAGCGTAGAATGGTGCTCTCCATTACAAGTGGAACACCTTGTCTTACTGGTGCAGTGTCGGGTTTTGTGTGATCGGGCCAAACAGTTGAGGCAGTACTTGTGTCGTGTAACTATGTCAAACTTTTCTCTGACACTCATTGCAATATACTTGGAGCATGTCACCAAGCGATGGTTCTTTTTACAAATTCCACGTGCAACGTGCTTATAAGCGGGTTTCCAGTTCCGCTTTAAGTGGGTTATGGTACGTTGTGCTGTGCGATGAATGGAGTCGTTTTCCTCACGAATTGGGGAAAGGTTCGCTCTGAATCGTTGTAGACGACTGGCAAGGGTTCTTGGTTCGGATCTCGGGCTGACGCTTCGACTGCTGCTTCGCGAGCTCACGGTGTTTGCTGGACTGTGTCCTCGACGGTTTGTTGCCTTAGTGGGTGCCATGATACTATAAATGGAAATAAAATATTAATTATAGGGTAGAGTCACAACTTTTGTAATTGGACGGGTCATAATGCCTTGTGAGGTTCGTATGTCGACTACTCTAGTTCTGGTGTCTGACCCGAGGTAAGTCTTTTCGATACGACCTAATTTCCATTCATTTGTGGGTAGGGTTTCTTGTCGAATAACTACCAAGTCTCCAACTTCTACATTGCGTTGGGGGTATTTCAACTTATAACGCTTGTGGAGTTCTTTTAGGTATTCTTCTTTCCATCGAATTCAGAAGTGTTGATGAAGTATCCTTAGTTTCTGCCATCTATTCACGGTACTGAGCTTTGCGTCTTTTAGATTAGGTTCGAGTGAAACAAGTGTACGGACGTGTTTTTTGATCGGCTCCGTAACTTTACTTAAAAGTCTTAGAAAACGTGCATATTAATTCGTTTAAACTTATACACCGACTGTAGTGGGTGAATAGCCACTTAAGTTGGCAATAAGCAAATAAAATAATAAATAAAATAAAAAAAAAAAAACAAAATAAAAATAAAAAAAAAATAAACAGAGAAACGAAAACGCTAAGTAACAAGTGAACCGGCGATGTAATGAGCGATCAACGCTCAAATCAGAAAGAGCGTCGGCATTCAGTCGCGACGACAGAGCGAAATGCTTATTTCACTGTTGTTGTGAGCAAATCACCACCTAACAGCAGTGCAAAGGCAAGCAGTTCAACTCTAAAGGCGCCAACGCAGACCTTAGCAACAACAGAGAAATCAAAGAGTGAAAAAACTCTCTTCCCAACAGAAAAACAAACAGCTATGCAGTCAAGCAGCGCAGCAGCAGCAGCAACTCCAGTGCGGGCGACTAATACTGAGCAAGGTGAGACAGCCAAAATGAAAAAAGGGTCGGCAGTGCAGACAGGCATTGATCGGTACATAAAAGTGGTAAACAAAAAGAGGAAATCTAGTCCTCCCAAAAAAGTGATTAATGCCAAGAAGTTTAATACCGTTGGCTCCACTATCGATGCTGATGGTAATGCACTAAAAGGGAACAGATTTGCCCCGTTAAATGAGGAAGAGCATACAACAGACCCGAAGGGTATTTCCACAGTCGCCAGTACTAAACCTCCACCAATCTACTTACGGGAGCGCAGCTCCAATTCGCTAGTTACGAACATAGCTAAGATAATAGGTACCAACAATTTTCACATTGTACCCCTTAAAAAAGGTAACATAGACGAGACAAAAATACAAGTACACAGTGAAAAAGATTTTCGTGAAGTCGTTGTGTTTCTCTCTGCAAACAACAAGAATTATTACTCTTACCAGTTGAAGAGTGCGAAAGGCCTGATTGTTGTAATTAAGGGAATTGAAGCGACTGTTGACTCATGTGACATAAAAGAAGCTCTAGAGGAGCAAGGGTTTGAAATTAGGGCGGTTGTTAACATAATTAACAGAAATAAAGTGCCGCAGCCTATGTTTAAAGTGTTCTTATCGCCAAGCTTAGCTCAACTTAAGAAAAACGAAACGCATCCAATTTACGGTTTAAAATACCTTTTACACCGAAGAATCACGGTGGAAGAAGCGCTTAAGCGTAATGGTCCCGTGCAATGCACAAACTGTCAGGAATTTGGTCACACAAAATCCTATTGTACTTTACGTACCGTTTGCGTAGCATGTGGTGATCTTCACCATTCTACCAAATGCCCCTTGAATAAAACGGATGCAACGCAAAAAAAGTGTAGCAACTGCGGTGGCAATCACACCGCTAATTATAGAGGTTGTCCGGTTTACAAAGATTTAAAATCTAAACTTTCTCAGGGTATACAAGCCAAACGGAACCAACTCCCATATACTACTTCCATTCCGAGCCTTTCCAACATACCCAGCTCAAATATTGGTCAAATGTCCTATGCCAACGTAGTAAAAGCCAATGTACAGGCCCCACCAGTCACCCCATCCAGTACTGGAGTTGAGACCATGATTCTTAATCTAACCCAGTGCATGACACAATTTATGTCAACCATGCAAAGTATGGTTCAAGACCTAATAAAGGCGCAAAACCAAATGCTCCAAACCCTGTTGACCAAAAAATGAGTGAACTCAGGATTTGCTTATGGAATGCTAATGGTGTAAACCAGCATAAATTAGCACTCAAATTATTTTTACAGACCCACGAAATTGATGTTATGCTTATATCTGAAACACATCTCACCCAGAAGTATAATTTTTACATCCCTGGGTTTAAGCTGTACAACACTAATCACCCAGATGGCAAAGCACATGGTGGCACAGCTATACTCATAAGGAACCGTTTAAAGCATAACTTTCTTAATTCTTTTTCAACAAATTGGTTGCAGGCAACCTCGATCACCCTTAAAAATAGGGGGGTTGACCTTACTTTAGCTGCAATTTACTGTCCGCCACGTTTCGTAATAACATAAAAACAATTTAGCGACTTTTTATGACTCTAGGAGATAGGTTCATACCTGGAGGTGATTACAATGCGAAGCATACTCATTGGGGATCGAGGCTTATTAACCCGAAAGGTCGTCAGTTATATAACACGATCATAAGTACAAAAAATAGTTACGATTTTATCTCCCCAAGACAACCAACTTACTGGCTTACGGACTCAAGGAAATTACCTGACCTGATTGACTTTGCAGTCACTAAAAACGTAGATAGGAGTTTAGTATTTGCTGAAACCTGTGCTGACTTATCTTCTGATCATTCCTCAATAATCATTAAGTTGAATGAACAACCAATTGAAAGTGAGCATGTTGTTCGACTTACTACATCAAGAACTAACTGGCTTAAATATAAAAAAATACATTAGCAGTCATATACAGACCAATCCGCAAATAGAGAGAGGAACTGACGTTGAAAATGAATTACTTGTATTTAACAGTATACTAGCAACAGCAGCAACTATAGCCACACCAGAGCAGAAAACAAAAGCAAAGGCATTGATAACTAATAGTGGAATAGAATTACTGGTCCGAAATAAGCGACGTTTGCGCCTGCCGATCTCCCGATGCAAAAATTCGTTTTAAGATGGCAGAAAACAAACTAAAAAAGGCATTAGTATACGAAGAAGAAAGAAATATCAAACATCTTATAACGTCTTTGACTCCCAACGTTTCTACTAAAAAATCTCTATGGAAAGCTAGCAAAAACCTTAAGCCGACAGTAAGCACTGAAGTACCGTTGAGAATGCGTAATGGTTCATGGGCAAGAACGGATGAAGAGAAGGCGTCTTGTTTCGCAGAGCACCTCAGCACAGTATTTCAACCAAATACTGCTACATATAGTGCACCTTTGTTACCGACCCATACTGCTCCTACATACACTGTTACTTGCGGAACATCTGTGTCTGAACTAAAGAACACTATTGCCGCCTTAAATCCAAAAAAATCTCCAGGAGACGATCATATCTCACCAAAAATGCTAAAAGAATTGCCAAGCATTGCTCTCGTTTTTCTTGCAAAGCTTTTCAGTGCCATTTTGATGCTAGGATATTATCCACAAATCTATAAAAAAGTCGCAGATAATTATGATAGCTAAACCAGGTAAAGACGCAACCCTGCCGTCATCATAGGTATAGACCAATCAGCCTGTTGTCTTGCCTATCAAACTTTTCGAAAAAGTGCTGCTATCAAAAATTACTCCTTTTCTCCATCAAAATGATATTATTCCTACACATCAATTTGGTTTTCGGGAAAAACACGGCACAATTGAACAAGTAAATCATATAACAAACGAAATAAGGAAAGCTTCCGAAATGCGAGAATATTGCTCGGCCGTTTTTCTTGATGTAGCGCAAGCATTTGACAGAGTGTGGTATGATGGCCTCATTCATAAAATTAAAAAATCATTACCTAACACGTTTCACAATATCCTTGAATCCTACTTATCCAACAGGCGATTCACAGTAAAAGTAAATGAACACATAACAGAAGAGTGTCCAATTACGGCAAGTGTGCCGCAGGGTAGTGTTCTTGGACCAATATTGTACATACTGTTTACCGCAGATATTCCTACAAGTGAAGAAGTAATTCGACATAAATGCCCCATTACAGCCATAAAAGTGTTACTGCAGCATTTTAAACAAATTGAAGAATGGCTAGCGAAATGGCGCATAAAAGTTAATGAAAACTAGTGCAAACACATAACTTTTAAATTAAGGCCAAAAACGTGCCCTACTGTTAAGCTCAACAATGTATCAATACCGCAAGCTGACGAAATTACATACCTCGGAATCCATTTGGACAGACGCTTAACCTGGAGGCGACACATTGCAGCTAAAAAGCTGCAGCTTAAACTCAAATCTGCCAGTTTCTTCTTCTTTATTGGCGTTAAATTTATATTGGCTTTTAAACAATCGATGAAAAGGTGACCTGTATCGATTATTTTCTTATGGTGAATATCTGGTCAATGATGGATTCACAAGACCTAAAGCCACACTGATAAAGTCCAATCAGTTTGTTGACGGTGGGCTTTAGGATCTTAATGCGATATTGAGGAGGCTTATCTCACGATAATGGGCGCAGACTGAGAGGCCCCCTTTTTGTGTTTCGGATTCCAATCGTGGGCATGCTTTCACCGGACCGTATTGTTCAAAGAAGCTGATACATGCACTTTATCAGTTTCTAGCCGCCATATTTGAAAAACATTGTCGGCAATCCGGGGCTGCCTCCGGATTAATTTATAAGCGAACTTCTTCATAGTCGATTAATGAAACAGCTGTTCGTTCATCATCGATTTCGGAATCGGGCTCGCCATCTTCTGGTGTTCCATTTTCACTGTCATACAGCAGGCTGGATAAGTGTTCCCTCCGTAAGATCTGTATACTACGGGCATCAGTCACTAAATTAACTCTCTGAGTCCTACAAGGATTTGTCTTGAAATTTTCTGCAAGTCGCCGTATCTTTTCATATAATTTTCGAGCATTACCTTTGTCGGCCAGCTTCTGAAGGTCTTCATACTCTTTATTTTTTTGTCTGCAAAAACGTCTGGCTTCTCCCTTCAGCTGTCAAAGCGGTTTATTCCACTTTGGCATGATTATCCTCATCGCACCAGCTATTTTTTTCGATCTTACCGAAAATATAGAAAATGGTTTCGCTTGCAGGTGTAAATAAGGAGTTTGAGTTGCCGTTCCAAGCTTCCCTTGCATCGAGTTGCTGATGAATGTTCTCAGGAGAGCAGGAGCGCAAGTCTACTGCGCAGAAACAAAAATTAATGTAAACTTGCCTACAATTGATTTCGAACCGTTAATATCGCTCTAGTTTACCTCTTTACTGCAAGGTATTCAACGAAAAGAAAATGAAAATGATGAAATGAATGGAGGTGACTGGTTGAATATTAGGATTTCAACATATGTTTCTTAACCCGTAGACCAATTTGTCTGAACACTACCGTGAATCAACTTGATTCCTTCAAAAATAATGTTGTCAAAACGTATTTTAAGCTTAGTCCATATTGTCTCTCTCCAGGTAACTATGATAGCTGTGAATGGGAAAAAGTTTTTCCTATGCTGCCTAAGTATTTCTGTCTCTGCCTAATCCAGATTCCCGTCATAGAAGAGACTTTGACTTTGTAGAAAATGCCTTCCGATGTACTATGGTTCATTCTGGGGCAAATTAAATCTACAACTTTACACGAAGTTGATGTCGATCGAATTTATTTTGAAATGGTATGGTACAGGCGGCAGAGAGGTGTCTGCCTTCTAACTTTTCGTGGCTCGGAAGCAATGAAGTATACACTGGTGATCCAAAATTTAATGGCAGAGTGAGAGACGGTGTTTCCCACGTAAATTCTTCGTTGGAGCTCTCATTGAAGCTACTAGATCGTTGAAGTGTGCTCCAGGCTATCATAGGAGCTGTTAAACACATTTGAAATATTACTCAGGAAGAGACCTCTTAATCTTCTGTGATAGTCTAGCAGCAATAAGTCCCTAAGTGCGATCACGACAAGCTGTAATGATAATGTAATCAGATATCTTAAATTAGGATAGGTGGTTCGAAAGGAGCCGTAAAGTCAAAGCAGCAAATATTTTTCTTGATATCACAATATCGTCAACCACCTCACATTCCTACCAACATAACTATAGTTTTGAAGGACTCAGTCTCAATATATACGTACTCAGCCGATTCGGCTTTGATAATATGACATTCTACTTGACCAGATCTTCTTCAAAGCCTTCCCAGGACGTGGAGTTAGCTTTAAACTATTGTGTGGTCTTTCGATACGAAATTGTGTTGATTCGCATGGTTACGAGTGGTAAAATACCTTTTATACTTACATTTCTTTGAAAAAATACAAATAGATAACGTATACGCAGTGTAGTACCAGTTTTACTAGAGATCCACAGCTTATTTTTAGAAGTTGAAAGTAGATGCAGGCGTTGAATTAATATATATATATTTTTAATAATTTTTAATTATTCAATAATTCGTGCGGTTTTTTTTCGAAAATTAAAACTTTATTGTGCAAGTTCTTCTTGCGTCTGGCATGCATCTGCGTCGATCAATGTCTCCAATTCTTCGTCTTGAAATTTTTTTGCCACTTTTAAATCGTGCAAACCACTTTTGGCACGTTCGTTCGGCTAAAGCATGGCCACCATAAACGTCCAGTAAAATACGATGGCTTTCGGTAGCACTTTTCTTCACGTTAAAGTAATGAAGAAAAACTCCCCGCAAATACACTTTATCTGGTACAAATTTCGACATTTTTAAATGAATGAATCAAATTGTTGTTCACGCTAAAACAAATGACATCTACTGAAAAAGACGGGAAATGACAGTACCTCTCTTAGAAAACCGCATTAATTAATGCATACACCCAATACTAGTTTATTTCTTTTTACTGTATATACGTATAGCTGTGCATAACGTCAACAATTGGTAGCTGTCGTAAATATTTCATTATTTTTTCTGATCTAATTGAAGTATATTTGTTTTCTATTGTATATTCATACACGCACATACACATTTATACAATAAAAATAGATTTAGAATATTAACAATATAATTAAAATAAAAAATATATATATAATATATATAATTAGCGCTTTGTAACCGCTTAAGCGATTTTCAGCCGAGCTCCTCCTCCGATTTGTGGTTTTGCGTCTTGATGTTTTTCCAACAAATGGAGGGACCGACAGTTTATACTAAGCCGCCTCCGAACGGCTGATGGTTTTTTTTACGAGGAGCCTTTATTTCATGTCCGAAATACACTCGGAGGGGTGGACATTGTATATAATCAATTTAAATTACTACTTACCTACACGTATATGTATATATATGTATATATATTTTTATAAATACTCTTAATAACGATCTTCTTTTACCCAAAAAAAAAAAATTATAGAAGTAGCAAATTGCCAGAAAACAATAATTATTTTGTTTTGCAAACAGCAAAATTTAAATAAAAACTACTGTATGTAGTGTTACGTGTCGCATCATATCATACTATACGGTGCTGAAAACGTGTTTATTCGCGCTAAACGTTTGTCTTTGACAGTTTTTCGATTGATTGACCCAGTACGTTGTGAGCGCTCGTCAAAGATTGACACCAGTAAAGAGAAAATTCGGTTAATTTAGTTTATGCAAACGAACGTGTAGCACAAAAGTGGTTTGCTAGGTTCCGTTCCGGTAATTTCGATGTCAAAGGTGCTCCACGCGTCGAAAGGCCTGTCGTCGAAAATTGCGATAAAATCATGGAAATAGTGGAAACACACCGTCACGTGAGCACTTATTTAATTGTTGAGGAACTAAAGATAAGCCAGAAAACCGTTTGGAACCATTTGCATAAAAAAAAAACCGAACGAACTTTTTACTTTACCAATATATACAGTTAGTAATGCAAAATTTTTAAAATTTATTTTTTAAATAACGATTATTTTCATTATCGAAATAAAATATTTAAGTTTTCGCGTAATTGTGGTTGCGATTAAAATAGTCTTTTTCATATTCCCAAAAATGCATGATGAACGGTGACATTAAAGTTGAAACCCACAGCGACCATTACCTCCATGCGGTGGAACCACCTAATATCTATGAACTGGTGATTTGTCACCTGTTGCAGTACGTCTTGGTAATTAAATATTGTCATTACTTTAATCTTGTCACTCCTGATCAACGACTATTTGTCGCTGTTTTTTGGACAAACATCCTTAGTTAGTTCTTCTTCCTCCTTTTCGCCGAGCTCATAAAGATACATCTAATTCTAGTGGCTGTCACAGACAAGTTCAACAATGAAAAGAGATGATAACTTCTTATATTTTCTGTATGTGTGTAGGCTTGCCGGAATGAATGCCAAGTTTGTCTATACTTGTGACGTCCGTTTTTCCAAAAGACCTCGGCAATGTTCGTAGAGCTTCATTTAGAGATCTTCGGCTCTTGATCATTGATGCCAGTCTGGTAATTATAGTCCCTCTTACAAATATTGTTGAGCACCAATAGATACTTCTAAACCTAGTTTAAAGTAATAACTCGTGGAACGGCACGCAAAAAATAAGATTTGATTGATGAAGGACGTAAATGACGTAAATTGAAAAAAGTGTTCTTTAAAACATTACATATGAAGCATTCTAATAAGTGAGGCATAAGCGAAACGAATGGAGCTGGAGAGACTTAAACCTTATCTTACGAAACTTCAAAACTTGATTTATTTTAACAGACTTCTAGTTACATAGAGTGTTTTTTTAAGACATGTGGTTTTCAAGAAGATAAAAATTCATCCAATTTAATGTTAATGAATATAGATTTATTGTACAGATAGAGGTTTCCATTATATTTTAAAAGTTACTTAGGACAAGTAAGCGCCGTGGATAGATCTAATAAACTCCAGTCGACAGGCTCAACTTTCGACCACTTTTTGCCCAGCTGTCGCGATGTAAGCAATATGCGATAAATATTCTCTTTCAAGGCGTTAGTCGTCTCCGGCTTATCTACCACAAAAAATACTCCAGCGATGTTAAATCGCACGATCTTGGAGGCCACGCTACAGGCCCATGAGGTGATATAATGTGCACACCAAAAGTTTCTTTCACTAAATCGTCCACATCAAAACTAACAGATTTCAGAAAAACATTTATATATGGCGCTTGAACTACTTTGTGTAAACCGAGCTTATTGTAATTACTTATGGTCAAGTTTGGCAGCACTTATTGTCAGCTGTCATCAATCCGCTTTTTTACCCGTTTTTTTATCCGCTATCGCAAATAAACCTTCGAGCCGGATTTCGCGATATTTCTACAATTATATTCACTCCGCATTGATTTCCAGTTAAATAAAAATTCTCCGCAATACAATATGTTCTCGCTTAAAGCTCGCGACTCCGCGTTAAAAGCAATCAAACGCTATTTGTGTTCAAGTAAAGGTGAGGCGCTCTCGGTCGACGTGGAAATTGTGTCCAACTATTTACAATTGTTGGAGGAGCAATGGGCTCGATTCTGTGGTGCCCAACAAGAAGTGGAGCTGTCATGTGGTTAAGATAACCTCGAAATGGAAGAGGCTTGACGAATTCAAGGTGAGAAGTGGTACACCATCGCTAAGGCAAATTTCAAACGCCTTATAACTCCGCCTACAACTACGTCAGCGTCTATGCCGCTTCCAAAACTACAATTGCCAATATTTAGTGGAGATCCGACAGAATAGCTCACATTTCATGACGCATTCTGTTCGCTCGTCAATGCCAATGCAAGTCTGTCGGACGGACAGAAACTCCAATATCTTCGCAATTGCCTAAAAGGGGAAGCATTAGAGTTGGTGAGTAGTTTAGCGGTGAGTGACAAAAACTACGGTGAGGCCTGGTAACTGCTGACTTCACGTTACAAGGTAATGCGTACCATAGTAGACAGTCATATAAAAGCTTTAATGTATATTGAAAGGGTGACAAAGGACTCCGCCAAGTCCATCAAGCACGTGCTTAACCTAACCTTGCAGCATGTGGGTGCGCTACGTGCACTTGAGCGGCCGGTTGAGTGTTGGGATGACTGGTTCATTCACTTGACAGTTTCCAAATTAGCTTATGAGACTCGCAATCAATGGGAATTATCTCTGGTTGATGATAATTTGCCGGCATTTTCCATGCTTCACGATTTTCTCGAAACTCGCGCTCGTTCTTTGGAGATGGTGCCTATAGCCTTCAACAACACAAAACCAACGGTCAAAAATGTATTGCATACTACGCATAACCAGTCTAATTCAGAAAGTAATGGGTCCCTTGATGGTGTTAAAGCTTCAGCGTGCACACACTGTAAAGGTGGGCACAAAATATACAGCTGTTTGAAATTCGGACAGCTTGACGCAGGAGCCAAGCTAGCAGCCATCAAGGAAGATGGTGCCTGCATTAACTGCCTCAGCAAAGGGCACGTCTTTGTGAAATGTTGCAGTTTATCATCGTGTCGCATATTGCAACGCCGTCATCACACGCTTTTACACGGTAGTCTCAACAGTCAACTTAACGAACCCGCTAATATATCTTCATACTATGTCGATTCTGAACGTGTGATTTTACTCGCAACCGCTGAAGTATTACTGAAAGATTACGCCGGCCGCTGGCAACTCGCTCGTGCTCTTCTTGACAACGGTTCGCATGCTTCCTTCATCACTAAAGCTTGCGTACAACGTCTCCACCTTCCGAGAATCTCATCGTCAATTCGTGTCACAGGTATTGGGTCGAGTGAAGGAGGTCACACAAAAGGAGAAGTCAAGGTATGCGATCTCCGTGGTCTTTAGATTCAACATTTCAAGTGAGTACACTGATTTTATCTAAAATTACTAACGATCTTCCGCCTACCGCTCGAACTAATACGCACTGGCCACATATTCGTAATTTACCGCTGGCTGATCAAAACTTTTCCAAGTCCGGACCGATAGATGTCTTGATCGGTATGGACGAAATGGAGAAAGTTTTACTAAATGGTCTGAGAAAGGGTCAAAATGGCACGCCGATGGCTCAAAACACCACGCTCGGTAGGGTATTGTTTGGAAACACTAATCCATCAAAACGACAACCTTCTGTTTCAGTTCGTGCATTACTACTCACGTCGATTATCAACGCATAGTATGGCGGGAGCATGCATCAGAGCCTACACGTATATGTGATTATCGCCTTTTAAGGGTCACATATGGAGTAGCGTCCGCCTCATATCTCGCCGTGAAATCCCTACATCGTGCAACGCAGCAGGTGGGTGGTGTTAACCATAATATCGAAAAGGTGGTCACATCAGATTTCTATATGGACGATTTGCTGACCAGTTCAGAATCCCTACAAGAGCTAATTACCATGCAACGAGACATCTCACACGTGCTATCTCAGAGTGGTTTCGAGCTCCGAAAGTGGAGACCATTAAGAGAACAGATACGAAGAGAATTTTCCTCTCCAATTCCAGCAAGATTTTCGGCCCGTTTGGACTCATCGCCCCCTGCACTATTCGCTCGAAAATATGGTTGCAGATGATTTGGCGCTCGAATGTGAATTGGGACGAATACCGCTAATGAGTGGAGTTTGCTAACTAGATTTCATTCGTACAGCAAACTCAAACGAATTACCGCATATGTGATTCGTTTCATTAATAACTTACGCTTATCTTCTCGGCAACATAATGGAACAACGCGACTAGTGGGGCATTTAACCACAGATGAAATCCAGGAGGCTGAGGTTAAATTGGTAAGGTATTCTCAAACTAATGCCTTTGCACAAGAAATTTCTAATTGCAGATTAAGTAAGCCTGTACCTATGCGCAGTAGTCTCGTTCGTCTTCAACCGTTCCTGGATGCCGAAGGTATTCTCGGAGTTGATGGTCGCATCAAGAACGCTCCAATGATGTTAGACACCCGATGATATTGCCGAAAAGATCGTCCCTCGCAAGATTAATCGCCGCTGAAATCCACATTACCATGTTACACGCTGGTCCTCAAATATCTGGGTTCCTGGTATTCGAAACCTCGTCCGAGGAAGTTATCGTCACTGCGTTTGATGTAAACGACTGAATCGAAACTCTCAACAACAACAAATGTCCGATCTACCACGGAGTCGTGTTACAAGTACACGATGCTTTTTACATAGTGCGGTCGACTTTGCTGGCTGTAAAACCTGACATGGTAGCTTCTACCCTTCTATTAAATGATCTAAAACAAATCGGACGTGTAATTTTATTTATCCGCATCAATCCGCTTTTTCACCCGCTTTTTTATTCGCTATCGCAAATAAACGCTAACAATATATGTATTTGCGATTTTCAAAAATGTTCATGACACAATATCGAAAAAACAATACTAAAATATCTAAAACTATTTTTTAATAATTTAGTGAGAAAAATTAAAAAAAATGCAAATGTTCCGACTCCAAGTAGACTAAAAAGCACTTCACTACACAGCACATCTATTCTTCCACGTTGGTCCAAGTCTCACATATGTAACGACCAAAGCGTCGTCACTTCCAAGCAAAAGTTCAATCGCATAAAATTTCTTTATACACTTATGTAGTTAGGCAATAATTTAGAGTTTTTAATAAAAATTATAATAATTCACAAACAAATTAGTCATTTTAGCAGCCACAATTTGACATACAAACAGTTTAATCAATTTACTTCACTACTCTTTTCCGCAGATGATAACACTATTTTTTCGGAATTATTGCGTTTTTCCACACCTTACTATATCCTACTTCAAGTAGATCACGAAAGTTTTATTTAGTAAAAAGTATAAATCTTATTTACATACATACAACCATTGCAGGTCGATCTCACAGCTGGTGTTCTTGGCGAACCTTCGAAAGTTAGTTTTTTGTCCAGCATTTTAAGTATTTTAAATTTTTTCCTTTGCAACTTCTCCAAAAAAGAGAAGCGCTAGCAGTTTGTTGCATTCGTTAAAGAGTTTTGGATGCGTTACATGCTTACACGACTTGCTCATTTTAACGGGCATATTTATACATACACGTAGACATTATAAACATAACAAAGATATTCGAACATTTCATGTTTTTAGTGATTGAATTTCGGAAAATTTTGAATTTTTTTCTGTGTTAATTTTTATTTATTTATTTATTTTTGTTTTATTTTTTTATCGGACTTATTCTGTAGCGATTTTTATATTTAAAAAAATGTATATTATGCATTTAAGCTTACCAGTTTACAAGCAAAAGTTGGGAGCTACTTTTGGTTTTCCTGCGTGATCCTTACATTTTGGGTGTACTGAATCGTAGATCAACATGATTTCGTACAACGAAGGTATTTTTAACACTAAACTTACCGAGACTTCATATATTCATATTCCAGCGGATCATTTACGACTATATCTGTCAACAAAAAAAATTAATCAATTACACTAATTTGATACAAAAGTGAAATATTTTCTTTTTATAAATATTGCAAACTACTGGGTTCTCGAAGATATATTTACCACAAACATATTTCTTGCATTTCAAATAGATTTTCGTAGTTTTTTTTAGTGAAAACCTATTTGGAACCTTTTACGCTTTTGTACGCGAGAATTTAATCCTGAAATTGTTGATATTTTCTTGGTGTTTCCTTCTTATTTGGCATTAGAGCTCACAACCTCCCTAAAAGTATTATACCTAAATTTAACTCGATCAGGTGTTGAGCCTGATTTTTTTGCCAAATTGTATCATCGAACGAAAGTTAAGTACACCAGACTCCTATATCAATTTCACTTTCTGAACTCGATAATAATTTTTTTCCTCTTCATGAAGAGCGACCCATTCCGGAGCTCTCTACTTTTATTAGAAAAAAACACAGAAAATGCAAATCTAATGGGGAATGTTTATCTTCATTCAAAATGATATACTTTAGCATTTATTTTTTGAGATGGTCCATCCGTTGAGCCCAGTTTTCGATGACTCATTTGGGCATTTCCACTGGTAACTGGCGAATGACACACGTGCTGTTTTTCTGCAAGGCCTGAACCGAAGCGGAATTGTCCGCATAGACTTGAGACTTTACATATCCCCACAGAAAAAAGTCTGACCGTGTGGTATTACATGATCTTGGTGGCCAATCGCCCGGCCAAAACGTGAAATTATCTGCTCACCAAAGTGTTTTAACAATAAATCCATTGATTCATGCGATGTGGCGCCAGGCATCAAATAGTGATGGTAATTTTCTCCTCGCCATAATTTTTGAAGAAATATAGAGCGCTGATTCCACCAGCTCACAAACCACACCAAACCGTTGTTCTTTCCGGATGAAATAGCAGGTTTTGAATCTCTTCAGGTTGCCCTTCGTCCCAAATGCTTGTTTACATACCCATTGAGCCAGAAATGGGCCTCATCGCTAAATAAAATTTGGTTCGAAATCGTAGAACCTTCTTTGAACTTTTCAAAAGTCCAGAGAGCGAAGCGATGTCACTTGGAAAGGTCCAAGTTGCTGCGAACGGCGCCGAATCGAATATCCACGGTCATCGTTTACACTCTCAGCTACTGCCGCCAAATTTTTTGTTCACTGCGTGCTGGACATGGTCTATTTGGTCGAATATTATCTAATAATAAGTGCTGAATCTCAAGATGAGTGATAGTGTTGCGAATAGTACGCTCAGTAGGCCGATTATGTTGACCATAAGTTGAGCGAGCGAAGTACATTCTTTACAGAAAGTGAATTTTCGTAATAAAGTTGAACGATTTGTAAACGTTGTTCAGGCGTAAGTCTTTCCATGATGAAATGCCAAACAATACTGAACAAAAAATAAAAAAAAAAATACAGCTTGGCACGACTCACGGGATAACAATATGTATAACGCAATGGCAAAAATGTCCGATGCAACCGTTTGTGAAATACAAGTGAAGACTACTTTGTTAATCTTTCTATGGGTCAAATGACCCCTTGCAGTAGTTAGGGCAAGTTAGATACATTTCTGGGTAAAAAAATAGCAAGTGAGAAGTAGATCTTGAAAAATAAATAAAATCTCGGTAGGTTTAGTGTTAAAAAATTAATATTGGTTAAAGCATATTTTTATTAAAAATAATTATATCTTAGTAAAGTCGTTCACTTCACACTTGACTTACATTTCCTAAATTTTTTTTTAAACTAGTGGAGATGGGAACCTAAAGTTCAACTTAAAGCTTGAAATGCTTTTAAAATTCTTTTGATGATTTTCGTTTTAAAAGCTATCCACTCTTCGCCCTGAAGACTATCATAACCATGAATTGTGTTTGAGCTATAGGCCGCCCAATATTTGATTCAACTAAAATAATTCATTTCAATTTTGTTTCTAAGAAGCCTAGTCATTGATATTATGTATTTGAAAAATTTCCATCTCTTCGATGGGTTGATGCTGATGATGCCAGCGTTATATAAAGCGGTATTAGAAGCGTCTTAAAATTAGGCACAAAAGTTTTATACAGAACATTTTTATTTCTAACACTTGTTCATTCCTCATTACTCGAAAATTTTCAAGCACTTGCGTGAACAATTCGATCATTTTTTTGTTTACTTTTTATTGGAACTAGTTTCCATAATATTAATGTAAAGTGAAAAACTCATTGAAATGCTAAAGAAAATTTGACAAGCACAATTGAAAATTTAAAAATTTCAAACAAACAATTCGAGCAATGAACGAGCAATGAAAGAGTATCGATCGAGTATCGAGCTGTTCGCACTGCTGGATACCCGAGTATCTACGTAGTCTCTACCATCTCATATACTCGTACAAGAAAAGCAAAGACTACGGTATGGCCGAATTGATAATTATTTATTTCATGAATAGCTCTTTTACTATTTTGTTCTTTTAACTTCTTTAACAAAGTGTCTTGAAATATTTTCCCTAATTTTCGTAATCAAAATCTACGTGTATTTTCTTGCAAAGTTTTAACAGTTCTGACTAAACTCCAAATTAATATCTGCTATTAACGATTTTTTTATGTATTTTATTTTATTTTAATTTTTTTTTTTTGTTTTTGAGAATGTGTTGCAAATTTCTCGAAAAATATTTTCCTTATACGAACAGTCACAGTTTTCGTTCCCACACTCCTCCGAAACGGCTTGCCGATTCCCATGAAATTTTGTAAACGTATTGAGTAGGTCTGAGAATCGGCCAACATTTATTTTTCATCCCCCTAAAAGTTAGGGGTAGTCCACCCTTAAATTTTAATTTTTTATTTTTTAAACAAAATTGTTAGTTTCCATTTTTTTATGATACAACATACAAAAATACATACCATCCTAAATTTTCACCCTTCTACGATCAACCCTTATTTTTTAATAGCCATTTTAGTAATTTAATCATTTTTCATCTCCGGTCGAAAACTGATCAAACGTCGTTTAATTAGTTATCCCCGCCAGATGTCTACAGGTGTCACTTCTGACCCAGTAAACAGCATGGAGTGGGGATGAGAACGAAGCCGGTTTCCTTTCTCTCTCACTCCCTACACAGTTGTCGGCCATTATTATTGTTTATGTATCAAGTGTAGTATTGGATGAGTGCATAAGTTCGTGCCCGATTCCGCTGGATGCCGTACGAATCGTTTGAGAGTGGCGCTCGTGAAAGAAATATATACATATTATATATCGTTGGAAAGGTGACAGTCCGAACTGTAAATCAAGCATAAAATAACTTCATTTTGATTTGAGTTGCTTAGTGAAAAGACGCATGGAAGATGAACAACGAAAAAGATCATATGCGTCATATTATGTTATACGAATTCCGCAAAGGAAAAACAGTGGGCGCTGCAACTAAAGATATTCGCGAAGTTTATTTGGACCGTGCTCCAGCACTCCGCACAGTAAAGAAATGGTTCGCGAAATTTCGTTCTGGAGATTTTAACCTCGAAGATCAACCTCGCAGTGGACGGCCTTCTGAGCTTGATGACGATGTTCTAAGGACTTTAGTTGCGAATAACTCACGTATTTCGACGGAAGAGGTTGCCAGTGAATTGAACGTCAACAAATCAACTGCGTTTCGTCGTTTAAAAAAGGTTGGGTACACTTTGAAGCTCGATACATGGGTGCCACATCAGTTGAGTGAAAAGAACAAAGTGGACCGTATGTCAACAGCAATTTCTTTGCTTCGACGGATCAAAAACGAACCTTTTTTGGAGCGGCTCGTGACTGGTGATGAAAAATGGGTCCTGTACAACAATGTTCAATGCAAAAGAACATGGAAACAGACACACGAAGGGGCGGAACCGATGTCGAAAGGTGGATTGCATCCGATGAAGGTACTGCTGTGCATTTGGTGGGATATCCGAGGCGTGATCTATTTTGAGCTCTTGCCAGCTGGAGAAACGATCACTGCCAACAAGTATTGTCAGCAATTGGTCGAATTGAAGAAAGCAATTGATGAAAAACGTCCGATTTTGGCCAATCGCAAAGGAGTTCTTTTCCATCATGACAACGCCAGGCCACATGTTGCAAAACCGACCCTGGCCAAACTGAAGGAGATGAATTGGGAAATCATGCCGCATCCCCCATATTCACCCGACATTGCACCTTCTGATTATCATTTGTTTCGATCGCTGCAGAACAATTTGAATGGAAAAAAATTTAAAAATGTGGAAGACGTCAAAAACCACCTTGACACCTTTTTCAACGAGAAACCGCGCGATTGAATCAGGCATCCGTAAATTGGTTGAACGTTGGGAGTGGATTGCCGAACATGATGGCGAATACATAATTGATTAATAAAAGCGCTTTCTTCAAAAAATTTCAATTTTAGTTTGCACTTGAAATCGGGCATGAACTTATGCACTCATCCAATAGTAACGTTGACAATTATTATTTTGCTATCTCAGTGTAACTCTCATATTAACTATTAATCATTCCTATTTTATCAATAATAATGAAATTATCAATTTTGAGTGTATTTTGCACGATTAGTTAATCAAGTGATTTTTATAACTTCAAAAGTACTCAACACGTGGCACGAGCTTCCAATAACAACGGCTTTTGTGTTATAAGTATGCTTTTTTTTATTTATATCGAAATTGTTGTTGATCTTATAAAAATGTAATTTTAATTTAATTTTATTAAAAAAAAATGTAATTGAACAATTAAGATTTTCATAGTTTCCAAAAATTTTAATCAATCATTATGAATCTTTATTTTGAAATGTCGATGGAAATATTGGTTGTATGAAAAAATTATAAGAGACAATGTTTTGTATAATTTAATTTTTTTACTTTTGGTTTGAAAAAATTTTCCATAAAACTTTTAATTTTGTTATAATTTCATAAATTCAAACTAATCATTTCAAAACTGCGGCAGAAATCCTGGCCCTAATTATACTTTTAACATTTTTCATCGTTAAGTAATTTCATTAATTCTATTTATGTGTGTTTTGTACAGTGAGCAATGCCAACAAAACGCAAAGGGGCTGATTTGAGCCGTAATACAAGTAAATCTCGAAATAGAAGATCCGAAAGAACCGAAGAACAAATCCACCAACAAAATACTGATGCACGTGTCAGAATGGCGCAATTGCATCAAAAAGAGCCAGAAGATACACGAGCTGAACGCAATGAAATCAGAAGATTAGAACAACGACAATCACGCCGTTTCACAGTCAATAGACGCAGAACAAAAGATTCATTCCTGCGTCTAGCATTCCAGTATGAGGCCGATATTACACCACCTGAACCATTGAACGGCTTACTTATCGACACGGATCCAGATTCTAACGTGTTCCTGAAGTCAATTCGAACATTCAATTTATGCTTTCAAATGACATCATTCGGAGCAACAGAAATA
Organism: Ceratitis rosa; assembly: GCA_037013455.1. Taxonomy (NCBI): domain Eukaryota; kingdom Metazoa; phylum Arthropoda; class Insecta; order Diptera; family Tephritidae; genus Ceratitis; species Ceratitis rosa. Next base: position 8,228,028 of record JAWMAG010000005.1, on the reverse strand, counting down.
GTTCGAAATACTAAAGTAAATGGTCAACAATACAATTCTACATTCAAAATCAGAGGCCAAGCTTATCATAAAATGGGCTCACTGCTGCCAATGCCAAACGAATCACATAAATTCTTACAAATCTACTTTATGGGCGGCGAGGATTCCGGAAGCGCACTTGCCAATCACGTGAATGCACGTTGTGATTATCATAACATTGATTTATTTTATGCCAGACGCATCGTCAGCGAGCTAGATGCTCTATTGAACGAACACAACGAATTGTTGAAAATATTCAAATCGCATACTCGTATGCACCAATTACAAAGCGATAATCACGCCATCGTCATTAATCGTGATAAAACACCAGCTGGAGAGCATATTCGTAGATTCAATACACCCGTTGTTGATGATGTTGCTGGAATCATGGTTGGCGATTGTACAGCTGCACGAGAAATTGTGATTCGTAGAAGAAATAATAATATTCAGTTCATTGCTGACACACATCGTTCATATGACGCTCTCCAATATCCGCTAATATTCTGGAAGGGACAAGACAACGAGGTCCCGTATCAGGTACTTCATTGATTAGCTAAAAGGATTATTATGCGTACCGATTAATGATTAGACGTGGCCTGGACAACGTCATTCTACGATGTCGTGAGCTTTGTCAACAAATCATGTTCGACATGTACGCGAAGATTTAGAGCGAACGACTACGATACTTGCGCTATAATCAACTAAAGCTTCGCCCGGAAGAGTACAGAGGCCAGAGATTGCATCTTTGCTACTGCCTGGCCAAAATGCAATACATCGCCATGACATTACAGCACGTGTGTTCAGACAAAAGTTGAAGTCTTTAATAAGTTTCATTACGTTTCCCACACGTTGCTGGCTGTATTCGGTTGAGTGGCAAAAATTGTTTGATAAGGCTCCCATTCATCTCTAATAAATATTATGCATGAATAATGCTAATGTGGTATTGCGAAATACCGACGGCAAATCAACACTTTTTGAAGGCAAATATTAATAAACGCTATCAGGTAATAAACCTCTATATAAATAAATAAATCTATTCTCATAATTTATTAAATATTTGTTAAATAGTATTTTCGTTTATTTCATAACAATAGTACAAAGATTGGTTATCTATCGTTAACATACAACAATGTTATTTCGAGACGGTAAATTACATTTCTGAGCATATTCACTGTTGCCACGCTCATCAATGTTATGAGCCCAAAATTGAATTCTGTTAAATTCCCTTCCAGCAACTTGGCATCTTTTGACAGTTTACACGCTGGTCCGCAATTGAACCTTCCAGAGAACTTATAGCCTATTTCCACCAAGCACTTCACTGCATTTAAGGCCTCTGTTAAGTGAATGAAATGTCAAACGTTTCCACCGAAACTGAGTTAACTCAAATAGCTGATTTTTGTTTACATTTGCAGTTTGCTCGGCCGAAAAATCCCTTAACCGGTTACAAAGCGCACATTATATATACATAAATATTTGTTTTGCGCCAATTATATATACATACATAATTATTTGTTTTGCGCATGCGCTGATAGTTACCAGAGTCGCGTATATTTTTATGTTGAGGGGATCGTTTTCTATTCCACAATTGCTTTTTGTTTGTTTTTTATTTTTATTTTATTTCATTTTTTAAAGAGGAGAAGCATTCTCTTCGCCAATTACTTAATATATTTTTTTATGTCAATATTAATGCAAAAAGTAACTTTTGCAGAAAAAATTTCAGCATGCAAAATAAAAGTCTGTCCCCTCATTAAATCCGAAAATACACGACTCTGGTAACAAGTATACCGAAACGTCCGAAATGTTTACCTACATTAGTAGTGAGAGCATCGACTGTTAACATAACATTTTCTGTTAAAGTACCGAAAGTGAGTTAACTCACTTTGAAAATTGAGTTAACACACTTTTATACAACAACAAACACATGGGAATTTCGCATTTAAATGCGATGTTTAAATGCATTCAAGCTAAACTGCAGTGAACGTCCGGTGGAAATAGGCTATTAAATACAACGAGAAGGCCCAGGGCGTGCCGATTGTCATTTTGTTCCGCTTTGCAGTCAACGCCAGATTTCTATGAGTGCATTTCACCCCAGATATCGATGAGCGCTGTTCACCACAACTTAACAGAGAACTAGCAGAATTTTGCTCAAAATAGTAGAATGAGTACAATAATGAGAATTTTCATGCAAAATAATTGTAAAATTGATAAAAACCTATTCAAGATAAATGTAAACATGTAGATAAGTATTATCAGAAATTTCTGTGTTCAATTTCTGTTTATTTGCTTTTAATAATTTGCAAATTAAAACGTTTTTGTAATTTATTATTTTATTTTTATTTACTTACATATTTCTCATTTTTACTAATAATTTTTTAAAGATAAAATTCCCGAACATACAAGCAAACTGGTCAAAAGCTGCCAGGACTTGGTGGATTCTATGCCTCGCAGATGCCAGGTCGTAATAAAAAATAATGGGTACACCACTAAGTATTGGATGAGTGCATAAGTTCGTGCCCGATTCCGCTGGATGCCGTACGAATCGTTTGAGAGTGGCGCTCGTGAAAGAAATATATACATATTATATATCGTTGGAAAGGTGACAGTCCGAACTGTAAATCAAGCATAAAATAACTTCATTTTGATTTGAGTTGCTTAGTGAAAAGACGCATGGAAGATGAACAACGAAAAAGATCATATGCGTCATATTATGTTATACGAATTCCGCAAAGGAAAAACAGTGGGCGCTGCAACTAAAGATATTCGCGAAGTTTATTTGGACCGTGCTCCAGCACTCCGCACAGTAAAGAAATGGTTCGCGAAATTTCGTTCTGGAGATTTTAACCTCGAAGATCAACCTCGCAGTGGACGGCCTTCTGAGCTTGATGACGATGTTCTAAGGACTTTAGTTGCGAATAACTCACGTATTTCGACGGAAGAGGTTGCCAGTGAATTGAACGTCAACAAATCAACTGCGTTTCGTCGTTTAAAAAAGGTTGGGTACACTTTGAAGCTCGATACATGGGTGCCACATCAGTTGAGTGAAAAGAACAAAGTGGACCGTATGTCAACAGCAATTTCTTTGCTTCGACGGATCAAAAACGAACCTTTTTTGGATCGGCTCGTGACTGGTGATGAAAAATCCGATGAAGGTACTGCTGTGCATTTGGTGGGATATCCGAGGCGTGATCTATTTTGAGCTCTTGCCAGCTGGAGAAACGATCACTGCCAACAAGTATTGTCAGCAATTGGTCGAATTGAAGAAAGCAATTGATGAAAAACGTCCGATTTTGGCCAATCGCAAAGGAGTTCTTTTCCATCATGACAACGCCAGGCCACATGTTGCAAAACCGACCCTGGCCAAACTGAAGGAGATGAATTGGGAAATCATGCCGCATCCCCCATTTTCACCCGACATTGCACCTTCTGATTATCATTTGTTTCGATCGCTGCAGAACAATTTGAATGGAAAAAAATTTAAAAATGTGGAAGACGTCAAAAACCACCTTGACACCTTTTTCAACGAGAAACCGCGCGATTTCTATGAATCAGGCATCCGTAAATTGGTTGAACGTTGGGAGTGGATTGCCGAACATGATGGCGAATACATAATTGATTAATAAAAGTGCTTTCTTCAAAAAATTTCAATTTTAGTTTGCACTTGAAATCGGGCACGAACTTATGCACTCATCCAATACTAGCCCAAGCAAACAAATTAAAATAGTTTTTTGGAGTTCAACAATGTTTTTTTCAACTAATTCCACTGTTTTCATTACTCACTGCTATTTTTATGAACAGCTGTAAACAGCACTTTTTTGTTTAAATTAATAATGTAAAAAAAATTAACAACATTTTGAATAATAAATTGATATGTTTTGTTTAAAATAATCACAAAGTTAAAACAAAATTAAATTTGTGAATATTCATTTACTTTTTGATATATAAAGTTAAGCTTAAAGTTGCACCTCATGAGCACTGCTATTTTTATAAACACAGGTGTATGTACATATGAATGTATTTAAAGATTTATAGGTTAATAAAATTATTAATCAAACATCTCATTAATTTGTAACAAATACAATTCATGAATAAATAAGCCTAATAAAAAAATGCTATTGCGAAATCGTCCCTTTATGAGGACATACATTCAACATTTACTATTAGATAATACAAAAATTTGAAAAAGTTGTAAAATACATTATTGAAATATACCCTTTCACCCTTATTCCAAAAAATGTATTAATATTTTGAAAATAATATTTTCGTTGTTTGTGATAACAAGCCTACAAAAATTCGTTATCTGAATTTAACATAAGCAAAGTTAGTTGGAGACAGAGCACTACATTTCTGAGCATATTTATTTTTACTACGCTCAGTAATGTTATGCATCAATAGTTTACACGCTGGTCCGCAATTGAACCTTCTCGTTGTATTTACGTTCTCTGCTGGGAAGACGCAGCTTTTATTTATCTATTTCTTTTATATATTTTTACATTTTATTAAACATCAACTCTACCCTTTCCAAAGTGTAATCTAATTACATATCTCGTCCTTTTCACTATCATCAGAGTGAATATCAGCGGCTTCTTCAATACTCTCTAATATTTCTTGCATTAATTCAACTTTATCTGCAAACTCCATTATCTGAAATATTTATTAATAATTGGATACATATCCCCAAAGGCATATATGTTTGGATGCATATATGACATATATGTAAATATTGTAGTAAAAACCCCCAATTTCAATTTCCAAATTTACGGCATTTATTCGTTTGAAATTTTAGACAGCTACAATCAATTCAAAGTGAGAAACAAAATAAAAGGGAATGCAAAAATCTACAGAGACGAATAGAAACACAAAACGTGTCGAACGAGCACAGCGACACGGTGCGCTGCTCCCTTCGTCGTCACCCTCTCCCCTACAAACGAGTGTTTCGTCGACAAAAAGTATCCCCGTGTATACTCAGACTTATAGCATATTTCCACCAAGGACTTAAATGCATTTAAGGCCTTAGTTAAGTGAATGAAATGTCAAACGTTTGCACCGAAAGTGAGTTAACTCAAACAGCTGATTTTTGTTTACATTTGCAGTTTGCAAAATTTGTCACAAGTATTAAAATCATGAACTCAAGACCCCGCATTCATTTTATTTTGCTATTTATACAATATTATGATTTGCAAGTGCAGATTATTGCTGCACGGACAAACGCTGCTGAAAGGAAAATGCTTTTTTGCATGCTTACAACTTTGCCAACAATGCCAGTGACTTCGATCCCCGATTGCGTTAACTCCACCGCCATTTCTTTGTATACATGAGAGTTTTTTCGGCAACCTCTCAATTCCTGAGCTCTTCCTTCCCAGCAATCCAGGAAACTTTGCTTCTCCGTAAGGTTCCACTTGCGTCGTTTTGTTTCCATTTTCAGTTTAGTTTATTTTTTTCAGTAATTATTTATTTTGTTTTTCTAGAAAACTACAATTGGACGAGTAGCTCGGCCGAAAAATCGCTTAACCGGTTACAAAGCGCCAATTATATATACATAATTATTTGTTTTGCGCAATCAGCTGATAGTTGCCAGAGTCGCGTATATTTTTATGTTGAGGGGATCGTTTTCTATTCCACAATTGCTTTTTGTTTATTTTTTATTTTTATTTTATTTTATTTTTTTAAAAAGGAGAAGCATTAACTTCGCCAATTACTTAATATATATATGTTTTTATGTTAATATTAATGCAAAAAAGTAACTTTTGCAGAAAAAATTTCACCATGCAAAATAAAAATCTGGCCCCTCATTAAACCCGAAAATACACGACTCTGGCAAGAAATATACCGAAACTTCCGAAATGTTTACATTAGTAGTGACAGCATCAACTGTTAACATAACATTTTCTGTTAAATTACCGAAAGCCAGTTAACTCACTTTTATACAACAACAAACACATGGGAATTTCGCATTTAAATGCGATGTTTAAATGCATTTAAGCTAAAATGCATTTAACGTCCGGTGGAAATAGGCTATTACACACGCATAGTTATCGATTAACGCAATCAAGAAAGGTTTGGTGGATGCGCTATAAGCAAATATTTTTTCTTTGCGCGTGACTAAAATTGTTTGTTTGTGGTTGTAATGGATTAATTTGAATTTCGTAGTGGCTTAACTTGCATTTAGGTGACTAAATGAGAACTCTTGCTTGAGTGTCAGCGGAAGCCTATACACTTCAATTTTTAATCCAAACAACCATCGATCGCTGCTTGCGTATACGCTTCAGCTGAGCGCATAACTACAACTATTGACGCACCCTTATTTCTCTTTACATATACTTTCGCATGCTCAAAATAGAAATCTTCCCAAATACCAATAATTACCAAACTTCCACTCATGCCCCCCTCAATTGTTCGGATCCTTATTGTAGTCCACATACACTCGCACCACTTCGCTGGAGTATTTACATTGTGATGGCATAAAGTAGAAGTCCGGCGTATCAGCGCCACCGCTCGAGCTCAGGCGTGGATCTTCACGCGAACGCGAACCGTCGCAATAGTGGCGTCCGTTGCGTTGTTCATCGCGCGCTGTATGCGCCGCTGCCGTGGTCGGTGGCCGATGACCACGTCGCTTTTGTGTATAATAACCGGATGGCTGCATATTACCGTGATGTTGTTGTTGTGCCTGTTGTCGTGGCAACGAATATGCGCGTTCAGCATATGAGCTACGGGTATAAACGCCACCGCGTTCATTGCTGCGATCACGTTCATAACGATCGTAGTGACTATTCTCATTGGTGGTGGCGGCGGCAGCAGCAGCACCAGCTAAATTACCGGTACTACGTTGTGTGCGTCCATTGCTGCGGTAGTCATGATCACGTAGTTGGTGTTTGAGGCGAATTCCTTCCACGGCGAGTTTTGTATGAGTGTGTCCTGTAAGAGTTTTTGGAAAAATATTAATTATTATTTTTTTTTCTAAATTCATTTGTTCTGAGGTCTTAAACCAGCCAGCATGAAGCTTATTTCATCAACATTTAGTAGTTAATATTATTATTATTTTGTATTTAAGCCCTGAATGTATGCAAAGGATATTAGGGTGGATAAGATATCCCACGAACGATTTGGCAATACGTATCCAAATCCATTGGCTTCAATGCATTAGACAACAATTAAAACACTTAACAAATTTACATATGTACATACGTGTACTTAAGTATATACAATACTCGATGTTGCACAAATAATTAATTTGAAATTCAGCATATGTTTCAAGTAACCAGTCATACATTTTGATTTGTTGCTATTTTGGGACAATACATACATGTAAGCATATGATAAGTAATTAAACCAATTGTTAACACTTAGTGAATATAATTAATTTTAATCGCGAAATAGCTTATAATAGGTAATCTACAAGAATATGCTATATTTAAGAGGGGGGCTGGTCTAGAATTTTGAAAAAATCTGAAAAAAAAGCTTTTTGCCTTAAAAGGTGTTTTAGGGTCTTAGAAATAACGTACCATAAGATGGATGCCGGTAAAAATGTCAAAATGTCCAAATTTTTCATTCGACGGCAGTGCCTCGCAGGATGCCCCGAGCGCGTTTTTATTGAAATCACCAAATATCGAAAAAATCCTATGTAGAAAGTAAAAAAAAAAATTTTGATCCATGACAAAAATTAAGGAATTTACGTCTTGTATTTTTGTACAACGAAACCTATATTTTAGAACCTTTTTTACATATTTTCGATTGATTCCTTTGTTGAGTCAAAATAAATTCATAAAATATGCACATTTTTTTGCACTATACCGATTGGGTCAGAACGTGGAACGTAGAAACTGCTTCCGCGATTATAGTCGAGATAACAACATTGCATCGTTCATTTCTTTTTTTTGCTGTGTGGCCCCGTTTTGGAAATACTTAGTACAGTCAGGTCCTTCTCTGCCTGGTCTTTCTAAGGGTACTGTATCGAACACTTTCAAAGCCGGAGTATACTTATCTAGACCATATGACATAGCCATTGTAGCCGCTGTCTTTTGACTTTGCCGAACTATTACAATGTCGCCGTATATATTGTACAGCTATTTATCGTTCTAGACTCGCAGAGGACCATAAATCTTACGCAGAACCTTTCGGGCGAAAACGGCTCAGAGGTCCTTCCCAATTATAACGGAGCTTTTGGTGTTGCTTAACGACAGCTTACACAGCTGTATAAGTTTCGGGCAGATACGCCTTTGCGTGCGGTCGAAGGCTGCTTTAAAATCGGCAATGATATGGTGTGTGGCGATTCACTTTTCTCGGGTATTTACCAAAATTTAGCGCATGGAGAATATCTGGAGTGCTCTCAAATACACTTTAGTATTGAATATTATCGAAACTGGACACTATCATATAGTTCCCATACAACCGATTTGTTCAAATATGAGGTTTTGGGTCGAAAAATTGTCGAAGTCGCAAACTTCTTCATAACACAAGTATTAATATTTAATAATAAAATGAAATACCATGCATTCAGCATGGACGAAGACAGTTCTTCTTTCTTGTTTTGCATATTCCTTATTCGAGCAATGAGCAATTAAGGAGTGTGCAACGGTTGGAATCCACAAAAATACAATAATACGAGTTGTATAGCTGAACAGAGGAGGTAAAATCTGTTATAAGACAATAATAGCACGAAATACATGATGTCATCACCAAAAAAAAAAAAACAATTAGCGTATTCGCATTAAGCTTCATTTTCACCGTTGACAGTCGCAACGTTGAAGTTGTAGATAATTTCGCCTGTCTAGTGACCAGCATTAACTGGAATAATAACGTCAGCCTTGAAATCCCACGTAGAATTAGTTTTTCTAACAGGTGTTACTTTGACCCGAATAGGCAAATAGGAGCAGGTTAGATCAATGTAATCCATAGAAGTCATCTAACGGGAGGTCCGGGAAAGGAGAGAGAGAGAGAGAGAGAGAGTTGGTCGCATCGGCACCACCGTTACGATATCTAAGAGGAAGCAGAGGATACAACTTTTCTGTTCAGCTGTTACTTACTTTACCAAGCTGATAAATTAAATCCGGATTATATAATTTATCGGCTAATTCTAGATTGATCACCATAAAGGTTATTCGAAAAATTTATTTGTCCATTAATAACACAACCTCACACAATAATCAGCAACAGTACCTTTGCCACGTGACTTTATGCAGACGCGTGTGGCCGAAATAGTCGGTGTGCGCTCGTGTTTGCCCATTTTTTGGTTCACTGCATGGAATGCGCCACCCAACACAGGGAAGAAGAGATACAGGCAATAATCATCAGTGAATGATAAATCCTGAAATAATAAATAAATAAAACAATATTATTTACACACATTTGTTTTTGTTTTTTTTTTTTTTTAACAATGGCGTGCTGGCTGAGTGTCCCACCTGCTCATCATTGCTAACTCGCTTGCGATCGAATTCCAAAATCGTAACACCGTGCTCAATGCATCCGGAGGGTGTGCCAATAATATCTTGGCGTACATCCAATTTGGGCGCACCATAACCATTTATCCACGTATCCATTAAGAAGGGACGTCTATTACGATCGACCCAACCGATAATCGCATCTGTTTGTGACATTTTCTCATCATCGCTGAAACCAATACCCGTCCAGGTTTTAGTATTCGATGTCTCTATATGCCAACGCATCACATCGCCACGGCCTACAGTCTCCCACTGGTCATAGTAGGGGTGATTTTCAGGCACACAGTCGCTTGGATATTTCCAATGACCCATACAGTCATTGCCCAGTAAATTGGTGCTGGTCTCCACAACACCATCTTTAGTGATGACTTTTTCCTTTTCTGCAGTGAAATGAACAGTCTAAATTTCTGATTTTTCAAATGATTTTTTTTCCTACTCCCCAAAGAAATTTAATTGCGTAACTCCGCGTTGCATTTTATGTCATGATACTTGAGTTCATCTGGTTGATAGAATTCTCGCATCGTCGGGTTCGTTCGCGACGAGCTTTTTACGGAAGATAATTGTGGTAATACGAGTACCATTCTCTTCGAAGCCTGTACCGAGTGAGAGATCAGATTTACCACCACAACATACGTCTTTACGTGGTGTGGAATACCGCGTGCTGAACCAATAACTATGTCCGTACAATCCATGGGGTTGAAATCGAATTTCGGCGTATATGGATTTAGTCTCAATTGCGGTTCTACAGATGAGGAGATATAGGAAAGTTTTTGGAAAACATAAATTTTGTAAGAAACAATATTTAAGCGAAAGCTTTCAGGTGAAAGGTGCTGGGTGTGGGGTGGTTGCACGGAAAGTATTATGAGCGTGAGTAGTGCTGTTAATATTTACCACTATTGGTAATAGTTTGTTGTTTGACATGTGGCTCCGGCTTAGCGGATGGTTCAGGCACTGATTTGGGCTCCGATTCAGCTTTTGGCTCTGGCTCTGCTTTCGGTTCAGGTTCAGCGCTGGGTTCCGGCTCTGCTTTCGGTTCAGCTTCAGCGCTGGGTTCTGGCTCTGCTTTTGGTTCAGGTTCAGCGCTGGGTTCCGGTTCGGCTTTCGGTTCGGGTTCAGCGTTGGGATCGGGTTCTGCTTTTGGTTCAAGCGTCGTACTGGGCTCTGGTTCCGCAGTGGGTTCAGGCTCAGCTTTCGGTTCAGGTTCTGCAATTGGCTCGGGTTCTGGTTTCGGTACGATTTCAATTGTCGTTTCTATGTCATATTAGTATTTTGCAAAGGGAATAGAATGTTTTGGAAGTATTTCGAGTGCGATTAATACGAGTGGAATGTGTTGAAACAAAAACTTAAAAATTGAGTTAAATGCTAAAGCTACGCCAATATACGAGTAATCGTGTTGTGTGCTTTATTGTAATCAATAATACTATAATTATTATTGTATGTTGTTGGTTTTATTACATACCTGATGCTTGACGTCGCCTGCGCCCGCTCCACGAGCTTACGCAATAAGAAACGCTTGTTGCCACCGATGCAACGCCTTCCATATCCAGCAGATCATCTTGGTGTTTGGCTAATTTTTGTCAGATTTTGTCGAAGCTGCAGGCCCAGCACTTGGTTCTGGTTCAGCGGAGGGCTCTGGTCATAGTTCATCCTTTAGGTTCGGGCTCAGACTTCGGTTCGGGCTCGGCTTTTGGTTCCGGTTCGGCTTTTGGTTCTGGTTCAGCATTTGGCTCAGGTTCAGCTTTCGGTTCTGGCTCTGCACTTGGCTCCGGTTCCACCTTGGGCTCGGGTTCAGCACTGGGTTCTGGTTCAGGTACTGCACTCGGTTCACTTGGTGTCAATGTAGTTGTTAAATCGCCAATAATACGTATTAGTGGAAAGTTTTTACATTCGGCATTAAGTGAACTCGGACGCTAAGCCAAACCTGCCCAAGAGGTGCCGTTCACCTTGAGTATGCTCCTCCAACAAATGCCAGTTCAGACGATAGTCTGGCGATAACTGCTTCATCGTATAGGCAGTCATATCTAAATCTATAGTTCTATAAGGTGACTTCTTGTTACAACCGATGCCATGCCAACCAAAATTACAATAACATTGTTTACGCAGCAACGATGTGCCCCCGACATCTACGAGGGCTGCTATATATATTTCTGGCCTAGGCAACACTAAGTGTTGCCAGGTGCAATCTGACATTTCCATTGGAAAGTTTGACATTTTTTAGCATAACATCACTCAGAACGTTTTGTCATTTAATCGTGAATTGTTTTATTTACAGGGAATTAAAAAATTCATCTCGACCAAAAAATGGAATTAACTCGTTAACATTTTCGTGCGATCATTTTTCACAACTTTCGACGTGGATTATCACGACAAGAGTGCATCGATGAACTAAAATCTTTGTATGGCTATGAAGCACCATCCTATAGCACTGTGAAAAACTGGTACATCGAATTCAATCGTGGCCGACGCTCGCTCAAAGACGAAATCCGTGAAGGTCGTCCAAAAACAGCCGTTGTGCCAGAAAACATCGATGCCGTACGTGAACTGATAATGCAAGACCGTCATGTAACATACCTTCAGATAGAGGCATGCCTATACATTTCTCCCACCAGCATACATTCGATATTGTATGAACACCTGGCCGTAAAAAAGGTTTGTTCTCGTTGGATCCCGCTCAATTTGACAATCGCTCAAAAAAAAAAAGGCTCGTGTGGATTGGTGTAAAGAAATGCTGAAAAAATACGATCGCGGTGCTTCAAAAGACGTTTATAAGATCGTCGAAGGTGACGAATTATGGATCTATGCGTATGAGCCCAAAACAAACAAAACAACAATCGACCGTGTGGGTCTTCCAAGACGAGCCAAATCCAAAAGAAAAAAAAACCATTTTCGTTGATAAATATTCGTATTTTCATTATTAGGCCAGAAATATATAGCAGCTCTCGTATGTAATTATTATTGCGCACTAATTCTTGTAAATAAAACGTTTTATGCCTAAATATAATTTATGTTTATCTTCATTTTTTGCCCGAATAGGAGAAAGTCACAAGTTGAATTCAATTAGTTAGTTTTCTGTTTAATACCTAATAAAATTGTATGACGTGCCATATTTAATGTTAAAACATATTGTTTAGCAATGTAAATATGCGTTTAGCAATATTGTCAGTCTTCTTATAATGTTTTACATCTTGCGCTACAGCGTAGATATGTATGTACATATATATTGTAGTGTGTGCGTATATTAAGAAACATTTTGAGTTAAGCAATGCTTATGTTTAGCCATATTTGTTTTTTGGCAAATTTTTTTACAGAAAAACGCTATGCTAAACAAAATTTAAAGCATCACAAGGTTAGTTTTTTACTTTACTATGCTGAAAAAAATGTTATGATAAGACATAATTTATGGTAAGGCACATTTTTCTTGAAATAAAATTCTATATTAACTCACGATCCTTAGATTTTTAGTTTCGTAACATTTTATATTTAACACAACTTTATGTTAACTAATGTTCAAACATTTTTTTTCGTGGCAATATTTAATGCTCAGCAACAATTTAACAATAGTTGAGAGTAATTAGCAATATCGTTATCTTAGAAATATTTTGTGTTAAGCATTGTTAACGTTAAGCCATATTTAAATAACAAATTTATTTTATTATAGGCCATATTTGATTTTTTGGCATAACCTATTTCTGGAAATACATTATATTAATCAAAATTTGAAACAACGCAATAGTTGATGTATAAAGTATGCTAAAAAAACTTCTTATGTTTTAACATAATTTATATTAAGACACATTTTGGTTGAAATAAAATTCTATATTAAACCCAGCTAAGCATTATTTTGAATTTAGTAAAATTTTGTTTTGAAAATTTGTAGTTTAAGACTCAATCTATGTTAAGACATTTTAAGCAACTTTTCTGTTGTGTAATGTTTTTTTAATTCAAAAAAAAATTGTTGTTAATTTTTACTTTATTATGTAGGAAAAAGGGTTTTAAGTCATGACATAATTTATGCTGAGGCAAAATGTATGTTAAAACCAAATTTATTCCAAGAAAAAATTTATGTTGAGACATAATTTATGTTAAGACATACTTTTTCAAAAGACACAATTTCTGTTGTACAATGTTTTTTTAATTCATTAAAATTGATGTTAATACACATTTTATGTTTATGAACATTTTAATTTTGGAAATAATTTATGAAGCAGGACAATATTTAATTTCTACTTTATTATGTTGGAAAAAAAGTTTTACGTCGTAACATAATTTATGTTGAGGCAAATGTATGTTAAAACAAAATTTTTCCAAGTCAAAATTTATGTTGGGACATAATTTATGCTAAGACATAATTTATTTTAAGTCATAATTTATATGAAGTCAAAATTAAGCCACTATTTTGAAAAAAAATCGATGTTTAGTCTAGTTCAAGCTCCATTTCAGCTTAGCCTAATTTCATAGTTAACAAAAATTTTTGTTGAGAAAAAATTCATGTATAGAAATATTGTCTTGTTGAGTAGTATTGCTGATATAAGTTTTGTACCTTTATTGTGTTTTTCGATCGTTTGGTCTCTTTTATCAGAGAACCAAATCAACAGCTTTATACCATCCAAGTGGCTAGCATTAGTTGCGTAAACATATGTACATACTCGTATAAATAATTGTTTACGATTAAAATTCTTTTTTGCTAATCGCATATAAAGTTGACACGTACTTGAACCCCCAATTGAGGGCGATAAGTGCGATGCGCTGTCTGATACATTTGTCATTTGGACATATCTAATGAAAGGAAGTGACAATTTGTGTAAAAGAAAATAAAAGAAAATGATGATATTTGCAAATTGGCTACCTAATTGATTGGAAAGTATGTACATACATACTTACTTACTTACTTTGCTGGCGTAGACACCGCTGTGTGGCGCCAATTGGAAATACCAAGTACAGCCAGGTCCTTATCTATCTGGTCCTTCCAACGGAGTGGAGGTGCTCCTCTTCCTCTGCTTCCACCGGCGGGTACTGCATCGAAAATTTTCAAAGCTGGGGTATTCGTATCCATCCGGACCACATGGCCTAGCCAGCGTATCCGCTGCTTCTTGATTCGCTGAACTATGCCAATGTCGTCGTATAACTCGTACAGCTCGTCGTTCGCCGTTGCCAATTCAAAGAGGACCAGAAATCTTACGCTAAACTTTTCTCTCGAAAACTCCTAACGCCGACTCATCAGATGTTGTCATCGTCCATGCTTCCGCACCATATAGCAGGACGAGAACGATGAGAGACTTGTAGAGTTTGGTTTTCGTTCGCCGAGAGAGGACTTTACTTTTCATTTGCCTGCTTAGTCCAAAGTAGCACCTGTTGGCAAGAGTGATTCTGCGCTGGATTTCAAGGCTGACATTATTATTGGTGCTGATGCTGTCGCCTAGATAGACGAAATTATCTACGACCTCGAAGTTATGACTGTCAACAGTGACATGGGAGCCAAGTCGCGAATGCGATGACTGTTTGTGTGATGACAGGAGATATTTCGTCTTGCCCTCGTTCACTACCAGACCCATATCCTTCGCTTCTTTATCCAGTCTGGAGAAAGCAGAACTCACGGCGCGGTTGTTGACGCCAATAATGTCGATATCATCGGCGTACGCCAGCAGCTATACACTCTTATAGAAGATTGTACCTTCTCTATTTAGCTCTGCTGCTCGTATTATTTTCCCAGCATTAAATTAAAAAAATCACACGATAAAGAGCCACCTTGCCTGAAACCCCGTTTGGTATCGAACGGCTCGGAGAGGTCCTTCCCGATTCTAACGGAGCTTTTAGTGCTGCTTAACGTCAGTTTACATAGCCATATAAGTTTTGCGGGGATACCAAATTCAGACATAGCGGCGTAAAGGCAGCTCCTATTCGTGCTGTCGAAGGCGGCTTTAAAATCGACGAAGAGGTGGTGGGTGTCGATTCTCTTTTCACAGGTCTTTTTTTTCAAGATTTGGTGCATGGTGAATATCTGGTCAATGGTTGACTTACCAGGTCTAAAGCCACACTGATAAGGTCCAATCAGTTTGTTGACGGTGGGCTTTAGTCTTTCACACAATACGCTCGACAGGACCTTATAGGCGATATTAAGGAGGCTTATCCCACGATAATTGGCGCAGACTGTGGGGTCCCCTTTTTTATGGATAGGGCAGAGCACGCTTAAATTCCAATCGTCGGGAATGTTTTTGTCCGACCATATTTTGCAAAGTAGCTGATGCATGCACCTTGCCAGCTCTTCACCGCCATGTTTGAATAGTTCTGCCGGTAGGCCGTCAGCTCCAGCCGCTTTGTTGTTCTTTTAAGCAAGCGATTGCTATTCTGACTTCTTCATGGTCAGGTAGTGCAACGTCTTTTCCATCGTCGTCGATTAGGGGTTCGGGTTCACTATCTTCGGTCACTCCGTTTTCACTGCTATTCAGCAGGGTGGAGAAGTGTTCCCTTCATAAATTTAATATGTTCTGGGCATCAGTGGGTAGATCACCTCTTTGTGTCCTACAGGAGTCTGCTCCGGTCTTGAAACCTTCTGTAAGTCCTCGTATCTTCTCATAGAATTTTCGAGCATTATCCTTGTCGACCAGCATCTCAAGCTCATCGTACTCACGCATCTCGGCCTCTTTCTTTTTTTGTCTGCAGATGCGTCTTGCTTCCCTCTTCAGTTCTCGGTATCTATCGCATCCCGCACGTGTTGTGGTCGATCGCAACGTTGCGAGGTAGGTAGTCTGTTTTCTCTCCACTGCGACACGGCAGTCTTCATCGTACCAGTTGTTTTTGCGACCTTTAAGAAATCCAATAGAGCAGTGATTGCAGCTTTTCGACGTCGAACTTTCCTTGTGTTTGTTGACGGGCGTTCTTCGAAGCACAGAGGCGCGTGCGTATCTTCGCTGCAACAAGATAGTGGTCCGAGTCGATGTTGGGTCCTCGGAGTGTACGCACGTCAAGAACACTGGAGACATGTCTTCCATCTATCACAACATGATCGATCTGGTTTTGTGTTTTTCGATCAGAAGACAACCAAGTGGCTGGATGTACTTTTTTATGCTGGAATCTATTACTACAGACAACCATATTTCGGGCCCCAGCGAAGTCGATGAGCCTCAACCTATTAGGGGATGTTTCGTTGTGGATGCTAAATTTTCCAACTGTCGCACCAAAGATACCTTCTTTGCCCACCCTGGCATTAAAATCGTAAAGCATGATTTTCACATCGTGTCGGGGGCAGCGCTCATAAGTGTGCTCTAGGCGCTCATAAAAGGCATCTTTGGCCAAATCGTTCTTCTCTTCCGTCGGGGGTGAATCTCTACACTTAGAAAAAAATATCGTGCAAGCTAGTACTTGTTGCTCAATTTTACATAAATGAAGTTGGTGATCATTCAAGGTTTTCCATATAAATAACACCTAAAATAGAGCATTAAATTCCTTAAATATTCAACTTGATGACGATTTTTTTGAAATTGATATTTCGTATATATACATACATTGATATGTGGAAAAATGTAAAAAAAAAAACTGCATAACTTTATTTTTTCACTTTTCAAGGCATCTAAATAAATTTTATGGCCTAGTATTTTGTCTCAACCTTTTAGCTAGTAATTCATAAATTACATATGATTTTTAGGACTTTTTTTAATTCTAAACTCGTTTCTTCATTACAGCTGGGTTTGTTTATTTACTTGATTTATATTTTATTTTAAAAATTATTATTTTTTTATTTTTATTATTTTTTATTAATATATATATTGTATATATTTTTGTTTTTATTTTTATTTTATGTTTTATTCATTTATTTTTATTTTATTTTTTTATTTATTTATTTTTTTTGCGAAAGAGTATGCAGTGCACTTAAATTAATCTTTTCTTTAATTTAAATTAAAAAAAATAATTTTGCTTTTAGTTTTATTGTAAAAAGTAAAATTTTTTAGTTTATTTTATTTTAGTTAAGAATTAAATCACACGATATAAAACCGACGAGACCAAATGAAAATAATTTATTTAAGTGTTGAATTATATTTATTTAGTTGTATGTATTTTTGTATGTACATACGTATGATAGTTGTTAGTTAGGCACTTTTTTATAATAAGAAGAAAAAAAAGTGCATAATTAAATAAAAAATTCATATACAAATGTATGTAATGGATGTATAAAATATATCAATATAACAGAGCATAAAAATAATTGAATTAACTTAAGTTGCCATGTGTATATGTATATATTGGGCATAGCTGTATTTTATACTTAAAGGAACATGCCAATAAATATAAGAAGCAAAGAAAAAAAAATTAAAAATTTTAATTCTTAACATTGGTATGCGCCTATGTACATATGTATTTTATAAATGTATGTACATATGTACTATTTAAAACAATTTTCTCATATAAGCGCGCACAAATCTATATGTATGTATGTAAAAGACTTTTTGTTAATGGAGTGCATGTAATATAAGCTAAAATTAAATATTTGTATAAAGTATTGTTGTAAATGCCAATAAATAGTTTTCCACTTTCCCTGAATACATGTAAGTAATTAAGTAAATATATATACTTATATTGTATGTATAAATAAATAAATGTGCTTGCATATGTATATTTATGAATGTGTGATCTTTCAGTTAAAACTTCGCAGTCAATCTAAAAAACAAAAAAATAAAATAAAAATAATAAAAAAACTGTTTTTTAAGAAAGTGATTATTGTTACTTTTAAGTTTATTTAATTTCTTTTTTTTCTACAAATAAAATATAATTATAAATAAACCGAAATGTTGTAGAATTATACATAATTTTAATTTTTTTAAATTTTCCTAGAATAAATTTTTTTTATTACTAAAATAAATGATTTTCTACAGAATTTCTTCATTTTTTTCATGTATGTATGTAAGCAGCAAATGAATACATACATACGTACATATAGGAAGGGATTAACAAAAGTTCGGTCAGTTGGTGGCTTTCAAATTGTTTTTGTTAAATCTAAAAATGCCAAGTCCTTTACAATCTTGCTTTTATAAGTACGATCCAGAAACCAAACAGGAGTTTATGGTATGCAGCCCAACAGGAGCAAGCCCACCCGTAAAATCTAAGCAACAAAAATCAACAGCAAAAGTAATGATGTCAATTTACTTCACCCGATCTAAAATCGTAGTTGCTATTGCAAACTGGTACACCGAAGAATGCTTACCAAAAGTTTTCAAAAATTTTTGGGAAAACGGGAAGAAAAAGGATTTGCGGCGCTGTACTTTTTACATCATGACCATCCCACACTGCTGAAATAACGAGTAATTATATTGCCATCTCTGGGATCGAAGACATACGTCCAGCACCATATTCCCCGGATGTAGCCTCTTGTAATTTCTGCGGTTAATGCTGAACGTGACAACCTTAAAAGGCAATATTTTTGAAAACTTTTTTCGGAAGAGGATCTATAGTCTCAAGAAATGCATTGAAATGAATGGCGATAATGTAGAGAAGATAAAAAAGGACAAAGATGACGATTAAATACAAAAATATTTTTTGTTTCTAGTCAACTTACCGAAGTTTTGTTAATCCCCTCGTATACGTATGATATAGGTATCAATTACTCTTTTCATGTAGCGCAAGATTAGACTATTGTGCGATCGAGCTGAATAGGTTTAATTTGATTGAACCAATCGCTTAGATGATGCTACGTTTATAGCTGTACTGCTACACTCTTTATTATGACTTTAGTTCTAAGAATATTGCTGCTCTCTTGGCAAATTGAAGTAGTCATTCGGGCCTTTTCCCATTGCCTCTCTGAAAGTCCAGTAAGCCAAGCAGCTGTCTGTCGAATGCTAGACACTCTAAGATTAGGTGCTCCATTGTTTCCACATGTCCCCTACATTTTCCACGCTTATTGTATTCTACCTATATTACGCTGTTAATAGTCCTACTAGCAGTATAGAGTCCGGCCTCTTTAGCACTAGTAAAACAAAACTTTGTAAGGTTCGCATGATATTTTTGCGCATAGTTTTCGTGATTATGCAGCCTTTGGCTCGCCTGACGTAGCAAGAGTATTTCTAGTGTTTCAAAGGGGATAATAATCCACAAGATCCACATCCCCAGAAACTTACTGTTTGGTGTGCTCTATAGGTAGAGGGCATCATTGAACAATATGTCTTCAAAATTAAGCCATGATTAATGAATTTTTTTTATTATAAATGCCCTACTTTCGTTTGCTGGTGATTTGCTCAAAATCGCATTAAGCGTTGATGCTTGTGTTGTTTTGAGTGCACTGGTGATGCTGATCACTGAAAGTCTGAATACCCTCTCCAGCCTATCCAGCCTTCCACCATACAAGAACACCGTAGAAAAGTATTTGTTTTAGTAACGCAACGAAGATCCAGCGCACGAGGACATGTTAGAGATCCCAAATGCATCCCGTCATTTTGTAAATGCATAGAGCCGCTGATGTTTTCTTCACTCACTCCTCTACATACACGTAGAGCCTCCACGTATTATTTCAAGCAAATGGCATATAACCATAAGTAAGTGCAATACTTTTTGAGCGATTTAGCAATTTGGAAAAAAACCACGCTGACGCCTAATTCGTGTCTAAATTTATGTCTCAAAACTCCATGGTATGAGCCAGCCGATATGTCGGCTTTGGTAATTCAGGTTTGAAGTGTTTCTGAGCTCTTAAACTGACTTCTTATCAGGGTTACAATTTAATACATCATTCAAAGTATTGTTAGTTAGAAGCGGCTAATTTTTCCCATTCCTCTGTTGATTCACGATCACCATCTCTTAAAAAAAAGAGCCCTCTATGCCCTCAATTCAATCATTGAGCTATTTTTCGATTTCTTCCAAACATGCCAACCGGTGGCCCCCTAAATCTAAGCATGGTCTAGAAAAAATGGCGTGTGCGGTAAGAAATTTCTTTTCAGCGTTTTCATGTAGTTTTTGACCGTTACAGCTACGTTGGGCCGAGCGTTATCATATTGTAAAATCAACTTTTCATGCCTTTCGGTCGTTTCTGGCAGTTTTTCACGGAATGCACGGCTCAAATGCATTAGTTGTACTCGGTAATGTTTCGCATCAATGGTTTCGCCTGGTTTTACTAGATCATAATACACGACATCCGTCTGGTGCCACCATATGCAGAGCATGACTTTTGAACCGTGAATTTTCTTCTTGGGAGACGATGTAGACGATGATGGATTATGCTTGAGTTGGTATTTTTTTTTATTGGGGTTCTTGGCAGTCACTACCTACTACAAAAATCCCTTCCTTTGAAGTCTTTCAAGGAGCAGTTTCGAGGTGATTTCATTGCTTTTGAATAAATCCAAATTGCTTTAACCGAACGAATATTGTTTGCTGAGTCACACGCAACAATTCTGCGAGTTCAGTTTGCATTTGGCACGGATCGTGTTCAAGTAAAACCTCCAATTCATCAACTTCAAACTTTTTGGGTTGTCTAGGCTGCTCTTTCTCTTCGATGCTAAAGCACCACTTTTGAAGCATCGAAATCACTCTCTGCATGACTTCTCGGTCGGCGCAGGCTTTCGATGGGCTTCATGCGCACGTTTCTTCCAATTAAAATTCATTTTTAGATAAAACCTTTCGCAAATACTGTTTTTGAAAACAATTTCGGACATTTTCGAAGCAGCAAAAACCGACACTGATGCACTAATTAATGTTGACAGTTGTGAACCTTTCCAATGAAATATGATAAAAGCTTCCGAGATCGGCAACAACTTGTTGGTGGAATTATCTTTTGGGAAAGGACTGATTTAAGTTATACTCTCAATATACAAAACTAGTTGGAAATTCTGTGATCCGATTTTTATTTTCTTTGACAGCAGGAAATCGCGGTACATGTAAGCACTTCGGAAATTGTCGTGTTACAACGCTGCCACTTTTCGCTCGTGCGATGGCGCCAATCTTCTTTTCTGAAATGTTTAGGTGCAATTGTAAACTATGACAATGTGCAAAGGAACAAAAGCAACGGCAAAATATGATTTCGGAAGTAAATTGAATCAATTTCAAGCTTCGAGTATGTCAGCTTCCTAATGGTTTGCTGGGAATTTACAATACATTTTTCCACCCATAGTATTGGTATTCGCGATATGCGTCATACATATTAGCTTTAATAAGTATTTTTGTAAGCGGTGAAATATTTTACGCAAGATTTTTATAACGCTTTATCAGTTTTTATTTTATTTCTTTTACACTTGAAAGCCGAGGCAAACGTCAAGTTAAGCTCAAAATTTCTATTGAACTTGCCCCAGTTCGCGTTGATGGTTCAAACGCTACGGTTCGTGAAGATTTGGAAAACTTGTTGTTACGGAAAAAAAAAAAAATATGTATCGGGTCGAAATTTTCGCAGGAATTTTGTACTTATATCTGTTAAGTGCAGTGCAATCGTTCAATTTAGCTCCTCTTCCAAATATTCTAATAAACGGGCCGATAAATGACGCGCGAGGAATAGGAATAGGTGACGAAAAGTATAGTGCATACTTTGGTTATACAATTGTGCTCCGTGAGACAAGGTAGATCTAGTGGTGGAATTATTGAAAAAATTTAAAAAAAGAAAACTAAAAAGAAATCGAAATGTCTGAGAACATAAACACAGTGCATTAATTTGAATTCTCGAGCTTGTCTTTGGAGGGACTCCAGATGTATAAATACCTCGAAAAGACCATAGAATAATAAATTTTGCAGAAAAATCATGATTGAAAAAGAAGAAAGTGATTTAAAGTTACAATGTTGTTGTTGTAACGGCAAACTATTCCCCGATTTGGTTTTGGGGGAATATTGCGCGAGTGATAGTCCTTAGCCGGATAAAAATATCCGGGTCGTTCCGGTATAAAGACCAGATCGTAGTGCGAACTTTTGGATTTTAGTCGCCCCTTCCGACAGGCATGCCTTACCATGGCTAAATTCTTGAGCCTCTAACCAAACCCATATTTTCTCGAATAGCCAGGTCGCATTACGAGCCCTGGCGTCTGTGTACAGTAAAATCTAAAACCGTAGAGAATTGCAGTAAATAACTTAACGTGATGGCTAAGCAGTTCTCTCTGAACCTGGTATGGGTTCCGGGTCACAGTAACATACCGGGTAATGAAATGGCGGACGAGCTTGCAAGGAAGGGCACTTCCCTTCCACTTTCGTTATCTTTGAAGAGTTTGGGCATGCCGCTCTACACTTGTAAGCTCAATATAAGAGAGTTATTCATTAATGGTGCCAACTTAAGATGAAGAAGTCTAGACTCATGTAATATGGCCAGGACAATATGGCCAGAATGGAACAGTAGAAAGTCACGTGACCTTATCGAGCTGAAAAGGAAGGATATGTCTACAGTTATAGGTCTTCTTACAGGACATATCTTATTTGGCAGGCACGTAGAGAGATTGGGCGTGCCATTTAATGATTTCTGCAGAAGTTGTAGACAGGAAGAAACACCGGAAACTTTAAGGCACTTTCTTTGCGAATGCCCCACACCTTTGGAGATCTGAACGAGAGATAGCCGGGCTAAGATGTGGCAACTGCGCAGTTTTGCAAACTCCACGCACTGGTTCGATAAGCGGATGAGGGTCTTTGGAATCCTCAATGGCATCACAATGGGTTCGTTTGGGGTCAAGGTGTGCCGATGTCCGGCAGCCACTTCAACGGCCGAGCTCCTCCTGTACGTCTTTATGGTTTCCAAAATAAATACATACCTTCTGCTCAAATATAAACCGGACTTTATCCATAACTCGACAAGGACAAGACATATGGCCATACTTTTTTTTTGCTTATGTTGGCAGGACTGTTATATGTTTACATATCAAATTTGAGCGCGATCTGTCAAATAGTTTTTTTTACGGCACTATAAACAAGTCAACCTCGAGTGTGTTTTTCGAATTTTACTATGGAAAATAACGTTGAGCAAAGAGTTTTTTTTGAAATTTTGTTATTCCAATGGAATAAGTGCGACGGACGCAATGAAAATGTTGCAGAAGGCATATGGGGAGTCTTGCCTATCACGTGCACGTGTTTTTGATTGGTATAAGTCGTTCAAGGACGGCCGTACATCGCTGGAGAACTTGCCCCATGATCGGCGTCCAGCAACGTCAATAAACGAAGAAAACGTCGAAAAAGTAAAGAAAATTGTGTTGGAAAATCGTCGTGTGACTGAAAGAGAGATAGCTAGTGAGCTCAACATATCAAATGGATCCGCTCATAGCATTATTCACAATGTTTTGGGCATGAGACGTGTGTCTGCTCGACTTGTTCCAAAATTGTTGCTCATACGTCTCGTCTTGTACGCGATTATTTGACCAAAAACAACGTAAATATTGTTCCCCAAGCACCGTATTCACCCGACATGGCACCGTGTGACTTTTTTCTTTTCCCTAAACTCAAATTGCCGCTTCGTGGAAAGCATTTTCAGTCGATTGAAGTCATAAAAGTGAATTCGAAGAAGGAACTGAAAGCCATATCTAAAGCGGCCTACCAGAAGTGTTATGAAGATTGGAAAAAAAGGTGGCATATGTGTATCGCCTCTAATGGTGACTATTTTGAAGGGGATAAAATAAATATTGAAGAATAATTAACCGTTTTTGTTTTATTGAGCCAGTCTAGTTTATATTGTATTTGAGCAGAAGGTACAATTCATTCTAAGCCGCCTCCAAGGGGACGTATTTTTATGAGGAACTTTTTTATTTCATACCAGGAAAACACTCGTATAATTCTATAATTCTATAATTTTGTATGTTAGTTAGTTAGTTTAACAGTTTGCAATTTGTGTAGAGCCATCGAGGAAGAGGGCTACGGGTCTAGGATCCAGAAGTGTTGCATTGTCCGGGATTTTTTTTTTAAATATTGTTGTAACAGAAGATGGAAGTGATGTAGTCCCGCTCTTCCTTGAGTGATGGAGAGTTGAAAATTTGAGCGTGTCCTAGCGGTTCCCCCTCGGTTAAGTTGCATTTTGAGTTATGATAGCAACCGAGGAACTAAGAAACTAACTCTTAGATTATGGAGTTTCGGCAGTGTAGGTACCAGTGTGAACGGTAACAGGCTTGAATTCACACCAGCAGTTGTACACTGCTGGGGGATGGGGCCATGTGCAGAAGTTCACGCAAGTGAGGAAAGTTTTTGACTGCCATTCACCTGGGAGTGGCCAGAAACGATTCTTGTGCATATGGTTCAAGCAGCTCACGACGTCCGGTCTTAGACCACGTATCCCCTGGGTAGCCAACGAACATCCGTTTGGAGGCGAGCTAAAGTGAGAAGGCGAATCCCATGCGGTTGTGCGTAGGGTTTGGAACCCACCACATGAAAAAACAACCCAATGAAAAAGCAACATAAGCCTCGGATGAGAGACCCCCCTTTTGATGACGACCCCCGCAAATGTTTTAAGGATTACGATTTTAGGGCATGCACCTGGAATGTCCGGTCCCTTAATTGGGAAGGTGCCGCTGCCCAGCTGGTTGATGTCCTCATAAAGTTAAAGGCTGACATCACTGCCGTCCAAGAATTGCGATGGACGGGACAAGGACGGAAGAAGGTGGGTCCTTGTGAAATTTACTACAGCGGCCATATAAAGGAGCGCAAATTTGGTGTCGGATTCGTGGTGGGAGAGAGACTCCGTCGCAGAGTACTGGCATTCACTCCGGTGGATGAACGTCTAGCCACAATTCGCATCAAGACAAAATTTTTCAACACCACCCTAATTTGCGCCCACGCCCCGACGGAAGAGAAGGATGACTTGACCAAAGATGCCTTTTACGAGCGCCTCGAACACACTTATGAGCGCTGCCCCCGCCACGACGTCAAATTTGTGCTTGGCGACTTCAACGCTAGGGTGGGCAAAGAAGGTATCTTTGGTACGACTGTCGGAAAATTCAGTCTCCACGACGAAACATCTCCAAATGGTCTGAGGCTGATCGACTTCGCCGGGGCTCGAAATATGGTTGTCTGTAGCACTAGATTCCAGCACAAAAAAGTTCACCAAGCTACTTGGCTGTCTCCAGATCGGAAAACTTCCAACCAGATCGATCATGTTGTGATAGACGGAAGACATGTATCCAGTGTTTTAGATGTGCGTACGTTCCGAGGTCCCAACATTGACTCGGATCACTATCTTGTCGCAGCGAAGATACGCACGCGCCTCTGTGTATCGAAGAACGTCCATCAACAAACACAAGGAAGGTTCGACGTTGAAAAGCTGCAATCACAACAGACTGCCGAGCGATTTTCTACTCGACTTGCACACCTGCTCTCTGAGAGCACTCATCAGCAACCCGGTATAAGGGAACTGTGGGACGGCATTGCAAACTCCCTGCGTACAGCTGCAAACGAAACCATCGGATTTCGGAAAGGTCGCAAAAACAGCTGGTACGATGAGGACTGCCGTGCCGCAGTGGAGAGAAAACAGACTGCCTACCTCGCAACCTTGCGATCAACCACAACACGTGCGGGGTGGGATAGATACCGAGAACTGAAGAGGGAAGCAAGGCGCGTCTGCAGACAAAAAAAGAAAGAGGCCGAGATGCGCGAGTACGAGGAGCTTGAGAAGCTGGCCGACAAGGGTAACGCTCGAAAATTCTATGAAAAGATACGGCGACTTACAGAAGGTTTCAAGACCGGAGCGAACTCTTGTAGGACCCAGGGAGGTGAGCTAGTGACAGATGCCCAGAGTATACTCGAATTATGGAGGGAGCACTTCTCCAGCCTGCTGAATGGCAGTGAACAGGAAACACGCGGAGATGGTGAACCCGAAACTCCAATTGATGACGATGGGAAAGTTGTTCCGTTACCCGACTATGAAGAAGTGCGAATAGCAATCGTCCGCTTAAAAAACAACAAAGCGGCAGGGACCGATTGATTTCCGGCCGAGCTATTCAAAT
Source organism: Ceratitis rosa (assembly GCA_037013455.1). Lineage (NCBI taxonomy): Eukaryota > Metazoa > Arthropoda > Insecta > Diptera > Tephritidae > Ceratitis > Ceratitis rosa. The sequence goes on along the minus strand of JAWMAG010000005.1, from coordinate 8,201,711 downwards.
ACGGCGGTGAAGAACTGATCAGGTGCATGCATCAGCTTCTTTGCAAAATATGGTCAGATGAAAGCATGCCTGACGATTGGAAATTAAGTGTGCTCTGCCCGATCCACAAAAAAGGCGATCCCACAGTCTGCGCCAATTACCGTGGAATAAGCCTTCTTAATATCGCATATAAGGTCCTATCAAGCGTATTGTGTGAAAGACTAAAGCGCATCGTCAACAAATTGATTGGACCTTATCAGTATGGCTTTAGACCTGGTAAGTCAACCATTGACCAGATATTCACCATGCGCCAAATCTTGGAAAAAACCCGTGAAAAGAGAATCGACACCCACCACCTCTTCGACAGCACGAATAGGAGCTGCCTTTACGCCGCTATGCCTGAATTTGGAATCTCCGCAAAACTTATACGGCTATGTAAACTGACGTTAAGCAACAATAAAAGCTCCGTCAGGATCGGTAAGGACCTCTTCGAGCCGTTCGATACCAAACGAGGTTTCAGACAGGGTGATTCCTTATCGTGTGACTTTTTTAATTTAATGCTGGAGAAAATAATACGAGCTGCAGAACTAAATAGAGAAGGTACAATCTTCTATAAGAGTGTACAGCTGCTGGCGTACGCCGATGATATCGACATTGTTGGCCTCAACAACCGCGCCGTGAGTTCTGCTTTCTCCAGACTTGATAAAGAAGCGAAACGAATGGGTCTGGTAGTGAATGAGGGCAAGACGAAATATCTCCTGTCATCAAACAAACAGTCATCGCATTCGCGACTAGGCTCCCACGTCACTGTTGACAGTCATAACTTCGAGGTCGTAGATAATTTCGTCTATCTAGGAACCAGCATTAATACCAACAACAATGTCAGCCTTGAAATCCAACGCAGAATCACTCTTGCCAACAGGTGCTACTTTGGGCTGAGTAGGCAATTGAAAAGTAAAGCCCTCTCTCGACGAACGAAAATCAAGCTCTACAAGTCGCTCATTATACCGGTCCTACTATATGGCGCAGAAGCGTGGACGATGTCAACATCTGATGAGTCGGCTCTAGGAGTCTTCGAGAGGAAAGTTCTGCGAACGATTTATGGTCCTTTGCGCATTGGCAATGGCGAATACCGCAGACGATGGAACGATGAGCTGTACGAGCTATATGACGATATTGACATAGTTCAGCGAATGAAGAGACAGCGGCTACGCTGGCTAGGCCATGTCGTCCGAATGGATGAAAACACTCCAGCTTTGAAAATATTTGATGCAGTACCCGCTGGTGGAAGCAGAGGAAGAGGAAGACCTCCACTCCGTTGGAAAGATCAAGTAGAGAGTGACCTGGGTGCACTTGGCATTTCCAACTGGCGCCAAACAGCGAAAAGAAAAGATGAATGGCGCGCTGTAATTGCTTCGGCTATAATCGCGTAAGCGGTGCCAACGCCATTGAAGAAGAAGAAGAAGAAGTTGTACACTGCTATTGAAGATTGTAACTTTCCTATTCAGCTCTGCAACTGCATTATTTTCTTCAGCAATAAGTTAAAGAAGGCATTCAATAAGAAGTAAGCTTGTACGAAACATCAGTTGGTCTCAAACGGCTCGAAGAGGTTTTTCGCGATCCTGCCGCTGCTGTGTTACATAACGACCGTTTAAGTCGGGCGGGCAGAGCACCCTTAGGTTCCAATTGTCGGGCCTGCTTTCTTCCGAGCATATTTTGCCCCGCCGTATTTGAAATAGTTCGGCCGGTAATTCATCGGCCGCGCCACAGTGTTGTTTTTCAAGCGGGCAGTTTTTAAGTGAACTTCTTCAAAGTCGAACATCTTTTCGCTTGTCATCGATTGGGGAATCAGATTCGCCATATTCTGGTATTACATTTTCATTGCCATTCAGCAGGCTGGAGAAGAGTTCCCTACATAGATTCAGTATACTCTGGGCATTAGTTACTAGATTAACTCTCTGAGTCCTACAGGAGTTTACTCCGGTTTTGTATTCTTCTATAAATTGCGGTATCTTTTCATATAATTTCCGAGCAATACCCCTTTCGGCCAGCTATTCAAGCACTTTATACCCACGCAACTCGAATCTTTTCGTTTTTGTCTGCACAAACGTCTTGCTTCCCTTTTCAGCTTTCGGTATCTATCCCACCCTGTACGTTTAGTGGTCGATCGCAACATTGTGAGATAGGCAGCCTGTTTTCTCTGCTCTGCGGCACGGTAGTTTTCATCGCACCAGTTGTTTTTTTTACTTTTCTTGAATCCAATAGTTTCGCTTGCAGCTGTACGTAGTGAGCTTGAAATGTCGTCCAACAGTTCTCTTATACCGAGTTGCTGACGAGCGCTCTCAGAGAGCAGGAGTGCAAGTCGTGTAGAAAACTGTACGGCGGTCTGTTGTGATTGCAGCTTTTCGATATCGAACCTTACTTTCCTTCCCGGGTTTGCTGACGGGCGTTCTTTGCTGCTCAGAGGCGGTTGCACATTTTTGTTACCACAAGATAGTGGCCCTAGTTGTTATTGGGTCCGCGCGTAATGAACTCTACAGACATGTTGTCCGGCTATAGTAACATGATCGATCTGGATTAGTTTGGATCAGTCCGGATAGTCCTCGTGGTTGAGTTTGAACAAAATACAGAAAACGACCACAACTTGTGGCCTAATATAACTATACTAATATAATAAGTATATACAAGTAAATGTGTATTTTATTTTCTTTATTTTCAAGTGTTCTAATTGGTGCACCACGCGCCGTTACTGATCAGCCTGACGGTACTTCAGCAGAAACTGGTATAATTTACAAATATGATTTGTTGGCAAAGGAGCTAAAACCATTTGTATTGGAGAATGATGAATCCTTTGAAACATTTTACGGACTACAACAAAGCAAATCTCGGCAGTGGTTGGGTGGCGCAATGGATGGTGGAAGCAGAGATGCGGATCCTTTGATCGCATGTGCTCCGTTACAAACAGCTACAAAGATCAATAAGTAAGTAATTAATATATATGTACATACATATTTATATTAACGAAGTACAAAACATGTGAAACTCGTTTCGTTTTTCTATATAAAAATCCTTCCAAAAAGCTCATTACGTTCCTCTTCGAAATTGAGCCAATCGTTTTTTGTATTGAATTTACGAGTATTTATGTATAACAAACGCTTTGTGACCGCTGAAGCGAATTTTGGCCGAGCTTCTTCTTCAACAAAATTGAGGGAGCTACAGTTCATTCTAAGCAGTCTCCGAGCTGCCGATGGATTTTTATGGTAACCTTTTTATTTGATGTCAGAAATACATTCGGAGGGCTTGATAATCTTTGCCGAGGGGCGACCGCGATTAGAAAAATGCTTCTTCTTTATTGGCGTTGGGACCGCTTACGCGATTATAGCCGAATCAATATTAGCGCGCCATTCATCTCTTCTTTTCGCTGTTTGGCGCCAGTTGGAAATACCAAGTGAAGCCAGGTCACTCTCCACCTGATACTTCCAACGGTCTTCCACTAGCGGGTACTACATCGAATACGTTCAAAGCTGGAGTGTTTTCATCCATTCGGACGACATGGCCTAGCCAGAGTAGCCGCTGTCTCTTCATTCGCTGAAGTATCGCAATATCATCACATAGCCCGTACAGCTCATCATTCCATCATCGGAGGTATTCGCCGTTGCCAATGCAGAAAGAACCATAAATCGTTCGCAAAACTTTTCTCTCGAAGACTCCTAAAGCCGACTCATCAGATTTTGACACCGTCCACCTCTCTGCGCCATATAGTAGGACCGGTATGATGAGCGACTTGTAGAGTTTGGGTTTGGTTCGCCGAGAGAGGACTTTGGTTTTTAATTGCCTACTCAGTCCAAAGTAGCATCTGTTGGCAAGAGTGATTGTGTGTTGGATTTCAAGGCTGATATTATTATTGGTGTTGATACTGTTTCCAAGATAGACGAAATTATCTACGACCTCGAAGTTATGACTGTCAACAGTGACGCGGGAGCCAAGTCGCGAATGCGACGGCTATTTGTTTGATGGCAGGAGATATTTCGTCTTGTTCTCGTTTATTACCAGACCCATTCGTCTGAAAAAGGCAGAACTAACTTCGCGGTTGTTGAGGCCAATATCATCGGCGTACGCCAGCAGCTGTACACTCTTATAGAAGATTGTACCTTCTCTATTCAGCTCTGCATCTCGTATTATTTCTCCAGCAATAAGTTAAAAAAGTCACACGATAAAGAACCACCCTATCTGAAACCTCGTTTGGTATCAAACGCCTCGGAGAGGTCCTTCCCGATCCTGACGGAGCATTTAGTGCTGCTTAAGGTCAGTTTATATAGACGCATAAGTTTTTCGAGGATACCAAATTCAGACATAGCGGCGTAGAGGCAGCTCCTTTTTGTGCTGTGGCTTTAAAATCGGCGAAAAGGTGGTGGGTGTCGATCCTCTTTTCACAGGTCTTTTCCAAGATGTGGCGTATGGTGAATATCTAGTCCATGGTTGACTTACGAGGTCTAAAGCCACATTGATAAGGTCCAGCAACCGATCGAACGAACCTGTCACCCTTAAGAATATTCAATAATTTAAAAAACTAATCTAAAAATCTCTTGTATATTTTCTAATTTCAGTGGTGGGTTTATGCACGGCGCTTGCTACTGGACAAATAATACCCTGCACGCGGAATCACCAAATCGCATATCTTGGATTTTAAGCCCATTTGCATCGAAAGGTTCGTTGAGATTTGAATGAAAGCTTAATTATTTCGTGAAAATAATAGATTCATTATTTATTTTATAAAGGTGAACACGACAAACAGGAAGACGAAAATTTGCAATATTCCTTTCTGAGATATGGACAATATGGTTTCAGTATACTCCTAACGGCAAATAATAAAACTGTTATTGCCGGCGCCCCCGGCCTATTGAATTGGGAAGGTAAGTTGATTTGAATTGTACCAGATCTCGAATCGAAATTATCATGCCAACTGTACTTGGCGATTCCTTATCTGTACTAGTACTAAGACCCAACACCTTTACTCTTTCACGCGGCACGTTAGTTCTTAGATATTGTATGCAATATAAAGAGAGTAGATGCAGACAGTAAAGTTATGTGGATTGCGCAAAGCACGCTATGTATACATAGTGAGATCTCAAACTGCATTCAGCTTATACGTATATGCTGCTTCTTTGACAGATGCATTATCTCAGCCTAGCCGATACGCCGCTCATATCCGCCGCTTTGTTATTCTTCAGCCGGGCAATGACCATTTAAACTTTGCCATAGTTAAGTTGGGTTATGGAACACTTAAGGAATTGTACTCGATTGAGGATTCAAATTTAATATCGTAATTAGACAGACTCAACTCGGTATTATATGAACGCCGGTCACCAGATCCGCTCTATGTGTCCGACTAAAGAATGCCCCGGTTTTGAAACCTTCTATAACTCGCTACATCTTTTCTTCGAGTTTTGGCGTATTACTCTGTTTGCCCAAATTTGCGTGCTCATGCTTTTTTATCTAACCTTTCCGTGTTTGCCAAATGCTTACCGCTTACCGTCTTACCTTCTTCGGTATCTTTACCATACGTTCCGATTCCACAGTTCTCCCTGCAGCACCTTGATATGGTATTGTTGAACAGCTGCCAGCTGTGATTACAGCTTTTCGTTTTCGAGTCTTCCTTCTTAGGTAATCTTGGTTTCGTAGCAATCTTATGCTATATGTGATCCTATTTCGAGTCTCGAACTAAGCTCGTTCAAGCTCATGACTTTATCGAGCGTTGTGCCGAAGATACCTCTTTTACCAACTGGAGATTAAGGTCGCCTAGCACTATTCCGACATTGTGGTGTGATCAATATGGAGACACTGGTGGGTGTGGGAACAAATCTGGCATATGAAGATCAAACTCCCTTTAATGTGGATTTTGTTTATACGCAGCATTGAAAGCCGGTACTCCATTACCAAATTTCCACCATTGTATACGTCAGTCACCGTAACATTAAACCCAATGTATGATTTCACTGAAGTCTCCCTTGAAGTGTTTGCATAATACAATTTAGACATTATTAAAAAAATTGACTTTCCACAGGCAAAGTTATACACTTCGACTTACAGAAGAAAAAATCACATAGGACCAAAACTGATACGCGTGCTCCCAAACCTCAGTACAAAGGATATGCAGTGGGTTATGGTTATTTCAATGTCAGTGATCCACAACAAATGTCTTATGTGGCCACAGCACCGAAGGGAAGAGTAAGCTTTGAAGGATTTTAATAACTTAAACGAAATTCTTATCACACACCCGCCTCATCATTCCAGGTTCAAATCTACACAGACGCAAAGCAGTGGAGTCAAAATATGTTTCCAATGCAAACAGGTTATTATGGCACTCAATATGGCGAATTTTACGGTTATTCCGTCCTAGTTGAAGATTTGAATGGCGACGGCTTGGATGACATTTTAGTAAGCGCTCCACATCGCATGGTTAATAACATATTCGAAGCAGGTGCTGTTCACATGCATATCAATCAGGGGAACTCAAAACAAGTGAGTCAATTTTTATTCTACTTTTTATTAATTTATGTGGGCAGTGCCTTTGTGGATATTTTATTTATGGCACATATATAAAACCCGAACTTTAGTCAACACCAAAAGTCTTTTAACATATTCTATATGCTCGGCCGCGGTAGTCGAGTGTTTAGCATTGCGTACTGACATTCGGAAGGCTCGGGTTCAAATCCTTGTATCCTAATAACATCCAAAAAGTTATGGCAAATTTATTTAAATAAAAAAATTTCCAATTGCGGTCACCCCTCGGCAGGGAATGTCAACCCCTCCGAGTGCATTTCTGACATATACACTCAAGATTGACCGTCTCTCAGTAAAATATTGAACTGCGACTGAAAAGCCTTCTATCGGGTGAATGCCACCAAGTGGAAGTAAAGATATCTCTATTCATGTGACTAAAAGCGGGGAGAGACATCGGCTACGATGGCTATACCATGTCGTCCGAATGGATGAAACCACTCCAGCTCTGAAAGTATTCGATGCAGTACCCCCAGGTGGAAGCAGAGGAAGAAGAAGACCTCCACTCCGTTGGAAGGATCAGGTGGAGAGTGACCTGGCCTCACTTGGTATTTCCAACTGGCGCAAGACAGCGAAAAGAAGAGAGGAATGGCACGCTGTAATTGATTCGGCTATAATCGCGTAATGCCACCGCTTACGCCAATAAAGAAGAAGAAAAGCGGGAAGCGTTTCTGGCAGACAACGAAGCGTCAATGAAATGTGTAGATACAAAGTTCAAATGCTTGAGAATATGCAAATACTATCGCGACGAAACATTTACTTGAATCCTAGATCACACGGATGCAGAGGGCAGTGAAAAGGTGAACGAGCTGGCTCGCCGCTTTCCGGGATGTCAACATCGACTTTATCAGACTTTTCAGCGTATTCAAATGTTATCTAAAGCAATGGATCATGGAAAAACACTAAAGGTTTTGAAACACGTGGACTGAACGTGCCGCTAAGTTTTCTGTACGGCATTTTGGGGCATCTTACTCTGAGATATCATTGCCACAAGTTAGATAAAGTGGAATCGGCCATGTGTAGCATATTTACGGATGGTTACGTAACGCTGGATCACTACATTTGTGTTTTTAGCTGATTGAGATGTCTTAACTTACACGATGCTGTCGGCTTTAGCTAAACAATACCCAATATAATTCATGAAGCTTACTTTCCTCTATTTATCAAATGTAAATAAGACAATCCTACCTTCCGAAATGTGAAGTCTCACCATAAGTAAATTATTTTTCGTTGAGACGAGGTCAGCTCCTCGGCAGCACTCGCATCTCCATTAGCCACAGCGGCTCACGTTAGGCATCGGTGGAATGCCGAAGGGGTGCCCTGGTATAACGGTTTGTGTCTGTCGGATAAAGTCCAACAAAACCTGTTGTCAATACGACCTCTGATCACTCAATGCGTTGCCACAGCCGGTTTATCAGTGAACCTCACGGTTGGTCCGCTTTGCGGAAAGTGGGGTTCTACCGCCTTAGGAGGTTTTTACATAGATTTTAGACAAGTCTCACCAGCCAACTTTCATGCGGTCCTAGAATTAATTGTGATGACTCCAACATTCCTAATTTTCATTCTTTTTAGTTAAATTTTGATAGATCAGTTTTAGAATCACCCTTCCCGAGTAGTGGACAGTTTGGTACTGCGCTCAGCAAGTTGGGTGACATTAACAGAGATGGATATAAGGGTAAGTTCGCTGTTCGTAAATTCATAAATTTCTTAAGCAACAATTTTATCTCTCATCCATTTTTTTGCGCTTGAAAAGATGTCGCCATTAGCGCACCATTCGCTGGTTCGAAACGTAGTGGTGCTGTTGCCATTTATTTTGGCAGTCCAAATGGCCTCGAAAGTCAACCCAGGCAGATACTGAACATGAGTGAAGGTTTTCTCGCCACCAAAGGCGAAGGTTTCTTTGGTCAAGCGCTCTCCAAGGGTGTTGATATTGATGGAAATGATTACAACGATCTGGCTATTGGTGCACCAAATGAGGATAAAATCTTCATCTACCGCACATATCCTGTGGTGAAAATAAATGCAACCATGGAACCGCGAAATTTAATTATTCCCACGAATGAGACTTCGTTAACGCTTGAGATTTGCATTAATGTCTTGACAAATTCGACAAAAGTTAAAAAACAGAATATTTTAGTTAACTTGAGTGCCGGCGATAACGACGAGCGCATCAATGTCACACAATGCTTTCGTGACGAGCTACTCAGTATGGATTTCGTACCAGAATGTCACATTTGCAATGCCTCCCTCAAATACGATGAACGTTTTATGTTTGTGCCAATAATTTTGGAGTTTTCGTATCGTTTAAAAAATGATGCGAGTAAGCTTAACAGTTCTGGTGAGTCTAAAAGTTGCAGACCCTGAATTGGATACCTTCGTAAAGATTTTTGTATGCGTTGGGTCTGTATAAAAAATTAGTTTTATTGAATTGTTACTGGTTTTCAAGATATTCAATCTTCGCGGCTCGTAAATCTCGTGCTTTTTTATTCCGAGATCCTAAAAAAACTAATACGGTACTCACACATCAAGAATCTTTGACCAAGGTTTCAAGGAAATGTTGGTGTGCAATTATTTATTTAATCTATTTTACAGAATTTTGCGAGGACTGTGCGATAGTGGATCCTTGTTGGCCTACTTTGGCGAAGTCTCACATACAATATCTACACAATTGTAAAGGTTCGGTTTGCAATGTTGACTTACAGGTGGAAAGTGTGAATATGCCGTAAGTTGCTTTGCCTTCTGTTTAGTTTTATTTTATTTTAATTTATTTTTTAATAATTCAGTAATTTTAATTCAAAATAATTTAATGCTATTTAATTGAGTTTATATTTATTAAATTTAACTCGAATTCAATTTATTTTATTTCACAAAGTTTACGTCAAAATACTTTTTTTTAATTAATTTATTTTGTTTCGTTTCATTTTATTTATATTTGTTTTTATTTTAATAATATTTATTTTAATTTATTTCGTTCTAATTAAAAAAAATATTTTTAATTTTTATTTTTATTTATTTATTTTAATATATTTTATATGTTATTTGATATTTTGTTATATTATTTAAATTATTCTATTTTTTATTTCATTTCATTTTATCTATTTTATTTTATTTAATTCAATTATATTTAATTCAAAAATAATTTATTTTAGCTAAATTTTATTTTATGATGTTTTCATTATTCTATTTTTTATTGAATTATTACTTTCTAGTTTTATTATCAATTCATTTTTTTTATTTAGTTTGTTTTATAATATATTAATTATTTTATCTTCCTATTATTCAATTACCTTATTTTATTACGTACTATTTACTTATTTTAACTTTTTTATTATATTATTTTTTTATTTTTTATTTCTTTTTTATTTTTTTGCTTAATTTGTATTATTCATTTTAAGTTTATGGTATTTTATCATATTTTATAAAACACTATTTCTCTTTATTTTATTTTATTCCATTGTATTTTATTATTTTATATTTGATTTTACTTTACATTATTTTATTTTATTTAATTTTGTATTATTTCATTTTAATTTAATTTGTTTTATATTGTTTTAACTTATTTTGTTTCGTTTTATTTTATTTATTTTATTTTGTTTTTATTTAATTTTTTGTGTTATCTTATTTTATTTTAGTTCATTTTGCTTTATTTTATTTTACTAAATTTTTATAATTTTTTTTTTTAATTTGAATATTTTTATTTTATTTTTGTTTACATCAAAATATATAAAACTATTGCTAAATTATTTTATAAATTATTTACGTTTATTTACATTTCCATATTCAAAAACGAACGAACAATTGATGTTGTTGGTAATATTACTGATTTTTGTATACTCAAAAACTTTTTATTTAGTTGGAGCACCTCCAGCATCTTTAGCAATGTTTTGGGAGCCACTCCTGTCGGCGAGATGACATCTGCTTTACTTCTACTGCCAACTGCTGATATTTCTTGTTCTTTAAGCGGTAGCATTCTTGAAGATTATGCGAATTAGGTATGCCGCCATCAGTAAGAAGAGCTCGCTTTTCCTTCTTCTCGACAAGAATAACATCTGAACTTTTATGCTGGACACTTCTATCTGTCCCATTATATTTTCTGTTCTTCGTTCTCCAGGACTGCAGCAGGCTCATATTTGTAGTAGGGCATATCTCTTTATATATATCTTTTAATAATTTAGTACGTATAGCAAGACTCTGATAGAACATTTTTGCCACGTTGTTATGCTGCGTCAAGTATTCAGTAGCCCCTGTGATATGCTGTATACATCGTTTCTGTTTGTTGTTGGCACTTTCTAAATCGTGTCGTTATCGATTTATTTGCGATCAATATATTTTAAATAGTTTTTTGTTGCCGTCACTTGGTTTTGAATTGCAAACGTTAGTCCTTCTGTTTCTAAGAGAATGCCATATACGATTTTTATCTTCCAGTCATTTAGCAATTCTTCTGTTTGCATTGCGTCTGTTACAAATATTTCGTCAAGTTGTATGTTACTGAGATTCAAAGGTGTATACGTGTATCTCTCGTCCGCTTTGCATATTGCTATGTGGATGGGCGTGTACTGTTGTCGAAAGTATCGGCGCAAATTAGAGACTTGTATTTTGCAGAGATGAATGACATCAACAAGTCCACGTCCGCATGAGCTTCAATTGCTGATTTAGGGTGATGGACACCGTATTTCCTTAGCAGTGTTCGTGTGGCTCTTTTCACGTTTTCCAGTTCCGTATCGGACCATTTCACTATACCAAAACTGCACGTTAGTATAGGCACCGCCAAATGTGTTATTGGCTTTAAAAAAAATGTTTACAGTTAAGACAAGATTTTGCAAGGCTTTTGGTTCTGTGCATTCACATATAGTGGTCAGAAATTCTCCGTATTATAATATTATGATGAATTCTTCTTGTTTGCATAATACCTAGATATTTGTAGGTATCGTCAGCGTCCAGCGCTTCTATGTATTCACTGACTGATCGTGGGAAATTTCGTTATTTATTTTGATTTTTATTTTGAACCCAGCTTTGCAAGCAAGACACTTATTTTATTTTATTTTATTTTGTTTTGTTTTATTTTATTTAATTTTGCTCTATTTTATAGTATTTTATTTTATTTTATTTTATTTATTTAGTTTATTTTACATAGATTATTTAATTTTTTATTTAATTTTTTCTTTTATTTTACATCAATTAAATTAATTTAATTTTATTTTAATTTACTTTCTCTCATCTTATTTTGTTTTATTTTATTTTATAAAATTATTAAATTTATTTTGATTTTGTTTAATTTTATTTGATTTTTTTTTTGTTATTTTTATTTTTTATTGTTATATATATTTTATTTTATTTTATTTAAATATTTAAATTTAATTTAGTTTAATTTTATGTTAAATTTTTTTATTTATTTAACTTACCATAATTTAATTATAGGGTAGTGTGTTTGAGCTTTGCGGCCGTTAATTAAAAGTAAAAACCTTTGTTTTCTTTTTTGCCTCCTACGCCTTTACCACCCCATAAATATATAAAAAAATACAAACTTTAATTTAATTTAATTTTATTTTATTTATGTAAAATTATTTTATTTTGTTTAAGATAATTTTATTTTATTTTTTATTATTTTATTCTTTTTTATTTTATTCTATTTTATTTTGTTTATTTTATTATATTTTATATTATAATTTTTTTATTTAATTTTATATTTATAATTTTACTTTATTTTGTTTTATTTTATATTATATATTTTTTAACTTAATTTTATATTTATAATTTTATGTTGTTTTGTTTTATAATGTTTATTTTACTTGATTTGATTTTATTTTATTTTTTTATTATTATTATTTTATTTCATTTTGCTTGATTTTATTTTATTTATTATTTTTGTTATTGTAATTTTTCTTAAGCACATCTCTAACACTCGGCACTGATAATATCCTGCCACTCCGTTACGACATCACCAATAAGGGCGAGGAAGCTTACTACACCGTCCTCACCATTAACTTTTCCATAAATGTACTTTTCAAAAAAATGCCTGCAGAATGTGTTCAAGACTTCGATTATGGTGTGACAGTTAAATGCAATTTAGCGAAAAGAAGAGCTTTTACAAACGCCACCGTCGTGGAGCTCAGTCTCGACTTAAGCAAAGTGGTTGGTTATACGATTATGAATATCAGTGCATCGGTTTCCAGTACGGGAGATGAACTTCGCCCAGCAGACAATGAGGTATTCGATCAAATAACGTTATTTACGAGCGCCGAGATTTGGGTATCTGAGTAAGTTGTTACTGACGGAAATTTGTATTCCGAACATACGTCTTATAATATCATCATACATTTAAGGACATCATCAAATAAAATCGTTTCTATTACTGATGACCACAAAATCATACCGGTTTCGACGAGTTTTGAGGTGAACTTTTTTGAAATGTATGAATTATTATTCCATAAACTTTTCTTGTAACATTCCATTGCAGATACAAAACGCCGGCCCAAGTCCAATGAGTTTCTACCATTTAATCATCGATTTCCCTATCGGTTATGATAATACCAAATATATTAGCAATTACTCAGCGCAAGCTCTTTTCGAGAGTCATGAATATCCCATTTCAGAGTTTGATACATCAGCGCCCGTTTCCCAACCAACTTTGAATAACAGCGAAATTTTACACCAAAATCATATACTCGAAAATCACACGACCATTCTGACTTGTGAAATAAATGAGAAATCCAAATTGAAAATGTTATGCGCTCAGAGTCATATACAATTGCCAAAGGTCCTATTTGCTGGTGAGAAGTTAACCTTGGTACTAAATTTTGATTTGAATTGGGAAAACGTTGGAGAAGCGTTGTTGAGCCAAACACATGAGTATTTGGCTCATGTTGCGCGAGTAAGTTTGAAGCCGAACACACCAGTTAATGGGTGAGAACCATAGGAAAAATACAATTTGTGCTATAGAAACACTTACCATAATTTAATTCTTCTTCCTTAAAATAGAAATTTTAACGTAAATCACCACTATAAGGGCTCAGTATTCATGAAGATCAGTAAACGTAACACTCTCTGGATTTATATAATTGCCATTATTGGTGGTATACTCTTACTTGTTGTTGTTGTTTTGCTTTTACGGAGGGTAAGAAATTTAATTTGTTAAAGTCTTTTACAGAGGGCACGCTAAAGGGCGAGCCAAACTGAGCCGAGCACAAAGCTGATAATGTGGAAAAGATTCATTGTGCTGATATATTAGAGTGGAAGCGAAAAAAACAGTCTCGAAGTGTGCTATACCAAATTCTGATCAGCACCGTTTTGAACCAGCTTTGCGCTCGGCTCGGTTTTCACAAACATATCATCAGTGTACACTGCCGTTCAGAAAGCCAGGGTTAGAGTTTTGGTTCGATAAACATAATATAGAAAATGCGGTCGCTCCTCTCTATTTGTTGCGAGAGAAACATCAAGACGCAAACCCCCAAATGGAGGACCGATCATCGTATGCCGGTTCCAGCTAACAATTACATTTTCAAGAAGTAAAGAAAATGCAAGTCCTCAGAGTACCAGCCTTTTATTTGGCCATTATATGTATAGTCCAAATATGTTTGAGGTGGTGAGCAAAGTGACCTAGAGATGTTTTGAAGGAAAGGTCAAAATGGGCGTGACTAAGAATGGAGTCGAAAGCAATCGCATATTTGTTTCTTATAAAGGGCTCTCCTTTCATTTTGTAAAAATGCTACCAGATCACCAGTGAAATCGCGCCGATGTAGATTGCCGACGTAGTTTTGAAGAAGAAATTTCCATTGAATTTATGGAAATATTAAGTATCGTTATATTGAATCGGATGACTGGTGGATATGAAATTTTTACAGAAGCTCTTAAACTCCGACTTCATCTAGCCTTATTTCTTCCTAATTTAGTCCATCTTTTGCTTAATGATTGGCATTTATTTATTTGTTCTATTATGGATCTTCGACTGCTTTTAGCACAATCACAGATATGATAACTTTTTAATTTGTAGTCATCAAAAATGGAGGACTGGAACCATCTCTCTTTAACTTGCCTCCCGAAGGTTGTGGGTTAGTGGCATAAAGTGATCGTGATCTCAACTACTGATACTGCTAGTTAAATCTGCTTCTTCCATAAATGTCTATTGTAATATCAGAGTGAAACGCTGCGTTTTTAAAATGAGTGACTACTTGCTGAAAAGCTCTTAGAGTTGTCTGAAAGGGAGTAGCCTCCGTATAACATTTTTAGATAAGATAGGAATGGACTAAGAACTCCTAGGCATAATATTTTTTGGAGTACCTAAATGGAGTACCAAGTTATGATCATCAGTATTACCACTGTAATCTTCAATTGGAAAAAAAATTATAAAAAGAAGATGGTTGTTAGCTTAACAGAAACGATTTTTTTTAAATAATAAGTCGCTCAGTTTACGAAAAAGAGGAAAAATAAAGGTCTTTAACTCTCTATTTCAGAGTGAATCCTTAAGAGGCTTTGTACATTTATTATTGTAGTGATTGATTTCATTTTTCCAACTACTTTTTACACTCAAATTGTCCGAAATGCCCCTGTTGAATTTTATAATTATTTTTTCACTTTCAGTATGGTTTCTTCAAACGTCTAACAAAAGAAGAAATGGAAAAGAATTTCAACGAGAAACAAGGAAAAGCTCTCATGAAAGAGGATCTCGATGTTTGTGTCGCCGAAATAGAAGAAGACATGGCGAGTTCTTGAGTGTAGCCAAACTGAAACAAAGCAATTAGTTAATAATAGTTTAACTAAGTTTAATAAATAAGAGTTTAATTTTAACAAAGAATTTAGTGAGCAATTTGTACATAAAATAAACAAACTTAAACAAAAGACTGGTGCTCAAAGCTAACGCCGGTTGAGGTAAAAGCTGTGGTAAGCGTAAAAGAAACTAGCTCGAGGTATGGATGTATGGAACGCCTGAAAAATATGCACTTTACCGTTTTTATTCCATCCGGGGTGACATGACTGAAGACTTCATTATGAATTGTTCGAAACTTGATGGAAATAACTTCTGCCGGGAACGACCAATCAGCTCCAGATTCATACATTTGGGCGAGTGCAATATTTTTCAAGGGGAACTTATTGCGATTAACGAAGCGGTAGGATTTTTTTTTAGTTTTTGTATTTTTGATAAGACCGATTTGAATATCAGTTGACTTCACTAATATTAGGAACTGCAAAAAAACTGCCGTGGTTTTAAAAATACTTGACAGGGAACGGATAGATTTTTAAGCTATAAATTTTTTGACTGAGTTGCTCCAGAGTCATTGAACGTAGCACCACATGGCTGATTCAGTACTGTGAACTTATTCTGTCTTAGAATATTGAGACTTTCTTAGGAAGTAGATAATCTATTATTTAGCCGATGTGGCATATTGAGGCTCAGTAGAACACAATCATCCTCCTCATCTGCTTCAACCTCAAAGTGAGGGCTCAAACGATTTATCTGTTGTAAGAGTAATACAAAAAATAAATAAAATAAAGAATTCAAAATAACAGCTTCAATGATTTCTCGTCTATTTTCCAGGCTTTTCTGGTTCTTTACATTTTTACAATTCTTATTATATAACATACATACAATTTAATGCACATACATACATCCAATAAATTGTAATAATTTTGTTACAATAAAAATGTGTATGAAGAAAATATATGCATTGCTTTAACTTTTTCTCCATTTAGCTTATTTTATTTTAATTTCATTTACTATATAATTATTCCTTATTTTATTCTATTTCTATGTATTGAATCTTAATTAATTTTTTAATGTTTTATTTTATTTCATTTTTTTTTTTACTTTGTTTTTTATTATATTTTGTTTTAATTGATTTTATTTTTTTATTTTATTTTATTTTACTTTATTTTATTATTTTTATTTTTTTTAATTTAGTTTATTTCATTTTATTATTTTTTTTACTTTATTTTGTTATGTTTTATTTTATTTTTGTATTTTAGTTACTTTCTTTAATATATTTTTTAATTTTATTTTAATTTAATTAGTTTTATTTTAATTTAAGTTTTCTTTATGGTATTTATTTAATTTGACGTTAATTTATTCTTATTTTGATTAATATATATTTATTATTTTTAGTTGTTTTATTTTAGTATATTTTATTTTATTTTTATTTATATATTTTTTTTTTCATTTGATAATATTTTATATTTTATTTTATTTTATTTTAGTTTTTAATTTGATTTTATTTTTGTTAATTTTAATTTCCTTTATTTGATTTAAAACTAATTTATTTTATTTTATTTAAATTTTCGTTAATATATTTTTATTTTTATTAATTTGTATATTTTATTCATAGCAATTTGATTTTAGTATATTTTATTTTTTTATTTTATATTATTTTTTATTTTATTTGATATAATTTAATTTATATTAATTTAATTTTATTTTATATAATTCAATTTCATTTTATTTTATTAAATTTTTTTAAATATTTTATTATATTCTATTTTTCTTATTATATTTTATTTCAATTTTTTAATTTTTTTTTATTTTATTTTATTTTATTTTTTATTTTATATCACTTTATTATTCAATTTATGTTTTTTTATTTTTCTTCTTTCATTTTATTTTGGTTTATTTAATTTTACTTATTTTTTATATTTGATTTAAGTTATTTTATTTTATTTCCTTTTATTTTATTTTATATTATCTTATTTTATTTTGTTTCATATTGTTTAATTCATTTTATTTTGTTATTTAATTATTTTTTCTGATTTATTTTATATTTTTATTTTATTTTATTTTATTAAACAATATTTCATTGTATTATATTTAATTTTGTTTTACTCTATTTGAATTTATTTCAATTATTTATTGATTTTATATTATTTCGTTTTATTTTTAATAGTTTTGTTATTATTATGTTTTACATTATTGTTCTTTTTTGCTCTATTTTTTTAACTTTATTTATATAGAACAGCTTTTTATACTTTGCAAATCTTTGTTGTTTTTTTATTTGTTGTAATACAAGTATATCGTTGAATAATTGTAAAATTTTATTTTACCTAACTATATATACATAAGTATATATAAATTATAAACATGCATACAAATGTGTGGATATATATATGTCTGTATATCCGTTAATAACAACTTTTTATTTTACAGTAATTTCATATTTCTAGTATGATAACGGTTTTATTACAAACATTTTACCTTATTAACACTCATACATTTACGTATGTAAATGTTTTTTCCTTAATATTGTATGTATGCCACTAAGAACGCATGTTTACAGCTGCATACATATGAATTTATTTGACGACGAATACACACATACACACACACATAAAAAACTTTGAGTCCCGATATGTGTGCAGTACAGGTAAATATGTTTACATTAACAGGTATGTTCATTCATTGGTGGATATGTGCAATTAATAATTTGTTGATCGCAAAGTCAGGGAATCTTAGGTACATACATACGTTTTTAACAACATACACGTACCACATACCTACATATTGTACATTTATACGCTTTCATATCAACCATTTGTGGTGTGTGAAGCAACTGTGAAGTTACTCTTCAAAAGGTTTTTTACAAACAATTTTGCCAGTCATGGTTTACTGGGTTATTGATTTCGTCGGAAAATTGTAGTTTATAAGTATTATAAATAAAATGTAACGTAAAGTATGATGAAAGCCAGATTGCGCTGATATTAAATTCACGTTCATACTACACCATGAGAATTATTAATAAAAAATTCTATCAAATTCTGCTCTCTGTCGAGTGTCTTTTGAGATATGCAATTTGAACTAAAAATGAGTGATGCCAGGTCAACCATTTTTATAGTTAATGCGATCGTCTCTAATAAATATAACATAGAAAGCACAACTCATTACTAAAATCCGGCGATTTTCGTCTTTTTCAAAACTATCGTTTTATGGAACGTGGACGTAAAGTTAGCCCGACTTCACCCATAGCGGCCGTACTTGGGATCCAAAGAATGTGTCGGTCAAGTTTCATCAAAATACCCTACTATCAAGCATAATAGTTAAATACTAGTACTTCGAAGACGAAATAATACCAGTGGAATATTTGTTCAGCAGTTCTCCAATAACAGGAATAAGAATAATTTTCTCCAAATTATCTTGTTACTAAATCTACCACGTCACAACTAACTTCCATTCTCTCCTACGCTCTGTTGAAGTGCGCAAATTGACGTTGTTTGCTACCAAATTTATCCTTATTTTTAGTGAGATAAAAATTGAACATGCCTAAATGAATTAGTATTTTACTAGTATAAAGCTGATGCAAAGTCGAAAATTTACATTTGTAGAAAATTAATAAATTTTGACGACTTAACTCCAAAATGGTGAGGCTCCAACCGCAACTGCAAGAAATTGATCCATCCATCCAGAGATGATTCATGACTAGAAACATGAAATTGCATTCGCGGATAGCAGCCGGAGAGGATCACATGATCGAAAAGCTGTTGAAGAATTGGGTTGTTGGACAAAACAGAATGAACAGCAGTAGCTACGATGTGAATAAAATAGTTTTCAATCAATAACCGTGATATGCTGTGGTAGCTAAGCTGGTTTAGTGAGGGAAAATTCGGAATTTGATTTGACAGATGAATATGTGATAGTTATAGAAGTTTATGCAGACGCTTGTATGCACGGACATAGATCTTTACTCATGCAAGAGGCCTTAGTTGATCAGAAGTTTCATCCTGTTAAATATTTGAGTAGAAAGTCAGAAGAAAAGAATCATTCATATGGGCATTAACAGAAGCTAGTATTCTAGTATGTAATACAGTTTCAATTAAATATGCCTATATTTTCGAAATTTTCAAAAACTGAGTTCTTGACATAGAAAGAAAATTAAAAATTAAAAATAAAAAAAAATATGTTTATAAGTGAATATGTAATTATGTTCGAAGTTGGCAAATAATAATAATTATGGCATGCATAAAAATTGAACTTTTACAATAAATCTTCTCAATATTATTTTCTTTTCATAACATTATTATTAATATTATAAATATTTTCACAAACTTATACACTTTGCATTGTTTAAAACAATTTTTTCTGAATTCTCATATTTATTATATTTATATTATTTATTTCTTTAACTTCTATAATTTCTATAATTAACATCAATAATATGCATACATACACATACAGTTATAAAAATAATTATCGTATTGTCAAAATTACTTCAATTTTAATATACACATACATATGTATATGTACATATACTCGTACATATAGTACTAGGTGGGGTGAAAAGTAACCTCCTTGACCGCCAGAATGCGTTGCTACTGCAAAAAAGGTTACAGTGCCTTGTAGGCATCATGTTGAGTATGGACAAAAACGAAAACCGCACAAGAGCATCGCATCCATGGCTAAAATCAATGATTTATGGCTCCAATTGCATCCGCATCCACCATATTTGCCCGATTTGGCTCCCTCGGACTAATATCTCTTCCCGATCCTCAAAAGATGGCTCATCAAAAAAAAAAAAAAATTCAGCTCACGCGAGGATGTCAAACACGTCAACAACAATCAGCTGTCAAAACATAACTAAGGTCAGTATCGCACGGAAATTTGGCATGTTTGCTTAAATATGAACGGCTTACAAGGCACTATAACCTTTTTTGCAGTAGCAGCGCATACTGGCGGTCAAGGAGGTTACTTTTCAGCCCACCTAGTATTTAGCATAGTTCTTTGAATACATAAATTCACATGAATTTATACATTTGCATACATACATATATGCATGTCTCTTATGATTTACAGTATTTATCTATTAAAATTTGCTTTTTTTCTAACTTTATTTTGCACTACAAATTTGCGCAATGACAATGGCAATCTAATTAGCGTTTTACTTATTTCAATGTACATTTCTATTTCTCTTGATTTGCTAGCGTTTTCTTTCTTTTTTGTATTTGATGAATCTATATCTTATGCAAATACATATTTATGTTTGTACTTTATAGCATAAATAATGCAAAAATTGTTTTTGTTGTCAAGGTAACGTGTACATCTTAATTATGGGTTAATTAATTCCATGTTTTGCATGGAGCTTTCGCTTCTTTAAGTTATTGTGGCTCTTTCTATGGTACAAAAGCGGTCCAAGAAAAGTCTAGTGAAGATACGAGTATTTCTTGCTATTTTGCGCATGTAAATTTTATACCTTTATTTTTGCATATCCTTAAATTCTAATGTGCTTATCCTTATATACCTATATATATATATAATATATATTTTTTTATAAAATGAATGTTTTATTTGTGGTAATACATATTAAAAAAAAATAAGAATAAAAATTACATATAGGAAATTTTAAATTTTCTTACTTCATAAAATTATGGATTAGTATTAGGTTCGATTCCAGATTCGACCAACATTCAAAAGAAACATAGATGTGGCTTGACCAGCGCGGTCGCAGACTCGCTACAGAAAAAACCGAGTTGCTGCTATGTATTAACGATGAAACAACTACCTCTAGAAATATATGTATTGTATATGCACACAAACTCGGTTATGCTGAGGTCAAGCAGAGTTGTTAATTATCTGGGTGTAAGACTAGACCATAGACTGTACTACTGAGCTTAAATCCGTCACGCTGCAGTTAAAGCCTCAAAAGTCTCTTCTCAGCTTAGTAGACTGATGACAAACTTAGGAGCACCAACACAAGGATAAGAAGGCTTACTGTACGAAGCCGAGCTATGGGCGGACTCACTTAATAAGAATAATAGGCGAGTGGTATTGGTCAAAATATCCTTGAGAGTAGCGTCGGCATTCCGTTTAGTATTAGGTGAAGCTATAGCTGTAGTAAGCGGACCCATTCCCATCGACCTATTGCAAGCCGAAAAAAAGAAACTGGAGACTCAAAACAATGAGGAATCAAGGATGCACTGTCAATGCAAACAAGGAGGACATAACGAAAGAAATCCTGAACCAGTGGCAATCCCTATGGAAAGAGGGAAACCGTGAGCGTTGGACGGCCAGATTAATCCAGAATTTACACGCGGTAAAGCATTCATCCCGCGACTTTCGGGTTTTTATACCAGTATGAGCCGAATTTTTATTCGGCCAAAGACTGTCACTCCCGCAATGTTCCCAGAAAACCTGTTTTGGGATTTTTTTCAATCACGGGTAAACTTGCCAGGTCATGTCGGACGAATGGAAACCAAAATTTGGGTTGAAGAATTTCAAAATGTCATTTTGAGTTATGAGAAAAAGTTCAATTTGGATGGGCCTGATGGTCATCTTAAGAATTGCAAGGACATACACAGTGTGTCCCAAAAATAACCGAACTTTATATTTAAATCAACAACATACAGCGCCATCTATTGAAAATTTGCAACATTAAAAAGATACATTCATCCTCTTTCAAACGCACCTAACTTCATGTAAGTCGGATGACAGATGTAAAAGTGACAGCTATTTCAATAAAACCAAAAGTGTGCTAATGGTTCCAAAAAAAAATGGAACAAAGAGCAAATATAAAATTTTGTGTCAAACTTGAAAAAAAATTGAAATTGAAGTTTAAAAAATTAAAAAAAAATTTAAAAAAATGAAGCAGCCGTAACCGAGGTACTGAAGAACATTTCTATAAATGGAACCTATTTTGAATAAATAATAACTTTCAAAGATAATATAATGTGTATTTTACTATTTTATATCCAAAAAGTTCGGTTATTTTTGGGACACACCGTGTACAACGTCCAAAATACACCTGTGACAAGCGAAATCATGGCGGTTGATCTCTGTTGGTATGGACCGTATTACACGCTAGAGACAAGACAAAAATATGCTTTGTTCCGAGCAAAATGAATGCTCAGGAATACAAAAAAATGGTGGACAGTGAACTGATACAATTTGATGAAGATTTTCATGTTAATAATTGAACGTTTCTACAGGATAACGCACCAATTCTTGTTGCTCGAGCCACGCCAGCGATTCATGCAACATTACATTGCTCCAGTGGCCTGCCTTAAGTCCAAATCTCAATCCCATTGAAGATCTTCGGGGCACACTTTCGGCGAAGATTTATTCACATTCCAGGCAGGAATCAAGGAATTGGGAGAAAATCGATCTGGCAACCCTATAGAAATTAGCTTACTCTGTGCCTCGTAGACTGAGACTAGTGAATATCCATAGAGGAAACTCATATTGAATAGGAAATCCATATTGACAACATTTTTATTTTTTTATTATTCTAATTTTAATGAAATTTTCTCAAAAAAAAAAAATGATATGATTTTGCCCATATAAATATTTTCTATGAAGATTTCGACAAACCCAAGAATTTTCTTTTGTATAAAAAACACGAGTATATACATACGAACTAATTTTCCTATTTTCTTTGAGTACAAATTATTTTATATTAACAAAAAAAATTTAAAAAAAATATTGAAAAATAATATACGTTTTATATTTAGTTTGAAATATGGCACATACATTATTTTACAGTGGTCTTTTGTTGTTGTCTTTTCGGTTGTCACTTTCTTTTAGAATAATTACTGTTATTAAAAAGTTTTTTTTTAATGTCTTGTGAATGGCTTTAGACCACTCCAGAGCGAAAAGGTCTAGGCATTCCTTCAGTTTGCACAGAAGGTGTAATCTGGGAATGGAATCAAAGGGTTTTTGATGCCAACTAGTAGCATCTACTATTTTTTATATATAGCTAAATTAGAAACACATTTGATTCTCATCATGTTTCTTCCTTCGTGAAGAATTCAAAACAGTTTTAGATTCTGTATCTATAGTTCTCTTAATTCGCTCCGTCTATATTCGTATTTTTTCTATATATATAATATTTAATCAATGTCAAAGGTTGACAAAAAATTAAAAAAAAAAATTAAATAAAACATAAAATTTCGTAGAACTTAATACAGGCATTTATTGAAAATTTGCGCGAATATTTGACAAAAGAAAACTAAAATAATAATAATAATAATAATAATAATATGAGTATAAGTACATATAAGTAAATGATTTGCGCCGAAAATTTGTGCTGGCAATAATGAAAAGCAATAACAAACAAAATATAACATTTAATATAAGTTAGTATTTATATATGTATGTATTTATTTAAAAATATTTCTGGTGGCAAACGTTTTATTAATGCTAAACTTTATAATTTATATCATAATTTTTATATTTGGTTTTTTCTTTTCATTTCACCTACACGTAATTAATTTCATTTAATTTATATATGTGTTTTTGTAGTACGCTAGAGATCTTGTATTTTTGTTTACCTTTATTTGAACACAAATTTTTCGGCTAAAAATAAATTAAAAAAACAAATATATACATATATTAAATAAATATAAAATAAAACAATGTTTGAGCAATACGGTTTTCTAATACGTTTCTTACAATTGCAGCTGCGCATATATGTACATATATATGTACATTATATACAATTTAATTATAAATATAATTATTTTATTTGTTAAAATTAAGTTTTGGCATTTATATGTAGATATATATATATTTTTTTTTTAAATAACAATGCAAATGAAATAACAATTTATAATAAATTTTAGTAAACATGCATATTGGTTATCGTTGAATGGCAAATAAATTTTCAATCAAAGCTAAGCAAATTTTTCAATTATTTTTTTTTTATAAAATCAAAACACAAGGAGGGAGAGTTATTGACTAGTTTTGACAATTTATTTACAGCTTAATTATTATTTTTTTTATGAAAGTATCATTTTAAATGCAGGAAATTATTTTTAGAAATTTTTATAAAAATTTGAAATTTTTTTAACTGAAATTTTGGCAAATTTTTGTGCGGCAGGCAGTATTTTTTGACATTCCTGCAGGATTAACAAAATTTTTGAGACCTAATATGAAAGCTTACTCAGATTTTTGACTTTTTGAAATTGAAAGAAATATAACATTTGGGTTTTTTTTTGTAATGAAAAATTTAAATACTCAGGATATTAATATTTATATTTTCACAAAAAAATTTAAATTTAATTAAAAATTTGTTTCGAAAAAGCTCGTATGTAGTTATTGTTTTGTTTATATATATTTTTAGTAACTTTTTATTTTGTATTTGAAAAACCGATTAAAAGTAGTTCAAAAACAGCTGGACTTATGAAAATTTGAATATATGTTCAAAATGATTTTATTTCGAAGAATTTATGTATACAACTTTTGAAATTTTTGATTTTAAATTAATTTTTTAAATTAATGTTCAATTAGTTTATATAAAGAAAATTTGGGAACTTTTAACTTAAAAATTTAATTTATATTTTCATGATGAGTTCTTTGGGTTCCAAATAGTTTTTTGACTTAGAATCAGAATTTACATACATACATACTCCTAAGAATTTTTTATTTAAAATTTGAAATTTCCATTTACCGAAATAATTTGGCATCCAAAATGATTTGATTGTTTCAAAAATGAGAGAATTTTTAATATAAAAATTTTATTTCTTAGAATTTTTTCCATTCTAAATAATTTGAATTCCAAATAGAATTTATATAAAATCTTTTGAGAACTTTTTTACTTAAAAATTGATTTGTTTTATTATTTCAAATGATTTGTTTTCCAAATAAATTAATGGTTCTGTGAATTTGTATAAAAATTTTTAAGAATATATTATTTTATATTTGATTTTTTTCTATAGTTTGAAATAATTTGGTTTCCAAAAAGATTAAGAAACTTGGGAATTTTTAACTTAAAATTTGATTTTTTAGTATTTCAATTAAATTTATTATTCGAAAAATATTTGGTTTTCAAACGTATTAATATTCAGAGAATTTTTATAAAATTTTTGGGGAATTTTCGACTTAAAATTTGAATTTAGTCTATTGGTTTCCAAAATATGTACAGAGATTTTGTATAAAAAAAAGTATGGGAATTTTTAATTTAGAATTGTAATTTTTTTAGTATTTGTTTTTATTTTATTATTTATATATGGCATTATTCTAAATAATTTGGATGCGAAATAGATACATTTATTTTCAGAAAATTTATAAAAAAAAATTTAAGGAAGTTATGATTTATATAATATTTTTTTCAGAATTTTTTAAGTAAAATTTGAATTTTTCTAATATTTCAAATAATTCGATTTCCAAAAAAATTTAATGTACTGAGATTTGATAAAAAAGTGAGAATTTCCAATTAAAAATTTTAATTTTTTAGTATTTGTTTTTTGTTTTTATTATTCGAAAAAATGTTGGTTTTCAAACGAGTTAAGGTTCATAGAATTTTTATAAAAAGTTTGAAAAATGTTCAACTTAAAATCTATTTTTTTTCTATTGTTCGAATATTTTTCGGTTTCCAAATCGATTATTTATTACCTGAAATAATTTGGTTTTCAAATCAATTTATTTTACTGATATTTTGTATAAACATTTTTAGATCTAAAATTTGAATTTTTTATTATTCGAAATAATTTGGTTTTCAAAAAGATTAATGTTCAGAGAATTTTTATAAAAAGTTTTGAAAATTTAAAAAAAAGGTGGAAAATTTTTACAAAAGTTTTGGAAAATTTTTACAAAAAATTTGAAATTTTTTTTACAAACATGTTGGAAAATTTTTTACTTTAATTTGGATTTTTTTATTATTATGAAGAATTTAGTTTCCATATTGGTTAATAGGTATACTGAGATTTTTTATAATACCAATTATTGGGAATTTCTCTCATAAAATTTGA
This sequence comes from Ceratitis rosa, assembly GCA_037013455.1. NCBI lineage: Eukaryota > Metazoa > Arthropoda > Insecta > Diptera > Tephritidae > Ceratitis > Ceratitis rosa. Next base: position 8,175,518 of record JAWMAG010000005.1, on the reverse strand, counting down.
TTTATTTTTTAAATTTATACAAATATTTTTTTGTTTTTCGTCTGTATCAAAATCATGCTGTAAAGAATGTCTGTGACACTCTATTTTTAATAAAAGAAAATCTCAGCTCGAAGTATTTCAATCACTTTCGCTATATTTTCCACAAAGTAATTTTCATGTACCTCAAATTTTTATTAATTATTAAGTAATAATATTTTTTTTAAGAAAAAAACTCCCATTAATTTTTGAAAAAAACTTTGTATCTAATTTCCTTTACAGATTTTTATATAAATTGTCAAAACTTGTCAATAACTTCCGGCATTAGAATTTTGAAAATCATATAATCTTCAATAAACTAAGTATTTGCTGAAACAAAAAGTTTATAAAAATATTAATAATTTTTGTGTAATTAAATTCGTAGAAATATTAGAAATCTCAGCGGAAATGAAATTTACAAATATACACGCCTCGTAAGTAAGCTTAGTTCTTAGCTTAAGCGCGCTTGGTTGGGCGTTTGGCAAATGCTTTTAGGATTTTTCTTTCTTTGATTTTCAAACACACATTCTCATAGCGCTATGATGGCTTATAGTTTAAAAATTTAATACTAATATTATTAAAAGCTAACATTATTGATGTACATAATTTTTTTCATAATTTCATAATTTCATAATTTTCTAAAATTTTTCACTTTCAAAAGTGCAACATTTTTGTATACATTTATTTGCATATATTGATATATATTGTATATACATATGTACTCTCTTTTTATATTGTATGTTTTAGTCACCTTACATATATATACCAAACATACAAATATTAATTAATTTATTTATTTATTTATTTATATATATACCTAAACGCTCCCTAAACGATCTACATACATATTTGTTCCACTAATCAACGTCGAATCACATACATATTTATGTACAAATACAATTACAAATACAAAATCGCATTATTAAGGTAGATAAGCTTACAAAACCGTAAATAAAATTTAAGAAAAACAAAAACACAAACAATTTCCTATGCACCGCTCATTTCTTCCTGCCGCTTTACAGGTAGTAAATGCGTATGTTGGCATGCCCGCCGATGACCGCACCTGCCAATCAGCACATTGTCTCATTATACGGCGGATCCTTCTCCGATTCGGTGCTTGATTTGATGTTGGACGATAATTTGGCGATCTCATCTTGCACCGTGTGTGTACTTATTTGTGGCATTGTAGCTCCCGAGGGCTCTCCGCCAGCGCTGGTGCCACTCTCCTTCGACTCCTCCGTACTGGAGCTACTCTCCTTGAGTATGTTCATGCCGAGCGTTTTCATGCTGCCGGGCGGTTTTAGTGAGGATAACAATTTGGCTGGCATTGCAAGCGCCGGCAGCACAGCAGCCGCACCTGTTACGCCCGTATCGGCCAGCACACTCGCAGCTGCTGTTGCAGTTGCTGCCAACGTACTGGTCGCCGGTTGCTGTTGTTGTTGTTGTTGTTTCGCATGTGGCGGTGCCAAGGTGTACGGCAGCTGCTGTGTCTGCGTCTTGCTCGCCTGATCCACGCTAAACTGCTTCTTCAACTGCAAGGCACGCGGCAACGCGGACTGCACCTGCGTCATTACCGCCGCTGCAGCTGCTGCCGTGGCACTCAACTCCTTGGTGTCGGTGTGACGTTTAGCACTCGCTACGTCGCTACGTTTGCCATCACCGGCTCCCATGGAGGCAGTGCGCAGCGGCTGATAACGCGCTGTGGTGTCGCCCACGCTAAAGCCGTTGCCAGCAGTGTTGGTTGTTGCGTTGTTGGCGTTGTTGCTAGGGCTCTCCTGCACGGTTATAGTAGTTGGTATAGTTGTTGGTAGCAATGTGGTTTGTGTGTTCGCATCGGCGGCATCGAGTGATAATTCAGCCGCCAGCGATGGTGTATCGATGTTATAGGAACCAGTCATTGAGGTGGTTGTGTCGTTTGAACTTTGCTTAATGAAGCGATATGGATGTGCTGAATAATCAGTCTCTGTGCTGGAGCCTTTCTGCAGGCTTTCGCTGGATTTCTTGAAAAGTCTGCCGGTGCTTTCGAATGGCGCATTAAGGAATTCGCTGGCGGCACGTGTGGGCACCGCTGGTGTTTGATATGTTTGTTGCTGCTCCATCGATGAGTTGCGTTGCCAAGGCCGTTCGTTTTTCAGTTGAAAGCCGGCTGGACCTGTGGATGAGCTGGTGAAAACACCGCCACCGCCGACACCACCACCGCTACCGGCGCAGCTCGTGTCGCTGCTGTTGCCGCAACCGAGCATTCCACCGCCGGAGGGTGGCTTGGACGGCGATAATTCGATGGCAGTCTCGCGGCGTAATGGATGACGATGACTGAACTCAGCCGATATGCCGGTCTGGAATGAGAAGAGGGGATGATATTAATATCTAACAAACAACCAAACAAATCTTAACAATTAGTTGTAGCCACATCACTTTATGTTGATCATAATTAAGGTTAGTTTTTTGAAGAAAACAATAAATATCAATCAATATTATCGCTATTAAAATATCTATTCTTCGTGGTTGACTGAAGTTAGCCAAAAATACTTAAGAGGCCATAATGAACCCTGGTTTGCTCTTAGATCTCTCTGAAAAACATAGACGATAATTTGGACAAAATCCATGGTAGTAAAGAATCATGAAAATGTGAGATCATATTGGCACTCCTTAGGGAACATCCTGTATCCGCTTCTGTAGATGAAGCAACTCATCTAACTGTGGACATCTTAAACTTAAAGAGTTTACTACGAGGACGGCATCCATCCCATTTTTGGGCAAACATTCCAATCGTCTGGAGCGTGGACTTGAAATCTTAGCGGACCGGAAAAAAGCCTCTAATGGTGAACATGCTCCAGTGTTTAGAACATGTGGGACATGGTTTCGTCAATTTAAAAGTGGAGATTTCGATTTGACAGACAATGAACATCCTGGTGCAGCGAAAAAGTTCGAAGACGAAGAATTGCAGGCGTTATTGGATGTTGATCCAACCCAATCGCAACAAAAATTGGCAGAAACACTACATGTGACTCGAGGAGCAATTTGCCAACGTTTAAAAGCCATGGGAAAGATCCAGAAGTATGGAAAATGGGTGCCACACCAGCTGAACGATAGACAAATGGAAAATCGAAAAACCGTTTGTGAAATGCTGCTTCAACGATTCGAAAGGAAATCTTTTCTGCATCGAATTGTCACGGGGGACGAAAAATGGATATATTTTGAGAACCCGAAGCGAAAAAAATCATGCTTTTCCCCTGGTGAAGCTGGCCCATCGACTGCAAGGCCAAATCGCTTTGGTCGTAAGACAATGCTCTGTGTTTGGTGGAACCAGTGTGGAGTGGTGTACTACGAGTTATTAAAACCTGGTGAAACGGTGAACACGGATCGCTACCGACAACAAGTGATCAATTTGAATCATGCGTTGATCGAAAAACGGTCGGAATGGGCCCGAAGACATGGCAAAGTTATCTTGCAACATGACAACGCGCCGTCTCATACCGCTAAACTGGTAAAAGACACATTAAAAACACTTAATTGGGAAATATTATCGCACCCGACTTACTCTTCAGACCTCGCCCCGTCCGACTATCACCTTTTCGCATCGATGGGACACTCCCTTGCAGAGCAGTGCTTCGCTAATTTTGAAGAAGTCGAAAAAGAGAAAAAGTTTTTTTGGAATGGTATCCATAATTTGCCTGAGAGATGGGCGAAATGTGTAGAAACCAATGGTTAATACTTTGAGTAAAAAAATTTTGAGATTCCTCTGAAAATTAAGTGTTTTCTTTATCGCAAAAACCGGCAAATTTCAACTAACACACCTGCTAAATCCCTACATTATAATATAAATTGTTATATTTCTATATATTTTTATAATATATTACTATAAATTAAATATTAAAAAATCAACCCCAAAATTTATTGAAAAAATTTTCAAATTCCATGCGGACAAAGTCGCGGCTAAACGAACGATCTGCGAAGAGAGTTCGTTGAATGGATTATAGAGAATGGATGTTGATTTTTCCATAAAAATTATCCTAATTGAGCATTGACATTTTCACCTTGATGGGTTTGTTAATCGCCATAATTGTCGCTTATGTGGTTCTGAGAACCTACGGCTGATTATCAAAAAACAAATGCCTACTTTTGGGCTGGAGGCATATTTGGGCCAAACTTTTTTGATATCGCGACATGATATCAGTTCTTTTTCTTTTTGCCGAAATCGAATGATATTGATGTAGCCACTATGTGGTTTGAACAAGACGGGGCTACATGTAAAGACATTTCCAGGTCGTGTACTATCTCGTGTTGGTGATCAGAATTGGCCCTGTAGTTCGTGTGATTTAACACCATTCGATTTTTTATGGGTTTATTTAAAATCACAGGTCTATTGCAACAAGCCAACAACCATACGTACTTTAGAGGAAACGACTCAACATTGCATCTATAAAATCCAGCCACTGACCCACTGTTTCTACTAAGCCGATTCTGAATGGCTAATGGTTTTTTAAGTAGCCTTTATTTCATGTCAGAATTACACCTCCGGAGGTGTTGATACGTCTTGTGGAGCGTAATTAAGTTAGTTTTTTTTTATAAAACTAGTCTGTTGGTTAGAACAGAACTCGAAACCTTGCCTTCCGAATGTTAGTACGGAATTCAACCACTCGGTTATTGCACCGCAGTTGTCATTGGTGTAGCAAAAAGAGATCCATTATTTATGCACGAAATTGAAGGATTTAATTACCACAGTCAGAATTATCCGATTTAGGTCAAATGTACGCCGTTTTGTGCGATAACTTCTTCCCAATTCAAAGGTAATTTCATTATGCCTCTCTCATAGAAACCCTCGTTCATATTGCCAACTAATTGAGAGAGTTGATTTTCACAAGCCTCTCTTGAAGCGAAGTTTCCACCAGCCAAATCCATCGTCATAGACAGGAACAGATGGTAATCACTTGGTGCGTAGTACAAACTAAAAAGTGGATGCATAAGAATCTATCTATCTAAGCTCTCAAAGCTTCTGGCGAGTCACTAGCAATGTGTGTGATCTGGCGTTGTCCTGATGAAACGCAATTCAACTTTTATTGGCCAAAGCTGGTTCTCTTGAGCGATTGCTTCATTCAAGCGGTTCAATCGTTGACAATACAGGACCGAATTAAGAGTTTTGCCATATGGGAGCAGCTCTTAGTAGCTAATTCCCTGCCAATTCCACCAAACGCACAGCAAAACGTTCCTGGCCGTCAATCCTGGCTTGGCCAGCGTTTCCGTCGGCTCACCGCGTTTAGACCACGGCTGTTTTCGCTTGACGTTGCCAAAAGTGATCCACTTTTCATCACTTCAGATATGGGTCGATTTTGTTGCGATTTAGCAGCGATTAGCAGATGGAAATTCGGTCCATGAGGTTTTCTTTGCATTAACTGGTGCGCCACCCATACATCGAGCTTCTTTTCGTATCCAGCCTTATTCAAATGGTTCCAAACGGTTTTTTGTGCAATCATAAGCTCTTGGGCAATCGAAATAGTAGTTACATGACGATCGGACGCGACAATGTCCATGATTTTATCGACATTTTCGACAATTGACCTTCCAGTATGTGAAGCATTTTTTACATCAAAATTACTGAAACGGAATCGACGAAACCAAAATTGTATAGGATTGACTGTAACAGTGTCAGGACCATAAACGATACTCGTATTCACATTTTCAGCCGCCTGGCTTGCGTTTTCGCCCTTATAGAAGAAAAACTGTAAAATATAGCGAATTTTTTCTTTACCAGCGACCTTCTTGGACACAGGCTCAAACCAAACTGAATCAACCAATCACAAAACGGCCTGAAAGGCTTTTTAGTACGAAATGTCATCTTTCTAACGCCATCCAAAAATAATGGATTTCTTTTTACTACACCTATATGAGTGTATGTTTGTTGTAATTTGGAGCTGTTTGTGCATTGAGTTTTTCTTGAAAAGTTTCCCATTTAACAAAATATTTTTATATTGCTACCAATACCTTGCCTTTGGTTCTAATTTTCAGCCTGTCAGGTAGGACGAAATGCAAAATTCGAAACAAAAGCACGGAAAATAGAATTCAATATGCACCAACACTAAACTCTTCACACAGCATTTGCTGCCAAAAATACAATATGTATGTGTTTCATTCTATAGTAATTTTTCAAAAAATTTGTCATTAATCACCAGCCACAAATGCCAGTGACACATGTGTATAAGGATTTAAGGAAAAATGCTACTGCAAAAGTGAAAATAAAGCAACTAAAAGAAAACATATTCATACACACATATACAATAGAAGGGAGGGAATGTCTCACTAATTAGTCGATTAGCCTTTGCATTGTTGGAAAAAACTCTATACGTACACATATATATTTTTATAGTGTATGTTTGTAGATGTGTGCGTATGAAAAAGAAGAGACATTTGCAAATATTTGCACTGTAAACATGCCAACGTTCTCACATTCTACTCTACGCCACACTACTCAATGAAAATACAAAATCAATATACTCTCTGCTTCATACCTACAATGCATGTGTGTATGTACATATACGAATAAGTATAAATACCGAAGAGTTACTCACCCCAAATGAATTGTCGGTATCATCAATGGATGCACGTGCCTGGAATAAGCCTTCTAACATCATATAATCATTCTCTTCGCACTCCTTTAAATGTTGCTTCTCCAGTAGGGCAGCAAATTCAGCCTTAGACATTTCACCCGTCGGACGGTCCAGTGATGCTGTGAGTGATTAATTTCGCATGGAAAAAGGATGAAAAAATCAGAAGAAAATGAGAAGAGTGTTTAGTTAAGTTAAATAAAAGATTTAAATGTGAGTGATATAATAAATGGCCAAAGAAAGCAAATAACAAATAAAAATACTTAATTATATGCATATGTTTGGGATTAAATATGCTCCCAACGAGCGAGAGAAAACTAAACAAATTAGTACGCCCTGTTTTTTTGTGCCCCACTTTCTCTGCTAATTTTCGAATACCAACTCTAAAACATGAGTCCTCTCTGTCCTTGAGCCGCCTTTCTTCGAACTGGTGACGCCCCAAATCGTTTTGCATTAGTCGAAAAAGTCAATAGTCGGAAGGAGCAAGGTCTGGAGAATACGGCGGGTGAGATAAGACTTCCAACTTCAGCGTTTCCAGGTAGTTTTTGACCGTTGCAACCAGGTGGGGTCAAGAGTTGTCATGCCTTTCGGTTGGTTTTTCACGCAATACACGGCTCAAACGCATTAGCTGTGGCCGGAAAGGTTTCGCATCAATGGTTTTGCCTAGTTTTAGCAGCTCATAGTACATCACACGCATCGGATCCACCATATGCAGAGCATGAACTTTGAATTGTGGAAGTTTTTCGTTGGTGTCGATGAAGATGATGATGGAACGCGTTCACCAGGCCCGGCATTGTATTTGTTCTTATTGGCGTTATTGTAGTCCGCTTTCCAGTCCAGGCACAATCCGGTACAAAAATCCCTTTCTTTGATGTCTTTCAAGAAGCAGTTCTTTCAACATCTCTCGGCTTCAACTCGTACGGCACGTGATTTCCTGGCTTTTGAATAAATCCAAATTACTTTAAACGAACGAAGGTTGTTTGTTGACTCACTCGCAAAGATTCTGCGAGTTCAGTTTTCATTTGCTATCGATCTTGATCCAGTAAACTTTTTGGCTGGGCCAGCACGTTTTTTTTTTGCCTTCGGGACAAAAAGCACTACTTTTAAAGCATTGAAACCATTCTCTGTATGACCATAAACTTCCACATGTGATGGACTTCAGCCACACTTTTCCTCCAACTAAAATGGAAAATCGAAACCTCCAGCAAATGTTGTTTATTCAACAGAAATCGGGACAATTTCGAAAAGGCAAAAAATTATGTTTGCCTTTCGAAAAACCAAGTTATTTTAGCTAGCGAGAGAAGACACTCACTACAAACTTGCTAATCTATCATCGCGAAGTATCGACTCAATGCGAGTTCGTTGTGTTTATTGGGTTTGCACGTTTAGTGAAAATTATTTAAGTTTAGCACCAATGAATTTGCGTGTTTACTTTGCTTTTTACATTGCTTTGCTAATGCATCATTCATTCCCAGTTTGATTAATATTTTATGTAATTGCTTTAATTTGTCCAACGTTTTGTTTGGATATTTAATTACTAAGTTATTCACATACAGAGAATATGTCATGCAAATATATTAAGAGATGTTTTAAAAAATAACAAAATTTTTTGAATTTTGCACGTTTGGAGAGACCTATTGTCGAGTATTTCTATTAATTTCTAGGATATCAAAGACGACAAAAGTGTCTTTTCTACTGCCACAATTAACGGTAAATACGTCTCGATGATTTTCCTAATCCTAGTACACCGAAGTTGGTTCTACCGAGTTCCAACCTCAATTGAACATAATGCAGTGTTGACTGCTGCTCTTATATACCCAATAATTTCTCGCATTCATCTCTAGAAGATTCTGTTTCAATTGTTCCGATAACGAGCATTCAATACGCGCACTCTTGAACATGCTTTAGTTATCGGCCTCTCCTTCTCACTCATACTCGCAATTGGCATTTTCGCCACAATACATTTAAGGATAAATACTCGCTTTCGAAATATGTTCTACCAGTTAGCATAATAGATTAGTAAAATAAAAAAAGTAAATGTCACCGATTTTCATTTATCTTCAAAACCAAGGCAACAGAGAAACGGAAATGGTGAAAATTTTGCGGTGTGTCCTACAGCGTAGATACGATTACGCGGTTGGAGCCGAGTTAACAACAGTGCGCCAGTGCGTTTCGCTTCTTCGTCTAGTCTGCATAAGCTGTTGTTGAGGCCAATGAAGTGAATAACATCAGCATACGCCAGCAGATTTCCAAATTCAGTTCTGCAGCTCATATTATTTTCTCAAATGGAAGAAATCCCTAGATAAGAACGTTGTTTGGTATCGAAGGGCTTGGAGAGATTTTTTTCTATCCTGACGGAGGTTTTGTTCTTGCTGAACATCAGTTTACACAGTCGTATAATTTTTTCTTCGGGGATACCAAATTCAAACATAGCAACGCAGAGGCAGTTATTTTTCGAGCTGTCGAAGCCTGCTTTAAAATCAGTGTGATGTCGACTCGCTTTGGACGAGTTTTTCCTAAGATTTGGCGCATGGTGAATATCCGGTCCATACTGGATTCACCAGATCTAAAGTCACACTGATGCACACACTCAGATTCCTATCGTCGGACATGTTTACAGCGGACCGAATTCGCTGCCGTATTTGAATTGCCTGGCCGACAATCCAATGAGGTCTCGGCTTTGATGTTTTTCAAGCGGGCGATTGCTATTCGCAATTCTTCATAGTCGGGAATTGAAACATCTGTTTCATCATCGTCGATTGGGCAATCCACCACGCCACTCTGAGTATCAGTCAATAGTCAGTAGACCACCTTACTGGGTTCTACAAGAAAATCAATTCAGATCGATTTTAGAACAGCACCAGATAAATTTACGCGGAAACGCATAGTGAAATAGCCGTAGTTGTAGAATCTTTAGCATGTTTTTAAGATATTGGGACAATTTATAATAAAAAAGTTGGAAATATTCCCTATACCTATTGCTGCCCAAAAAAATATCCATAATTTGCCCCTTAGATATATTTTAAGATGACGATGAAATAAATATACTCCATCCATAATAAATGTAATTATGCAAAACAAAAAAAAATCACATATTAATACAACTCACCAATCCAATTATTTCACTGTTTTTGCAAATTTTACTTTCAGAAATACAACATACATAAGCACAAAAAAAGTACAAAAATATTAGAAAAATATTTGGTATATACTAACCTTTATTACTTGGCAATGAGACCGTCGGCGAGGCCATCAAATGGCAAACACTCTCCAATTCATCCGTAATTGAAGTGTATTCTGTGTGGAACTTCAGAAGTATATTTCTGGAGGATTTCGCATGCATTGCTGTTTTTCCTAAAAGGCATAACGACGATATTAAGAGAATTAAAGCGGCATATACAGAAAGAGAGAGAGAGGGAGAAAGAGAAAGAGAAATGCGACAAATATGTAAAAGAAAAAGTGTATATTTTACAATAAAAATTGTTAATGCTATTAAGAAAAGTGCATACATGTATGTTTGTGTAAGAAAAATATAATTAGTTAATAAAAAATATTTTAATAAGAAATAATAAATAAAAACTAAAATAAAAATAAAAAAATTAAGAAAAGTAGTGCTTTTGAGAGGTGGCTTAGATAAGTTAAAAGTGAGAATAGGATATGAAAATTGAGCCGTGAAGAGTAATTTATTGAAAAGTTTGTGAAAAAAGTAACTTGGCGTAAATACTACTAGTGCTCTGTTTAAAAGCAAACGACAAAAATTTTTAGATATAGAAATATAAAGTATTAGATGCGGTTTTGTATGTTGATGCTTAGGCTCGACTGCTTTTCCCATTTTGCACATGCCCACATGTGCCTGGACTACATTGATACATCATCTAATAATCCGAAATATTGGTGTCTAGATACCATCAATATGAGACTTTTCTCGAGATCTCAGAGCAAGTAAATTAAATGATGGCCCATCGAAGAGACTTAATTCGTTTCAAAAGAAAAACTTTGAGTAGAGTGTGAACCTAAGAACCGGAAGCTTCACTGATTGTCTTCTAATACAAATCGACTTTAATTCGAGCAACCCAAAAAACTCCTAAGGAATATGGTTAGTAGAATAAAAGGGCTTGCAAAATAATGTGTGAGAGATTCCCTCTTAACTGGAATTAACAAAATTATTGACATAAAAATATCAAATAAGGCTAACAGAAGAATAGAATTGAGAAACATGCGCGATCAGTCTATTACTAAGCGTAAAAACTAAATATAAAATAATTATTAATAAAATTAAAAAGAGTCAAATAAAAAGAATATTTGTAATTATTATATTTCAAAAAATTAAAAAAATAACATACAAAAATAACATAACAATCAAATCAAATTAAATTAAATAAAGCTTAATATAAATAACAAAATGTAATAAAATAAATCAATGAAGGAAATAAAATAAAATCAAATAGTATAAAAAAAATTAAATAAAAGCAAAATAAATTAGAAAGAAAAAATAAGGAAAATAATAATAATAAATTATATAAACCAAAATTAAATAAAATAAAAAAATAAAAAATTGGAAAAAAATAATAAATAACATTTAAATTAATTGAAAAAATAATTAAAATAAAATTAATTAGAGTTAAAAAAAATTTCAATAAGTAAAGTAATATAAAAAAGAATAAATAAAAAAACTAAACTTAAAGAAAACAAAAAATTTAAAATAAAAACCCAAAAAATATTATATGAAAAAATAAATTAGAAAAAAACAAGAGAAAATCAATAAAATAAAATAATATATTAGCAAATAAATTAATTAAAACAAAAAAAATTAAATGGAAAATCAAATAAAATAAAATAAAAAAAAAACAAAAAAGAGAATTTACACAATTAAATTAAATATAATAAATAAATATAATAATGAATATTAATAAAATAAAATAAAATGTAGAAACAAATCGAAACAAAATAAAATTATATAAAGTAAAATAAAAAAATAATATTAAATAAAATGAAATAAATTAAAACGAAAATAAAAGAAAATAAATTAGAACAAAAAATAATGTAAAAGAATATTATAATAAATGAAAAGTTAAAATTAAGTAAATTACAAAATAAAATAATATAAACCAAAATATAATATCAACTAAGTTACAATAAAATGAAATAATTTTAACCAAAAAAACATTAATGGGAATATAAACAAAATAAAATAATAAGTTAAGCAAAATTAAGTAAAATAAAGTAAATTAAAAATAAATAAATATAAAGTCAAAGAAATAAAAATTAAGTAAATTAAAAAAAAATAAAATAAAATAAAATTTTAAAAATGTAAAGGAACATATTAAATTAAAAAAATTACTAAAATAATAAATAATAATAAAATTTGGAATAAAGTTTACTCGAAAGATTAAATATTAAAAAATCCAACCCCAACTTGCAAAGCTCTAAAAACGACTTTGTCGAAAAGACTGGCATATTTCTATAAATGTGAGTATATTTAGTAGAATTTTGAATAATATACATATAATATAGTTTAAGACCTATTTGATACATTTTTTGTGAGTAAAGGGTTTCCCAATTAGAGGCGTTATTTTGATCAGCCTGATGTTCCGGTAGATGCCACTTTTGAAACTGTCGTTTTTGACATTTGGCAAGTAAAAACTACGCCAGCAAAAAAAAAAATTGAAGGACACACGCTTCAACAAGCATCGAAGTTATTTAAATTCAACATAAAAATTGTGAAAACCAAGCAGAGACGGCAATACAAAAATTGTTAAAAAAAAAAAAATTACGCTGTAGGGACAAGTTAGTGATGTAAAGAATAAAACACATGTACGTCGCTCAAAAACAACTGAAAATATTGCTGCTGTAGCCCAAAATGTTGAAGAGAACCCATCATTGTCCATTTCTCGTCGTTCTTTGTAATTGGGCATTTCACAAACGTCATTAAAAGACTTGGGTCTTAAGGCTTATAAAGTTCTGTTGACAAGAGAACTCAAACCAGCTGATAGGCAACAACGTCGTGTCTTTGCTGATGGGTCCTTGAAATGCTTGAAAATGATCCGTAATTTCATCCGAAAATCATCTTGACTGTTGAGGCCAATTACCACCTCTATGGCTACATCAATAAGCAAAACTGTCGCAACTGGGGCTCCCAAAGCCCAAAATTTATTGTTGGAAAGCCTCTCAATTTTCAATGTGTAACGTTTGTTGCTGTTTATGATTCGGCGGGTTCATTGGATCATACTTTTTCGAAAATGAGGCTAAAGAGCAACAGTGGATTGTGCTATCGGGAGATGACTAATGATTTATTATAGCCGGGGTTGGATGGCCATTTGGCTGATATTGTTTTCCATTATTAATCTTTACATTGGGCGAAATAACACCTCTAATTAGAAAACCATGTACATATATTGCTTTCAACTCTTTTGATTTCCATCCCCTCAAAGCACTTTTTAAAAAATTGTTTACAATAAAAACTCAAAAATAAAATTGAAATAAAAAATAATAATCGTAAATTGTTATGTATGTATATAAAAGTGCTAAGGAAAGGTAGGATAAGATAGGATAACGACACAACACATATATACTGGTGAAGATTTGGCAACTGTGTCAGTTAGGTTAGATGAAGTATTCAAGTGTTTTTGTTTCTCGCTGAAATTTTTCATTAAATAACTCATTGCGTCCTTAAAATCTGTTAATTCTTTCAAATAAATCTCTTCTGCTTTAAGAATTTTTTTTTTATATTTTAAAAGTAATTTTTTTTAAATTTGGACTTAAATTCAAAATTTAATTTTTATTTAATTATGCAGTTGGGCGGGCAAAATGTTGAGAAAGGAACAGCCCTACGAGAGGGCACAATAAATGCAAAATAACTTCGAGAAATGAAAACACCGTTAGTTATATTGCGATTGCTATTGGTATTGCCAATGTGTGAGGTGTTGTAACTGATTGATGATTATGGGGAAATAATTTGGATATGGAAGTGGAGATTTAATTATATTTTCTTCTTAGGCTAACAGCACGACACAACAACAACCAATTTTAATTAAAATACTGTTAAAAATCCCAATGGGATACTCAGGTGCTGTGGTGCTGTGGTGCAATGCTGCTATTGGAGGCTGGGCGCAAGCGGTGGCTGCTGAATGGATGGATTGGCGATGGGTTGGGATGATGCATAATCTCGCAAGGAAACTTAGTGGTGTGTGGTTGTTAAGAAAGGAGTAGAGGATTAGGCATGCAGAAAGTATAAAATTGATTGTAGATAAGTGTTATTAATACTAAATCTTAGGCATAAATATATGTATGTATGTGTGTGTGTGTGCGTGTGTGTGTGGGAGTATGAATAAATGTTTTTGTGTGTGTACGCACCCCCTCCAATCGCCTCCTTGTCACTATCTGGCTCAGATTGGGTGAGACTCATTTGCCGACGTGACAACGGCAATTGATTCAGACTTATGTGTGAGCGGTTAATATCGGCAGCAGCAATGATGGAGCACGCTTCAGAGTTGCGACGACACAGCGATACGGTGCGTTGGCGCATAGCACGACGTTTGGCGGCTAAGCGTTTTTTTCGTTATTTTTTGATTATTATTATTTTTTCAGGTTTTTTTTATACGATAAAATGAAAACAAAAAAGAAGAAAAAGCAACAACAAAATTAATTAGTGTTTACCTTTGTTGTTTTTTGTTTTTTTTTTTTTTTGGTTTTTTGGTTTCGATTTGCAATTTGTTTTGTACAACAACAATATGTGCGAATTTTATGTTTTGTTTTTGTTTTTTTTTTTTTTGCTCTACAAAAAATGACATCTACATACATACAGCTTGTTGACTGTTTATTTGATCGAAATTGTTTGGTGATTGGGTGAGTGGTTGATTTTGACTGTCATTTTATGCACTGTTGGCCGGACATCATTTATGGTGATGTCGACGCGCCGTATGTTGGAACGACATGCCGGTGTTTAGATGTGTAATAAGGTATTTACCTTCGAAATTGAGCTCCTGATTCGTTTCATCGGAATTTCCGCCAACCAGCGTGTGCTCGTCGTCGGCGCCCAATGGCGTAAGTGTGTCTTTACTTTCTGTGCTGGCGCCAGTGTCCTGCCGCACCGTGACGTATGGTGTACGCTTTACAGTCTCACAGGTGGACGGTCGTTGGGACATGGGTAAATAAATGTCCGAATCGGATTCGGATTGCATGGATATTTTGCGGACAACATGCTCGTTAAGTGCCTCGCGTGATTTGACTAGCTCATCGGGCTCTTCAGGTACTGGTACCACCTCGAAGTGGGTGCCTTCGTCGAATATGTATGCATCCGGACGCACTTCGGTGAGTGAACGATTGAAGCGACGGCGGTTATTGACCTACAAGGGGAGAGTGAGAGAATTATAAATTATTAAAATATAAAAAATCCTGAAACAAAAACATTATACATATATGCACTATTTAATTATATTTTTTTATGATAATTTTGAACATCTCTTTGGGAATATTTTACTGCCGGGTATTTATACCCAGGACTCACCTGCAAATTCGGTGGTGGCATCGGTGCTTCATTATCAGACATCGAGACTGTTCGTACGCGTGGCAAATCGACCGCTATATTCATGTGAGATGCTCGTAGATCACCGCCATCCGGCATATGCATGGACATAAAGCGATGGATGACCGCGAGGGTTGAAAGTATTTGTTCAGATGATTCTTCCATTTTACGCAGGCGAAAGTCGATGCTCTGTGGAAGAGAAATGATTAAAGTAGAGAGCACATGATTTACAGAATTTTCTTCACATATACATATATTTTTTCATTCATAAATTTTCAGACTTAGTCAGTGGAATGAACACCAAATAGCACTCTTTCGGTGTTAGGATTTGTCAGAGGTTGAAATTGTATGAGACTACACACCAGCTACTCAACGACTTTAAAGCTACAGCATGAAAAGAAACTGCATCTAAGCCAAAGAACGAAATACAGAAAATTGCGAAATCTCCTCTTTCTTGAATCCTTGAAAAATCAACCTCGATATCTGAAAATCCAGGTCCGACTCAAACGAACAAAAACCTTAGCAATGCCACATAAACCGAGAGCTTATAGAGCCAGACGTTGCCGAGCTGTCCAGGTGTCAACGTTTTTCAGGGCAAATCAATCCAATCAAGTGATGCAGAGCTCGAAATGTTTAGCATATACATTTCACCTTTACTTGTTGCCCAACTGGACTCTGCACTGATGTAAATGTGCTCTCGTTGATGTATACAAAATACCGGCGTTATGACTGATGCTCTATGACTCAACCTTGCAGAACGAATTGCGGAAATCTGCCCAAAGGAAATGCTCAAAAATTATATGAAAGGAATACCAGAGTATACTCATTTCGCAACGAAGTAGGTAATCTGGTTACCATTGTTCAAATACTTACTGTATGGAGATGGTAATTCCGACTCCCCGATCGATGATAGCGAATAATATGTTACAATACCTAACGATGAAGAAGGCGACCAACGAGTGGTTAGCATTGCCTATTACCATTCGGAAGGCCAGGGTTCGAGTCCTAGTTAATTTTATAATTGCGGTCGCCCCTTATCAGGGAATATCAGCCCCGTGTGTAGTTCTGACATGAAATAAAGGATTCTTTAAAAAAAAAACTATTACCCGTGTGGCTTTAGACCTGATAAACCTACCATTAACCAGATATTCATCATGCGCCTATTCTTGCAAAACAATAGTGAAAAGCGGATCGACACACACCACTTCTTCGTCGATTATAATGCAGCCTTCGAGATCACGAAAAGGAGCTGCCCCTACGCCGTTATGTCTGAATATGTAATCGCCGCAAAAACGGCTATGTAAACTGACGTTAAGCAACACCAAAAGCTCCGTCGGGATCCGGCAGTTTTCGAATGAAAGGCTTTATATAAAATTTACGGCGTTTTTAACATTGACAACAGCGATTTCTGCGATGAGCTGTACGTGATATACGCCGACTTTGATATAGTTTAACGATTAGAAAGACAGCGGCCACCGTATCTGGGTCATGTCGTCCGAATGGATAAAAGCACTCACGGTTTGAAGGTATTCGACGCAGTAACTGCCGAGGAAAATGAAGACTTCTACTACATTGCAAGGGTCGGGTAGAGAGCGACCTGGTTTTACTTGATATTTCCAACTGTCATCAGACACCTAAGAGTAAGAACGATTGGTTTCACTTAGTATTTCCAACTGGCAACAAACATTGAAGGGAAAGAACGATTGGCGCGTTATTATTGATTCGGCTAAAATTGTCATAAGGGACTTACTTGACACCGTACGCTAGACGCGACTGCAAACATTCACATAGCGCTTGTCCCCAGAAAATAACAATAACAGAGCCTAACTTCTACTCTTAGTAGGCGAAGGGCTCGAGTTGTTCGGTGAGATATGCGTAATCATGGCGTAAATAAATAATAATAAATAAGGTGTGAATATTGCAGACCTCAAAATGCTTCAACTCTTGCGAACCCAAGGTTTATCCCACACACAACGACCTCACCCACGGTTCTTACCACCTCTTTGTATGCATCCCCAAGCATATTTCGGTTTCTTCAGAACTTAACGAAGCAGTTCGTCGGAAGCTAACGAAACAGCGCGTCAGAACTTAACGAAACAGAAGGTTTCCTAAGCTTGTTGTTAGAATACATTGATTACTAAGAAAGTTTGTCATGTGTCATAGGTATGGCCATTTTATGGATGGTATTCTTTAACAAGAATCATTAGAGTTTTTGGTCGACCGCAGATGACAAGACCAACATCTTTATCCGTCGACAGGGAGTCTAAACCCTGCGACTATAATTTCTAATATTAAATGAAAAGCTTCTCATAAATATCCTTTAGCTGTTCGGATGCGTCTTAGAAAGAACTGCAGGTTTCTCCACATGTTGCAAAGAATCCGGAAATTGCTTTTGAGATTATAAAGCTTCAATCGTTTTAAGACTGAGACCGAAAATTGGTTTAATATTTATTGGGAGCACTTTTAAGTGTATTTCAAAACAAGAGAGAGAGTCTACAAAAGCTCTCTAGCCATAAAGCTTTAATATTCTAATAAATATAAATATATGTATGTACATTCATAGTGAAAGAACTCACCTGCACCGTAGCTGTTTGTACATTCTCCTTTTGATTAATATCCTCAATCTTTTGCGCCAATATCTCAACACGTTCCGTTGTATTTTTAACACGTTCATCTGTCGACTGATTCAATATGATTTCCTGTTCATGAAAGAAACCCTCAACGCATTCCTCTTCAAAATCATACAAACGTTCCATATCATCCTTTTCCAAGAATAATTTTAAACCATTGTCACGTTGTACCTCCAATCCTGTGTGGGGGTGAGCATGTGGATGAGCGGCGGCATATGTTTGTTGTTACAATTGCAAGTTTTCATTTACACAACAACAATAACAACAAATTCGTATTTGAGCGAATGACAGCAGTTGTTGATGGTTTTGGAAGATTTGCGAGGGATTTTGTTGGTTCATCGGTTGGTGTTGTTGTTATTATTGATTTTGTACATATAACGTAGATTGTTGTTATGTTTGTGTTGTTTATTATATTTTGTTGTTGTTCATAACAATATTTATCGGCATTATTAACGTTGCGCGCAGCAATTGTTGTATATTTTTGTTGCCCATCAAAGAAATATGCCAGGTTGTCGATGATTTTGAGTGGTGTTATGGGGATTTTTTTTTAAATTTTTTTTATTTATTTTTTTTTTTTTGCAGCAGCAGCACAGCAACAACATTTGTAGACAATTGCAGTTTGTTCAATAAAAAAAAAAATTTTATAAAAAAATATTTTATCAGCAAAATTTTTTTTATCGCAATGCAAATTTCAAGGTAAAAATTTAATGATGTACAGTTATATTGGAATGTGTGTATGTTTGCAGGTAGTGGCGTATGTTTGTATATATTTTTATGTACATGTGCATGCATTTATATGTTCCAGTTGAGATTGCACAGATGTAACCAACGTGTTGTCATCAACATAACAGTCAACATTGACGTCGTTGTCATCATCATCATCACCATCACCATCAGCAACAACAGCAAAGGTGTGTTTACAAACAATGATGGACCCATCAGGAGTATGCGTGTGTGTGTGTGGGTTGGTTTATATGGATTTTGGTGTGGTTTAATGTGGCATCAATGGCAATATGTGGCAGTTATGAAGTGCAGCAACAATAAATTTTGCCAAAAACAAATGACATTTGTCATATTTATATATATATATATATATAGGTTGGTATACAAGTATGATGTTAATGTGAAATTGTTCAGTTCCATTTCGCAAATTTCCACATATTTTATAATTTATAATTCATTTTTATGTGATTTTAGTATATTCCAGCGTTTTATGCGTGTATGTATGTATTAGCCAATTTTGTGTGTTATTTTTTTTTGATGATCATTCAGTATTTGTAAATAATGTCCCATATGTGGCATGCAAATGTTCGGATTTGTTGGTTGTGGAATTGTGTATTTTCGTATAGGATATGTGTGGCATGTGGCATGTGGCATTGTGTATTCAACAACCATGATAACGACACCGTTAACGGCGCAGCGTAAATTCGTAAAAAAATATACAATAAAAAAAATATTATTTTAGTTAAATTCATTCAAGCGTTAGTATAAAAACTCACAGGGAATAAAATTTAATTTTCTCATTCCTCTCTCACCTTTCGCTTTGCGTATACAATACTTGAGCAGCGAGTAGAAATGGCAGAGTGCGATGAAGGGTGGCGGCAGTACGGGTTTCTGTTGATACTCCATAACGACGGTGAAACGTTGGAACATCCAAACCTGCATATAATCCAGCCATTACCGTAAAATAAAATTCCATAGCGACGACGTTTGAGTAGTCAGTCATCAAGCCATTAGTTGCCGCCATTACACCCACACAAAGCCATAAAACAGCAATGCAAAAAAAAAGTTCGTTCACGTAGCATCGAACAGCAGCAGTCACAGACGTAGAACAGTTTGGTTTGGCGCAGCAGCAACAGCGTCAGCATCATCAGCAACAGTTATGAAAAAGTGATACAAGATTTGTATTTAGCATTTTCATTAATTTTCAATTTAACACAAGAAAAGGAAAAGAAAAAAATTGCATATGAAAATCAAAACCAAAATAGCGTGCTACAAAACTCCTCTCCCCTCCTTCTCTCTCTCCCTCTTTCTCTCTCATGTACTGCTACATAAATTATACAGTTAGCACAGTGTTACCCACCTGATGCGAAACGGAGTTCACTTCGTTGAAAATATTATTGAAGACAGCTATCAGCAGGTTAATTAGTAAAATGTTGGCGATTAACAGGTACATTGCCATTATGATCGGTGTCACCCAGTGGCCTGTGGAGAGAAAAAAGAAAAATGTCAGTAATACACTTTGTTAGAGAGTTAGTATGTTGTCGTTGTACGAATATTTACACATAAAATAAATTGCATCAAATATATATAATAAGAAATAATCCTTCGTTAGCTCCTTAGATTAGAGATTTAAATTTTTGTAGGTCATCCACCGTTGGCTTTTTGAACTTTTATTTAACTAAGCTCTGACAACATCAATCCCAAAATAGCTCACGTATGCGTTCGTCGAATGCGTTTAGAGGAAAATGTTGCTGTGTAGCTGAGAGTGTGATCGAAAAGCCATCAACATTAACTCGACAACGTCTCCAAGAAGTGAAGCCTCGTGACCATACCATACGATATCGGATTGGCCGCAACACTGGTAGAATTACCCTCAATGCAGATCGTTACCGTGCCGCACAATCGTGGTTTAAAAAATGGGTCGGCAGACAGAACGAAATGGTCTACTTACTACAAGACCGGCAGTGGAGTCATATGAATTAAGTAAGAGGTATTCTTTTCAATAGCCTTTTTTGACAGTATTGCTGACATTTCATCATAGAAAGACTTACGCCTGAACAAGGTTTACAAATCGTTTAACTTTATAACGAAAAGAACGTGTTTTGCGCTCTTCGCTCAACTTAAACGGCCTAAAAAGCGTACTATTAGCAACACCATCACTTATCTTGAGACCCAGCCGTAGGTGGGAGTGTACACGAAGACTGTGGATAGTCGATTCGGCGCCGTTCGCAGAAACTCGGACTGACGTATGGAACGACTTGGCGCATTTTTTGTGCAAGAACTGAAGCCGCTCGACACTCCTTAGCGACATTGCTTCTCTCTATTGGCTCTAGAGAAGTTCCAAAAGATCCGACGCTTTCTAGCCAAATTTGGTTCAGGGATGAGACCCATTTCTGGCTGAATGGGTATGTAAACAAGCACTTGTATGCCGCATTTGGGACGAAGAGCAACCTGAAAAGATTCAAGACCTGCGATTTCATCCAGGCAAAATAACGGTTTGGTGTGGTTTTCGGGCCGGAGAATAATTGATCCATCTTTCATCAAAACTGATGCCAGTGAAAACGTAACCGTCAAAGGCGATCGTTATCGCGCCATGATAACCGACTATTTGATGAATGAAATTTAGGCTCGTGATCTCGGCGACATTTGGTTTAAACAAGACGGCGCCACTTCCCACACATCGCATCAATCAAAGGATTTATTGAGAGAACACTTCGGTGATCAGATAATTTTACGTTTTGGGCCGGTTGATTGGCTACCAAGATCATGTGATATCACACGGTTAGACTTTTTCCTGTGGGGATATGTAAAATCTAAAGTATATGCGGGTAATCCCGCTTCGATTCAGCCTTTGCAGTAAAACATCACGCGTGTGATTCGTCAGTTAACAATCGAAATGCTCGAACGAGTCATCAAAAATTGGACTCAACGGATCGGCCATCTGAGACCTCTAGCTACGACCTCTACGTTATCTTCAAAAACTAAATGCCCAAGAATGTTCTTTCGAATATTTATAAACATTCCCCGTTAAATTTTAATTTTCTGTGTTTTTTCTTTAAAAAAAATAGGGAGGCTCGAAACGGATCAGCGTTTATATAAAGAAAGGAGTTTTGTAACTACTGAAGAGGCCGAGCTTTTCCTCCAACTTGTGGTGTGCGTGTTGCTGTTTTTCCAACAAATGGGAGATTAACCTAATGTGCCCCCGAATGGCCGATGGATTTTTATGAGGAGCTTTTATTTCATGTCAGGGCTTGACACTCCCTACAGCAAAGGACTTTTCGCTTATGCCAGTTGACAAGCCACAAACTACTGGAGTCACACGCAAGCAGAACAGGTAACAGTGACACATGACGTGACATTGGAACATGAGTGAGACGTTAGAATACCTCCTCTGTTTCTGTTCGGCCTGATCTAGCAAAAGCCTTAAGCATCTAGGAACTTCATTGTTCAGAAGACTAGAGGAAGCTTGAATATTGGATATGGACTCTCTTAAACCTTGCAGAAAGCGTTGACATACGCGACGACTACTTAAAATCATAATAAATTGAATCTCCATCTCGTATTCAAAGGGCCAAAAGACCTATGTAAGACGAAGCAGCCAGGCAATATAATCTAACCTAATCGAAATGGCCTCGACATCCCCATAGGGTGTCATAACGATTCATAAAGACTTTGTTACTCCTTATAGGCACAAGACATATTCACGAGCTCAGAGTGTTTCAAATGATTTTTCTATTTTTATTACCTAAATTTCCCTTCCTACTACTTTGGTCTGAAGAATTAATGAATAAAGTCTTTCTGATATTCAAAGATGAGAAATATTTTTTTAACGATTACTGATTAATTTTCAAAAAAATTATTTTTTTTATTGACAAATAGAAATGCTGCAAGCCCCAAAGGGTAGAAGAACTTTTCCTGTAAGATAAAAGTTGCTGCAATTTATTTTTGTCTCCAAGCATTTCAAATTTCTGATTTATGCCAAATTCCACACTGAACTTTAACCATATCACTAGAATAATAAATGTTCATTGCAAAACAATTGTGGAATAATAAATTTTTAGACCACTTAATCAACTCACCAGTGGGACATGGCTTCTGATGTGGCTCCTCACCGCACGGTGGATCAATATCATCGGCGAACACTTCACCATACAACATGAAGTATGGCTGATAATAGACCTGTGAATGAATTGCACAAAAAAAGAGAGGAAATAAGAATAAATTAAAATTTTTGCATTAAAAGTGAAATGAGATTAAAACGATTAAGGCGCGTTGTTGAGAGTTGACAGAGAAATGTTATTGGAACAGCAGATAGCCGGCAAAGCAGTAGGATAGATAGACAGTTACACAAATGCACAGTGAGCACAACAAGACGACGAGGAAAACATACAAACCGGACGTTAGTAGTCATTTTGAGGGATTTACAACTAAATGCTAAACACACAAACATACATACAGACAGACAGCAATGAGTAGGCATTTGGAACAGAGAGATTTCTACACAAAGCAGGACCGATTAGAGGGAGTACACAGAGTTTAAGACAAATATACAGGATTATCCATTTTGCGGTTTCGAAAATAAACCTAAATAATTCATGAAATTCCTTTTTTATTATAAAAGGTATGGACTTTGGCATTATATCTGAAACATTACATTATTCAAAGGACCATCTCGATCCGTTTGAGGTAATTTTCGTCTACTCTTTGGCCCATATTGGTCAGTATATCAGCCTTTTCTTGACGAATGTTGATTTTCAAGTGCTCAATAGTTAAATTAAATTTATCCGCACAGACGCGATCTCTCGCGTAGCCCGTAAAAAAGTCCAACAGTATCAAATCGCACGATCTCGGTGTCCATTTGACATCGCCATGACGAGAGACTACGCGGTCTGGAAATTTCTCTCGCAATAAAGCCATATTCGCTCGTGTTGTGTGGCAAGTGGCATCAACTTGTTGAAGTCGTGCTCTTCAATTGCAGGCAGAAAAAAAGTAGGTTATCATACGACCATAAGGTCCAATCGCACGTCCAGACCAAGCAGCTCACTAGACAGTAAGTTTTTTTTTTGGGGTGAAATGGCCTCTATTCAATAATTTGAGGATTCTCGGAGCACCAAATGCGACAATTATGCTTATTTACGTATCATCCGAGTAAGGAATACGCCTTGTCGCTAACGAAAGTTTTCTTCGAAGAATCGCCGCCCAGTGCTTGCTGTTCAGACAAGTTGTTGGGTGAACTAGACTTTTTTGTATGGATGTAGGGGTAAGACCAAGTGCAAAATACGTCATAATGTGCCGAGTAATAGACACTTTGCGCCATTCACTTCTGATTTTCGCTGTTTATCGCCAATTGGAATAATCAAGTACACTCAGCTCTTTCTCAACCTGGTATTTTCAACGGAGTGCAGGTCTTCCTTTTGCTCTGCTTCCACCAGCGGGCACTGCATAGAAAAACTTCAAAGCTGGAGTATTATTATCCATCCGGACCACATGACATAGCCAGCAAAACCGCTGTGTATTGATTCGTTGAACTATGTCAATATTATCGTTCAACTCATACAGCGTATCGTTCCAGGGGCTGCGGTTTTCGCCGTTTCGCCGTTTCCAACTCATAGAGAATCATTAATCTTACGCAACACCTTTTTCTCAAGAACTCCAAGCGCCGACTCATCAGATGTTGTCATTGTCCATGCCTCCGCACTATATCGCTAAGAGGAGGAGGGATGAGCGACTTGTAGAGTTTGGTCTGCGTGGCTCGAGAGAGGACTTTACTTTTCCATTGCATAGTCAGTCCAAAGTAGCACCTACTGGCAAGAGTAACGCCGCATGGATTTCCTGGCTGACATTGTTGTTGGTGTTAATGTTGATTCCCAGATAGACAAAGTTATCTACGACTTCAGAGGTATGAGTGTCAACGGTGACGTGGGAGCCGAGTTGATTGGACGATTATATACACCATAATCCTCTTCTTAAAGCACGGAACGTGGCCACTTAAAAACACCACTTTTTTTTGAGTAGGTTGTGCTGTTAACTAAAAAACCCGTTTGGTGTTACAGTTAAGTTTAACAGCTGTCAAAATGCAGCGCAGTACTTTTGAAACCACGCAATGGATAACCCTATACATTAGAGTATGCATAAATACAGTTAAAGAGCTTTATTTTCAAATTACAGTTAGATAGATTGTTGTAGTTTCTATAAATAAAATATGTATTTACATATGAAAACTAAATATATCGACACAAATCGCCTCATAACATTCATATTTCTTTATTTTATTTAATTCAGTTATTTACATATATACATTTGCTATTGAAAGTAAAAGTTCAGAGTTTCAATGAATTTTCCTCCATTTCTATTTAAGAAAAAAATATACAAACCAAAGAAAATAAAAAATTCAAACATGCAAAAGTTAGAGCAATAAAATTACAACAAATAAAATGCAGATGATCAAATGAGCAAATGAGCAGAGACTAAATGCCACAGCAAATCAATCAACTGTCCAAGCATGCGTGCGTTCACTAATTTATTAGCCACCGTGGTGGCTGTCTAAGAGACTCAAGATTCAGCTCTGTGCCTAAATGTAACTGAAGGTGTGCCAAAGTAAGAGTGTGGTTTTATTTATTTATCGATTTGTGGTCTCTTTAGTGCTCAATGGACTGTAGTAAACCTTAATGATTTTTTTTTATTTGTTAGGGAGTGATTTTTCCGATAATTTTCTTAGTTAGAGTTGATTTATTTAAGCTGCCCATTAAGACTGTATTGCCTCAGCAAGAAGTGTATTATTCCAATAAAATAAACTAATTTCGCTTCCTAGTTAATTTGGTGAGTGAATCGTAATATCTCTTGCCTTCACTCTTTCTCTCTCCGTTTCGAAGAGGTTAAGCAAAGACTTGGAGGATTAAGAACGCATCAATGTAGATGAAAGAAAAAAAGCAACAATAGAAAAGTTATGAGAACAGCGAGATTAATTTCTTGGTAGGAGAAAGACAATACAAACTATTTAAGTACGTCGTTTGAAGGACGACAAAAAATTCTATAGGCTGGTGTGCGAAAACCGGCGGCAGTCTGGATTATTCTGTAGCAGAAACCGAACACTAAAGAACCCGGCAACCTATTCGAGTAATGATCGTTAAAAGCATCGGATTATGGCTGGTGATAAAAAATGGTTCCAGTACGGTAACCTTAAACACGGAAATTGTTGTGTGAAGCCTGCTCAACCAGTCAAAGCAACGACAAAACCGAATATCCATGGTGTCAAGGTAATACTCTGTATTTGGTGGATTCATAAAAGACTGCTGTATTATGAGCTTCTAAGCGCAGGTGAAACCCTTAACAAAAAAAAAACAATACCTACAACAACTCATAAACGAGCGATTGGCAAAAAACGCTCGGAATTCGCCACCAGACACGAAGCAATAGATATGCAATGTGACAAGGCTCGAACACATATGCAATACCGATATTTCAATTTGTGGAAAACATTGGGTCTGAAGTTTTTTCTAACCCACTTTATATCCCTGAACTTGCCCCTTTTGATTACCATTTGTTATGGTCGATATAGAACACCCTCATTGGAATATGGCTCAGGTCAGGGCATCAAAAATTTGTTTAGATTATTCTTGGTCACCATGACAACGCAGTGCTTTTGGAATGGAATTCACAAATTGCCGGAAGGCTGGGAAAATGTTGTAGCTTAAGATGAACTATATATATAATTGACGCTTTGAAACCGCTGAAGCGATTTTCGGCCGAGCTCCTCCTCCAATTTGTGGTTTTGCGTCTTGATGTTTTTCCAACAAATGGAGTGACCTACAGTTTATACTAAGCCGCCTCCGAACGGCTGATGGTTTTTTAACGAGGAGCCTTTATTTCATGTCAGATCTGATCGTTATTGTCAAGCCCACACAACAGAACAACGAATCTGGCAAAGAAAAAAGTTCTGTTTCATCAAGACAACGTATCGTAACACCAGTCAAGCAATTGAATTTCGAACAAAGTGTTTACCAACAAGAAACTACGCTCGAATGAAGAGACTATTGGCGAAGAGGGATTACCGAAAGTAGTACTAGGAGATCAGTCGACTACGAGTTAGCGTTTTTATGTACACTTTGTTTAAAAAAGAAAGGGAACTGGTTAGAGCATACAATACAACCGATCATTTTGAAATGACTAAAGTCAGCGCAGGATGGATGTTGAGGATGCTCACGGCTCCGCAAAAATAGCAGCACGTAGAGTATTCACGTACATTTTCCGACCTCTTTAATGCAGAGAAGAATGGTGTATTGAGTCCAGCTGTTACTGGAGACGAAACTCGGGTTCATCAATATGAGCCTAAGCCGAAACAAAGCATCTTGCAGGGGCTTAAAGTTGCACAACGGCTCCCAAGAAGGTTAAAGTGTCCCAGCCAGTTGAGAATCTCATGATAAGGAAACGCTATTGACCGATTATAACTATAAAGCTGTTTCTATAACTAAAGAATACTACGCTTTAATATTAGCGCGACTAAAAAAGCCATTAAAGGGAAAAGACGGGTGAAAGAAATTGACGAAAAATATGCCCGTCCACAAGAGCCGCGTTGCGTTGGCTGCACAAGGTGGCTTCGATATGTCGAAACACCCATGCCACAGCACAGATCTGGCCCCCAGTGATTATGACGGGTAAAATATTGATCGCCGATGATGAAGTTGACGTATTTTAAGATACGAGAACATAAATATATTAATTGAAAGATCAGAAAATTGTATCCGTCATCAGGTGTCTACATTGAAGAGGAAAAGTAAATTGGTTTTTTTATTTCTACCCCTTCTCCATTTCACCGACATAAGGACGCTCTCTCAGATATGAAAATTTTCAGAGCGAGAAATATACCCGAAGAAAAGGGAATAACGATTTATAGGCTCGAATGGGATTCTAAAGGATTCTAAAGTTACCAAGAGATCATACTTCCAACCGATGAAAATGAAATACGTCGCTGTCGATTGAGGTTGTGTTATGTACCCGATAAATGGGAAGCTTTTAATTTTTGCTCTTATTGGTGGATGGGACTAAAAGCTAATTAGAATAAACTATGTATAGCCACTGTGATCTGCGCAAAAAAAATAAAAATAAATAAATAAAACCAACACCTCAATTAACTTTTCTTCCACCAAGCGAACAGTTGCCCCTTCCTCCCCTATCAAGATGTTGTCATTATAAATTGAAGATACTTCAAACGAAATATAAAGTTTTATTATAAAATATATAACTTCAACATAAAAAATAATGAAATATAAAAATGTGTATGTGCTTGTGCGTGTAAATATCATCTCTAAGCTTTTATAGTCATAAAGACACTCAAAGTACTCAAGAACTGCATTAACATAATTCAGGCCAAAATCACAAACCAAATTATGCGTAAATGAATATGTACAACAAAAAGACAAAACAAAAATTTAAATTTAAGAATATACATACATAAAGCAACAACTTGTAGCTTTTGCAGCCAAAATGAAAAAAAAACAAAACTTTTCCGAGATTATTTATGAACTGTTACTTAGTGAAAGCCCCAAAGTTGTAAAACGTAAAAAAATTACAAAGAAAATAAAGGGTGTTTGTTTAGACATGTGGTTTTCAAGAAGAAATAAAACGCATTTATCTTAATGTTATGGCTAAGAATTTAGAGTTAAAGGGTTTTCCAATAAGAGGTGTTCCGGTCGATGTTACTTTTGAAGTTGTAATTTTTTGCCACTTGACAAGTAACGCTAGCAAAAAAAAAATGGATCGATACCCGCCTCAACAACCCATTGAAATGATTAAAAATCACTAAAAAAAATGGTGTAAACCTGAAAGAAACGGTTCGTAAAACTATTGTAAAACGTTTTTCTGAAAAATGGAGCTGATGGGACATGTTAGTGTTGTGAAGAATAAAACACGTGCATGTCGCTGCAGAACAATTGAGAATATTGTTGAATTGAAGAAAACCCAGCATTGTCCATTCCACGTCGTTCTTTGGAATTGGGCATTCCACAAACGCCATTACACCATATTTTGCATAAAGACTTGAGTCTTAAGGCATAAAAAGTTCAGTTAACACAAGAACTCAAGCCGGCCGATCATCATGAATGTCGTGTCTTTGCTGGTTGAATCCTTGAAATGAAAGAAAAGGACGCGGAATTTTATCGAAAAATCATCTTGAATGATGAAGCCCATTTCCACCTCTTTGGCTACGTCAGTAAGCAAAACTGTCTGGGGCGTGGAAAACCCAAGATTTATTGTTGAAAATCCTCTCCACCCTCAACGTATAACAGTTTGACGCGGTTTATGATCCGGCAGGGCCATTGGACTTTACTTTTTCGAAAATGAGACTGAAGCAACAGTTACGGTGAATGGATTACGCTATCGAATTGGTATTGATTGGGACAATATTTACTTTAAACAAGACGGCGCTACGTGCCACACAAGCAACGAAACCATCGATTTCTATATATCTTGAAGAGATGATTGACCACCAAAATCTTGTGATCTAGCACCTTGCGGCTCCTTCCTTTGTGGCCACGTTAATGATAAGGTCTACGCCAACAAACCAATGTCGAATCAAGACCTCAAAGATGGATAGGATTTTCCACTGTTAAAAGCATATCTTCCTCTTTACAAGGAAATAGACACTATTATTACTGTATATTAGAAAACCCTGTATATAGATAAGAATTTGCCATAATGTTTGAAAAAATAAAATCGGCCAAATGACCGCCACGGCTCGCATAAATTCCAGACGAGATGCCCAATTTACGACCACTTTTGGCCGCAATTGGGTCAGCAATGACGCAATATTCTCTTCTAAGGCGTCAATCGTCTCGAGCTTATCTGCGTATACAAGCGACTTCACATAACCCCACAAAAAATAGTCCAGCGTCGTTTAACCGCACCATCTCGGAGGACACACAGGTCTACGACGCGAGAAAATGCGCTAAAGAAAAATTTCCTTCAATAAATTGATTCTTTCTTAGGTTGTGTCGTCTTGTTGGAACCACAAGTCCTTCCATTTCAACATTTTCCAATTTAGGCACGAAAAAGTCAATATTCATGGCTCTATAATGTTACCAACTAACTGTAACATTACGACCGGTTTCATTTTTGAAGAAATATGAATTCCTTCTGCACATAGAGCACATCAAACAGTGACTTTTTGAGGATGTAACGACGTCTCAACAATAGCTTGTGGATTATCATCGCTGAAACAAAATTTTCGAAATCGGTGAGCATCGTTGCATTGAACCCATTTACCGAACGTGCAACACGCTTGATGGTAGCTCGGCTTCAACCCTTACACGAGTAGGATTTCGTAAGCCCGCAAATCAAGATCCTTAAGCAAAATCTTCCATAAATGCGGTGAGCACAGCTCCAATTGTGGGATGGCGGATGGAATCATTCGGATCTTCTTCGATACTCTGGCGTCTTCGGTGCTCACTAGGACAAATAGGTTGCTCGAATTACCGACTCTGCTGGGCGATTATGTCGACCGAATATTGGATACAGCGCGAGAGTATTTTGTAATTAAATAGCACAATTGCAAACGGTGTTCCGAAATAAGTCTGTACGTAGAATATAAAACGAGTAACAGCTGGAATAAAGACCAACTCTGAGAAAAGTATTGCCTCACTGAAAACCATACGTCTAAAAAAAGCACCCTTTTATGAAAATGACACATAAAATGCAGAAAAATATGTGCTTAACATAAAAAAAAATTTACATGAAAACTGATTTACGACACTCAGCAGTAACAAGCGAAAGTGAAATAAAGAAGAAAAACTGATGACTAAAAATTTAAATTTGAATAAAAAGAAAGTGAGAAAAGCAAAACATAAAATCGCAAAGGAAAAAATGTAAAAAAAAGTTTGTAGAAGTGGTAAGCCATATATGCAGCGTTTAGATGCAGAAAACGATGAAAGCTGCGTTTAAAAGCTCAAGGCATGAATATTACAAACAGTGAAAAATAAAAATGCTTTTGGTGCATTATTCAGCATTTTCGAATAAGTTGACGTTGGTGAAATGTATTCGTATGTAGTGAGAGTGTAATGCGAGAAAGAAGTGAGCATGAAAGTTGTACAAACGTTAAAAATGAATTTGTGTATAGTGTGAGCTTTTAGGAGAAGAAACTAGTGAAAGCTTCGTAGTAGTTAGATATAAAGCGACACATTTAAGTAAATACATATATAGTTACATAGAAATAATAGAGTACACACATACATATTTACGTGTAAGTCTTTAACTCAGAGAAGAGTAAAATATAGCAGAGGATTTTAGGTATTTTCTTTTTCTGTAAACCATATTTACGTGGTTTGGTCGATTGCATGCAAAAGCTTTCATTTTATTATATATATATTGTTCTTTTTTTTATTTAAATATATTTTTCTAGAAAATAATATATGTATTTTGAGGGGATTATTTCAAGTTTTATGAAATTATATTCGAGTATTCTTTTTTTTTTGTTCTGAATTTGAGTTGACAAAAAATAGGAATAAATAAAATTAAGTTCTTGAGGAGAGGACCAATTTTCCAAGGAAATTTTAGAAAACGCTCTTCAGGAAATACAGGAATCCAGAAGAGCGTTTTCTAAAATTTTCTTGGAAAAACTTGAAATTAAATGTTTTCTATAGTTTTATTTGAGATTAGACACCTCAACCGCTGGCTCAAAGCAAAAAGAAAAAAATAAAAATATTAAAAAATTAAGAAAAATAATAGTAATAACAAAATAAATGTAACCTCTAAGCGGCGCACTTCGGTGGATTTATTTTATCCAAATAGATTTGGGTGTGACCTTTTCTATGTAAACATTTTGTACATGTAAACTATTGCTTGAAGTACAATAATAAATCGGTTTGAGATTCGATTTTCTTTGCTAACTTCATGTGGGGTTCTATGTACTGGGTATATATCTGATCTCGGGGGTGAAAAAGTTCTTAAGAGGTGCTCCGGTTACGGGAATGAAATGGTTTCTGAGTGAGGTTTTCGGAACTACGTGTATGGTTTTTATAGAAAGTTAAAGTTGTACTTTAAGTTGCTTCTTAGGAGAGTTTACTCAGGAGCTGTTTTTTGTAGCTTAGGAATTTTTTGTGGATTTTAGCTTGGTCAAAGGCCATTTTTCCGGTCGGATTTCGGCGTTTCTTTATTCGTGGGATGAGGAAGTGTAGTGTGTGGGTGATGTGTAGGTTCTTTTACAGTGTTGTCTACCTGGGTGTTGGATGCCGCACTTTCTACTACTATTGGGTCGCTTGATAGCCCCCATAAAGACGGATAATCAGAAGATCCAGTGGCTTGTAATGAGCTTTGTTTGTTTTGAGGTTTAACTTTTTTACTATGGATAGCATTTCCCATTTCTCTGCTTTTAGCAGTTTGAATTAAAGTGAGGTGTGTATAGGACTTTTCTGTATCCATTGTCACTTAAGAACTGGCATTATATCTTGGGTGGTTTGAGTCGCGTGGCCATCGGGATTCTATTGAGAGATTGAGACGTAACTGATGGCACTTTAAGAACGTCAAGTTGCTTTTGTAAACGCTGTTTAGAGTGAGAGTACGTCAAAGAGTTCGTGCAGTAATTATTTCTCCTTGCGAACTTAAGCCAACCGGAGACTGATGGCTTCTTAAATTATAAGCACTCCACAATAGAGTGGGATGTGTTGCAGAATTCGCAAGAGATTTGCCTTTTTATTTGTGTTTAAAATGTAGGAGTTTGAATTACGAGCGCAAAGTGGAGTTTGGGGTTATAATTTTAAAGTATAGGCTCCGAATCAGATAACTTGGGACTTGAGTATCTTTGAGTATCGACGAAAAAGAAAGAGTGCTCGTATTTCGCTGTAAGCGCTACTTTTTTTAATTTCTCAAATATTTTTGCAGCTTCTTTTCTTGTTCGGTTTTTTAACGAAAATTCCGCGGTAAAAGATGCCCTGAATTTTCGTCGTTCTTCATATATATGGTATAGTCGAGTGGTTAGCATTGCATACTGACATTCGGCAGGCCAGGATACGAGTCCTGGTTCGACCAACTTCTAAAATTATAGAAAATAAATTTTTTCGTTGCTTTTACTTGTCATGGCACTCAATAGCACGACTGGATTACTTATTCCTATAATTTTCCTAAGCGAAGGCACCTGAGAAAAGCAGCTAAGCTAATAACGCATACAATGATATCCAGGCTGCAATCAAAGCAAGAACTTCAGATATTGAGTTAAGAAATGTCCTTAGAAATTGGAACTAGGTTCCAGGCCAAAGTACTTTGTGGGAAACGAAATATTACACTTTAATAGAATGCTGCAGACTCTGTGCAATGAACAGAGAACCCATACAAACGCAGCCGAGTGAGAAACAATGGCTTAAACTCCTGCAAAATTGACAAGATCATCTGGGAAGGCAGTGAAGGAGCCTAACTTTCGCTCGGATTATCTCAAAGGGGCAGTGTTATGTGCAGGAAATGTGGGAATATCTATGTAAAGTGTGACATCCAGTCAGTGCCAACTAACCTTAATTAAGCTGAATATATCGATTTTTGTATTTCTGGTATAAAAAGAGAATTTACAGAATTTAAAACACTCTTAGAGTAAAGAATTAAGAGCACATAAAAAATACACTTTGAGGACAAAATGAAAAAAAAAACATATTGTAAAGTTAAATAGTTTTATTTAAAAAAAGCAACAATTTACTTGATTCTATTTTCTTCTAATTCTTCACGTACTCCATATAAACATAGTGTATACATAGATTGCACATACATATCTAGATATTTTTTTGTTATCGATAGGCACAACATCAAATTCCAGGCAAGGCAAAAACTGATTGAAAATAGTAGAGGATAAACACAAAAAAAAAAAATTAAATTCACATTCACTTGGAAAACAATGAGAGACAGACATTGGCGTTCCTCTAACACTAGACGATCAATACATTATCATTTTACATATCTAACGTAAACATTGTTGTTGCATTGTTTTTTTTTTTTTTTGTTTTTTTTTTAAGCAAACCAGTTAGTTGAATTTTTATAGAAATTTATTTTTCTCTAATTTTCTTTTTTCTTTTTTTTTTTGGTTTTGTTAACTTGTGTACATTTGTCAAATTGCCGCTCAAGGTGTTAAGAATATCGAGTTTGGGAGTATTTAACGTTGATGATGTGCTTGTGGATGTAGTTGTTGTTGTGCTAGTTGTAGTTGTAGTTGTTGCCGACGAAGCACGATGCAAACCACCCTGTCCATAACCCGGTATGCGTGCATTATGGGATCGACTGTTATGACCTAGCGCGCCGAGAAAGCCCGGCGCAATAATCGAGCCAGCGATCAACTGACGAGCGAGCGAGCGTACGTGTGGTCGTTAAGCGTAATTACAACGGTGCATTTTTTAAATTTTTGACAGTTAAGCAATTTTCAAAAGAAAGCATAAAATGTGCAATTTTTTTTATACATGTGTGTGCATGTGTGTATGTAACAGTGTTAGATGATTTTTTTTTTTTATTTTTTGTTAGTCAGTTTTTATTGTTGACAATATTGACAAAAGACAAGAAGAATTAGAAGTAGAATGGATGGAAAGAGAAAAGTACAATATCAATATTTGCAATTCTCGTTTCGTTCAATTTTTTTGTTTGTTTTTTATTTATAATAACTATACATATATGATACATATGTATGTACGTATGTATATACATTGCTGGACGTTAACTGGAAAATTATTATAATTATTATTTTCCATATATGTATATATTTATATGTACTTATGTATGTACTCCATTATTTATAACTAGATATACTTATATAAAAAATATATATAACAGTTAAAAACTTTTTAGAAAAATTGACTACTAATTAAATATTAAAAAAAACTACTATTAATTAAAATATAGTATATGAAAAGAACGAAATGGCATACTCGTACATATACATACACAACTCCCAGCCTTAAAAATGGTTGAAGTTCTCAATTATTTTCTACCTCAGTCTCACAGTCACTGAAACAAACACAAACAATTTGTAGAGAAAGTGTCTTCCTTCTTCCTCAACAAGCAATTTTAAGTATGAACAAGAAAGAATGATGCCGGTAAGAACGCAACCGTCAATGGCGACCGTTATCGTGCCAAGATAACCGATTATTTGATGGCTGAAATTTAGGCTCGTGACCTCGGCGACATTCGACACATCGTATCAATTAATGGATTTATTGAGAAAACACTTCGGTGAGCAGATATTTTCAAGTTTTGGGCCGATCAATTGACCACCAAGATTGCGTGTTATCACACCGTTAGACTTTTTTCTGTGGGGATATGTAAAGTCTATGCGGGTAATCTCGCTTCGCCATTTGTCATTCGCCAGTTACCAGTCGAACGAGTCATCGAAAATTGAACTCAACGGATGAAAAATCTGAGACATAGCCGCGGCAAAGATTTTAAAGAGATAATATTCAAAAAATAAATACCAAGGAATGTTCTTTAGAATTATAATAAACATTCCCGATTCAATTTGAATTTTCTGTGTTTTTTTTTTTCATTAAATGGATGACCCTTTATGCTATAGTGGTGCAATCTGACTGGTTCAGAGAATTAATTTGCGTACCAAGTTTGGTTTGAAATACATGTCTCCGAAACATAAACAGACGGACATTCCCAAAAAAACAAAATCAACTCGCCATTGTGATCACATCAGTAAAAATTTTCATTGATCTCTCACTACCCTTTTTGGTCCTTTCCTACTTTTAACCAAGGGCTACAAAGAGAACAGTCTTATAGCCTATTTCCACCAAGCACTTCACTGCATTTAAGGCCTCTGTTAAGTGAATGAAATGTCAAACGTTTCCACCGAAACTGAGTTAACTCAAACAGCTGATTTTTGTTTACATTTGCAGTTTGCTCGGCCGAAAAATCCCTTAACCGGTTACAAAGCGCACATTATATATACATAAATATTTGTTTTGCGCCAATTATATACACATACATAATTATTTGTTTTGCGCATGCGCTGATAGTTACCAGAGTCGCGTATATTTTTATGTTGAGGGGATCGTTTTCTATTCCACAATTGCTTTTTGTTTGTTTTTTATTTTTATTTTATTTCATTTTTTAAAGAGGAGAAGCATTCTCTTCGCCAATTACTTAATATATTTTTTTATGTCAATATTAATGCAAAAAGTAACTTTTGCAGAAAAAATTTCAGCATGCAAAATAAAAGTCTGTCCCCTCATTAAATCCGAAAATACACGACTCTGGCAACAAGTATACCGAAACGTCCGAAATGTTTACATTAGTAGTGAGAGCATCGACTGTTAACATAACATTTTCTGTTAAATTACCGAAAGTGAGTTAACTCACTTTGAAAATTGAGTTAACACACTTTTATACAACAACAAACACTTGGGAATTTCGCATTTAAATGCGATGTTTAAATGCATTCAAGCTAAACTGCAGTGAACGTCCGGTGGAAATAGGCTATTAATCATGGTAAACTCTGCACATGACACGGGCATACCACTTTCCTCGCCAAGGTATCCGCTAAGACTAGCCTTTACCAGAAGGACAACAGCAGATGGCAGAGCGAGGCCACGTGCAATGCGATAATACAAATCTGGTTATTAATGGAGGTAATCGGAACTAAGTCTCTACTTCTTCTAAACCGGATCTCCATAAGCATAATAACCAGACACTGTCTTATGGGTACTCATTGTAGAAGGATTGGCAGCTTCTCAAACGACTTTCGCCACAGCTGCAGGAACATTGATGAGCAATATTCGGTGGAACATTACCTCTGCCACTGTTCAGCTCTCTGTGCGGTCCGTTATCGTTTTCTCAGAAATTTCTACTTCGATTGCCTTGCTGGGCTTCCATCGATAGGCGCCATTAATCTCCGGAATTTAATAAGGCACACCAAGTGGTTTGAGCAGTTGGAAAGATGACAGGAATCTCCTTAGTAGAACCAACATAGGTATCACAACGGGCCAATAGGCCAAAGTACGCTTGATCAGGGTTCTGACCAAAGCTAATACAACATTGTATGTACATGAAAGGTATAAACGGCAAAAACTTCAAAGACATTCCGACAGGTTAAATATAAGACGGGCTATTCTTTGTGGTTAGATGCCTCAAATGAAGCTTCCTATGGTTCTAAAATCCCTGTAACAGAACTAAGACGTGGGGCTTCTAAGATTGGAAACAAAAATACCTGCTACTGACTATGCAGCTTCTGGAGCTGTCTCTGTTCGACGATTTTAATTTTAAGGACTTACTCACAATAAACGTGGGCAGCACAGCAACCTTTCAAAGAAGGCGCAGAAGGGAAGTTTTCCCTGATCATAGATATCTGTACTTCAAGCGCTACGAACGCTGTTTCAACGCTGAAATGCTATGAAGAGCTTTTAAAAGCTTCGTACTGTTGAAAGCTCCCGGCACTGATGGAATTTTTCCAGCCTTGCTGCACAAAGATTTGCTTCGGTGTACACTGCTTGCATCCGCCTCGCTTATATAGCAAGTAGGTGGCAAAAGCTCAAGGTGATTTTTATCCCGAAGCCCCCGAAGACTAGTAAGGATTATTAATATGTACCGAAGTCATACAGATCGATCAGTCTGATATTTTTTCTGCTGAAAAGTATGGTAAGGATTTTTGACGATTTTTTAAACCTTCCGAGCGGTTGCCATTCCAACGGCACGTATACATAACAAATCGGCACATTTCAAAAATCTATGTATGTACTTATTTATTGACGTAGTGGGTGCTTTTAACAATGCAAAACCACCGCATTGATTTCGTATATTGCCTCATTTCTGATCAATCGAACTTTGTCCTCTAGTTGAGGTATGTGTTTGAGCAAAAGACAGACGTGCTGAATGTGAATCATAAGGTGTTAAAATCATACACAAAATCATATGTGACACTCCACAAGGAGGCATCTTTACTCCTGTATTTTGGAGCACTTGAGAAACCAGTTACTCCAACTGCTTACAGCAGAGAACTCTAAGATATTGTGTTATGCGGCTGATCTTGTCATTCTATCTTCTGGCGAACAACTCAACCGACTATCATGCGTTATAGACAGATTATATAAAATCGCAACTGATTGGGCTGGGAGACAAGGAGAGTTTCAGCAAAGCCGGAAAAATCCGAGATTAGTTTCTTTACGAGAAATTCAGCTCACCAACTTTAAGAGGTAACATTATAATATCCTCCAACTCTGTTAATTATTTTGGTGTAATGACTGAATAGGAATACTTCCAACTTTGAAAGTTTTCAATGCAGTACTCGCCGGCAGAAGTCGTGGAAGAGGAATACCTTCACTTCGTTGATAAGACCAGGTGACATAGTTCCTCGTTGATAGAAGCAGCTGAAGTCTACCAGGGGTGTTAGGTGAAGTTTGCCGGTTTTAATAGTAGATGTCGCTAGCAATATGTATAAATTTCTATGATTTGGCATGTATGTAATTTTTTTCTATTGACATTAACCTACAAAAATACGCAAGTCACATTCCGCCAAAATAATAGCGTCATATTTGTTTACCTCAGTGAATATGTCGAGTTTCGTTCCAAGTAAATCGCATTTGCGGCATTCGTTGCTATTCTTATTTCATCAAAAGAAAAAATCAGCTGAAGCTCACCGGTTGCTGGTAGAAACTTATGGTGAACATGCTCCAGTGATTAGAACATGGGAGACATGGTTTCGTCAATTTAAAAGTGGAGATTTCGATTTGACAGACAATGAACATCCTGGTGCAGCGAAAAAGTTCGAAGACGAGGAATTGGATGTTGATCCAATCCAATCGCAACAAAAATTGGCAGAAACACTACATGTGACTCGAGAAGCAATTTGCCAACGTTTAAAAGCCATGGGAAAGATACA
Organism: Ceratitis rosa; assembly: GCA_037013455.1. Classification (NCBI taxonomy): domain Eukaryota; kingdom Metazoa; phylum Arthropoda; class Insecta; order Diptera; family Tephritidae; genus Ceratitis; species Ceratitis rosa. The sequence continues at coordinate 8,137,193 of JAWMAG010000005.1, read as the reverse complement.
GAAGTATGGAAAATGGGTGCCACACCAGCTGAAAAACCGTTTGTGAAATGCTGCCTCAACGATTCGAAAAGAAATCTTTTCTGCATCGAATTGTCACGGGGGACGAAAAATGGATTTATTTTGAGAACCCGAAGCGAAAAAAATCATGGCTTTCCCCTGGTGAAGCTGGCCCATCGACTGCAAGGCCAAATCGCTTTGGCCGTAAGACAATGCTCTGTGTTTGGTGGGACCAGTGTGGTGTGGTGTACTACGAGTTGTTAAAACCTGGTGAAACGGTGAACACGGATCGCTACCGACAACAAATTATCAATTTGAATCATGCGTTGATCGAAAAACGGTCGGAATGGGCCCGAAGACATGGCAAAGTTATCTTGCAACATGACAACGCGCCGTCTCATACCGCTACTGGTGAAAGACACATTAAAAACACTTAATTGGGAAATATTATCGCACCCGCCGTACTCTCCAGACCTCGCCCCGTCCGACTATCACCTTTTCGCATCGATGGGACACTCCCTCGCAGAGCAGTGTTTCGCTAATTTTGAAGAAGTCGAAAAATGGCTCATCGAATGGTTTGCCTCGAAAGAGAAAAAGTTTTTTTGGAATGGTATCCATAATTTGCCTGAGAGATGGGCGAAATGTGTAGAAACCAATGGTCAATACTTTGAATAAAAAAAATTAGAGATTCCTCTGAAAATTAAGTGTTTTCTTCATCGGCAAATTTCAACTAACATATACCAGGGGTATGTGAATTATATATGCTTGAAACTCTCTTAAAAACTAAGTTAAACAAACTCTTGTGTGGTCCAACCTTGGAAAATTGGAAGAGCGATGTGTTCCCATTATGCACACCAACCCTGCTGCATGCTGTGATGTGACGTACTATCTGTCTAGTTCTCTAGTTAAATTAAGTTCATACCAACACTCATATAACGCAGCTACTTTCACACCAAAAGATCTCTTTCTCTCTCTGAGCAAGTGTGCCTTAAAATCATACATATTCATACATTTACTCATTTGGTCTTCATTTCCGAAAAAAAAATCCTCAAAAACCAGTCAACCAACCAACCAACCAACCAACTAACGCAAACAAACAAGCAAAATTGAAACATAACAACAAAGTAACGAAAAACAAACTAGAAAAATAACAAAAAATAAGAGAATAAACTGAAATATTGTATATTTTACGAGCCTCTGGTGGCAGCTACTTACCTCTTTAATTAAACCCCACGTTGGCTCATTGCCCGGATGCCGTATGGCTTGACGGCTGACGCCAAAACTCATTAACACCACAGCCAAGAGTACAACAAAATAAATCATGTTCTTAACCATTTTGCCCATCATAGTGACCAAGGGACCTAGAAAATGTGAAAGTAAAAGTAAAAATAACAGTTTTTAAAATATTTACATTGTTTGTATGGTATTTTATGAGCGTGTACAAGAGTTTGCTTAAATTTATACTGAGGATAAAACTGGAAAATATATACACATATATACGAGTATTCTACTAAAATAATTACAAAAAAATGGAGTTTAATAAAGGGTGTTTTATAGACATTGCCATTTTTAAGAAGAAATTAAACGTATTTGGTTTAATGATACAACCAAGAATTTTGCTTTATTATAAAGTTAAAGGTCTGCCATTATGATTTAAAAATGACTTCGGGCGCTGAATACTCTCTTGGTCTCGTGATTTTCTGAGTAGCCAAGCAACTTCACATGTATGAGAGTTTACTCTGGAGAACACAGCACACCTACACTAAGGGCAAATCGGTAGACACAGCATAACATAATGTAGGGTGGAAGGTAGAATCGGCTCTCGAAAATGAATGGGGAATATATTGTGGGCATTTTCCTCGACATATCTAGAGCACACAAAAACTTTTTAAACATTCCTTCATGAACGGGTTAGAATCAACAGTAGTCAACATTTTCTTCAGAGACTGTATACACTTATTGCCAAGCAGCACGAAGGTCTAAGCACAATGGCTATTTGACGTGGTAACGCGGGTCCTCTTCTTACTACCTTCGCAGTCAATCAATAGTTGATGAAGACGGAAGTGGCAGTTGCCATGCTTACATCCTACGCGGACGACACCTTAGTCATTGCGGCCGCTAAGTGTTTAGCAACCCTTGGATTTCTGGAGAATCAAGCACATAGAAGCATCAACAACTCAGTTGTTTCAGCAGAATTTAAGGTTGAGTTGAGTTGAGTTGCTGCGGCTGCTAGTTACTACCAACACACTCAGGCCAATAGGCCCATTATTATGCCGTTGTGAGGCTCCTGTTTTCACCTTCTCAAATGATCGGGTGGCTTATAAAGGGCAACTAGATTTCCAAATTTCCGCTGGGGCTAGCTCAGCGAGATAGTCAAAGAAGTGTTTTCCGAGGAATTTGTGTCGCGCAGATGTCAGGGCTGGGCAGTGGCAGAGGTAGTGCTCGATAGACTCCTCCTCTTCTTGGGCCTTACAGCTGCGGCAAAAATCATTCGAGTGATATTCCATTCTATTCCCGTGAAGCCTCATTAAACGCTGACCCGTTATTATGCCTGTTGGTCTGTTAATGGAGAATTGGTCTAGAAGAATAAGATGCTTTGATTTTGTTGCATGTGATCTCGCTCAGCCAGCTTGAGTTTGCTTCCCTGACAAAGGCCAGCTTGAGCACATATTTTTCCGTGGACAGAGGTACACCAGCATAAAAGGGTTCCTTCTCTCGCCAGTTCGTCTGCCATGCAATTGCCTGGGATGTTACTGTGTCCAGGTACCCAGACCACGGCAGTACTAGATTTAATTGAGAGTTTGTTGAGATTGAATCTACATTTTATAGCCACTTTTGACGTGGTACCGTTACATTGTAAAGATCTGATGGCAGCTTCACCGCCGGGGTATATTGGAACCGATTGTACTTCTGCCGTTCAGTGTTGAGCAACCATTCGGCAGTCTCCATGATTGCAAACAGCGCCGCCTGGAAAACGTTGCAGTGGTCTGGCAGTCTCATGTTCATGTTCAATGAGAGCTTTGGAGAATAAATTCCGCAATCCATTTAAGGTTTATACTGAAAAAACAGATCTGGTCCTGAGGTATACAATTCCAGCATATATTTTAAACTTAAGCTGCATGAGACAACTCTGCAGCTGAAACTTAGTACTAAGTACTTACGGATTTTGTTGGACAGCAAGTTGTCTTAGGGATTTTGTAGGACAGCAAGTTGTCTTGGAGACTCAATGAGCGATTTTGAGTACTCCACCAACAAGTCTAATAGTTAAAAATATGAAATTCCGGCACCGCTACGAGGCGATTGAAAATCAAGACATATGGGCACAGCAGTATAGGATATCTCTAAATGTACGAATAGACTACGTAAACTCGCGTTTTTCGGGAAGCTGCTGTCTGTAAAAATAGAGGCGAGTAGATAGACCAAAAGCCTGAAGTTGAGAGATGGCAAGGTCATTTAAGATATCAAACCATAGCAGTATCTTTCAAGCCGATATATTATAAAGAAGAGAATACAGATTTGTGTTCGAGTAGATAGCCAAGTGGCAATAAAAAGACTGTATGAGAAAATAAGGAATTATATGTACTAAGTTCTAGGCCACATGGGCATCGAAGGTGATGAGAAAGCTGATGAACTGCCTAATGAGACTTACAAAGTTTTAACTCTATACACGTTACAACTAATTGAGCAATTAAACTTTGTACTACGAACGAGCAGAGAGCAATTGCTTTCAAGATTATAGTAATTTAAGATTTTTCTCGACCCATATAAATATTTAACAAATGAATTTATGTACAAAAATTTATAAAATAGGGTGTACAAATTAATTCGGTCCGGTTTTTGTGGTTTTTTGATGAAAAAAAAATAAGCCAATCGAAGCATTGCCCGTCGGAAGCGGTCACCAAGCGATCTCTCTGGAAATTTTCGAATATCGTCTCTAAAAAAATGATTCATCTCTGTCATCGATCCAATCATTGAGCCATTCTCTTATTTCCTCACAAGATCGAAGCCGGTGAGCCTACAAATTCTATTTTCATTTGTTCAAAAAGCCAATAGTCGGAAGGAGCAAGGTCTGGAAAATACGGCAGGTGTGGTAAGACCTCCCATTTTTTCGTCACCAGCAGCGTTATCATTTTGCAAACTTATCTTGCCATACGTTCCGGTACATTTTGGCCATTTTTCACGCAATGCTCGACTAAAACGCATTAGTTGTAATTGTAGTAGAAGCATCACCAAGGTGAAAAATCGCATTTCGTCATCTCTCGGATTTAACTCGTATGATATCCGATTTCCTTGCTTTTGAATGAACCCAAATTACTTTTACCAAGCGGATATTGTTTGCGGCGTCGCTCCCAACCATTCTGTTAGTTCAGTTCGGGCTTGGCGTAGATTTTGATCCAGTAAAGCCACCAAACCCTGATCTTCAAATTCATTTTTGTCAGGATGCTCTTCGCCTTTGAAGCATCGAAACTACTCTCTGCATAACTTAGCGGCCTGCGCAGATTCGCTATAAACTTCCACAAGCATTCGATGGTTTTCAACTGCACTTTTCTTCCAATTATTGTATAATAGAAAATCAAAACATCCCGCAAATTCTGTTTATTTAACACAAATTCGGACTTTTTCGAAGAGTCAAAAAAGAAAGTTGTTATCAAAAACGGTCAAAATAGGCATTTACTTCCAAGATCGGTCACAACTGGCAGGTGGAGTCATCTTTTTGGGAACGGACCGAATTAATTTAAGCACCGAGTATTTTTTGCAGGTATGACATAATTTAACGTGCTCTCGTGGCAGTAATATTATATATACTGGCAGAGTGAAATGCGAACCATTTGCACTCAAAAAAAAAAAAAATAAAAAAAATTAAATAAAAAAATTAATTCCGATAAACACTTTAAAATGAAAAGGAAAATATTTTTCATTAGAAACTCATTAAGTAACTGAACCGTTAAGAAGTGTTGGCGAAACGAAAGTGTCCTATTTGCATAATGACGAAAATAATGAGTTTGAATCGCTTAAAAAGGGTAGCGATGTAAAAGAGTGCTTAAAAAAGGATCGAAAAAAATATATGTACTAAATTAAATTGATATGTACATATATATGTATGTATGTATGTAAATTTTATATTAATTAACTAAAAAATTGAACTGAAGTTTAGTGAGTTATACGAGTATAATGAAATCGAAATAATGATTTACACTGCTCATTGCCGAAATTCATTCAATTCCATTTTGAGAAAGAAAAATCGAAATAAGAACAAGTTTAATAAAAAATTTAAAATCAGGCAAATATTTGTACGTATGTACATACATATTGTATGTGTAAAATATTTGTATTTGTATTTTTTTTTTTTCATTTATTTCACACTTACCCAAATACTTGTTGACACCCAAAATATTCAGTATACGCAAATACCAATAAATACTATCCACACAGTAAATAACACGTCCAATATCCATTGTGTTGGGTCGAAAGCGTAACGATAAACCGATCAGGAACAAGATAATGGCGGCTGCATCGCAAGGATTCCACATATTCCAGGCCCAAACCGCAAATTTATGGCTGTTGCGAGTGGAGAAAAAGTGCAAGTGAAAAAGGATATTGAAAACAATAAAAATAAAAGAGAAATACAGACGAAAAAAAGCATTGGAAAAGCGGAATAAAGATAGTTAGTATCCAGCTCTAGCACCACATACTCGTCTGTAGGTATGTAAGTTCGCCCGTATTTAAATGTAATTAAAAAATATAATGAAATTACATCAATGGCAGTGTTGTGAAAATAATATGAGTGCAATGTTATTCAGCGTGAAAAATCAAGGCAAATGGCACTGGCGCGTAAAAATTTCGGTCGATTGAGTAGGGCGGCGAAAAAGCAAAGGGCGAAGTAATGAATAACACACGAGTATGTTTTTAAAGGTACGGCGCACAGTGGTATTTTACTGGAAAAAATATTGAATTTCCCAAATATGAACATCAGCTTTTCAAAAAAAATATCTGAAGAGATATGTTAGAGAACTAAGATCTTTTATTGGAAAAATATTTAATAATTTTTATATTTTCCAAGACAGCCATTCTCATCTATAAGTAGCGCGAAAGGTACTTTAGAGGTACTTTTTTAATAACCTTTTTTTGACACGTGGGAGACGTATCAAGCTGTCATGCTATTTTTGTTAAGTATTATTTGGTTTTTCATCATGGAAAGGCTAACGCCTGAACGACGTTTATAAATCGTTCAACTTTATTACGAAAATTCACATTCTGTAAAGAATGTACTTTCGCGCTTCGCTGAACTTATGGTCAACATAATCGGCCTACTGAGCGTACTATTCGCAACACCATCACCCATCTTTAGATCCAGCATTCATTATTAGATAATATTCGGTGAAATAAACCACGTCCAGCACACAGTGCAGAAAATATAGCGGCCGTAGCTGAGACCACGAAGACCCTGGATAGTCGATTTGGCGCCTTAAACAGCAACTGGGACTGGTGTATGGAAAGACTTGGCGCCAAGCGACATCGCTTCGCTCTATGGGCTCTTGAAAAGTTTCAAGAGATCCGACGTTTTCGAGCCAAATTTTGTTCAGCGATGAGGCCCATTTCTGGCTTAATGGGCATGTTAACAAGCATTTGTATGCCGCAAGAGCAATCTGAAATGGTTCAAGAGGTATTTCATCCAGAAAAAACAACGGTTTGGTGTGGTTTGTGAGCCGGTGAAATCATCGATCTATATTTCTTCAAAAAGATGTCGGTGAGAACATAACCGTCAATAGCGACCGTTATCGGGCCATGATAACCGACTATTTGATGCCTGAAATTGAAGCTCGTGATCTCGGCGACACTTCCAACACATCTCGATGAGTAGATAATTTCAAGCTTTGAGCCGAGATATTGGCCACCAAGATTGTGTAATATCACACCGTTAGAGTTTTTCACGTGGATATAAGTCTAAAGCCTATGCGGACAGGAAAAGATGCAGAGTCTTACAGAAGGTTTGGAGACCAGATCAGACACTTTCACGACCCTCTCTGGGTGATCTAGCGACATGGGGGGAACACTTCTCCAACATGCAAAATGGCATTGAAAATGATACACCAGGAGATGGCGAACTCGACTCCCCAATTGATGACCATGGAATACATATGCTTTATTGTCCGACTATGAATAACTTGAAATAGAAATTGCCCACTTTGAAACCAACAAAGCGGCGGGGACCGAGCTATTCAAAAAACTGACAAGGTGAGTTCAACCTTCCCCTGGGTGGATAAGGAAACGAAGCGTATGGGTCAGCTAGAGAACGAGGAGAAGACCAAATATCTTCTATCATTAAACAAACCTTCATCACATTCGCGACTCGGCTCCCACGTCACTTTTGACAGTCATAATTTTGAAGTTGCAGATAGTTTCGTCTTTCTTGAAACCCAAAACATCAACTCTTGTGTTAAAGTTCTCTCTCGACGAACAAATACTAAACTCTACAAGCCCTTTCTCATACCCGTGCTGCTATATGGCACAGAAGTGTGGTCAACGACGACGGCCTTAATGATGAAGATTAAATATTTTCAAGTAAAAAGTTGCAGCAACGCCGAACACAGTAGACAATGGAAATATCAACATTAGATAATACTTCATCTCTTTTTATTAAAAAGTTGAGGAGTAATTTCTACATGCTTACTGAGGACTCTACTGTAACGTAATCTATAATTCATTTGCTAAAAAAATTACTGAAACTATACCACTGTGCGATGACTTGAAATTACTATTTGTACTTACGTTATGGCCACCGGTTCTGATGAGATAATTTCACGTATTTTCTCAAAACCCAAAGTTGCAATGTAGGCAATGGAGTAAACTTCCTGCCAACGTGGCGTCGGGCCCATTTTCACCAAAACTGTGTAGGTGAACATGAACAGAAAAAACATGTAGGCAATCTATAGAAAGAAAAAAGGGAATGATAATTATTATTAATTATTATCAAAAGAAATGAATGTAAATTATTATGAAAGTTATTAGAGTGCAAAATTTTTCAAAATGAGAAAGAAATATCTGTATATAAAAGGTGTTTTTTAAACATGTGGTTTTCAAGAAGAAATAAAATCCATATAATTTCATGTTATGAACAAGCATTTAGCTTTAGTATGAAGATAATAATTTGCCATTGTTTTAAAAATTATTTCGGGCAAGTGAACGCCGAGGTAGGCATTTCGACTAGTAAGTGGCGAATGACACGTGTTTTGTTTTGCTCCAAGGCCTGAATCGAAGTGGGATTGTCCGCATAGACATATCCTCAAGGAAAAATTCTCACGGTGTGATATCACATGATCTTGGTGGCCAATTGACCGGCCCAAATCATTAAATAATTTGCTCACCGAAGTGTTCTCTCAATAAATCTATTGATTGGAGCGATGTGTGGGAACTGGTTCCGTTGTTGAAACCAAATATTGCCGGGTTCACGTCCTTTAATTTCAGGCATCAAATAGTCGGTTATCTTGGCGCGATAACAGTCGCCATTGACGGTTACGTTCTCACCAGCATCATTTTGAAGAAATACCGATGATTCCACCGGCTCACAAACCACACCAGCACCTCTTGAATCTCTTCAGATTGCTCCTCGTTTACATACCCATTGAGCCAGAAACGGGGCTCATCGCTGAACAAAATTTGTCTGGAAAGCGTCGGATCTTTTTGGAACTTTTCAAGAACCCAGAGAGCGAAGTGATGTCACTTGAGAATATCGAGCATCTACAGTTCTTGCACAATCTGTATTATGTATGATTTCAATTTAAGATCTCGACGTAAATTTCGCCAAGTCGATCTATACGTCAGTCCGAGTTGCAGCGAACGGTACCGAATCGACTCTTCACGATAATCGAATACACTCTCAGCTACGGCTGCTATATTTTCTTCACTGCGTGCTGGACGTAGTCTCTTCGGTCGAATATTATCATGTAATGAATGCTGGGTCTAAAGATGGGTGATGGTGTTGCGAGTAGTACGCTCAGTAGGCTGATTATGTTGACTATAACTTGAGAGAAGCGCGCGTAGTACATTCTTTACAGAACGTGAATTTCGTGATAAAGTTGAACGATTTGTAAACGTTGTTCAGACGTAAGTCTTTCCATGCTGATGATGAAATGCCACACAATATTGAACAAAAATATCATGACAGCTTGACACAACCCACGTGTGATCTGTCAAAAAAACGCTATTGAAAAAAGTAACTCTACTTGGATCACCAGTTAGTAACAGAGGTAGTTCACATCAAAGTTCAATCATCTTTCTTTTGGAAGAAATGTGGGCCAATAATTTCCGCTGCCCATAGAGCACACCAAGCAGTGGTTTTTTGTGTATGTAACGGCGTCTCAACAAGGGCTTGTGGATTATCATCACTCTAAATGCGACAAATTTGCTTCTTAACTTATCCATTCAACCAAAAGTGAGAACAAAATTTCTTTCATGTGAAAATAGGTATCAGTGGCCACCTCTTCCCTAGACCATTTACCGAACGTGCGACACGCTTGATGGTCGTTCCTCTTCAATTATTACACAAGTTGGGTTTTGTAAGCCCGCAAACCAAGATCATTCCGCAAAATCTGCTTCTAATTCTTGCAAAACTCTAATTGTCGCGTGCGTTGGCGGATGGACTCCTTCGGGTCTTCGTCGATACTCTGTTTTGCAGCAATAATAACATTTGAGGAAGCGCATTATCCATAAGAGTGAACGTGGTGTGAAACCAATCCATGGTTGCTCGAGTTACCGACTCTGCTGTGCAATTATGTCCACGATATATTTTAAATTCTTTTGGTAATCAATTTTCACGATTTGGAAATATTGTTCCGAATTAAGACCAACTCCAAAAAAAAAATAATGCCTCACTGGAAACCATTCGTCTAAAAAAAAAGAAACACCTAATGTTTCTCAAATTACTTACCGAATCTGCCCAGAACTTCGTTATTGGCGCTGTATAAAATTCATGGAATTTCTTCTTCAAACGCAAGGGTTGATGTTGTTTTAACTCATAATCGCCCAAATTAAAAATATCACGAAACTGTGATGGATCGGAATCGGTGAGTGAAACCTGAGTTTGCGGCGATTGTGACGTCATAAGCAAAGAATGAAAAGAAATAATTATATTAAAATAAATTCATTTACACTAGGAAAAAGAAACAGAAATGCAAATTCATAAGCAATGCAAAAACGAATTCATTAACAACAATTTGAGATTTTCTTTTTTTTTAGTGAGCATGAAATATTTACAAAGAAAATTGAAAATTTAATGTATGAATTTGTGCAGAAAATAACATGCAATTTTTTGGAGTGCCGATTAGTGGTATTATGTGGTAAATAACAAATTTTATTGTTTTGTAAATAGCAAATAGTAAATCGAAAAAAATTGTAAACCAACAAACAGGCGTTCTTCTTCTTCTTTTTTTCATTATTATGCAGAGGTGTGCTGAGGGGACGACATGTGAACAGGGTGACGTTGACGAGCGAACATAGTTATATATAATATAAATAATGAAAATTCAATGCAAAGTGCTTTGGTGACGGGGTGGGGGATGTGATGACATACAAACACTACGGGAAACTAGTTATGTATGTATATACATATGTGGAAATATATTTATATATAAATTCATATTTTCAATAATCAAAATACGTGATTTTTGCAAGCATTTCCAAGCGCTTAGTTAGTAGAGCAGCAAAGCATAGCAGAGAGCAGTTGAAGTGGTTTAAACATAAGCTTAAATTTGTGCTTAAATATGTGTGCTTTTATATTTATAGGTAAATCATGACATAGCATAGCATAGCATAGCAGAAAAAGCATTAGCTGAGAGCTTATTAGTGGTTTTAGTTGCATTAGTAAAATGAAAGGGGATTTTAAGTAGAAATTACTTGAGGCAAGCACAATCAATATAAATATTTATATATATGTATACACGTATTTGTACATTTGCAAGTATGTATGAACTTTTATATTTATTTGTTATACTCTCAAACCAAACTGAATTTTACTTATATGCAAAAAATTATGATGTTTCACATTTAAGGAAAGAAAAGTGTTCGAAAAAATTATGTTGAATAAAAGAAAAAAAATGTTTCTTTCATACGGAATTGCATTAAAAATCTTTTTACATAATATTTTTAGATTTCGATTATTATTCGAATACGACGTTTTTAAACTACCTTGTAAACATTTTTTAATCTAATATTAACACTATTTGAGTAGTGCCGGTTTTACTAGTAGATGTCGCTAGCAATATGTTCTATTGACATTAACCTACAAAAATACCGGCAAACTTCAACAAACACACCTGGTAACTCTCCTTAACTACCGCAAGGGGTCATTTGATCCATGGAAAGATGCAGTCTTGATTTGTATTTCACAAACGGTTGCATTGGACATTTTTGTCGTTGCGTTATACTGTTATCGCGTGAGTTCTGTCAAGCTGTATTTTTTTTTTCATTTTTTTCAGTATTGTTTGGCATTTAATCAAGGAAAGACTTACACCTAAACGACGTTTACAAAGAATGTGTTTCGCGACTTATGGTCAACATAATCGGCCTACTGAGCGTACTATTCGCAACACCATCACCCATCTTGAGATCCAACATTTATTATTAAAATGACATCGCTTCGCTCTTTAGGCTTTTGAAAAGTTCAAAGAAAATCCGACGTTTTCGACGTTTCGAACCAAAATTTCTGCCTCAATGGGCTTGTAAACAAGCAAAATTGCCGCATTTGGGACGAAAAATAACCTGAAGAGTTTCAAAAACTGCCATTTTATCCAGAAAAAATTAACGGTTTGGTGTGGTTTATGAGCCTGTGGAATCATTGGTCTATATTTCTTAAAAATTTATGCCGGTGAGAATGTAACCGTCAATGGCGACCATTATCGCGCCATGATAACCGACTATTTGATGCCTGAAATTGAAGCTCATGATCTCGGCGACATTTGGTTTAAACAAGACGGCGCCACTTCCTACATATCGCATTAATCAATGGAATTATTGAGAGAGCATTTCGCTGAGCAGATATTTTCAAGTTTTGGGCTGATCAATTGACCACCAAGATCATGTAATATCACACGGTTAGACTTTTTCCTGTGGGGATATGTAAAGTCTAAAGTCTATGCAGGTAACCCCGCTTCGATTCAGGCCTTGCAGTAAAACATCACGCGTGTAATTCGTCAGTTACCAGTCGAAATGCACAAATGCGTCATAGAAAATTGGGCTCATCGTATTAGCCATCTGAGACATAGCCGCTTCCAAAATTCGAAAGAGATAATCCCAAAAAAAAAAAAATGCTAAAGAATGTCCTTTTGAATGAAAATAAACGTTCCCCATTAGATTTGCACTTTCTGTGTTTTTTTCTTTAAAAAAGTAGGGAACTTCGGAATGGATCGAATGAAGAGGACTGAAAGAAAAAAAAGCAGTTATCGAGTTCAGAAAGTGAAATTGATATAGGAGTCTGGTGCACTGAACTTTCGGTCGATGATACAATTTGGCAAGAAATTTAATCAGGCTCAACACCTGATCGAGTTGAATTTACGAGCATAATATTCGTACTTTTAGGGAGGTTGTGAGCTCTAATGCCAAATGAGAAGGAAACACAAAGAAAATATCAACAAATTCAGGAATGAATTTTCGCGTACAAAAGCGTCAAAGATGCCAAATAGGTTTTCACTAAAAAAAAACTACGAAAATCTATTTGAAATGCAAGAAATATGTTTGTGGTAAATATATCTTCGAGAACCCAGTAGTTTGCAATATTTGCCGCGAATATGAATATTTATAAAAAAAAAATATTTTACTTATGTATCAAATTAGTGTAATTGGTTAATTTTTTTTTTTGCCAGATATAGTCGTATATGATCCACGGGAGTAGGAATATATGAAGTCTCGGTAGGCTTAATGTTAAAGACACCTACGTTGTACGATATCATGTTATTCTACGATTCTGTACACCTAAAATGTAAGAATCACGCAGGAAAACCAAAAATATCTAAAAAAATAAAATAAAATAAATAAAAATAAATAAATAAATAAAAATTAATAAAGAAAAAAATTCAAAATTTTTCCCAAATTCAATCACTAAAAACATGAAATGCTCGAGTATCTTTGTTATGTGTAGAATATGTATAAATTTGCCCAGAAAATGAGCAAGTCGCATAGGCACGTAACGCATCCAAAACTCTTTAACGAATGCAACAAACTGCAAGCGCTCCTCCTTCTTGGAGAAGTTGCAAAGGAAAATAGTTTAAAATACTTAAAATGCTGGACAAAAAACTAACTTTCGAGGGTTCGCCAAGAGCACCAGCTGTGAGATCGACCTGTAATGGTTGTATGTATGTATGTAAATAAGAGATTTCTACTTTTTACTAAATAAAACTTTCGTGAGCTACTTGAAGTAGGATATAGTAAGGTGTTACTGTGGAAAAACGCAATAATTCAGAGAGAATAGTGTTATCAACTGCGGGAAAGAGTAGTGAAGTAAATTGATTAAACTGTTTGTATGTCACATTGTGGCTGCTAAAATTAATAATTTGTTTGTGATTTATTATTATTTTTTTTTTTTATTAAAAACTCTAAATTATTTCCTAACTACAGAAGTGTATAAAGAATATTTTATGTGATTGAACTTTTGCTTGGAAGTGACGACGCTTCGGTGAGACTTGGACCAACGTGGAACGATGTGGATGTGCTGTGTGCGTTTTAGTCTACTTGGTGTCGGAACATTTGCCATTTTTTCAATTTTTCTCACTAAATCATTAAAAATAGTTTTAGATATTTTAGTTTTTTTTTCGATATTGTGCCATGTACATTTTTGAAAATCGCAAATACATATATAAATGTTTTTCTGAAATCTGTTTGTTTTTAAAAGTGTGGTCTCGAGAAAATATATGAATGAGCTTATGGAAGTTTGCATTAGCACTTTCTGCAATTTAACGATTTTTATCATGAAAGGGTGTTTTTTAAAATGTGTGGTTTTCAATGTGACTTCTTAGCAGTTGGTCTTTTTGACAGTTGTTACTGGCTTTATACCCATTTTGGTTTGCCCTCCATAAGGAACAGACCTACTCCGGAACAACGTTTGTAACTCGTGCAAATTCATTACCATATCATAGGTTCGGTTTGCGCGCTGCATACCATATTCTGTCGACATAGTCGCCTAGCAAAGTCGGTGAGTCAAGTAATTATGGATCGGTATCACACTGGAAAGAGTCCATCCACCATCACGGCAAACAATTGGTGCTGTACCCATCCACTTTATAGAAGATTTTGCGGTAGGATCCGGGTTTGCAATGACATTTTTGTGCCTAAATGGAAGGAAGTTGATGTGGACGATTTTTGGCTCCAACAAGACGACGCTACACGCCACACAGCCAACAAAACAATCAATTTAGTGGAAGAAATTTTTGGTGTGCACATTATATCACCTCATGGGCCTGTGGTGTGGCCTCCAAGATCGATTTAACATCGCTGGAATTTTTTTTTTGTGGTAGACAAGCGACCCAATACAGATAAGCCAGAGACAACTAACGCCTTGAAAGAGAATATTCATCGCGTTTATGCTGACATTGCGACAGCTGGGCAAAAAGTGGTCGAAAATTCAGCTTGTCGACTAGAGTTTATTAGAGCTATCCACGGCGCTTACTTGTCCCAAGAAACTTTTAAAACATAATGGCAACACCTATTTGTACAATAAATCTAAATTCATTAACATTAAATTGGATGGATTTTTTTCTTTTTGAAAACAATATGTCTTAAAAAACACCTTATGTATTGTAACTATTGGGTGTATGCATTAATTCGTGGGGTTTTCTAAGAGAGGGCTCTACTAGTATTATTTCGGGCCGTGTTCATCTGTGGCTATATTCATTTCAAAGGTACTGTCATTTCGCGTCGTTTTCAGTAGATGTCATTTGTTTTAGCGTGAACAACAATTTGTTTCATTCATTTGAAAATGTCGAAATTTGTACCAGATAAAGTGTATTTGCGGGGAGTTCTTCTTCATTACTTTAACATGAAGAAAAGTGCTACCGAAAGCCATCGTATTTTACTGGACGTCTATGGTGACCATGCTTTAGCCGAACGAATATGCCAAAAGTGGTTTGCACGGTTTAAAAGTGGCAATTTCGACTTAGACGACGGACAGCCCAAAAAATTTTAAGACGAAGAATTGGAGACATTGCTCGACGCAGATGTATGCCAGACGCAAGAAGAACTTGCAAAAGTATTAGGAGTTGATCAAGACAATTTTTTCACAATAAAGTCTTAATTTTCGAAAAAAACACCCCACGAATTAATGCATACACCCAATAGAACTAGTCTGTTCAAATAAATCAAGTTTTGAAGATTCGTAAGATAAGGTTCTCCAGCTCCATTCGTTTCGCTTATGCCTCACTTATTATAATGCTTCATATGTAATGTTTTAAAGAGCATTTGTTTCTATTTACGTCATTTACGTCCTTCATCAATCAAATCTTATTTTTTGCGTGCCGTTCCAGGAGTTATTACTTTAAACCAGGTATAGAAGAATCTATGGGTGCTCAACAATATTGGTAAGATCAATTACCAGACTGACATAAATGATCAAGAGCCGAAGATCTCTACGAACATTGCCGAGATCTAGTGGAAGAACGGATGTCACAAATATAGACAAACTTGGCATTCACACCGGCAAGCCTGCCCGCATACGGAAAATATAAGAAGTCATCATCTCTTTTTATTGTTGACTTTGTTTGTGACAGCCACTAGAATTAGACGTATCTTTATGAGCTCGGCGAAAAGGAGGAAGAAGAACTAACTAAGGATGTTTGTACAAGAAACAGCGACGAATAGACGTTGATCAGGAGTGACAAGATGAAAGTAATGAGAATATTTAATTACCGAGACGTATTGCAACAGGTGATAAAACATCAGATAATGATATGACGTGGAGCTTCCAAGGCACGGAGGTCATGGTCGCTGTGGTGTTCAATTTTAATGTCACCGTGCATCATGAATTTTTGGGAATATTATTATTAATAGATTATTTTAATGGCAACCATAAGTAGGCGAAAAATTAAATATTTTATTCCGAAAATTGAAATGATTGTTTTATTTTGTTTGAACACATAAATGCTGAAATGACGCCGACGATCCAAAAAACACTAAGCTTTTCTTTTTAGAATGCAGAGAGATGATTTTAAAGCTCTCTCCTACACCACGCACTCATAGAAATATTATGTTGGAAAAATATTTTAATTGTACAATAAACATACATATATGTATTGAGCAAGAGTCAGCTGCAGCCAGACGTATATTATTTTAGAAAACTTGAAAATTTGTGTGCGTACCAACACCTATGTTGGGCTCTTAGACTTATGGTTGAAGTCCTTCAGTAATATCTAATAGTCGCCGAAAAACTTAAGTTGGACCGCATAAAATTTACTTCAATCCGTAAAAACTGTTTCTGTCTTCGCTATTAAACTCTGCAAACTATTCGTATCGTATTCTCATTCGTATTCGGTTTTGTATTCCCATTCCTATGGGCATTCGTGTTTATATTCGTGTTTGTAATTGCTTGCAAAAAATATAAATGCTGGCATGACGACGACGAAGACATAATCACTATCATAGTTATGTATGCCTCACCAGTTTTGGACTGCTACGACTTTTACTGTTCACAGGTTTGAATCTTTGGAACGTCCAATATTCGAGAGAGCATCTTTATGTTTGCGGAATGGAGGATAAAGGGTGGAAAAAGGGTAAAAAAAAACAAATTGTTTTTCCTTTTCACTATATTTTTTAAGATCTTCCAATTACTTTTTTATACTCTCATCAAAAAATTAGTCCTGTTTATCTTCAAAAAAAAAAAAACAGAAACTGCCCCTTGGCTTCAATATCGACGATAAATTTTTTAACCCTTTTTCAAAATTGTTAATAATCACTTGATGCCAAGTATGGGCTGTAGGGTTAGTGACTCAAAATATCGTATGTGGTCACCTTATGCAGGGCAGCCAATGCAACGCCACTTTTTTGTACGCGGAGGCCTCAGCATTTTCGGCTCCCATCTTGCTCTGATCTTAGTCATGCCAAGGTGATCGGGCAGCTATTTAAAAATGGTTGTTCCTATAGTTACTCTTTTTTCGATCATCATCGTGGACAATTTTTTTTTTTTTAATTTTTTGATAAGTTCTGACGTGATTAGATCGATGGTCCTGCCCAGCCTAGGATCGTCTTGAAGGGATTCCCTTCTTTGTTTAAATAGAAGAATAGCTGTCACTTTTAGCTTGCTTTAGAAAAAAAGTACACGTAATTTTTGTTAATATTTGTTTGTTTGGCATCAATTTTAATATGGAGCCCACAAAAGAACATTTTCGCCATATTTAACTTGATTATTTCCTTAAAGGAAAAAAAAAAACAGCGCAGGTTGCTAAAAAGTTCCATAATTAGTATGGTGATAAGGCATTAAAAGAAACACAGTGTCGAAGTTGGTTTGTCAAATTCCGTTCGGGAGATTTTTCACTCAAAGCTAAACCACGTTCAGGTCGGCCAAGTGAAGTTGATGAAGACGATATCAAGGCTTTAATCGAATCAGATCGTCATGTAACTGAGCATGAGAGTGAAGAGAAGTTAAGTATACTAAAATCAACTGTTCATTATCACATAAAAAGTCTTGGACTCGTAAAAAAACTTGATATTTGGGTACCACATGAATTGAAAGAAATTAATTTAACAAACCGCTTCAACGCCTGTGATATGCATCCTAAACGCAATGAATATGATCCGTTTTTGAAACAAATCATAACTGGAGATAAAAAATGGTTTGTTTACAATAACGTCAATCGAAAACGATCGTGGTCCAAGCATGATGAAGCGCCACAAACCATTTCAAAGGCTGATGTTTACCAAAAGAAGATTATGCTGTCAGTTTGGTGGGATTGGAGGGGTGTGGTATATTTTGAGCAGCTTTTAAGGAACCAAACGATTAATTCAGTGAAATACTAGACATATTGAATACATCCATCACGAGAAGCGGCCAGAATTGGTCAATCGTGCAGGTGTCATATTCCACCAGGACAATGCTAGACCGCACACACCTTTGGTCACTCGCCAAAAACTGAGAGAGCTAAGCTGGGAACTATTGATGCGTCCACCATATAGCCTTGACCTTGCACAGTCAGACTACCATGTGTTTCGAGGCTATAAAATCGCACTTGGTTAATTTTTTTGCAGATAAGACCAGAAGTTCTATAGGCGTGGAAAAATGATGTTGCCGAAAAGATGGCGAAAGGTCATCCAACAAAATGGAAATTACATAATTGATTAAAGTTCGTTGTAGAATAAAAAAAAATGAATCTACGTTCTTTTAAAAATTCGCCGGGTTCTTTTGGGGCAACCCAACAGCTTCAAAGAAAAATTTACATTAAACAAAATAATACTTTTTCTCTCTATATATTTTAAATATAAAACTTATTATTCTTTATAAAGATCTGCATATCTCGCAGACTGTTTTTATGGTTTCCAGGAACTGACTTTTTTATCATAGGCTAGCAAGAAACACTTCTCCACGGGAAAGGCGGACTAGAGACCGACCTATTCGAAAAATCATATTAACAGTTCTTTTTACTTGAAATTCTCTTTTTTAATATGTATCAAATACAGTAAGCCATACAGCAACATGGTGCCGGGTTTGGTAGTTTTCTATTATTTTTGGTGACGGCAATTCAAATTTTCGACTGACAAGCCTAATGTCAAGTATGTGTGTATGAATGAATGTAGTCTAAGTGAAGGAATTAAATTGTATTAGCCAACAGTTGGTGTAAAATAGTTAAAATGTATAGTTTTGTAAAAAGAGTTTACGGTATTTTTCTTATATAAATATTTTTATGTACATTGTATGCATGTTTCCCACGCCATTTAAATGAAAATTTCGTATAAATATTTAATGATCAATTAAAATTTTTTTTTTTTTAATTTTGCATTACTAACTGTATATATGTATATATGTACGAGTATATAGTAACACATGTGAGCAGTGTTTACAATTAATTATGTATATGTATATGTATTGTTTCTGTGCTGTTTTTTTGTTTTTTTGTTCAATACAACAACTAAACAAACCAAAAAAAAAACAACTTTACTCACTTTTCCATTTTCTTGTACTTTGGTATCGCGCAGAGAGTAAGTATCCGCCAAAAGTGCCTGCAAAGGTTCAGTTTCGAATTCATGCGTTGAATCATCAATCAATCAATCAATCAATTTGTGCCATTTTACAAGAGTAGACATTTTGTATGTACGGGTACGTGTTTGTTGACAGACAAGACAGAGGCAGAAACAGAGATGGCATACATAAGTTTAGAGAAGGTGTATGACATAATCGGTTTTGTAAAATGTACATATATAAGTAGTTTTTTTTAAATTTTGCTTTTTGTAAAACAAAACAAAATTATTGTTTTCTGGCAATTTGCTACTTCTATACATTTTTTTTGGGGGGGTAAAAAAAGATCGTTAATAAGAGTAGTTATATTCGTAAAAATAAATATATAAATGTATATAAGTATGCGAGTAAATTGGTTCGTTTTAATTGATTATATATATATGTCACTTTAATTATATTACTAATATTCTAAATCTATTTTTATTGTATAAATGTGTATGTGCGTGTATGAATATAGATAAAAAAATATACTTCAATTAGATCAGAAAAAATAATGAAATATTTACGACAGTTACCAATTGTTGACGTTATGCACAGCTATACGTATATACAGCAAAATGAAATAAACTAATAAATTAAAAATTATTAATATAAATATATATATAGCTAATATTAATTCAACGCCTGCATCTACTTTCAACTTCTAAAAATAAGCTATGTACTCTATCTCTAGTAAAACTGGTACTACACTTGAACCACCTATCCTAATTTAAGATTTCCCAAGTCGCTTACTTTACTTTTTGTCACACGGTAGAGGCTTTGGAACTTTTTGGAAAATCGTTTCTAATTCCTCGCCATTCGTACAGTACTCTGAAAGTGATCCCTAGCTTTAATGCATGCATGAGGCAGCAAGGTCTCAATTACTTTTTAAATGCCCTCATTTTTCAGAAAATATTAGAAATACGACCCTCTGCGGACCACAATTCGACCACTCAACTTGCGACAGGTCAAGTTTTGTCTATCTGCCTCTTCATGTCCCTGCAATTGGTAACCCAAACGGGGTTAGCTACTGAAAAAAATCTGAGACACTTCATTACGGTTGAAGAGCTTGTCGTGATCGCACTTAGCGACTTATTGCTGCCAGACTATCACAGAAGATCAAGAGGTCTCTTCCGAGTATTTATTTCAAATGTGTTTAACAGCTCCTATGAAAGCCTGGAATACACTTCAACGATCTAGTAGCTTCAATGAGAGCTCCAATGAAGAATTTACTCGGGAAAACACCGTCTCTCACTATGCCATTACATTTTGGATCACCAGTGTATACTTCATTGCTTCCAAGCCTAATTATTGTGTTTGTTTGCTCAATCTATCTTGCCAAGAATCTGTGTAAAAAGCTGAAAATGACTGTTCCATTGTTTCTGTTCGCTTGTGCGAAGAACCGACTCCTCCAGGCATTCCAAAGCATATGGACATATCTGCTAAAAGAGGACCACTAGTCGGGCTATTTATTGCAGGTACCTTGATAAAATATAATACAGTCAGTCTAAGGATCCAGAGCCGACATCATTTGATGGAAGTAGAACTTGTTTACAACATTACTTTTTTAGGAATCAAGTTGATTCACAGTAGTGCTCCGACAAATTAGCCTATGGGCTAAGAAACGTATGCTGAAATCCTAATATTCAAACAGTCACCTCCATGGGGTCGTTCTTTTTTAGAGATTTTGAAAACATTGTCTTCTCGTTAAATACCTTACAGTAAAGAGGTAAACTAGAGCGATGGAACGGCAACAGTGGATTAAACCGCTTCGACAGCTGAAGGGGGAAGCCAGACGTTTTTGGCATACAAAAAGATAAAGAGTATGAAGACCTTCAGAAGCTGGCCTACAAAGGTAATGCTCGGAAATTCTATGAAAAGATACGGCGACTTGCAGCAAATTTCAAGGCAGATTCTTGTCGGACTCAGAGAGTTAATCTAGTGACTGATGCCCAGAGTATACTGATTTTATGGAGGGAACACTTCTCCAGCCTGCTGTATGACAGTGAAAATGGAACATCAGAAGATGGCAAGCCCGATTCCGAAATCGATGACGAGCGAGCAGCTGTTTCATTACTCGACTATGAAGAAGTTCGCTTGGAAAACAGCAAAGCGGCGGCAGCCGTGGATTGTCGACCAAGCTTTTCAAATATAGCGGCGAGAAACTGATAAAGTGCATGTATCAGTTTCGTTGAATAATACGGTCCGATGAAAGCATGCCCACGATTGGAACCCAATACACAAAAAGGGGCCTCTCAGCCAATTACCGTGAGATAAGCCTCCTCAATATCGCAATAAGATCCTAAAGCCCACCCTCAGAAACTGATCGGACTTTATCAGTGTGGCTTTAGGTTTCGTAAATCCACCATTGACCAGATATTCACCACGCGTCAGATCTTGGAAGGAACTCATAAGAAAATAATCGATTCAGGTCACATTTTTATCGATTTTAAAGCTGCCTTCGACAGCACAATAAAGAGCAGCTTCTTCGCCGTGAGTAATGCTGTTTCTAGACAAGATAAGGAAGCGAAGCCTATGGCTTTGGTAGTGAAGCGAGACAAGAAATATCTCTCAACCAAACAGTCAGACACGGTTTCCGCGCCATAACTTCGAGTTCGTAGATCATATCGTCTTGAAATCAAACGCAGCATCCCTCTTGCCAACAAGTGCTACTTTGGACTGAGTAAGCAATTGAGAAGTAAAGCCCTCTCTCAACGAACAAAAACAAAACTATGCAAGTCACTCATCATTCCTTTTCTCCTATATGCTTCGGTGGCAAAAGAAAAAATCCTTAACAGAGTCTCCATAGCGTTAGGGTCATATGAACGCTCGTCGGGATCTGCCAAGTCAACTCATATACATATGTATACAATATATTGATATAAGAAGAAGCAAATGTTACTTTCTGTGCCAGAACTTGACCAAAATAGGCAGTGGTAATGACGATTAGGTAGCTTTTGCCGAACTTAGATTATGATGTATATAGCTTTATAGAACCTCGGTGTTCGATATCAATTTGATCCACTTATATGCAGAACTAATTCAGGATTATATTATTTTTTGAACATTTACGATGACTGAAAATACCTGGAGAAGGACCTGACAGTACTTGGTATTTCCAACTTGTGCCAAACAGCGAAGAGACGGAAGGATGAGAGCGTTGTTCTTAGCTCGAAGTAAATGAAGAAATTCGGCATAGAGAAGTGAACTAGTATTTAACTAATATTACACTGATGCATAGTTAATATACTAGCCGATAAGAGAGGAAAAGATGTAAGATGGCGAGCATATGTACCAGTTAGTGTGAACCAAAGACATTCTTGTTAATGGGAAATAGTTTTGGCTGCAAAATACTTTGGAAAACCCACTGTAAATTATTGCTACACATAATGGCAAAATAAAAAATTAAATAAAAATATTTTTTCGCCAAAATAAACTCGAAATAAATAATAAAAAATAATTTAATTTGTCGTAAAAATATTTTTAATATACCAAGAACTAAATATACCTTTATATATTTATATATATCTTTCTTTAATAATATTATCAGATCACCACAAAAACTACAACAAATATAACAAAAAATTGTATGGCAAATACCAGAATGCAGCCATATTTTCTCGGTACCAATAAGCTGCTGATGAAAATTAAAACCAAGTCATACATCAAGCAATCAACCCACCCTACACAGACACCCATACACCCTTAAATATGTATATATGTAGCGCTTTTTCTTAACTTACATGTGTTGAATGAGATGTTAAACTATTATACGATGGTGAAGTCTTTTCAATTTGTATAAGTTTGCACTAAATTATGTGAATAGATATTTGTATATATATTTATCAATGAGTAAGAGCACAAAGAGAGAGATAGAGAGAGAGAGAGAGTGGGAGATACGAGTAGAGAGTATTAAAGAAAAAGATGGCATAATATATTTCTATTAAATTTTTACAATTGGAAACTATTATTTTTGTAAAATGTACTGCTAAAAATACCACCATACCATACCATAATGCCATAAAACCTTAATAGAAACCGTCTGGGATTTACTAGAGGACGACCGAACGGCATTTTTATTAACGAACCGAATCGAAGCAGGGAAGTTTTAAGGTTAGAAAGAAAAATTCTAAAAAAGGCTAGATTTATTTTTCTTCTCGGCGTAGATTTTAGTTAATATTACTCGAAATTAAAATATAAAATATTTTTTTCGGTAGATCGATTGGACATGAGAAAAAACTCAAAAATTTTATAAAATTAATAAAAAATATAAAACAAAATTTCAAATACCATATTATGCAAAAGTTAGGTTTTCTTATATGAATATAGAATCATACAATCAACTGAAGCCGAACCTTGCGAAGCCGGTCGTTCTCTAGATGTTTTATAAGTTGTTATTAATAGTGTCATTTTGGGTTTCAAAGCGATGACTTTACTAAAATTTAATACAAACACACATTAAATATTCCACAAGCACCTCAAAGCATACGAGGGTTGCCTTTTAGATTTCGGAATTTAACAACTCTACAACACTAGAGTTGTAGACAACTTTATATCAAAGTTTGACCTTTTTGATGTTTTATGAGTACATACTCAGAACGTTTTGACATACGAGCGTTAGTTGTGTTGTTTATAGTAATTTATAGTATTCAACTCGGTAAAAAAATTGAATTAAATCGCGAAAATTTCTGCGTGATTATTTTTTACAACTTTCGACGTGGTTTAACTCAGCAACATTTCATCGATGAACTTAATTCAACGTTTGGCGGTGAAGATCCATCAAGGTCCTGTATTTGTCCATGATGTGGTGAATTCAATCTAGATCGTAGATCACTCGTGAAAGTTGTCCAAAATCAGTTGTTGTTCGGCAAACTATTGACTCTGTGCGCACAATGATACTTATTGAAAGATCGTCATGTAACTCACCGTGTGATTGAGATAACAATAAGTATTAGTTGGATCAGCATATATTAAATATTGCAGAAACATTGGACAGTAAAAAAAAATTGTTAGCGTTGGATTCCACAAAACTTATCTATCGCTCAAAAAAAAGTCTGATGTTGATTGGTCGAGAGAAATGTTAAAAAACTATACCGGCGGTTCTTCAAAACACGACAAGGACATCGTAACATTGACTCAAATCGTGGACTTAAACAGCAGTAGAAACTTGTTCCCCACGAAGAGCTTTCTAGCAAATGGCTGCCTACATTTTGAAAAACTGAACATGGCACAACCCAGCCACAAGAAAAACGCAGAACAGTAAATTCTGATAACCACTTGTTTCAAGAAAGACTCATCAATCTTCCCCACAATTTGAGCTCCCCCACATCGAGTGAAACAACTGGATTTTTCAATGCTCAAACTATCGATTTGATGAGTCAACCAGCATATAGTACTTACTTGGCACCGAATAAGTTCTTTTTATGCCCGTACGTAAAAAATAAACTGAGAGGTCAACATTTTTCGATACTTGACGAGGAGCTACCACCATCAGAGTGGCAAAAGTGCTTGAACAACTGATTCAAATGCATGAAGGATATTTTGAAGGACAATAAAGCGTTTTCAGTGTTTAATATTTGTTTTTCTTCTCTAATCCCGAAATATAAAAGTCAGCCCTCGTAGATATATAAATATTATAACAAATAAATAAATAAAAAACAGCAACAAAGGCAGACTAAATTCGAGTGAAACCGTAAATTAGATACTCAGTTGATCCAGACGGCCTACAACTGACTTTCACCGAGGAACTAAAGTTTAGTTATGTAGACTTGTTTGTGGATCCATAGGTATTAGCATTTGTTGACAGAGATTTTGAACTCAAAAATGGTTAGTTATGTCAAGTTTTCTCCAAAAGTTCCTAAAATATTCGATAATAAGTCCATAGATCGGTCAAAAGGTCTGTTCTATGGGGTAATTGATTAATGCCTTAAATATTCGATCTGTTATATGACATTCAATTCGTGCTCACACTAAGACAGTCTAGTGATTTCTGAAATATATTTTTTTTACGCAAAAGTGGGTGATCTTACATATAACCTTTAGCCGAACAAAGCTAAAATGCTCTCGAGTATAAAAATAAATTAAAGAAATCCTATCATGATATATAATTGGCGCTTTAGAAACGCTGCAGCGATTTTTGGCCGAGTGGTTTTGCGTCTTGATGTTTTCCCAACAAATTGAGGGACAAACTGTAGGTCCCTAAGCCGACTCCGAACAGCTGATGGTTTTTTATGAGGAGCTGTTATTTGATGTCAGAAATACTCGTAGAAGGACTTGAGATTCCCTGACGAGTGGTGACCGCGATTCGAAATATTAAATTCTTATGATTTTTGATGCTTATCTGCCCAGAACTCGTTTTAGATTGGCAACCCGCACTGCTAACTCGGTTAATACGGTCGCCTTACGATAATTACCTTAATTTCATGTCTGTTCAATTCTTAACGAACAAAAGTATTTTTTTATTTTTTGTTTTCATCTGGAAAAGTTGGCTAAGAGAAGAGAAAATTTCAAGTCCGGACATCAACAATAAAACACGTGAGTGTTCCATACAAATCTTAATACCCAATTAGCACTCGCCAGACACGGCAAAGTCGGAACATCTGCATAAATTTAATTTTTATCAAATTTTTTTTACATTAAATATCTGTAAAGATTCTATAGATGCACTGCATGAAATTTTGCAATGAAACCAGTAGAGTTTCGAAAATTTTAATGGAAGAGTTATGCTTTATGCAATATGCTATGTGAGAACGTTTATAAATCCATTCCAGTTAGTATGAAAACGATCAGACCTCTTTTTGCAAAAGTTCAAGGAAAATATATCAGTTCTTTTTTTTTTAAACCAGTCTCACCTACGAACATTTCAACTAAAAATCGAACAAACAGCTGCACTGAAATCAATTTAAAACTTATAAAGCTTGCGAAAAATATAGAACTTAAAGCTTTCACTCATGCTTATGATGCAAAATGAGCTTTCACTTAAATAAACAACAAAAAAAAAAAACAACTGAATATAAAAGGGAGTTTTTGTGAACATTTATCTTAAATGAAAGCTTCATGCTATTTAGGATGAAAAGCTCTTGATGGAATGAGCTTACACTTAATTAACAAATGTTTTGTACACAACTGTTTTGAGAGATATTTTTAAAATAAAAAATTCTATATTTAATCAATTATTCAATTTAAAAATTATATATTCTTTAGCATAAAAAATATTAATAAAGCTTATTTTTAGTTTACTTTTGTTTAGCACTATTAGTATATATGTATGTATGTATACTTTGTTATGAAATTTTAATGTAAGTTTACGGAAAAAGTGAACAAAAAAAATTTGATTTTAAATATTTTGTATAAAAACAAAAAACAAAAAATAAATACGTTGTACATATAGACAGCTACACAGGACAATGGCACAAACAGACAAGACAAGGAATACGACTAGACATGACATGTGTAATTTAAAAAAATGGAATAATTTACATAAATATACGTCGGTATGCACATACATACACATACATTGACATTAGTAAATAGACATTTTATCGATACTAGGCAAATAAGTATAATCACATCTACGTATTTATCTATATATATATATATGTATATATGTTTTAATTTAATCTCAGACGAATGAATGAATTAGGTATCAGACACATCTATTTATATGTATATGTATATATGTATATTCTTTCCGAAAGACGACTACGACGATAAATCAATTTATGTAAATTGCGATACTACAGTTAATAAAATGTTCACACATACACAACTATAAGGTAAAAAAAAGGAAAAATAAGTTGGCTAAGGAGTTTGACATATACACACATAGATTATGTACACTTAAAGTACATACAAATATTAGTATGTATGTAAAGTAATAGGATTTTAGGTTGAAATGTAATAGATATATTACAACAATAACATATGGCGTAATTTTTTCGGAATACATATGTACACTTTAGTCTGTAGTAAGTTAGATAACATTCGAGCTTAATGCTTATATGTACATACATATGTAGGTTAGAAGAAATATAGTTACATTTATTTTAGTCTTCACACATATAGATTTTTAAAGATTTACTTTCAATTTTTGTTTTTACTTTTCACACTACAACAACAGTTAGATTAAATGCTCGAATAACGGTTAGAATTTTTGTTTATCAAGATTTACTACCTTGTCTGGATTGTTATTACTGCTCATCCTACATTTGAACGAAATGGACCGTTTTGCTTTGGTTAACGCATTCTAGTAAACGTATGTTTGTAGTTTCGTTGTAAAAGTAGTGGAAATAGGTAGTAGAAGCGGTAGTAGAGTTGGTTAAGAGGTAGTAGTGATCATTGAAAGTATTTACATTTGTTTTTTTTTTATATTTTGTTTCGATTTATTTAATTTTTAATATTTTATTTTAATTTTATTTCAGTTAGTTTTATTTTTTTTTTGTTTCATTTTATTTTAGTTTGTTTAAATGTAATTTATGTTATTTTTTAATTTGATTTTGATTTCATTTAATTTCGAGCAAATTCATTTTATTTTAATTTAAAGTATAAAATTTTATTTTTTTATTTTAATTAGTTTGATGTTGATTTTGTTTTATTTCATTTCATTTAATTCAATTCAAGTTAATTTATTTAATATTATTATTGTATTTAATTTTTTTTTTATTTATTCATTTTTTTCAGTTCATAATATTTTATTTTTTGATATTTTAATTAAAAATAATTATATTAAATTTTTTTTTATTTTAATGAATTTTATGTTGATTTTATTTTATTTCATTCCATTTTAAGTTAATTTATTTAATATTATTATTTTATTTCATTTTTTTATTTACTCATTTTTTTCAGTTTATAATATATTATTTTTTGATATTTTAATTAAAAATAATTATATTAAATTAAATTAAATTTTATTATTAATTATTTAATTTTATTTTTAATTAATTTAATTTAATTTAATTTAGATTATTTTATTAGAATATATTTTTAAATTTAAATATCAATGTTAATTCAGTTTATTTTGATTATATTTTTAATTTATTTTATTTTATGTAAAATTATTATTTTTATTATTAGAAAATTTAAATTATTATTAATTTCATTTAGTTTTTATTTTTTTATTTCATGATGATTTATTTTATTTTATTTTATAAACATTTATTTAATACCATTATAAAAGTAATAAATTTTAATTTTATTTTATATTTTATTTTATTTAATTTAGTTTTATTTAGTTTTAGTTTTTTTTAATATAATTTTAAATCCATATAATTTTATTTATTTGATTATATTTCGTTGCAGTTATTTTATTTTGTTTTTTATTTATTTAAATTATTTTAATGTTATTTTAGTTAATTTATTTAGTTTTATTATTAATTTTATTTTTAATTTAAATCAATTTAATTTAGATTAATTTTCATTAATTAAATTTTATGTAAGTTTATGTAAATTTAATTTAGTTTTTTATTTAATTGGATTGGTTGTAATTAATTTATGTTATTTTTAAATATCATTAATGAATTGTTTTTTTTAATATCATTTTTTTAATTCAATTTAATTTTATTTATTTGAATATATTTTGTTATAATTTATTTCATTTTATTTATTTTTTATTAACATTATTTTAAAGTTAATTTAGTTTATTTTTTATTAACATTATTTTAAAGTTAATTTAGTTTATTTTAATCATTATTTTAATTTATTCATATAAAATATTTTTATTTTTATTAAATTTTGATTTAATGTATTTTATAATACGTTAATTTATTATATATTTTTATAATTTTAATTTTATATAATTTTATTTCATTTGTTTTTTAATAATATTTTGTAATTTTATACAATTGATTACATTTGGTTTTATTTTTTTTTTATGTAAACGTATATAATATTATTAATTTATTTATTTTAATATATTTTGTATATATTTATATTTATATATTTATATTTATATATTTTTTATATAGTTTGTTTATATTTGTTTTATTGTTTTAATTAAACATTTTTTTGTTGTAGTTTATTTGATTTTGATTTCATATTTAAAATTTTATTTTATTTGATTTTAATTTGATTTCATTTCATTTGTTTTATTTTATTTTAATATAAAGTCATTGTTTAATTTAGTTTAGTTTATTTTAATTTGTTAATTTTTTATTTCGTTTTTTTTTTAGTTTTATTTTTTTGAATTTTTGTTTTAGTTTAATTTATTTTAATTTGTTAATTTTTTATTTCGTTTTTTTTTTAATTTAATTTATAATTTTTTAAATTAATTTTGTTTTGTTTAAATTTTTAATTTTTTTTGTAGTAGTAGTCGTTATAATAGTAGGAGCAGTAGAAGTAATTTTAACAGCAACGCAGCAGCAGTATAAATACAATAAATACATTTTTTAAAATTTTGGAAAAATAAATGCAAGTTTAGTCATCAATTACATAAGCATTTTAAACAATAAAAATTAGTATAAATAAAAAAAATAAATTAAATTTAGCATTAAATAAAAGTATGGGTATAAAAAGTGGTAAGCAATTTGTATAATATTTTATATTTCTGTTATGTTAATACATATTATAGTAGAGATTGATTATTTAATTTTCCTTAAGGTGAACATTTAATTTCTAGTAAAAGATTTGTAAAGGAAACCCGTACGGATTAGATATTTAATAGTAACAAATTATTATTAAACTAGTATTTTTCAACGTCGACAATATATTAAGTTATTTATAAGATAAACGACAACGAAATAAATCAACAATATATTTAAAAGTATATTTATACACAATTCAATACGCTTTAAAAGTTCAGAAATTCAACTTATTTTTTTGGTAGTTCATTAAATGCGGTAAAAAGTTAACGTTACTTTGTAGTAAAAGAATTTGAACAAAAAAGAAGTAACAAAACTTTTTCACGAGTGAAATATTCAAACCTTCGTACATACCTCAGCGTCAGGTTGGGAGCGATCCGAATCGTCATTATCTAAATTTTGATTCTCCAAGTGCTCCTCTTCGGTTTGTGGCATTTGTTGTAGCTCTTCTTTGGACTTGAAATCCAAGTGTCTAATATAAAAAGGTATCAAAAGACCTAAGATAACCTGAAAGTAAAAAATAGATGTATTTAATGGCATCAAGAAAGGGGATGTTTATCAGGATGATCTTCGCTCTGTTGTAGTTGGCCAAGGAATGCATGCATCTTCGAAACTCTCCCCGAGTGTGCAAGAAACGGGATATATCGGCAGAAGTCTCGGTGAATAAGCCCAAACGAGTTACGACTAAGAGCCATCCGTTGCTGAGGCTACAAAAGAAAGTTATCTTCGAGGAACAATTGACAACAAGCAGAAGAATATGCAGATATGGATCAAGGCAAAACTGGCGGGCGCTTTCCAAACCTGGAACCAGCCCGCATCTCTTCGGATCGATGGTATGTGACAATACTTTATAAAATAACCGAGGTCGAGATATACTTCAGGGGACTACCATCCAGACCACAGTCTAGTTTTCGGTAAAGCATAAGGAGGTTCATTAAATACAGTAAGTGATCAGTGTTTTCAAGAAAAAGCTGTCCAAAACTGACTGGCAGGTGTTAAAAACGGAACGAAATACTAACGCGATGCGTCAAACTGTGCTAAGGCTTAATAAAACAGCATCCCCAGCCTTGGAAAGAAAGAGAGGAAAAATAAAATTTATCTTCGACTCGGTTATGGACATGGTCTGTCATAAGCGCCTCAACGCCACAAGAAGTCCACAGTCAGGATGAAGCTGAACAGAGGTTGTCGGACATACAGGAAGTGCAGGTGATCAAGATGATCACGGTGCTGCAAATAAACATACACCAAGCGAAGTAACAAGTGCTCCTCCAAACGTCATCAGGGACAGCAGTCGTACGAAGGAAGATGGATAGAATAACCGCCTTAGTCGAGTGCTAGGCATATCGAAACCTTTGTCGCACTATGAGTTGACCTTGGTACTTCTCTACCCATATTTGCTTTTAAACCACAACCACCACGTTACCTCCCGAAGGGTCTACCGCCAGAATAAGACGGAGAAAGCTCCGGAGGCTCTTGTTGTTCGTGGTACCAGACTTAAGTCTCTGGCCAAACCTCATAACCGGAGCTACTAAAAGTTGAGCTTCCATACAGCTCAGCACTGGAGGCCTGTGGGTGGATATTAGCCCCCATTTTACAATAGGCTTCCCTTACAGTGGGTGTTTTTAATTCCTCCGCCGCAGACGATGGACCGATGAGCTGTACGAGTTATATGATGATATTGACACAATTCACCAAATCAAGAGACAGCGGCTATCCAGCGTCATGTCATCCGAATGGACGATAGCACGTTGCAAGGATCAGCTGTAGATTACACTAAATATTTTGTCTTTTTCGAATTCTTTTGTTTTCTTTTAATCTTCAACAACAGCCAAGGACTGAAATACAAAAATTTATACATATACATATGTAATTTCTACAAATTCACCTTAATATTTGTATTTTTCCGCGTACGCAAGCCGCCCATCCACAAATCGGCCAATATCACTTGACTGCTCGGATGCGCCAAAAGTGCACGATGATTGGCGGCCACCGCCAGGGAAAGGCAACTTTGGTTCGACCATGAGTGCAATTCACAAGTGAGCAGCCGTTGAGCCTTCTCCGCATCTGTGCGATAGCTGAAATCCAATAATTTGATGCCTGGAAGACACAAAAAATAAAGAAAAAAAATGACAAAATTTAAAGATGAAAAAAAGACCATAAATTCAAGTAAATTTCATTTCAATCTAGTAATTCTAGAGAATGAGTCAATCCTGGTTGTCAATCAATTTAAAGCTTCAATTGTAAGCACACTCAGTTTGGACAAAGCACTGACGGATGTGCTATAATAGCTCAAGCTCAAGCCTCTAATGGCTTTAAAATTTCACATATTCACACATATGGACCAACACATACATACATACATACATACATACATACATACCTTTACTTTCGAATTCCTTGGCATATGCACGCAATTCATCATAGATCTCCGTATCTAAATCATCCTCAGCCGCCTCGTGTGCCATGGCCTTGTAGAGCTTACAGGCGACCAATGACTTGGCTAACGCCTCCTCGCCGTGCGTCCACATGAGCAAAGCCATTTGTTGACGTTTCGTGAGCACAGCCCAAATCTGAAAGAAGAAATTCCAATAGTATTTGTGCGGCTAAAAGCTTATTGTGGACATACATACATATACTCGTACATACATATGAATATAACGCTTTGAAAGAGGAGCTTTACAAATTGGCGTAAAGTGCAAATGGCTTTGGTGACGCAAATACATAAATTCATACATACATACATACATACCTACTTATTGTATGTACTTATGGTATGTATATATTTATTATAGAATCATCTACTTAATTTATGATGCTTGAAATTATTATCGTTAAAGAATTTCTTCAACAAAATTTCACGCACTTAAGCCATTGTGCGTACTCGTATGTACGCTCTGCGATTGCCCTCATCAGCGCTACTTCCTTATAAAATTCTTACCAACAATTCGTTGAAGGGAAATTCGAAAAGTGCCATTTCCGTTGTGAATGGCAGCAATCCGGTGACCAAGCTCAATGAATTTGCGCCGGCATAACGTTGATATGTTGAGGATTTTCGGTGTGCATTGGCGTAACTGTTCATCACTTTGGCGTAGATCGGACGAAATTTTCGGCGTGTATAATACGAGCTGGAATGTGGGTGGCAGAAATGTGTAGAAAAGAAATGAGTAGAATATTTATTTATATTTTTAGTGGAATTTTACGCAAAATATTTGCAATAATTTCTATAACTACTTAAATATATAACACAAGAAAATTGAAGTGAATTTGAAATTTTCAGCGATTTCTTTGAATTTAATATTGGTTTTTGCTGTAAAGCAAAGCGAAAAACTCAGCTGTAGGCACAATTTAATCAAGTTTTGGGAGTAAAAATTGACTCGTTCGGTTTTTTCATGTGTTTTTTATTGAAAAAAGTTAAAAAAACAAATCCCCAATACCATCTCTAAAATATGAGCGTCTCCGTCCTCGATCCAAACATTGATAAAGGGTGGTTAAATTTTCAAGGGCCGATGTTGATTTTGAATAAAACACAAACTATTTAGGAAATTATTGAAATTTTATTTTATTATGATATATTGGTATTACTCAATTATGTATGTAACAAAATATCGGCCAAATGAGCGCCGCGACCTCGGCGGCACACCTCCATACGATGGTCCAAATTTTCGATGACGCTGAGGCATAATGGAGTTTCTATGCCGTTAATGTGCCGAATTATCTCATCCTTTAGCTCTTGAATTGTTGCTGGCTTATCGACGTACACCTTTTCTTTCAAATAACCCCAGAGAAAAAAGTCCAACGGTGTCAAATCACATGATCTTGGGGGCCAATTGACATCGCCATTACGTGAGATAACACGGCCATTGAATTTGTTGCGCAAAAGAGCCATTGTTTCGTTAGCTGTGTGGCAAGTGGCACCGTCCTGCTGAAACCACATATCGTCCACATCCATATCTTCCAATTGTGGCCATAAAAAATTCGTTATCATCTCACGATAGCGAACACCATTCACAGTAACTGCCTGACCGGCCTCATTTTGGAAAAAATACGGCCCGATGATGCCGCCAGCCCATAAACCGCACCAAACAGTCACTCTTTGTGGGTGCATTGGTTTTTCGACAATCACTCTTGGATTCTCATTCGCCCAAATGCGGCAATTCTGTTTATTGACGAATCCACTGAGGTGAAAATGTGCCTCATCACTGAAGATGATTTTCTTCGAAAATTTTCATAATAAGTCTGGATAACTTTAACACGTTGTTGGATTGTGTATCTCTCCATGGTTCAAATTGAGTAAGTCTGAAATAGAGAAATGTCAAATTAAATTCGGAAAAAAACTTGGCGTTTAGGTGTGGTTCACATTCAACATCGGCCCTTACAATTTAACCACTCTTTATATTCCTCGATTTCTTAAAAAACTTACATCGGTGACCTCAAAGCAATTTGCAGCAATCGAAAAGCCAGTAGTCGAAAGGAGCAAGGTCTCGAAAATACGGCGGTTGGGTAAGACATTCCAATTCAGCGTTTCCACGCAGTTTTTGACCATTACAGCAGGATGGGGCCGAGCGTTATTATGTTGCAAAATCTTCTTGTCATTCCTCTCGGCCTTTTTTCATGTAATGCATGTCTCAAATGCAACAATAACTTTGCCTAGTTTTAGGAGTTCATAGTACACCACACCCGCCTGGAGTCACCATATGCAGAGTATGACCTTTGAACCAAGAATGATATTCTTAGGAGTCGATGTAGACGATGATGGAACTACACCCAAGTTCTGGTGCAAAAAATCCTTTCTTCGGTATCTTTCAAGAAGCAGTTCTTTCAACATCTCTCGGATTCAAGACACACGCTTTCCTTGCTTTTGAATAAATCTAAATTACTTTAAACAAACGAAGGTTGTTTGTTGACTCACTTGCAAAGATTCTGCGAGTTCAGTTTGAGTTTGGCATCGACCTTGATCCAGTAAAGCCTAGAATTCCTCATTTTTAAACTTTTTGGGTCGGATGTTCCATGTCTTCGACGCTAATATCATTACTTTTGATTGATGATTGGCGCAAATACACCATAAATTTCCACAAGCATTCGAAGAGTTTCAACTGCATTTTTCTTCCAATTAAAATAGAAAATCAAAGCCTCCCGCAAATGCTGTTTATTCAACACAAATCTAGACATTTTCGTAGGGGGAAAAATGATGTTTTTGACAGTAATAGACGCTGATGCACAGTAATTATTGTTGACAAATGTAAAACTCTTCTAATGGCATAGGTAATCGCTTCTGAGATAGGCGAAAACTCGCAGGTGGAGCCATCTTTTGAGAACAACCCGAATCAATTTGTAACCCCAATATATATAAATTGGCATTCGGAATGCAAGGGTTCGAGTCCTGGCTCGAACAATATCCAAAACTCTAAAATATAAAATTTTCTGGGTGCGGTCGCCGGCCGGGGATATCTAGCCCTCCGAGTATCCGACATGATAAACTATCTATAAAATCTTGCATTTTTCATTATTCATTCTTCATCAGTGTACAACTTCTGTGGTTTGTCGGCAAAGAACTTGACCAAATGTTTTACTATCAAGAGAGTTTTGCAAAGACCAACACAAATGGTAGGCAGATAGTGCATTGTCCGGCCGATATGATGGGTGTATCAAAGCTTTCCAGCCAAGCTCCGCCAATTTTGTTTTGAAGTCATCAAGACTGTACAGATGTGGTGTGTCGTTGGCTTGAGGAAGAACAACATTCATTTTCTATTATTCAATTCTGGATGCTTTTTCCTTGAGCTTGTTATAAGCTGATTGAATGTTGGCAAAAGTGCTCAGAATTCATCGTTTCGCCTGGTTGTAGCAGTTCGTAATTCACCATTCTCTTCCAATTCTCTTCATCATCACTGGTGCTTTGAAGTCGTTTGTGGGGGTCCACCGGCCTTTAATCATAATTTTTTTTGGTGATGAGTCGCTTCAAATGTGATTCAGAATCGTTTCACTGATGGTAATTCAGTCGATCCATTTTTTTTTTATTTTTTTTTGCTTTCATTCATGTGGCATCCAAATAGAGATTTCGTGCTGGTAGAAAACCTGTTCTAATGATTCCCAACTAGCGCATGAGCGATGCCTAATCCATTCCTAGAGCTTTCACGTGCTATTTCATTGACTGTTCGACCAGTATGACTCAACAAGGAACCCTTGTCTTATACATATTATAAATTCCACGCCCAAGAGCTATGACCCATAACTAGATCTGGACTCCATGCAAACATATTGGTTTTATAGTCCTGTTGTATGTAGTTGAGGAATTAGTTATCCAGACTGAGCACAGATTTCTTGCTTGAAAGCCAAAGCATACTAGTAGATTTGAGTTATTGCTGCAGCTTTTTAACGGAATTGTCTGCCAAGATATGAAATTTCCTTAACTGACGAACTTTTGAACTTCACAGTATGGCACTTTTTCGGTTTTAATGTTGAAATCTTGGAAGCTGACGGAAGTAGAAGAAGAAGATGACCTCCAATCCATTGAAGGGATAAGGTGGAGAAGGACCAGGCTATTCTTGGAAGTTCCAACAGGCGACCCTAAAGCCGAATAATAACTCAAAATTTCTATAAATTATTTATTTATGACCTTCGGCTTTATCTGAACTTATATATACAATAGGCGGTTTGTAGTCGCTGAAGCGATTTTCGGCCGAGCTCCTCGTCCAATTTGTGATTTTGCGTCTTGATGTGTTTCCAACAAATGGAGGAACCCACAGTTTATACTAAGCCGCCTCCGAACGGCTGATGGTTTGTTATGAGGAGCCTTTATTTCATGTCAGAAATACACTCGGTGGGGTTGACAATAATCCACCATATGATTTCAACAAACTGTTGCTCCGGTATAAACTATAAAGGATAACAAAAACAAGCAAATACAGAAAGAAAAGAGAAAAACAATAACTTTTCAAGCCATAAAAGTACACAGCAAGCCCTCGTCCTCACAAAGAGGGCAAAAGCACAAGAAAAAAACAAAAAACGTTTAAAGCACAATGAATCATAAAAAGGGTCAGCATGTTCAGCAAACACCATACCACACCGTTAAACGCAAACTGGACCAAAGTAGTAACAGGCAAAATCAACAAATGATTTGTGTTTCTTATTTTTCTCTTTTGCAGGATTTATCTGCAATTACGAGTATTTGTTTAAGATTTTATTGAGCGTTATAAAGCTTTCAACGCTGTTTTGCATATTCCCCCGCAGCGTTATCCTGGTGTTTCTTATTTTTATTTTTCTCTTTTTGGTATTTGCGGGAGAGAATTTTATTTGGCAATTCTCAATTACCAGCAAAAGGTTGAATGTGTAGAAGAAGCAGCTTTAAATGTTTATTTTCCGCACCACACATTTGTGTAAATACGTAAAATAGTTGTTTGTTTGTTGTGGAGTTGTTGGTTTAATGTAAACACAAACATGTACAGTCGGCGTCATGTTAATAGGAACAGTTATACCAGGTGTGTTTGTTGAAGTCTGCCGGTTTTACTAGTAGATGTCGCTAGCAATATGTATAAATTTCTATGATTTAGCATGTATGTAATTTTTTTCTATTGACATTAACCTACATAAATACGCAAGTCACATTCCGCCAAAATAATAGCATCAAATTTGTTTACCTCAGTGAATATGTCGAGTTTCGTTCCAAGTAAATCGCATTTGCGGCATTCGTTGCTTTTCTTATTTCATCAAAAGAAAAAAGCAACTGAAGCTCACCGGTTGCTGGTAGAAACTTATAGTGAACATGCTCCAGTGGTTAGAATATGTGAGACATGGTTTCGTTAATTTCAAAGTGGAGATTTCGATTTGACAGACAATGAACATCCTGGTGCAGCGAAAAAGTTCGAAGACGAAGAATTGCAGGCGTTATTGGATGTTGATCCAACCCAATCGCAACAAAAATTGGCAGAAACACTACATGTGACTCGAGGAGCAATTTGCCAACGTTTAAAAGCCATGGGAAAGATTCAGAAGTATGGAAAATGGGTGCCACACCAGCTGAACGATAGACAAATGGAAAATCGAAAAACCGTTTGTGGAATGCTGCTTCAACGATTCGAAAGGAAATCTTTTCTGCATCGAATTGTCACGGAGGACGAAAAATGGATTTATTTTGAGAGCCCGAAGAAAAAAATCATGGCTTTCCCCTGGTGCGTTGACCGAAAAACGGTCGGAATGGGCCCGAAGACATGGTAAAGTTATCTTGCAACATGACAACGCGCCATCTCATACCGCTAAACTGGTGAAAGACACATTAAAAACACTTAATTGGGAAATATTATCGCACCCGCCGTACTCTCCAGACCTCGCCCCGTCCGACTATCACCTTTTCGTATCGATGGGACACTCCCTTGCAGGGCAGTGCTTCGCTAATTTTGAAGAAGTCGAAAAATGGCTCATCGAATGGTTTGCCTCGAAAGCGAAAAAGTTTTTTTGGAATGGTATCCATAATTTGCCTGAGAGATGGGCGAAATGTGTAGAAACCAATGGTCAATACTTTGAATAAAAAAATTTTGAGATTCCTCTGAAAATTAAGTGTTTTCTTTATCGAAAAAACCGACAACTAACACCCCTGGTAGAGTAGTTTAAAGTAGGATATTGTAAGCTGGGGTAACCGAATCATTTTCGATTTCGCCCAATAATGGGCGCATTTGAAATAAAATTGGAAGGCATCCTCATGTCGATGCAAAACTACATTTAAAAGTGATTTAAGATTTCATATTACAAACACCGAAAGCTAACTACAGCTCGATCTTTATATGCAAAAGTGAGTTTTCGAAATTTTTTTAGCGAGGAAAAATATTTGCTCTTCAAAGAACAATATGACATAAATTGGAATCTTATATTGATTATTATGTCCGGGTTAGTTAGTTCATACAAAACCATATCATCTGGCGATGTTTTTCTTCATCTAACATCTATAAAACAGTCATGTAAATATCGACCAGACTAAAAAACTTTTTGTTTAATTGTAAATTGAGCTAAATATATTTAGGAACCTTTGGCTCACTTATTAAATTTATTATTGAAAGAGGGAATTTGTCCTTTTGAATCGAAACATTATATCAGGTGTACAACTTTGCTTCCGCCGTTTGTTTCCAAAATTAAAAGCTTTATTGCGAAAAAGTGCTTACAGGTATATTATTCAAAGTATTGTCCTTCGCTAGCGACAACTTTCTCCCATCTTTCCGGCAATTTTCGGATCCCGGCTCGAAAAAAGGAGTCCTCTTTTGACGCTATCCATGAAGCAATCCATTTTTCCAATTCTTCGAAGGATTGAAAATGTTGATCTGCCATCGAACGGAATAGGTGGAAGTCAGAAGGAGTGACATCTGGGGAATACGGCGAGTGGGGCAAGACTTCCCATTTCAGCGTTTCCAGGTTGTACACCTGATACCCTTCAATAAAAAGTAGAAGCAGATCTTTGGTAAAAAATTATCGAGCTATCCGGAATCGTGGACCAACAATTCATGGATTTTTCATGACGACTAGAATGCGCCATCGCACCGAGCTGTAGTTGTTAACGATTTTAGGGCCAAAAACTCGTTCAATACCATCGATCAACCACCATATTCAGTGGATTTGGTCCCATGCGATTTTTTTTTGTTTCCAAAGCTCATGGAACCCGTTTCAACTCGATTGAGGTCGTGAAAGAGGGAACTAAAGTCGACTGATTTCAACAGCTGTAGCAAACAAATTGGTCGACAGATCGCGCTCATTTTTTGGATAGTAATTAATTACAGTGCTATCAACCTTTTTTTAACGACAAACCCAGCGTTACCCACCTCCCGTTCAACCAACCGAGAGGCACGTCTGAGGGATAATCGAAAAATCCAACAGACCGGTGACCGGAAACCAGTAACAGTCCGGACTGCCCTGAACCCGAAACGATCGCGGAAGGTTGCCTATTACACTAAACAGCTACAGATTTGTTCATCAGCTGCTATAAAATTGCATGGGGAAAAGAAGAGGGAATTTATTTAATTATTTAAAGCACTCAGTAAGTAGGTTTTGATACAGAACAAAAAAAAGTGCTGAAAAATATTCAGCGCGGGCAGTTTAAATGACAATTTCCGGTAACTCTCTGGTCAACAATGCTTTTGCTCTTTCCTAATCAAGATACTTGACATATCGGGTTTCCAATCAAAATTCTTATATCGGAACCTAGGTCTCACATAGAAAATGACAGACTGTTTCTTATTCTTCATCGCTCTTCCAACCTCTAAACCAGCAACCTCAGCGCATGTCGTCCTATCAAGCAGTGACCTGTTAAGACTCCTACAATCAATTCGCGAGACCTTTTTCGATCATTGTGAGTCCAACTTGATTCGACCTACTCATAAGTAAAGGCTTTGAGCAAAAGACATACCAATGCGTTCTATGTAGAGAAGAATCTGCTCGGTCGTGCTTTGCCTGGCAAGTTCGTCTGCCTTACAATTGCTCTCTATGCTCCTGCAACCAGGAACCTCTAAAAGAGATGTTAGGTCAGATCCCCTTGGTTCCATTCCAGCCAGAAGTAGTTTGATGAGGAGATGTGGTGATCTCCGAAACAGCTGTCACTGCCACCTTTTTTCTTTGTTGTATAACAAAATATTCAAGAGCGAGATACGAAGTGTGATTGCGAAAACGAGTCAACAGGGTGCGCCAAGACATCGCTCGTAACTTGTTCCTTCATCACGACAACGCGCCGTACCACACCTCCCTCAGAGTATCACAGTATTTGGCCTTTAAATGTTGCAACAACCGCCTTATTCGCACGATATGTCACCCTGTGACTTCTTTTGTTTTCTAGAACCAAATCGGTGGTCAAAGGAACCCATTTTAAGTCGATTGAGGACATCCAGGCGGCCGTGACGAGGGTCTCGCGGACATCACAGTCGAAGCGTTCCAGAAATGTTACGAAGCATGGAAAACGCGCTGGAATGGTTGTATAGCTGCCCAAGGGGACTACTTTGGCAGAGTTGTAGAATAATTTTGAAATATACGGTTTTTATGGAATCAGTCTCATTACTAAATTGTCACACCTCGTAATCAACTCTATTTGGCGACAACAGTTCATACAATTTAAACGCATCCTGACTATAGCTGAAAATAAAAATATCCTTGCTCACGAGTTCAGTTCCGATGTAGTTTGCTGCCTCCACAATGGCAGAAATTTCATCCTGAAATACATTACAATGACCGGGTAGCCAGAAAGAGAGCTCAAAGGTGGGACTCTTAGGAAGATAGCTCCTCCAACTCTTCCTTCCAGTTTCAATCTAACAGTATAACAGGTGCAGACCTTACTTATCATCTAATCAGATGGATGAATGAATGAAAAAAGTCTTTGCTAGATCGCTCCAACAGGTCTCCGTTAGCTAACGAACCTTGTATAGTTTCTAATTTGTTTCTATTTTATTGGCACAGAGCGTAAAGTTAAATTTATTTGAAAATAATCAAATGAAGCATTAAAATGTATTTCATACATACATATGTATGTACACAAATACAAAGGATAATTGAGGAAAAAGGGTTATGTGTGAAATGAAAGCATTTAACGGTTCAGTGTGTGTACAAAAAGGTTACATACAAACAGATTTAGTTTTATTTATTTTTGTGTTTTTATTGCTTCTCAAATTAAAAGTAAATTTGAACAAAAAAAAAGAAGTTTATGAAAACATACCTATGTTCACTAAAACATGTATGTAAACATATTTACACCACAATGCGAGTGTTGTGTACTTGGGAATTTGTATTTATTTTATTAGTTATTCGCCCTTTTTCGATAGTCATGTGTAATTGGCAAAGAAGAGCACAAACATGCGAGATGCGAACAAATTTTAACTTATATATTTATGTTCCTGGTTTGTTAGTAAGAGTAACCCAAAGGATAGGCGCCACACAATGTGTGCTTGATTAGCATTTGCGAATGCCTACTGAGGATTATTCGACGATAAACAGCACGTGACGCTTGTATTAAAATGGGAAAGTGTTAAGAAAGATTTCCAACAAGATGGCAGGATTGCAGCAAAAAATGTAAAAGATGCAAAAGATATTTTCCTACATATGTACATATATAACGGGTGAACCAAGTAGTGGTACTATTTTCAATAGCCTTTTTTAGGCAAATCACGCGTGAGCCGTGGCTATTATGTTATTTTTTTTTCAGTATTGTTTGGCATTTCATCATGGAAAGATTTCGACCTGAACAACGTTTACACATCGTTGAACTTTATTGCGAAAACTCACCATTTTTGAGACCCAGCATTCATTATTGGATAATATTCGACCGAATAGACCATGTCCAGCACGCAGTGAAGAACTGAGGCCGCCTGACCATCTCATGCGAGATCGCTCTGCTCTATAGGCTCTTGGAAAGTTGAAAGAAGATCTGTCGTTTTCGAGTCGAATTTCGTTCAGCGATGAGCCCGATTTCTGAATCAAAGGGTATGTAAACAAGTAAAATTGCCTTGGGACGACGAAAGACCTGACGAGATTCAAGAGCTGTCATTTCTTCCAGAAAACCGACGGTTTGGGCTACAAGGTGGAATCATCGGTATTTCTTCAAATATGATGCCGGTGAGAACCTACCGTCAATGGGGACCGTTATCGTGCCAACTATTATATATATATATATATATATGTATATATAATTGGCGCTTTGTAACCGCTGAAGCGATTATCGGTCGGGCTCCTCCTCCAATTTGTGGTTTTGCGCCTTGATGTTTTTCCAACAAATGGAGGGACAGTTTATACTTAGCCGCCTCCGAACGGCTGATGGTTTTTTTATGAGGAGCCTTTATTTCATGTCCGAAATACAATCGGAGGGGTGGACAATCCCTGCCGAGGGGCGACCGCAATTAGAAAATTTAACTTAATTTTTTATTTAAATTAATTTCCCATAACTTTTGGATGTTGTTGGCACTGGGATATGAACCCGAGCCTTCCGAAAGTCAGTACGCAATGCTAACCACTCGCCTATCGCGCCGACTATTTGATGCCTGAAAGTGAGGGTCGTGATCTAGGCGATATTTTGTTTCAACAAGACCGCGCCACTTCCCACATATCGCATCAATCAATGGATTTATTGAGAGAAAACTTCGGTGAGCAGATAATTTCACATTTCGGGCTGGTTTATTGGCCACCTAAATCTTGTGAAATTACACCGTTAGACTTTTTCCTGTAGGGTTATGTAAAGTCTAAAGACTTTGCGGACAATCCCGCTTCGATACAGGCCTTGGAGCAAAACATCAAGCCTGTCATACGGCAGTTTCAAGTTGAAATGCTCGAAAGAGTCATCGAAAATTGGACTCAACAGATGAACTATCTGAGGCGTCAATATTTGAAAGAGATAATCCTCAAAAAATAAATGCCAAAGAATGTTCTTTCGAATGATAATAAACATACCCCACATACATCACCTCAGTTTTCTGTGTTTTTTTTCTTCAAAAAAGTAAGCAACCTCGAAATGGATCACCCTTTATATATCAGTACACTTTTTAAGCTCTACTATTTTTCACCCTTAGATAATTTCAATAAAGAATGAAAGAATTCAACAAAATTAGTTGGATAAGAATTGATCTGTCGTGGTGAAGACTAATCCGTCTGCAGCGATAGGTTTTTATGATTACTTGAAAGACAACTTTCAAACAAAAGGTTGTGTATCACTCAAAACTTACTGTTCTGCTTTATTCTAGTGGTACGGTTATGAAATCACCAGTTTTTTTTTTCAAAAAAACAAGCAACCATTTGCTTGGATGTGCTTCAGGCTCACACGCGTTTCACGATTTATATACGACTCATCACTTGCCACGATGCAATATCGGTTTGCAACTGATTTTGGAGGATCGTCATTAAGTTCGTTTTCGGGTCGATTGAACTCACCACACCATAGATAAACACTGGTTATTAATGGAACTTCATCGCAAAAAAACTAATTAAGTTTATCGATGCACTGTTGTTAAGCTAATCAAGGCCGAAAGTTGAAAAAATAATCGTGCAAAATTATTCGCGATTTAATTCCAAGAAATATCTCAAAAATTGAGATAGAAGTTTGCTTTCAACAGACAGACAGATGGACCTCACCTCTAA
Source organism: Ceratitis rosa (assembly GCA_037013455.1). NCBI lineage: Eukaryota > Metazoa > Arthropoda > Insecta > Diptera > Tephritidae > Ceratitis > Ceratitis rosa. The sequence continues at coordinate 8,093,351 of JAWMAG010000005.1, read as the reverse complement.
ACTACTGTTGATTGCCCGCACTGCTAATTTTGAACATCTAGAGTTGCGACGGAAAGGAGATAACAGTATGACAATGGAGTACTTGATCCCAGTAACTAATAAAAGGCGAACACATTTATTATTAAAATATGTAAATCGACTCAATATGAAGACAAGTAATCAAATTACTTTTTCGAAATGTATAGAGCTAAATGATATTCATAAAGTCTTTGTATTAATTGTCACCCATATTAATGTACACGCCGTCAAATCCATCAGCTGAGGATGAATCTATGTAGATAGTCGTTATTGTCTAAAATGTTTTGAAAAATGGATAATGATGCGTATTTTGGAGTTTAGCCGTGTACCTAGTCTCGTTGCACGATAGGAGCTGTGGAAACTGTGTAATTGTATGGATGATTGTATGGTATTATGCTGACTGATCTCTTGCTTGATGGGCCGTTTGTAGCTGGCAACTGTGTTTTGCCAGGTGATTGATCGCAACATGTTCCTTGGAAAAACAGGCGAAAAGATCACCAGCTACGATAAATCTTCTCGAGACGATTTGTTTTCTTCGTAGTCTAAACTAAAATATTGTTTTTTAGGATCAGATTTTAAAACAACTGCGTAGCTGTCGCCACTTCGCTGGATCGTTGAAAGACGGAGAAATTCACCCGAAAAATTTATCGTGGTTGTCGGATGTTTTAAAATTGTTTCGAATTATAGACAACATAAACTTCTGGATACCACGGATTTCACGTACAATAAATGTTTATTTATGACCGATTTCGTTCTCCGATATCAACTTAATTTTCCGAGAATCAACTTAATTTTTTATTTAAATTGAATTTCTATAATTTTTAGATATTGGTCGGACCAGGACTCGTTTCACCACTCTGCTATAAAATATATGTGAGCCACCAGAAAAAGCAAGTGCTGTTACCTAATATACCATAACTGACCGCCGATGGTTTCTTATTCGACAATGCTACCAACTCTTTGAGAACAGTAATGCACCATAGGTTACGCTCTGTGTTGTGTTAGTAATACAAGACCAAGCAGAGTGTTAAGCAGTGCATATTACGATTCGGTTGACCAGATTTACATTACAGGCTTTCGTGGACGCCAATTTTTCAACAGCGAAATCATTCACCACGAACAGGAATAGATGATAAACACTTGGAGCAAGGTACGCACTATAAGGTGGATGCATAATAACCTATCTATCGATGTGTTTGGTAAGGCGTTACCCTGATTAAACACGATTACCCTCCTGTTGGCTAAAACTGAGTGCTTCAGACAGTCCACTTGCTGACAATGTAGATCCGAATTACAAGTTTGGCTGCAGAGCAGCAGCTCATAGTGAATGATTCCTAGCCAAGCCCGCCAAACACACAACAAAACCTTTCTGGCTTGGCTGTCAACCTTGGCTTGGAGACCGTGTGTACCGGCTCACTGCCTTTCGATCACGACCGATTTCGCTTGACATTACTTTAAGTGATCCACTTTTCATCACAAATCACCACTCGCTTTAGAAATGGCTCGATTTTTTGTTTTGTGACAGCCATACATCGAGATTCTTTGTGTATTTAGCCCTTTTCAATTGGTTCCAAACAGCTTTTTGTGCAATGTTTAGCTCCTGAGCAATCGAAGCTGCGCTCGCTTGATAGTGAGACTCGACGATTTCGATTGTTTATAGACATTTTCGACAATGATCCGAAATCTCGTTTAATAATAAAGGCTCGGAGAGTTTCTTCTTTATACTAACCGAGAGTTAACTTAGAGGGTTTTAAAGTGAGTAGAGAACCTCGAGTTGCAGACCTGAATCCAGATGATTTTAGTCTCAATAAGAGTAGTGCGAGTTCTTAAATAGACGGTTAAAGGAACGGGTCAACAATAATGAGAAACTTGAAACATAACGCAGAATCAGGCTTATGGACAACTCTGTTACTTTTGACTGGATAGGCTACTGAAGTTCTGTCTTAACTAATAAAAATTAAATATTTTCCGTTAAGGCGAAGAAAGATGATATGTAAGCCAAAAGGACAAGTATTGAATTTGGGATTAGATATATGTACCATAGAAAATCTATGTCGAAACTGACTTAGTCCTCAAATATAATTGGATGGGCACAAGTGCGGCAGCAATCCAAGCGGTTGTGGAAGGCGTAAAAGAGGCTTCTACAAATAACCTGCGCCACTCCGGCGAACTGTTGTTGACAGGTCCATAATTGCTTAAGCGGTATATGTGACGACTGAGAGGACAACCCGAATAATTAACAGAAATTTTATAATTTCCATTTTTTAGCGGGAAATATTAATGCTACTGGCATTAATATTAAATACCAAAGTAACTGAAATAAAAAAACTGAAAAAAGTAATGCTGAAGATATTTCGGAGAAAATCTTCAATGACGACGCTTTAAAAATTCGCCTTCAACATATACATTTTCGAAAATGAAATAAAAAATATAACTATTTTTAAATAAAAAAAAACAACAACACAAAACTTTTACAAAAAAAAAAAATCCCAATAAGCAGCCAACCCTTTCGAGAATATCGTTCATACATTTGCACTTAGTAAAAGTAATATAAAACAATAGAATAAAAATTCAATGAAAAGTCAAACCTTACTAAACCCCAGAGTGCAATAAACACTTTCGCAGTATAGCAAAAGCGACAGAAAAAAGGAGACTGAAAACAAAAAGCGACCCTAACGCAAAAAAGGAGCAATTCTTAGCGCCAACACGAACCCTCATCAACATTATTACCACTCACTAAAGTCCAACTAAATGAGATGGCATTGCAACCGACAGATTATCAGCGTCATCACCATCAAAATGTAGTTAGATCAGCGTTTACTTTCGAATTTTATTGGCTGCGGAGCAAACTTTTCGACTTTCTGGTGTTGAGACCAAAAAAAAAATGTTTGCAAAAAAGAATAAGAAAGCGAAAATAGCCAACGAATAAGTTTTGTTAAGCAGCAAATGATAAAGAGCGAAGGGATAGATGAAGATTAGATAAAAAAATATAATGATATAAAAAAGGAAAATAAAATAAAATTATATTATATAATAATAAAACGGTTATAGACCAAGTAGTCCTTGGACAACTAAAAAGCAGAGAGCTTTTGATTCGGAGCCCCAATCATGGAATCATCAACTACGAGCTGCTCCCCTATGGCCAAACGCTCAATTCGGCCCTTTACTGCCAACAACTGGACCGCTTGAAGGCAGCACTCATCCAGAAGAGGCCATCTTTGATCAACAGAGGCCGAATTGTGTTCTATCAGGACAACGCCAGACCACACACGTCTTTGGTGACGCGCCAGAAGCTCCAGGAGCTCGGATGGGAGGTTCTAATGCACCCACCTTATAGTCCAGACCTGGCACCAAGTGATTACTATCTTTTCCTGTCCATGGCGAACGCGCTTAATGGTGAGAAGTTGACCGCAAGAGAGGCCTGTGAAAATTGGCTCTCCGAGTTCTACGAGAGGAGTATAATGAAGTTGACAAGAAGTTTACGAACAAAACGGCGCATATTTGACTTAAATCGGACAAATGTACACAAAGTATCATATTTTGAAAAATCAATAAAAAACCGAACGAACTTTACTTACTTGACCTAATATTTTTGAATATAGCCTCCCTCAAGTGAAATGCACTTTTCACATCGTAAATGCTTTGCCCTTATACTACTGAAAAAATATTATTTAGATTTCTCTTTAAAATGGTTTTCTACGGCCGCTTTCATCTCACTGTCCTCTAAAAATCTACGTCCCCGTAACTCCTTTTTTAAAAGTCAGTAGCTTTTAAGGTATCTCTCTCAACCCGAGCGGTGTGAACGGGTGCGTTGTCTTGAATAAACAGCACTCCGTGCTGACCGTTCATTATAGCCCTCTTTGGCAAGTAATCAATTAATAATATTCCCTCGCTATGCCAGAAAATGGTAGCCATAATCTTCCTTTTCCCCTTTTGAATCGGGATCATACTGACGAATCCAAGTTTCAACAATTGTTACAATGAGGTTAGAAATTTCATCCAAATTATCTTGGCACAACTGCAAAAAATATTTACAACTCTCCAATGGTTGCTGCTTATCGAGCGGTGTGGGCATTCCCGGTAACCAACGCGCACTAATTTTTTCAGCTCGTTCTTCGCTAATCTGTAATCATTCTACTATCTGCCACAATTTAATTCTTTGATCAGCCGGCACTAGTTTTTCGACTTTCTGAATATTTTCTTCAGTCACGACCGTCACTGCGGGCCCCGGGCATCTTCACAAATTAAAGGAGGAGCTCGGCCGAAAACCGCTTCAGCGGTAACAAAGCGACAAGTACGAGTACACATAATAAAAGGCTTTGTAATGAACTGCTAAGTTTTCACTGGTTTCATGGAGTTAAGGAATATCATATCTGCAAACATGTAGTAGTTTAGGTCCTTTCCAGACATAAAATGTTATGTTTTATCTTTCTTCTTTATTATTTTGGTAACATCGATTAGTGCGCAAATATTTTCTTGTTTCGTTTTGTTCTCCATCCCTCATTTACTCTTCAAAACCTAGTGTAATTTGAACCCGCGTTGGGTGTTTTCCATGAAAACCTTCGGGAGTGATTAATATATAATATTAATACTATTGGGGAAGTTCATAATAGGGGCTTTGAGCATCTCCTCCAATTAATTGGAATTTTTTTTACTATAATTATAATTATAATTATATAAGTGTTATTTCGTACTTGGCTAATCGCTCGGCACTAATTAGGTAAATTTTTTAATTAAATTCACCATAATATGTTAAAATTTCTATCCAAATGTGAAAAACTTATATCACAGATATTCAGAAATACGTAAATATTATCGCAAAAAAATATATAATTTTTTGGCATCTATTTAAATGCATGATAAATATTCTTTTAAATAAAATTTAATTCAAACAATTTAAATGAATAATTTCTAAAATTATTTACATTAAATTTGTGGCATTTTCATCTCTCGTAAATATCTAAATCGAAAATTCGCCGCCAGCGTATTTCAAACATCAAATAATTCATAGATTAAAGTGCGGTAGACCCAAACATTTTCACCAAGCGAAAATTAAATTGCAAACATTTTTGTTAAGCGCCCAACAACAAGTATGGCTTTAATTTTATCAGGGCGAAATGATTTTGCTTCATTTGCTAATATCCAACAGAATACATTTGAATTTACATCATTAAAGCATATCCTTCTTATCGAGGATGAATTTTCACGCACAAAGGTCGACACAACAACCATACATTCATATGTAGATACACTTATACATATATACATAAACAAATATACGGTAGGCCTCGAGTGCATTGGTGCACGTAAGGGACCTTTAAATTAATCCCATGCACTGAAGCACGAAGTCAACAACTCAGATTAACACAAACGCACTTTACAGAAAAAGCAAACGCAACATGCACACATACACGCATAGGTGAGCTCCAACTCATATGTAAGTACACCCATACATGCATACAAACTGACTTTCATAAGTGTTGACCAACCAAACAGACCAAAGTATTTCGGTTTTACAATTCACACCGTAAAGGCGCAAAACGGGGGGCGCGTCTATACATATGAACATATATAAATGTATGCATATGTGTATGTATGTATTTATGCTTGTATGTTTTGTCGGTTGAAATGTGCAGAGTACCGAAGAAGACCCGAATGAGTCCAACCGCCATCGCGCACAACAATTGCAGCTGTGCGCAATCATTTTATGGAAGATTTTGTGAAAGGATCTTGGTTAGCGGGCTAACAAACCCCAACACGTACAGGTATTGAAGCCGAGTTACCGTCAAGCGTGTCGTACGTTCGGTAAATGGGCGTAAAATGAGAGAGCAACTGATCCCGGTTGTCACAAGAAAATTTTGTTTATTGATGAAGCTCACTTTTGCTTCAATGGTGTGCTTTAGAGGCAGAGGGAGTCATCCAGTCTTCTAAAATTAAGCCGGTGAAATGTTACAGTCAAATGGGAAACGCCACAAAGCCATGATTAATGACTTTTTCGTATCTGAATTGGCGTATGTTGACGTGGACGACCTATGGTTCCATCTAGACGGCGCTACATATCATACATCGAATGAAACTATCAGTTTATTGTAAGAAAATTTTGAACTCGGGATTTCCGAATGGCAGTTCGCAATTCTAACCACTCGGCTACTGCCGGCCTATTTGCCTATTCAGCGCAAGGTAACAGCATTTTTGTTCCATGGTATGGTATGACAAATATTATATGTTTTTGGTCTGCTGATTTTAAATCTGATTGTGTGTATCAGCATTAATAAGATATCAAAAATTTTCTGATATAAGATTTTCTTGGTTGACTTGATTTAATGCACCAACAATAGGCCGCCAATCTGACTGCATACCAGTGACACTGTGACGGTTCTTCGTTAAGTTCGCCTGCATTGGTGAAACTGTTCCCATTGTTCTGCGCTGTGATCCTCAAGATTTTCAGAAAAGTAGGCCAAATGCCTATAGGGGAAGTGTACTTTGATGCTTAAATATTGGATGAGTGCATAAGTTCGTGCCCGATTCCGCTGGATGCCGTACGAATCGTTTGAGAGTGGCGCTCGTGAAAGAAATATATACATATTATATATCGTTGGAAAGGTGACAGTCCGAACTGTAAATCAAGCATAAAATAACTTCATTTTGATTTGAGTTGCTTAGTGAAAAGACGCATGGAAGATGAACAACGAAAAAGATCATATGCGTCATATTATGTTATACGAATTCCGCAAAGGAAAAACAGTGGGCGCTGCAACTAAAGATATTCGCGAAGTTTATTTGGACCGTGCTCCAGCACTCCGCACAGTAAAGAAATGGTTCGCGAAATTTCGTTCTGGAGATTTTAACCTCGAAGATCAACCTCGCAGTGGACGGCCTTCTGAGCTTGATGACGATGTTCTAAGGACTTTAGTTGCGAATAACTCACGTATTTCGACGGAAGAGGTTGCCAGTGAATTGAACGTCAACAAATCAACTGCGTTTCGTCGTTTAAAAAAGGTTGGGTACACTTTGAAGCTCGATACATGGGTGCCACATCAGTTGAGTGAAAAGAACAAAGTGGACCGTATGTCAACAGCAATTTCTTTGCTTCGACGGATCAAAAACGAACCTTTTTTGGATCGGCTCGTGACTGGTGATGAAAAATGGGTCCTGTACAACAATGTTCAACGCAAAAGAACATGGAAACAGGCACACGAAGGGGCGGAACCGATGTCGAAAGGTTGAAAAACGTCCGATTTTGGCCAATCGCAAAGGAGTTCTTTTCCATCATGACAACGCCAGGCCACATGTTGCAAAACCGACCCTGGCCAAACTGAAGGAGATGAATTGGGAAATCATGCCGCATCCCCCATATTCACCCGACATTGCACCTTCTGATTATCATTTGTTTCGATCGCTGCAGAACAATTTGAACGGAAAAAAATTTAAAAATGTGGAAGACGTCAAAAACCACCTTGACACCTTTTTCAACGAGAAACCGCGCGATTTCTATGAATCAGGCATCCGTAAATTGGTTGAACGTTGGGAGTGGATTGCCGAACATGATGGCGAATACATAATTGATTAATAAAAGTGCTTTCTTCAAAAAATTTCAATTTTAGTTTGCACTTGAAATCGGGCACGAACTTATGCACTCATCCAATATATTACAACCAAGATGTTGAAAGTGTAAAAACACGAGTTCAATATGCTCCGCATGACTTTCTCATTCTTTTTGTCCCGCAGAAAAATTGTTGACTGTAATTTCTTCATCGTTTCGCAATCTTTTAATTTGTAAACCAGGAAAAATTCAGGCTTTAGGTTTCTCTATGCTCAAATCGCCATCTTTGTTCAGAGACTTGAAACATTGTCTCATAAGACCCAGTTTAATATGTAAAGGCGGCAGTATTATGCGATCTCTAAGGGCAAGGGGTCCACTTGTAATTTTCAAAAAATCTATGTTTTTTTATTTTTTCGAATGCACATATATAATATTTGAGAATATTTTCCGAAAATATGAAGTTGATCCGATAAACAGTCTCGCAGATATGATCGTATCATCAAGGACGTATTGTGGCGCTCGAAAACAGGCGAAGCGCAAGACGGAGTAATTTAACTTAATGTTAATGGTATGCAAAACTTTAAATGCGTTTTTGCGATCGGCTTAAAATTATCACACGACTTTCTAAAACATATTCGTCACCTAGAAATGTAGAATTTCTCACAAAAAATTATAATTTTTTTTGAACCGCCATTTGGTCAAAAACCAAAATTTTCACTATTCATCCATTATAATACTAAATTTTATTGGTTTACGGGTTTCAGATAATTTGAAGCAGCAATATCTTCCTCACCGCCAGACACCTTTTTTTGTTTTTTTGGAGGCCCTTCTGGAGATCGGCTACAGGAACAAGAGTATCCAATATTTTTTAAAATCAATCGTTTTTTGTTAAACTACATTAAATTCTGTTTATTAACATTTTTTCTATGAATTTATAGAGTAAAATGCCTCCCACGAAAAAAATTAACAAAGAAAAGCATTTATTTTGTTTTGCAAGTGGATAGACATAACCCCTTAATGCGTTTAGTTTTCTCGCAACCATAGATTGTCTGGAAGGCCAACCTGCTCTAACAGCGTGCCTTCTCGATATTTAACCCAGATGCAAAACCTCTTAACCTCTTAAGAAAAGTATTAAGGCAATTCTGTCTCTCGATAAAAATAATATGAAATTCCTGTTTCTGACGTTAAAAGATTTTTTTACTTTAAACGAGTAGCTAGAATCTTCGATGCCTTTTTAGAAAGTCCAAGGCTCTGATTAATGCACTGAGCTCTTTCAGGTTAAAGGGCTGGGGCTAAAAAGAAATATCAAGATTAAAATCAGCTGACCCACTTTTATCGCTCAAAGATTTGCTTTTTAACTTCTAGCTCGGGAACATTTTGAGTAGATAAAGTAAGTGATGCACCGCTAGAGTACATGACTGGTCGTTTAACAGATGACAAGTTAGGATAAAACCTTTCTGGTTCTGGTTTCGTCTATACCAGCCACACAAAAATCAACCTCATAATTTCATGGTTGCCGCCACATCACTGCGTTTGGATAGGGTATTTTTTTATGCTCACATAATTGCAAAGGCTTCACACAGGTTTTACACGCCAATTGAGGGACCCAGTATTTGTCATGGATGTCCAATAGAATCTAAAGAAATCAGAATGCACCAGTTTTTTGAACTGCAACACACTTGGCCTACCAATTTCTTCATGTTTATTCACACCACAGATATTTCAAAAATAGTTGGGATCATTTTAACAGATCTTTCTCGAGGTGGCCAATACAGAAAAAAAAAAATAAAATAAAAATAAAAATAAAAATAAAAATAAAAATAAAGATAAAAATAAAAATAAAACATATCTACCAGCTGTAACTGAAAAAGAATTTCCATGCAAGAAAAAAGTTTCATTTTGTTTTCTTGTGTATTTAAAAAAAAAAAATTGAATTACTTACCGATACGCGCCACCCATTAATTTGTTAATAACTAAACCCATATCGTGTAAGGTGTAGACATAGCCTTTTGGTATGTGTGGACGTACATCGCGTAAAATGTAACTGTAAAAATATCAAAAAAAAATCAGAAATTTTATTTTTATTATTATTTTGCTTTTTTTTGTAATCTAAAAGCATGTGGCTAATTATTCAAGCTTTACTTTAACAGGATACAATAGACGGTGAAGTTAGTAAGAAAATACGATCTAAGAAAATGACAGAGAAATTGCTGCGACTATTTCATTTTACAATAATAGCTTTCCTTCTTGGCGAAGCTAAAATAAGATTTTTTCAAGAAACAGCCCATTTTAAATCCCGTGGGTTCTCTTCTGAGAAAAAGGATCATTTTACAGGTATTACCTGAAACCCCACAAGAGACATCCGTCGAGCAGAATTTTTATTTCCGCTAGAGTACGGTAAACACGCATATTGGGATGCTGAACAGCACGAGTTGCGTTATGGCAGCAGCTGCTGAAGGTATTCGCGTTAAAGCGATAGCGAAACACCTAGAACCATCCATTAAGTGATCTAATCCATAACGCTGGTCGTTTATACAATGAAACATAAGCCAGACCCTGTTAAACCATCCCTACTATAAGGCATAGGAAGAACTCTCACTACTGAAGTCAAATATCTAGGTATAATTTTTGGTTTTAAATTCAATTGGAGACGAAATACGAAAGAAGTTTCGAAGAAAGCTATTTATTATTGCACTTAAAGCACGCAGCTATTGAAAAAGATGAACCATCATACTATACGGTGTCACCATTTGGTAGATGGCCCTCAAAAGAAAAAAGCATTTTCCAGAGCAAACTGGAAAGACTTCAGCGGTCGACAGTTTTCTTCATTACAGGAGCTAGGTCAACGGTTTCTTATAATACACTGGAAACTCTCCTCAGTTTTCTTTCTACAAATATGTGCGGTAATTTTCAATCGAGTTGCAACGCAATCAGACTGAATACAATGCAGTCTAGGAGCATTCACAGTATATGACAAGCACTTACATTATTTTAATTATTTTATTCTCCCGCATAATTTCCGAAAGATCTGCACTACACCACCGCAAGAATCCTACACGGGAATGAATGGGGAATATATAAACTCTGAATCAGAGCTGGGAAAGTTATTTACCGATGCTCGCAGTTAACATGAACTTCAGTTTACCAGACCACTGCAATGAATTTATGAGGTAATTGCAGTAACGAAAGCCACGATGAACTGTAGAAGAAAAAACAAACGTTCGAATAAATGTAACGCAGCGACCATCTGAGTACCCGGACATAGCGGCAACCCAGTCAATTTCGCGGAAAATGAGCAAGCAAGAAAAGGACCTCAATAAGTTCTACACATCAAGCGACAAAACACTTGGTATACAGCTGGTCTTCGGAAAAACGCCAATATCAGGTCATGACTAGACAGTTATGGTCTGTGTTGGACGCTGAGACGTCATGTAATATTAGGTATAGTAAAAATTTCATTCGGTTTTTATCTAAGAGATGGCGTTATTGTTCATAGTACTAGTGTTACGTGTCGCATCATGTCATACTATACGGCGCTGAAAACGTGTTCATTCGCGCTAAAAGTTTGTCTTTGACAGTTTTTCGATTGATTGATTCAGTACGTTGTGAGCGCTCGTCAAAGATGGACACCAGCAAAGAGAAAATTCGCTATATTTTACAATTTTTCTTCGATCAAGGCGAAAAAGCAGTCAAAGCGGCTGAAAAAATTAATTTAGTTTATGGGCCCGATACTGTAAACGAACGTGTAGCACAAAAGTGGGTTGCTAGGTCCCGTTCCGGTAATTTCGATGTCAAAGATGCACACGCGTCGGAAGGCCTGTCGTCGAAAATTGCGATAAAATCATGGAAATAGTGGAAACAGACCGTCACGTGAGCATTTATTTAATTACTGAGGAACAAAACCGTTTGGAACCATTTGCATAAAAAAAACTGAACGAACCTTTTACTTCACCTAATATAATCCTTCACAGTGAGACTGGGAGGATATGACTCTAACGATTTTCATCAGAGCAGCAAAGGCGAAGAAGAGGAAGTGTCTGTTAAGACCTGTCCTAAGCACAACACGAATTCAGTTTTTTCTCATTTCATCTTATAAAATCTTATGTAATTTTGGTATTATTTATAGTCCTTCACGGTAACAAGAGTAAAGTTGCGTCTGCTCTCGACTAACAAAAATCAATATCTACAAGTCGTTCATTATCCCCGTCCTGCTGTCTGAATGTATGATGACATCCGATGTGTGGACATTTGGAGTTTTCGAGAGAAAAACAACATATTTAGGAAGTTGAAAGAGAAGGCCATGAGTAAGACGTTAGAATACTTTCTCTTTGTTTGTACGGTATTAGCTAGAACTCGTATCAAATATCTCGGAGCTTCACAATTCAAGGGACTAGAAGGCTTCAAGATTGGCAATAAAACAGTGTAACGAGATCTTACTTATGGACCATTGCGTACCAGAGAATATTGTAAATGAGAGAGAGGCACCGGCTACGTTGGCTGTACCATGTCGTTCGAAGGTAGGAGAGCACCCTAAAAGAACCTATTCCATACGGTACAAACCGGTGAAAGCAGGCGAAGAAAAATATTTCCTTTGCGCGGGAAGATCAGATGGAAAAGAACCTGGCAGGTGTTTTTTCAACTGGAACCGAGCAGATGGAAGAAGAAATGACTGGCGTGCTTTTGATGACTCAGTGAAGCCTACGTTAATTAAGATGAAGAAGAGCTGTGTGAGGCATACGTAAATTAGGAAGAAGTACTGAAATCGAAAATAAATCACGTTAAAATTGTCGCCGATCAAAGGCTTCAGATGACGAAATGACAATGTGAGCTACAGGAAAATTTCTGCTCTTACTAAAAGGTTGTTTTTAACTTAGCTTCCCTCTACTTAAACTTAAACTTCAACTTAAAAGGATTTTTCTTTCAATATCTTCACGTGCACTACACGAAAATGCTAAAAAAGTCACGTCTAAGCTGATAAACCGCCAAAAATGAAAAATTAGAACGAAATTAAATTTGGGCATATACATAAATAATATACGAGTATACGAACCCTAAAGTATTGGCTGGACCATGTTTTGTATTATATAATTCCTCAAGGCGTGGTATTGTCAAAAATTTCTTCATTGAAACACCATTCTCCAATAGTAATTTCACAAAATCGATTCTATCGTGTTCGAGCGCTTGCATCATCGCCTCATCCAGAGCGCCTAAGGTAAGACAAAAAGCAAAAGAAATTATTAGAAAAAAAAAATAAAAAAAAAAACAAAAAATAGAAAAAATGTTATGTGAAGGAAAAAGAAAAGCAGAAGCAACAACAACGAAACACACTCACCATGCGGCCATTCCTGTCCGTAAACGAAAATTTCACTGCGCGCAATATCAACGCGATTCCATGTCAGCGCCAAACTCAATTGTTCCGGTGGGCTCAAGTGTTGCGATTTGAAGAGCGCCGTTAGTATAGTTTGATCCAATTCTTGCGCCTCGCCTTCGGGCTTCTCTTGTATACGAAAAACGGTTATCTGCACGTTTGATGGAAATTGGTAAAGAGAGAGGGGGTGGGAAAAATAAAGAAATATATCATAAAAGTAACAAATATAAAAGTTATTTTGCAACGCAGTGGTGGGGGGTTTGTGTATAGATGAGGCTTATATAAAATAATTGAGTCGAGTGGCTCTTTTTACACAATCTTCCGTCCTACTTCTCCATATCGCTTTGCTGACATTCAAAGTAATTAATACCAAATCCAGCTTGAATATCAATTTATTTCGATTTTTCTACTTGTGTGTGTGTTTGCTTATTATTATTTTTTTTCTTTTTCTGTTTTTTATGAAGACATATTTATTCAATGATCCCCAAAGGCTAAGAAAAACTTTTCAATTATTTTTATGAAATTTGCATAAGCATGATAATGGCCAACCAAAGTGACCAGCAGGAGAGTAAAAGCATTAAGTCAAAACCACAAAACATATAAGTATACCGTTAATCCCATAGAGGATATATAGCCATTTTAAAGTGCAATGGACAGAAAATGTATGTGCTCAACTTAGGGTGTTCCAAAAAAAAAATATAAATATTTTTTTTTAATTTCAACATCAATTTTATCTAAAGAATATGTGAAAAAGACAGAAAGTGAAATGAAAAAAAAAAATAGTTTTCTTTTTGTTTTATTTACTTTATTTTTCTTTTTAATTATTTTAAATAAATTATTTTAACAGGTGCCACCTCGTATGTGGGACACTACTAAAAAATTCCTGGAAGGATCGCTTAAGTCAAGAGTAGAATCACCATCGCCCAAGAGTCAATCACAAAAGCCTGGCAGAATAACATTGGGTGCAATTGGAAACTGAAAATTGAAAAAAAAAAAAACTGAGTGTCGAAGAGCCTGAAAAGGGAAGCTAGGCGAGCTGTTCTTCTAGCTAGAGGTAAGACATGATTTAAGTCTTGAAAAACAAAAATTGATCATATCCATGTTTAATAGTCAGGAGCTACATAGGGAATAGTCTTAATATTCCAAAATGCAGACGGCCCTCTCCCGGACTCGACCCGCGGAGCATCAACTACGATGGCTTGTTAAGTCTGGAAATGCCTAAGGAGACATATCCACATGAACGTGGACACAAAAGTGACTTGATAAGCACGGTGAAGAGTTTTCTGTAGAAAAAACTACCCTTGGGACGTAGATATGTATACATCCTCTAATAGTTATTAACAAAATTTGTTAGCTACCTAGGCACCCTGCACTCAGTTTCTAGGAGCAAACCCAACACACTGCAGACAAATTTATCTTAACTTATTAACATTGAGGGGAAAGTGATAGACCCATCAAAATTTATACGAATTAGATTAGCATGATGCATGCATCACCGTGTGTGCGCTCTGTGCAATCAACAAAAAGAGCCATCCCACAGTCTGCGCCAATATCCTAAGTTTTTCATATAAGGTCCTATGGACTAGAGTGTGAAAGACTAAAGGCCACCATCAACAAGCTGATTGGACCTTATCAGTGTGGCTGTTGATCTGGTTAGTCAACCATTGACCAGATATTCATCATGCGCCAAATCTTGGAAGAGAACCATGAAGAGGGTATTAACACACTCAGTTCGGTACCAAACGAGGTTTATCACGTAACTTCTTTAAAATATTGCTGAGTAAAACAATACGAGGTAACAGCTGAATAGAGAAGTTACAATCTTCCATAAGAGTGTACAGGTGCTGGTGCACGTCGCTGATATTGACATTATTGGCCTCAACAACCGCGCCGTGAGTTACTCTTCCTCCAGGCTTGATAAAGAAGCGAAGCGAATGGGTCTGGTTGTGAACGACGGCAAGACGAAATATCTCCTGTCGTTAAACAAACAGTTATCGCCTTCGCGACTTGGCTCCCATGTTACTGTTTACAGTCATAACTTCGAGGTCATAGATAATTTCGTCTATCTTGGAACCAGTATCAACAAAAAACAACAAAGCCTGGAAATACAAAGCGTGATTTTGCGTTATCTTGCCAATTCGGACTGAGTAGGCAATTGAAAAGTTAAGTCCTCTCTCGACGAACGAAGACCAAACTCTACAAGTCGCTCATCATTCCCGTCCTACTATATGGCGCAGAAGCGTGGACAATGTCAACATCTAATGAGTTGGCTCCAGGAGTCTTCGAGAGAGAGGTTTTTCGTTAGATTTCTGGGAATGGCAAATACCGTAGCGAATGGAACGATAAGCTGTACGAGATATATGGCGACATAGTTCAGCGAATCGAGGACACATAGATATTAACACCGAAAATTCAATTTATCAGATAGGAAAGTTTAAATATTAAATAAATACAAAAAGCAAAATCCAATACCATAAATTTGCTATCTTCATGAAGGGTATAAAAAATCGGCAGCTCTTCTCTATTGGTTTTCATAATTTTCTTTTTTCCCATTTTACTTTATTTTATTATGCTTTTATTTCTTTTTGTTGCATTGTTTATCTTTATAATTTTTAAATTTTAATTTAATGCATTTTATTTATTTTTTCAACATTTTCTATTTACTTTGCTTAATTCTTTTTATTGATTTTTATTTATTTATTCTTTTTTCTATTTTATTTCAATTAATTTAATTTTTGTATATTAAGTTATTTTATTTTTTATTTATTTGATTATCTAATTTCATTTATTTTTTATATTTTTCTATCTTATTTTGTTTCACTTTATCTCATTTCTTTTCTATTCATTTTAATTTTTTATTTTATTTTGCTTTTTTTTATTTATTTATTTAGTTTTTTTTTTACCTTTTTAAATCACCCTAACGTGCAAACAAATGCTCTTAACTAGGAAGATAAAGGAAAATAAGCAGTTTAGTTTGCATATTTTAATATGTATAATTCCCTTGAATATTTCTAGCTCTACCACCCGGCTTATCTTAAATATAATAGAATTGTCAAGAATAAGAAGAAAATTGTAAAGCTAAAATGTTCCACTGGAGCTTAGTTTTTTTATTCAGTGCCAAAATTTACTTACCAAATTTTTATTTCGGGTGCATTGCAAAAGTTCCTGATACAATTTTTCAGCTTGATCGAAGCCGACTTCGAAAGTTTTTTGTATAGTTGTAATTAAATAATCGCGCATGGACTCGAGTACCGGTTGTTCCTCACCGTCGGAGGCATATCTGCAACGAAAAAAAATGTGTAAATTATTTATTTGTTAGAAAAAAAGTTCCAGAACTAGGGCGCAGATTTCTATTCAAGGTTAATAATATTTGGTAAGATAATTCTGGAAAATATATTTTTAATATTAAAGATAAATAACCCATTCAAGGGCTTATAATGTAATATTTCTTTTGGAGTGTTGTTGTAAAATTAATTCTTAAGCCGTGTCATCAGCAGATAATAAGTTCAGGCATTCAAGCAAACGCTCTAGCTTTAAACGCTAAATTAATTTTTGTCTCAATTCTGAATTTTCCACACTAAAACTTTAAATTCACATAGATATAAGCGGCTTTAAACTACCAATAAGACCACCGAGAGCTTAATTTAATTACATCAAGTAAAAGTGTAAAAAATTTAATTAAACACTTTATAGGTATGTAGGTATGTAACAATAGCTCGTGAGGTGACATGACTAACAGTTAAGAAAACGTGTCAGCAAAACTGTAACAGCCGCAAGACAAGTCTCTACCACCTACATTTCCTTAGGCTCGTATAATCCGTCACCAAGAGCGAGGCAAAAATATAGTGTGAGAAAATTCATTTCACTTAATTGGTACAAATTTCACAAAAATACAAAGTGCAAAAATACGTAAAGCCAACAACAAGGCAAATTACTCAGACTCAGACTTAAAGCAGAAGTTATAAGAGAAAATTCTTGGAAATATTTGTTAAGGCAAAATGTTTAGCCAGCAAGTTGACGATGTTGTGTCAAGCTGATTCGAGGCATACTACAAAGTGAGGTCAACAACGGTAGTAACAAGCCAACAACAACAACAATTCTATGTACTTTTACTTACGCAACTAGTGCTTGAAGCCTTTGGAGATTAAACTGAGTTTGTATCATTTGAATTTCAACATTAAATATTTTAACCTAACAACAGTTAAACAGTTGTAATTTCGGTGATGCTGCAAGTCGCAGAAGACAGTAGTTTGATTTGAAGTCACCGCTTACTTAACACAACAAGAAATATATACATTATATATATGTGTATATGTACAATAAATATCTATGTACAAATGACAATGTAAGTCACAACGACCAATGTTGCCGCAACTGTACAAATGTCTAACAAGTGACCGGACAAATTTGAATTGCAAATGCATGAACGGAAAGTTATGTAGTTAAGTGACTTTTGGCAGCTGTGGTTTGAGGCAAATAATAATTTTTTGTATTTAACTTAGAAGGTCTAGTATATATTTTTATTGTGAGTAATATTTTGAGTAACTACAGTTCTGATTATGCAATATAACTCAACCATGCGTAGGCTTAAACATTCCTTTCTATGACGACTTGATCCCGAACAAGAACAAGAAATTCAATTAACATTTTTTTTTTACTTTTTACTTTATTTTATTTCTTTTAATTCTAATTCATTTTTATTCAATTTCAATTTTAATATTTTTTATCTCGTTTCATTTTCTATTTTATTTTAATTTACGTATACTCTATTTTGTTTACTTTGATTTTTATTTTTATTTCTTATTAATGCATTTTATTTTATTATGCCTCATCTTATTTTTTATTTAATTTTGCTTAATTTTTTCTCATCTTTTATTTTATTTTTGTATTTTACTTTACTTTATTACACTTTTAAATCTTTTTATTTTATGGTACTTCTTTTTTATTTTATTTCATTTTATTTTAATTTTTTTATTCAATTTTTTTTTAATTTGTTTTTTGACTTATTTTTCTATTTCCTTTTATTTCTATTTTTATATTATTCTATCTATATTAGTTTCACATATTTTTCTCATTTTTTAATTTTATTTTAGTGGATGAGTGCATGAGTTCGTGCCCGATTTCAAGTGCAAACTAAAATTGAAATTTTTTGAAGAAAGCGCTTTTATTAATCAATTATGTATTCGCCATCATGTTCGGCAATCCACTCCCAACGTTCAACCAATTTACGGATGACTGATTCATAGAAATCGCGCGGTTTCTCGTTGAAAAAGGTGTCAAGGTGGTTTTTGACGTCTTCCACATTTTTAAATTTTTTTCCATTCAAATTGTTCTGCAGCGATCGAAACAAATGATAATCAGAAGGTGCAATGTCGGGTAAATATGGGGGATGCGGCATGATTTCCCAATTTATCTCCTTCAGTTTGGCCAGGGTCGGTTTTGCAACATGTGGCCTGGCATTGTCATGATGGAAAAGAACTCCTTTGCGATTGGCCAAAATCGGACGTTTTTCATCAATTGCTTTCTTCAATTCGACCAATTGCTGACAATACTTGTTGTCAGTGATCGTTTCTCCAGCTGGCAAGAGCTCAAAATAGATCACGCCTCGGATATCCCACCAAATGCACAGCAGTACCTTCATCGGATGCAATCCACCTTTCGACATCGGTTCCGCCCCTTCGTGTGCCTGTTTCCATGTTCCTTTGCGTTGAACATTGTTGTACAGGACCCATTTTTCATTACCAGTCACGAGCCGATCCAAAAAAGGTTCGTTTTTGATCCGTCGAAGCAAAGAAATTGCTGTTGACATACGGTCCACATTGTTCTTTTCACTCAACTGATGTGGCACCCATGTATCAAGCTTCAAAGTGTACCCAAACTTTTTTAAACGACGAAACGCAGTTGATTTGTTGACGTTCAATTCACTGGCAACCTCTTCCGTCGAAATACGTGAGTTATTCGCAACTAAAGTCCTTAGAACATCGTCATCAAGCTCAGAAGGCCGTCCACTGCGAGGTTGATCTTCGAGGTTAAAATCTCCAGAACGAAATTTCGCGAACCATTTCTTTACTGTGCGGAGTGCTGGAGCACGCTTCAAATAAACTTCGCGAATATCTTTAGTTGCAGCGCCCACTGTTTTTCCTTTGCGGAATTCGTATAACATAATATGACGCATATGATCTTTTTCGTTGTTCATCTTCCATGCGTCTTTTCACTAAGCAACTCAAATCAAAATGAAGTTATTTTATGCTTGATTTACAGTTCGGACTGTCACCTTTCCAACGATATATAATATGTATATATTTCTTTCACGAGCGCCACTCTCAAACGATTCGTACGGCATCCAGCGGAATCGGGCACGAACTTATGCACTCATCCAATATTTTGCTTTGTTTTTTTTTTCTTTTTTTCTGGATTTAACATTAATTTTATTTTCCTTCATTTTATTTTCTTGTATTTTACTAGCTCTTATTTTACTTTTATTAGTTTTTTTCAAATTAATTTTTTCCTTTAATTTCATTTAGTTAATTTTTTATTTACTTTATGCAAGTTTTCTTTTCTTGTTATCATTTGCTTTATTTTATCATTTTTTATTTAGCTTTATTATTTGCCATTGTTCATCCTATATTACTGTTATTTAAGGTC
This sequence comes from Ceratitis rosa, assembly GCA_037013455.1. Taxonomy (NCBI): domain Eukaryota; kingdom Metazoa; phylum Arthropoda; class Insecta; order Diptera; family Tephritidae; genus Ceratitis; species Ceratitis rosa. The sequence continues at coordinate 8,073,777 of JAWMAG010000005.1, read as the reverse complement.
CACTGTCTCCCCTAATTAGCTGCATTGTTTTCATAGAATTTAAATTCAAGTACGAGCTAAACTTCTATCTATAAAAACCTCTTTTGCCGCTGGCAATGAGCAAAAACTGTGGAAAATATTTCAGTTAATTGTAGAAAAGTGCAATTCACCTTTTTAAGATTTCCACTTAGTGAACAGAAGCAACAAATAACCAAAAACTTATCCCCAATTAGAGAGAATTTTCGAAGCTTTCACTATAAAAGTGCATGGAAGCAAACAAAAAGAAAAGCTAAGAAAAAAATTATTAGCAAACTTTACCCAAGAAGCAACGAAGTCTATTGCCATTAGCCGCAGAGCCAAAGGCCAAATGGATGACCGTGACCAAAAAAACTGATAGTTAACTCCTAGTTGCACATATACGTAGATATTATAGGTATATACATATTTCATAACATATTTCTACTTAATGCTGAGCGATATTTGATAGCTGATAGCTTACGTATGATAGTTATTGAACTTACTTGTGTACAAACGCTATCAGATCTGCCGCACGACCCGAACCATCGCATACCACCACTGGCACTGGTGGCGTGTCCGTCACGTACTCCAGCACCGCACGTACCGTATTCGTGCCACCCTCGATAACCAGACAGACAACCGGTGTGCTGGAATGTGTAACTATGTAAGAGAGGGGAAAAAAAGTAAATTAATATTGTACCTTAAGTTAGTTGTTATAAAAAGTAAACTAAAAAAAAATTAAATATTTTACAGAAAATACCCAAATTATCTTTATTATACTTCGTTGTAAACATCCAGATATTACCTAAGTGGTAGTTTCCTCGTTAGTTGAGAGGAGGATAATGCTATGAAGGAAACATTTATAGCTTCAAATATAGAAAGGGTGAAAATCATTCGCTTTAATAAAATTTATTTTTATTTTAACTTTATATCATTATAAATAAATTGTTTTCTTTACTTTTTATTTTTATTTTTTTTATTTTTATTAATTTAACTTTTTTTAAATTCATTTTTCTTTACTTTTTTACTAACTTTATTTGATTGTCTTTTCATTTTGTTTAAATTAATTTTTTATTTATTTTTTTACTTCGTTTTATTTTATTGAGTTTCAGTTAATTTCTTTATTATATTTTAAATTAATAATTATTATTATATGAATTTAATTTTTTTCGTTGTTTTTTTTAAATTGTATTAATTTTCTGTTTGCTTTTCTCTATTCTTTTACTTTATCATATTTCCTTATTCATTTCACTACTTTTAATTTTTATTTTATATTTATTATTTTTTGTTTTATTTAATTCATCTTTTTTTAGTTTTATATTATTTTTATAATAAATAATAATAAATTAACGTTTCTTATATTTTTATTCTTAGTTTATTTTTTTTTAATTTTTATTTCTTTAATTTATTTAATTAATTTATTTTTTTTTTTAATTTTATTTTATTTTACTTTATTTCATTTCATTTCGGTTCATTTCATTTTTTATTTTATTTTACTTTATTTCATTTCGGTTCATTTCATTTTTTATTTTATTTTATTTCATTTCATTTCATTTCATTTAATTTTATTTCTTTTTTTAATTTCATTTTTTTTCTAATTTTATTTTATTTTAATTTACTTTATTTTATTTATTTTATTTTATTTTTTTTTTTTTATTTTATTTTACTTTATTTTATTTTATTTTATTTTATTTTATTTTATTTTATTTTATTTTATTTTCTTTTATTTAATTTTATTTTATTTTATTTTATTTAATTTAATTTAATTTAATTTAATTTTATTTTATTTTATTTTATTTTATTTTATTTTATTTTATTTTATTTTATTTTATTTTATTTGATTTTATTTTATTTTATTTTATTTTATTTTATTTTATTTTATTTTATTTTATTTTATTTTATTTTATTTTATTTTATTTTATTTTATTTTATTTTATTTTATTTTATTTTATTTTATTTTATTTTATTTTATTTTATTTTATTTTACTTTATTTTACTTAATTTTTTTTTTATTATATTTTACATGATTTTATTTATTTTAATTTAATTTTAGATGCTTTTTCAGGTCATTGTTATGTTGAGTTGTTTTTGGGTTTTCATTTAAATGGAACTGTCTCTGACCATATATTTTTTGGAAATAGTGAAAAAATTACAACAATAATTATGTAATTTTATTATAATTTTGTTTTATCTTATTTTATTCTTTTTATTTTATTTTATTTTAATTTATTAGCTTCGAATTCATCGCTATTTTTTACCATTATTCATTTTTTACTTATTTTTATTCATTATTTTTTGTATTTTTTTATTTTATTTTAATTTTTCTTCTTTTATTTTATATTATTTTATTCTATATTTTAGTTTTTTTAATAAAATTTAATTTTTTTATCGTTTTATTCTTAGAAATTTTATTTTAGTAGATATTATATTATTTTACTTTTTATTGTATTTATATTTTATTTTTGGTTTAATTTAATTTAATAATTTTACGAATTTTTGCTGCATTTGTGTTTTATTGCAACTTTGAATGTTCAATTTAATTTCAATTTGGCTTTTTGATTATTATTTTTTGTATATTCTTTATTTTTTATTCCATTTTCTTGTTTACTATTTTATTAATTTATTTTTCATTTAATTTTAATATTTTTGCTATTATTATTTTTTCATTGCAGTTCCAATATATTTCGAATTCCTTCTCCTTCTCCGTTACCGCGTTTGTTCACATTCTTCCTTCAGAAATGTTGCATTGCAAAACGGTCAAGAGCAGTTATGTAAGCAACAGACACAAATTTGCTTGACACACATACACTTAAATGCATTGTCGACCAGACAAGCGGAAAAATTACATCTGCACTCGCTTTTCCTGCTTAAACTCATATCACTCAGCAGCGAGCAACTTATTATGCCTGATGACATATTCAAGCCAAATACTGTCATATCCTGTTTATTTGTTTGTCTGTTTGACATGACGCGTGGGTACATATACATGTGTGCAGATGATGCATCCATGTGTCCCTGTTGCGTGCCATTGTTCGGTGACACATTGTTACTGCGTGCAGCGGCAGTGGTGGCAGCACGAAAGCCCATCACATCACATCACATCACATCGCAACGCATCAGAACATGGAGTTGCAAATGTGACAGGCGGAGTCCTTCAAGCGTTGACAAATACGAGAATATGCCACAGAGAGATATGCATTTTGCGGTTGTATGTATGTATGTATGTCATAATGGCAAAAATATTTGCATTGACTACTGTACGAGTTGCGCTTTTAATGCGCTTTTCATTGGAAATGAACTTGATATGGAATTTTTCCGCTTCACTGCCAATGATGAGAGCGAGTGCTGAGTGAAGTGGATACCAATTGATAATGTCAACCAGTAATCAATGGCTTTGCAAGGAGGAACTTTGGAGAGGGGCTTCAATCACAAGGTGATTTTTTTTATACAATAATATTCTGTGTTCTGCTTTGTCTCCTGCAAATTAATTTTTTGAGCTTCACCGTTGTTGTTGTTGTTGTTGTAACCGCAAAAATATCCCTCAAAGTAATTTTTGGGGAATGTTGCGCGAGTGACAGTCCTTGGCCGGATAAAGAATCCGGGTCGTTCCGGTATAAAGGCCCGACTGTCACGGGAACTATTGGATTTTAGTCGCCTCTTACGACAGGCATGCCTTACCGCGGGTAAATTCTTGAACCCCTAACCCGCAGGGTGATTGACGCACAGTATTCAAACTTTGAGCTTCACGTTGTTATGGTGTGGTGTGCGAGGGAAACGGCCCTCGGATTCTGGTCTCGCTGTCAGGAGCAATTTTGTGGACCGATAGAAAACAGATCACAGAACAATTCCGCAGTTAGAAACGATACTGAAGATCCTATATATGTATCGATTAAGAATCATCTACATATTTCATGTACATGAGGATGGTGTAGAAGGGTGCTGTGGTTCTGATTCTTTCAGTCAGTTAATCAGAGCTACAAGCTCCGAACTTACTTTTTCAACCATCTTATTTGGTGAGTCGTAAATCTGTCTTTTTCAGAACGGATTCGTAATGAAATCAAGGGGCAAGTGAATGTGGATGATTAATGTCATTCTTCTGGAACCTCTGCAGCTGATGAACGTTATACTTGTTGTAACTGCAAACTACTCTCAAGTAGCTTTTCAGGGAATGTTCCGGAAGTGATAGTCCTTGGTCGGAAAAAATGCGTCGTTTCGGTATAAAGATTCGGCTATCATGGACTCTATTGGATGACAGGCGTGCTTTACCAAGAGTAAATTCTTGAGCCTAATAACGACCCTTCCTTATTACTAAGTCTATTACGAAGATTTAAGGACTGTGGAACTAAACAAATATGGGTTTAGGATATTCAAGACACAACTGACCTAATGAATATAGCGGTAAGGGTTTCAATGTTGCCGCGGGTTCCAATTCATATTGAGACAATAAATTTGTTATCCTTCGAGAAACCTCTGACTTTCCAAATCATGACAAAAAAGCACTTAACGAAGGAGACGAACGTAGTGGATATTGGTTGATGCCACTAGAAAGTGATATTCTACCGTTAAATAATAGGTATTGAATCTAGGAGATAAATACCTTACAGATCATCTATAAAAACATCATGGTTGATACCAATCTTTTTGGATCATAGCAGTATGGTGATGCACAACGTGAAGAATAAGAGCGAAGGGCATTGAAGAGCTCTTTTTATTAACAGAACGTTAATAGGTTCGATTGATCGGTTGGAGACCCTTTCCCGTAGTGACAGGATACGCCACTTAGTACTAAGAATTTTGGCCAATAGAAATGCTAGAGGTAGAAAACAAGTTGGAATCGATTTCCCAGTTCGCGGATTTTACATTACACCTAATCTTGCGGCCAAAAGGATGTCTAACCCTTTCAAGTCGCCTTTTAAGCTTGAGATAGATCTCGATACTTAGGTTTATTAATGAAAAATTACTACAGAAATTATCAAAAACCTTTGTAGCTAGTAAAAATTACATCTCCCTTGATGGATTATCGTCATTTTCAAAACTTTATTCGCAGCCACAGAGCTTTTAAGCTTTGTGGAGCAGCAAATTGATTTGTCGTTATCGTACTTTCTACGTCATTTAATTTTATATTGTGACTTTTGTTCAGAAAGAACAGGATTTCTGAGTACCTATTGTAGTTGGTCTTCAGTGTGCTGCTACTTAAGTTTTTATATTTGAAATTTTTTTTTGTTTGTATACCCATTTATCAATATATGATTCATATAGCATGAGGGCAGGTATAACTGCTACCATAGTTTCTTTGGCTAATGTGGGATTTCCATTTAAATTGATTTCATCTATTTGTGCGAAATCAGCAATTTTTCTCTGCGGCTACAATTTTTATTTGTACCAGAAAAGCTTTAATTTACTCGTATATATAATTTTGTTATTGTTTATGCCTTTTTGTTTGCTTTTATTTTCTAGATTAAGTTGGTTTACCGCTTGGTTGGTTTTGCAAGCCAGAAGGTAGATGGAAATGTCACTTGTGGTTACCGAAAATGAAAATGCATACCTGGAAAGGAAATAAAACCACACGCATTCCAGCACACATACACGCCACCACACAATTTAGTATGCGAGAGCTTATGGGTATTCTCCGTATTTCAGAAAATAAATAGCTACTCGCATGGGCATTCTTCTATATGTATGTATTTATGAGAGCGTCAGAGAAAAACCGCTACGTATGACATCTGCCATTTTATGAAAAATAATCCATTTGTTCGCCCCATTTGACTTGGCTTGGCTGCCAAAATTGCGATATTTTTATTTTATACTATACATTTGTAAAGAACTTTTTTGTTCGCTGGCTCACCTCATTAAATGACAATTTATTGCCCAATTGGTAATATTTTGTGCTTTTTCTATTGTTTCTGCTTGGATATATTCACATTTGATTTAAATTAAAAATGCCTATTATGTTTATTAACGCTTCAAAAAAGTCACAGCTCGATGCGCTTCGTAAGTTCTCCGCCACTTATGGAAACCCTTGGTATTGCAGTTTTTCGATTCTTTGTCGTATTGACTTTCCATTTCAACTTTACAAAAGTTAATTGGTTTTTAAACGGTGAATAGAGCACAAAAATGACTTGCCAGAACCCACATTGATCTCTTTACTAACAGCTGCTCTCAGATAGACAGAGAAGATTGCAGCTTTTCGATTTTTCTGAATGTTTCGACGCTTGAATATTCCGTTATAGCAAAGGTTTTAGGGGCAGCACAGTGTGTTCCATGCATTCAAAGTAGTAATATCTAATCACATTATTCTTCTCCTCAATTGATGCGTAGATATAAAGTAGCCCGACTAGATGGAGACTAGAACAACTAAAACAGTAATCGATAGGGAGATTATTATCTCCTGACGACCGTAATAGTCGCGTGGTTCGCATTGCGTACTGCCATTCGGAAGGCCGGGGTTCAAGTCCTGGTGCAACCACCATGCACAATTAATTTTTCTTCTTGTGGTCGCCTCTCGGCAGGGAATGTCAAACCCTCTAATAAAAATCCATCGGCCGTTCGGAGGCAGCTCAGAATAAAGCGTAGGACGCATAACACAAATTAGAGAAGGAGCTCGGCCGAAAATCTCTTCAGCGGTTATTAAGTGTCAACTGTATAAAAAGTACCGTTAGCCGCTGGTTCAACCCTAACAGTAGTACTCCGCAACAGTGCCAGGCAAGTGTATTCTCACCGAGACTATTCCAGGTTGACCGGTTTTTGAATTTTAGTATTCCGACAACACTCTCTCTGTTTTAATATGGAGGATATATTAATGCCACGTTGAAAACTTGTAAAGTCGACTTTTAGCAGCCACAAAAACCACTATTATCTGGCTTTAGTCGTGGTGGTGGTATCGTGATATTTACGATCCGCTGATGTGACAAAAGAATCCTTCCGATGCCCAGTATTCGCCGAAGTGTGGCGGTTTTTCAAGCTTCGGTGATGAAACTACTTCCAATTTGTCGGAAAACTTAAATGTGCATTACTTCTATGTACCCAGGACAATACGTGGTCCCCGACCAAAACTTCCACTAAGCAATCTCACGTCGCTGGTCTACAAGTTGTCGATTTTCCAAATTAAGTAATCTACAGGGGAACAAAGACTATACTCTACATGTCACTCATAACTCCCGTCCTACTAGCTGGTGCGGAGATCTGGCCGATGGCAATATCCGATAAGTCGGCACTAGGAGTTTTCAAGAGAAAGATTTTGCGGTAGATTTATAACCGCATTAAAACGAGTTATATGACGACATAGTGAATGACGGCAGATGCTCCGCGGGATAGTGTTCTTGAACCAATATAGTATATACTGCTCACCGCAGACATTCCTTCAAGAGACGAAGTAATTACTTCAACCAATATGTCTAATATTGCCAAGCTCAGCAAGGTACTCATTCCGCAAGCTGACGAAATTACATACTTTGGAATCCACTGGGAGACCCTTAACCTGGAAACGATATACAATATTTCTGCTTAAAAGCTGCAGCTCAAACTCAAATCTGTCGACTTATATTGGCTTTTAAACAAGAAGTCTGGACAAGAACATGGCCTTTCTATATAATGCAACAATAAAACCGGTATGGATGTATTTAATCCAGTTAAGGGTCACAGCTTGCGCGACGAATGTCGATATAATTCAAAGGTTCCAATTGAAAACGTTAAGAGCAATAACTGGCGCACCATGGTACATGAGTAATGAATATATCCATAGAAATCTAAATATACCCACCATCAAGGAAGAGATTGAATGGCCCATAAAACAAGTAAAATTCACCTGCGAAGAGGAGACATACAAACCTTCTAAGGAGCAACGTCAAGCCAGCAGCCAATTCCTACTAATGGGCTTGATGTTTTAGTTTAGCTTAAGAATTTATTACTTATTGTTAGGTTTCTGATGTCAACGCAGACCCATTAAAAAATTACTAATTTTAATAAAAAAAAGAAGAATCCGCCAGTGGAAGCAATGGAGGAGGAAGACCTCTATTTTCCTTTGGAAGGATGAGGTGCAGAACGACCAGACTTCACTTCGCGTCTCCTATTGGCGTCAAACGGCTAAGTAGAGAAACATATGGCCATTCTTTTTTCTCGTTGTAAGGTGTACATTGAAGGCACGAAGTGAATTTAGGGCGTTTGCTGCTTCAATCGAAGTGGAGGTCTTTCTTTCTCTGTGTACTTTTCTATTATAATTGGTATTAATGAGAGAAATTTCAGAGCTTAAGCAGATTCTATTACCTCATACTTGAAAATATTACTTTCGACTTCTCAAATAGTCAAGGCCAAAACACAGTTGCGAACTGACAAAAGAGTCGTTTTTGGACATCTACAGAAAAATGGTCCACCCAAGCGCGGCTTCTTAACATGGTTCTATTCTTTCTTCTTTGAGAAGCATATTTCTAATTATTGTATGGTTTCGAGAATCAATGAAATGGTATATAAGCTTTGGTTCGAAAAATGTAAGTACCAGAAGGAGAAGGGATAGATCCGTCAATATTTATACCGATCGGGTCAGAATGATTTTGCTATATTCGTCTTTTTGAATGCAAAGTGATCCCTCGCCCTCATACAACAGATTTGATTAGATAAAAGAGATTTTTGGTAAAAAATCCAATAAAAAAGCATGTAAGCGCGCGTCGTTTTGCATTCTACACAAGCAAACAACAAATAAATATTGTTAATGAAAATCATCGAAATCGGAGAACTATATAATATACCCCTTTCCAACCGATTTTTCAGACGTGAGAATTAATATTTAATCCTAAAATAAAATACCATAAATTTGATATGGTCATGAAAGGTCTAAAAATTCTTATTTTGTTGTTGTTGTGTAAATCATAAAAACATACATATATTACTTACATGGATGCAATTTCAAATTCGATATGAACTTCTCCAATTTCCGTCGCAATATCAACTCAGCGCCATATTTCGCCTGTGTGCCATTATCGACCAGCAGGAAGTAAGCGTGACGATTATTCAGTACAGCCAGTTTGGATCTAGCAGAGGAAGGACATAAAAAAAGGGAAAGATAAATACAGAAATATTTAAAATGAAAAGAAAATTTCATGTTTCAAGTCCCACAACGACAGCAACGACGTTTCCAAATCCAACACGAGCAACACCAATTTATTGGCACCACCTGCGGTTGTACAACCAACCAGTTGGTGGTGTTACATGCGCAACACTTTGTAATACTTGGTAATTCAAAATTCAAATCAAGCAACAGACAGACGAAGCACCCACCAACCAACCAACCACACAATTCGTCAAGTTCATGAATATGTAAATGGAGGCTGGGGTGTCAGTGGATGATGTCAGTTGGCATGTGTCAGCCAAACGCTTAACCAAATGATTTTGAACCCAACAGCAATGTATTTACATACATATATTTAAAGTAGCTTCGCTTGTTTTTCACCCATCCACCCATCCACCCATCCACCTACCCACTTACTTACCTTGGTGAACTTATGCTGTGACAGGGCACCTCACGATTATGCCCCAAAAGTTCATGATTACGCTCCACAATACCCCAGGGGGCAATACCAATACTGACAACACGCCCGCTCCGTTGTTGACCCTCGAGCAGTAATGCATCGCCCACTTGCTTTGTAACACCTGCAAAGAAGGGAGAAACAGAGAGAGAGTAAGAGAGTGGGAGTGGAGTGGAGTTGAAAATTAAATACAAAAAGACGTAAGAAATCAGGCAGATGAACGACAGTAAATTGTTTGAAAACGATTTAGATATACACAAGCCAAGGGGAGATTGCAGTGCGGATTTAAATATAATATTTGTAATGAGCTACCCTCCTCGACGCTAACGGTAATTTATAAAGCGTATGTAAATGAGTTGAGCTGTACAAACAATGTCAAGAGGGGCAGAAACGAGGGGCGGAGTGTTGAATTGATGCCTTAATACAAAAAAGAAAAAGAAAATATATAAATAAAAAAAAAATTTAAATATAAAGAGCAAAGCCATTGCTTTACTTTATTTAAGTACAAAAACAAAGTTATTCCAACACTATTAGCCTGCCCAAATGTAAATAAAGCATTAAATATAAAAGTGTTTCGCAGAACAAAGCCAGTTATCAGAGTAGCCATCTATGGGTGAAATGACAATAAAGCCCTTGATGTTTGATACTGAAAGGCCTCAAAGCGTAAACATCAAGATTGACGCCATTGATCGCCCCTTTTTTTGTTGTTGCTTCTGCAACAAAAGATAGGCGAGTTAAGCAGCAAATCAACAATTGAAGTCAACAAGTAAGTGTGTATTGCTTAAGCCCTTGTAAATAAATACGCAGACACAAGTAATACCACTTAAGGCATATCTCATAGCTATGCCTAATCCACAAGGCCAGCGCTGATGTAAACATGTCAGAATATCTTTTGCTTCTCCTCTTTTGATTATAATAAATTACAGGCGCAAGAAATGCGATAATAAACTGAGAGAATTCAATTTGATTTGGCATCTTACAAAGCAGCAAGCGAAATAATGGTAAGAAATCAAATTTATTAGTTTTCAAACTTATTCTTGCCAATGCAATGAAAAACATACGAATATACGTAAATATTCCTTGGGTTGTACCACAATAAGAGTCATTTAATTGGGTAGCTCTCATCGCAGAATTCATATAAATATATAAGTAAAAACTATACGAAAAAGCTGATAATGTACAGTGGTTGCGCTCATATATAGGTCGTAAATCATAAAATGTATCCCAAAAATGTCCAAACTTTTCACGTTGAAAACGAGCTTTTCAGCAAACCTAACGAAACTTTCTAAAAATAGAATTAAAGTCGGAAAGACTTTTTAATTTGTCAAACGCAAAATGTGGACGCCAGTAATAAAATAGAATTGATGGTAGAGCCGGCTTGTAAAATTAAAAGCACCTTGTTGGACCGCAATACAGAAATTGGTGGAAAAAATGGATGATTTGGGACAAGTTAGTGATGTGAAGAATAAAACACTTGCACGTCACTCAAGCACAACTGACAGCATTGCTGTTGTAGCCCAAAGTGTTGAGGAAAACCCAGGCTTGTCTAATCCTCGTCGTTCTTTGGGTATTCTATAAACGACACTAGACCGTATTTTGCATAAAAACTTGGGTCTTAAGGCGTATAAAGTTCAGATAATACAAGAACTCAAACCGTCCGATCATCAACAACAACGTGTTTTAGCTGAATTGGTCTTTGCCATGCATGAAAATGATACGGAACCACATCGAATCGTCATCTTATGGCTACGTCAATAAGTAAAACTGTCGCATTTGGGTCTCGGAAAACCCAAGATTTGTTGTTGAAAAGCCTCTCCATCCTCAACGTGCTGTTTACTTTCCGGCGGGGCCATAAGACCTTACTTTTTGGAAAATGAGGCTGGCACATCAGTAACGTTGAATGGATTGCGCAATGGAGAGATGATTAATGACTATTTATGGCCGGAGTTGGATGGTATTGATCTGGACAACGTTTACTTTTATCAAGACAGTGCTACGTGTTACACAAGCGACGTAATCATCGATCTCTTAAGGGAAAAGATTCCTTGTTATCTGTCGAAGAGGTGATCACAATTGGTCACCGAAATCTTGTGATTTAACACTTTGCGACTTCTTTCTTTGGAGCCACGGCCATTTGGCTGATATTGTTTTCTATTATTAATGTCATATCTGATTGCTTAGCAGTGGCCATGCCAAATAGAAGCATAGGCTTTCAGATAAAGTACGTAAGTGCCGCCTATACTTTTGGAGTATTACCTTTGCGAGTGCCCGGCTTTCAGCCGATTGAGGCGTCACTTATTTCACCGGAGGTGGTCACACAAGGTTACTTAAACTCAAACCAGTTTATTTAATCGAGTGTTTGGTTGTGTGGGAGAGTACAATGAGCCTACTCTATGGCTTAGGTGCACCCATTCGCTGCGTAAGAACGTATGCCAATTTTCTGGAAGTTATCTTAGACCAGCGACTAAACTGGAGAGATAACAATAAGTTCAATGATATAAGCGGGCTCTCACTCTCTTCTATTCTTGCAAACGAGCAACAGGCAAAAGGTGTGGCCTAAGTTATAGAATTTTCCGATGGATCTCCGTATCAGTAGTAACACCGAGCGATTGTGTGGTGGCCAGCTTTATGGGTTTGGAAACCAAAGATAGCGCCGACGTCAAAGTCATGTATCCAAGAAGATGTATTACAGAATCGAAATGTTTGGATGGCGAAGTCTAATGATCAAGTTTTTTCGGCATCACAATGGGCTTAAGTATAACCGATGCGAAATATCGGTAGCCCCAACAAGCGAACCTGATCCAGCATCAATTATATTTTTTCGAAAAACTTTACGTTAAGACTTGAACTTCTGTACAAATTTATATGAATTTTATACATGATTCTCATTCTAAAGCGAATAAGTTCGAAGTGGCAAACTGAAATTGGAAAGTCCTTACAGACATAAACACAGTCTCCCCTTTCAAAAAAAAGTTAGGCCTGCTTAAAAAATTTTCAAAATACATATAGTCGTCACTTCATCATTCCACAATATTCGTACCACTAACTGTATTTAACTATTAAATTCACTTCACTGAATGGTCTTACCTGTATTTGTGCCGCCTGTGAATATCCATGCGCCTGTCGTTTTCGCCGCTTTCAAAAGACCCTTGCGAATTTCCTAAAATTCATTAAAAATAAAAGCAAAACAAAAATATTAAGAAAACTTTTAAAGCTTTGAATACAATTCAAAATATTGTACTCCTAAATGTATGCTACATCGAAACGTAGACTTCCGTTAAGCACGCTCTCTGAGGTGCTCAAAAGTGGCATACTTTAAGGAGCTGTTTTTTGAAGTAGTTTTACTTAAAATACTTTCAAATAAGTTTCTCAACAGAAAGAAGTTACTAAAGATAGTTTTAGTCTTTTGTGTTACTTTAGAAATTTTGAAGAGAATACTTGTTCATTAAGCCACAAACTTACAGTTATGAAAATCGAGTGTAGTCCCAGTTGTATTGCATTATAAAGGGTGTTTTTTTTTTTCTTTTAGATGTGTGGTTTTCAATGAGGAAATACTTTTTCTCGTAGTTAGTATTTTTGACAGCAGTTCCTTAATTTATACTCAGTGATCATCAGACTTACTACGGAACAATGTTTGCAAATCGTGCAAATTAATTACCAAAACAATGGTTCGGTTCGCGCGCTATCGCTGCTGTGTAGCAGGGTATCGAAGGAGACCCGATTGAGTCGACGCGTTTAATAATTGAAAATGTACTTTATGAAAGATTTTCGGATGGATCTTGGTTTGAAGACTTACAAAATCTAACCTGTGCAAGAATTGAAGCTGAACGACCATCAAGCGCGTCGCACGCACGTTCGGTGAATGGGCCGGATACAAGGCGGCTACTGATTTCGATCTTTACAAGATTTAGTTCAGCGATGAAGCTCACTTTCGGTTGAATGGGTACTCTAATAGACCGTGTTGCTGCATTTGAGTGATGATAATCCACAAGTCATTATTGACAAACCTCAAAAAGTCATTGCTTAATATGCTCTATAAAAAAATCAGTCAACCATAACATTACAGACAATGGGGAACTCTGTAGAGTCATGGTTTCTGACTTTTTCGCCCTTGAATTGGAAGACCTAACGAAACAAGCAATTTTTTGATGGAAGTTTTTGGTGGGCGCATTATCTCGCGTCGTGGCCTTCAAGATCGTGAGATTTAACAACGCTGTACTAATTTCCATGAGGTTTAATGAAGTCGCTCAACTACAGAGATAATCTTGAGACGTTTGATGTCTTGGAAGATACTCTTCGGCACGTTATTGCAGAAATACGGCCCCGCCGCGGCGGTCACTTCTTCGAAATCAAGCGGATGAGGGAGAACATTCAACAGTATTCAGGTGAGTACTAGGCTCGTAACAAAAAATGAGCGTAACCAGCATCTCGTGCGGATGCTCGTCAGGCATCTGAGGCCGCGCAGCCGTCAATAGCAACTGTTTGAAGAGCAGGGATGGTAAGACGCAAAAAGGGATGAGTTCGTAAATCTGCATCTATGAGTGGATAAATTCCAGTGCAGCGTCTAAAGTTGTGCAAGGTTTTACGTTCCTCGCGTAAACATTTTTATTTCTTCTTGAATACCACATACCCAAAAAACACCCTTTACTTACATACTTTTTTCTCTCTTTCTCTTTTTCTTTCTCCTTCCCCTCTATACATACCTTTTTCAACTTCGGCTGCAGTTCGAAATTCGCTTTGCCACCTTGTACTGTAATCAAAAGTTTTGGTAATTCCAAATTCCACTCTTTGGTAAAGAGTTGCACCAACAATTCCGGTCGTGTATCAAAGGACAAACGCACATACTGTTGTCAACCGGGATAAGAAAAAAGAATGCAAACAAAATATTAACAAAAAATATGTATGTGTGTGTGTGTGTAAAAGTAAACTTAATAATAATGCGTAGAAAAGGATGTATAAAAGATTGACTGACATTAAAAGTTAAGTAAGAAAACTCGTCCTTTTCATTTTCCCACGCAAGGAAAAAAGCAAAAAAAACTTTGCGAAATTCTAAAGAAATTTTCCAAAAGAATTCTATTAACAAGCAGAAGGAAAGAGTTTTCTATTTGATTTCGGTCAATACTTTTGTTTAACCAGATACATATTTGAGTATTAAATAACGGTAACTAGAACTAAGTAGATCAAAGTGCAATTAAGTTCAAATACAAATAGGGGATTCTCCTCCAATGATGGGAAAACTTTGAAAACCTGCCAACATCATACAACTCAGCAGCTTGTAATCATCAGGCACACACCAAGTAAGTAATGAAGGGAGTGAGGTGAGTATTGAGAAAAAGCTTGCAAACTTTATGTCTTAAATAATATAGAAAAGTTGAAAAGCACTTAACACGACTTTAATAGCCGGAGAATGTGTGGGCGACGAGTGCGTTAGTCTCGAGCTACGGCATCACCTACACGAATATACTTGAAGTGAGTAAAGCGGTATATGTACCGTTAACTAAGCTCAGTATGTAACCAATAAAAGCTGTACTAAAAAACTTTAGCTGTAAGTGTACAAATTGTAAAATTTAGTTCGCAATAACTTTCGGAGATATTACAAGTTACAGTTGGGTTACTTAGAACATAGAGAAAACCATATGATTGGTCATTACCCGGTAGAGAGAAGAGTGGGTTGATGAGCATGACTTAACTTAGTTGAGGTTAGATCAGGTTGGGATTTCAGGTCCGACGGATACCAGATCATATATATTTACCATATATACGTAACCTAAAAATCTCTTTATTCAGAGAGATCCTCCAAACCTTCTTCCCGGCAACTTAGAAAATGATGGTTGGGCCTGACTGGCCTGACTGCGTCTAAAAAATCCTACATTACACAGACAGAACTCTCAGCTTGTGTGAGAGTTTGAAGCTGGAATGGAGAGTATTTTCCGCGATCCACTTTGAGCTTAAAGAAACTTGTAGTACTGAAACGCACGTTCTGCATACTCTAGCTTCCTCATGGCCCATCTATACAGAAGTAAACTATATTATGACAAAGATTATCTATTCAAAATTTAGCCGACAGTAGCGAATCGGTGCAATATCACAACTGGGAACTCATAGCAGTTTTAATTGCTTAAGAGCTCGACGGTACAGAGAAAATCATACAAGTCACTTGACTATGTTACCGTCTTACAGAAACCACTCTTCTAAGCCGTGGCTCCATCGCTGCCTTGCTAGCATTAATCTACGTCTAAAAACTGATTAGTAGTTGGGAAGCTTGTAACGAGCATTTGTTCTCGAAAGTAACTTTTTGCCCATAGCGGCTCTGTTCCGTCTACTCGTCCCGCAAAAGAACAACCATTCGACGCCAGCATAGAGGGGTTTATCCTCTATATCCATAAGCTCGATACCATATTTGTAATTTAACTTATACCTGATACTTGGTCTTAGAAAACAGAACTGCTTGTCGAGTAGAAAACCGTTCGGCTGTCTGTCGTGATTGCAGCTTTTCGACATTCAATCTTCTTTGCTCAACAGAGGCGGATGTGTATCTTTGCTACTTCAGCATTAAGGTCCGAGTCGATATTAAGTTCTCGGGGCAAACGCATGTCTAGAGAACTAGCGACATATGGTATGTATATAACAGCAGAATCGATCTAGTGACAGCCAAGTAAATTGATGTTGTTGTTGTTGTTGTTGTTGTACAAGCCCCGCTTAGGGACAAGCTAGTTAGTCTAAGTCACCGAAGTCATCTAACAGGAAACGAGCTATTTCGACGGGTTCGGAGCAGAGGGAGAGGCGGGGTTAGATGTGTCGGTTTTAGGGGGCATGTAAAGAGGTGGTTAGTGTCATGCGAGGATTCGTTCTATGCTGAGTTGGGTATGTCGGGGTCGAGTCTGCATAGGCAGGTATTTTATCTACTACAAATCCAAACCGAAATTGGGCCAGTATTACGCGGGTATGTCGAGGCAGCTCGAGCTTTTCGTCTGCTATGGGTGATGATTTGACTCTGAGGACGCCATTAACAGGGAAGGAGTTTTTGAAGGTGTAGACTGACTCCTGGTGAACGGCGTTTAGCCTCTCTCTGAACGCCGTCCTATCTAGCTGCAACAACAGCTGCATTTTGTTCTTTAAATCAAGTTCTTCCTGTTTTGTGGTACCGGACTTTAGTACTATACTAGCATGAGTAATCATTGAGGCCGAAATCTCCGACTGATGTGCCGAAGATACGTGCTTTAACCATCTTGGTTTTGAAGCCACCAAGCACAATATTACCATCGTGGCAGTGGAGTGCTAATAAGTACGCTTAAGGCATACATCAAAATGATCTTTGGTCACATCTTCCTGCTCCTCTGTCGGGACTTGCATACAAATAAGGAATATGTTGAGGAAATTCTTTTTGATGCAGAGTGTGCCGCGTCATCTACTGAAGTGAATGCAAATGCTGGACGAATGATTATCTTTTCCCCTGCGAAACGGGACACCAAATTAGAGCTTTCAAACACGCCTACTTTAGTACTACTCGAAGTTCTTAACGGCTGTTACGTTAAACATTATTCTTATGAGGCCATCAACCACGCGAGTAATTAGGTGGTGATTAGGTGAGTTAGGACACATTTATTTACATAGCGAGTCACTTGGCTTAAGATCAACGCCCACTCGAAGTCGTATCCCTGGTGAACTGACGCTGCAAAAATACTTTAGTGAACCCTTAATATGAATAGAGTGAAGTGGCACCTCTAAAGCTCCCTCTACTTTACCCGTCTCCCAAGGTTCCACACGAATTAGTTATTCATCAGTAGCCCTATCGATGCCATTTCTCAGGTCAGATTGGGTAGACTAAAATACAATATATATTTTAATGAAAATGACAATTCAAGACATTCTAGAAAACTACGACGGAGAGTTTCGAATAAAGTTTCAAAATTTCCCACAGGGTCACTTATAACCTCGTGAGCTCGAACACCTGTTTGTGGCCTGAAGGTTAATGTATCTTCCTAGTTTCATTTGCCAAGATAGACTCATACATGAGCATGTACATACTGAATACCTACAGACGGCTGTTAACATTGATGGGTGAGTATACCAATATTGATATTTCCTACCACAACAGCAACAAGAACACCAACAACAGGCATCGATTTACTATTAATGTTAAGTATTACCACATATATACATATGGCTATATTGCACGTTTTTCTTTCATTAGGGTGGGCAAAAAAAAATTTACTTTGACAAAATGGAAAAAATTATATATTTTCTTAATTTCGAAAATTTTAGTTATTGTATATAAATTAAATACACAATATTATGGACAACCTTGCTATTATGTCAACCAATAAGTGAATAACTTAATCAGATGCATCAATGAATCT
Organism: Ceratitis rosa; assembly: GCA_037013455.1. NCBI lineage: Eukaryota > Metazoa > Arthropoda > Insecta > Diptera > Tephritidae > Ceratitis > Ceratitis rosa. The sequence continues at coordinate 8,055,902 of JAWMAG010000005.1, read as the reverse complement.
AAGTTGATTAAGTCCACACACGTTATTCCAGGGAGATTTTAAGTCCAAAGATCAAGTTCGTCTTTTGTTTTTTTTTTTTTGACTACCCTTATGAAAATTTACTAATGCAACAGCCACATATAGTTACCTACAAACTTTCCTATATTTATGAACATGGATATTGCTATCTCCCTTTCTTTATTACCTGCGCTTTGGTCGGATGTGCACCGCCTTGAAATTCAATTGTACCATATGCATCGGTGGGTTGTGCTCTTGTATGCTTCTGTGGCTGCCAGTTGTCACCGGGCGAACCACTTTCGATGCCCGGTATAGTTTGATGAGTTTGACGTGATTGACCGCAACAACATCTGCAAAAAACAAAACGAAAAACAGAAACAACGTTGAGAGAAAGGTTATAAAAGAAAAAGTTATGAATAGATTTATGAAAAGAAACAAAAAAAAAATAAATAAATAAAAAAGTCGTAATAAAAAACTTTTGGCAGCGCGCAGCGTCAGAGATTGTCGACAGATATCCACATATATAAACACACAAACACATATAAATTATTGAACTTTAATAAAATTGCAAGTTAAATAAAAATTGGCAATTTTTATTACTTTCATCACCCTTGAAATATGGAATCTTACAACCAGTCAGCAATGTTTACGACAGACTTGAAACTTGTAGTTTTGAACTTTTATTATCGGAAATTAAAATCAATAAAATCAAAGTTTAAATATTACTAGGCACATACTAGTAGTTTGACCTTTTAGAGAGTAAGTTAAAAGATTAGAAAAAATAAATTAAATTTTATGAGAAGTAAACATTAAAAGATTGCGCCAAAATGTAGGCAACGATTTTGCTCTAAATTATGAAAATTGCACGTATCATAAGGAAAATTGGCAACGTTGTCAACTGCAAAGTAGAGTTTAAAAAGGTGGGCTAAAGAGAAAGTGCGAATTTAAATAAACAAAACAAAAAATAATATAAAATGAAATATAAAAATATATAATAACAATATAAAAAATAAAATATTATAAGAAAAAAAGTAATCGGAAAGGAAATTATGATAAGCAAAGTTTTATAAGCACAATAATATAAAACTAAATGAAATAATTAACCCTCCGTCGGTCGGAGTGGTCTGGCCAGACCCTTTTCGATTTCAATTAAAGAAAATACATATATACCTCTAATAGAGCCATCGACTTGAAATTTCTTGACTTAATTACAAGGGTATAAATTTTTATTCGAACGATCGGAGTGGTCTAGCTAGACCTCCTCCATACATTTTGTATGAATTGATGTGAATTGATGAATGTACATCATTTTTTTTTCTTTTTTTCTGGAATTTTCTAGTCAAATTATGTTTTGTACTGTATTATCTTGGCAGTGTGTAGTAACATGAACGTGATTATTTACGCGCCCACATGTGAACATTTATTCTGGTATAGAAAACGAAGTTGTAATCGAAGCAAATGAGCTTGAAAACGATAGTGACAGTGACGATGATACCGAAATGCAGAGTGATCCACTAAGTGCATCTAGTGATTTTTTGTTTTTATGGCCGTCATGACACAAAATGGATGAAAAATGAGCCATCAGCTTTTCGCCGCCTTCGACATCACAGTATTATGCTCGCTGGGCTCTCGCATTTTCTTATAAGTTGCCTGATGTCATGGCATTAGCTGCATTCGTCATATGTAAGGAAAATAACCGACTAAATAAACGAGGTGCATTCATTATTGGATAATATTCGACTGAATAGACCACAATTAGCACGCAGTAAAGAAAATAAAGCGGCCGTAGCTAAGAGTGTACACAAAGACCATGGAGAATCGATTCAGCGTCGCTCGCAGCAGCTCGGACTGACTCATGGAACGACTTGAGGCATTTTACGTCGAGATCATAAATGAAAAGCATACAAATGGGTATGTAAACAAGCATTTAGAAGCCGCATTTAGGACGAAGAGCAACCTGAAGAGATTCAAGAGCTGCCATTTCATCCAAAAAAAAACGGTTTGGTGTGGTTTGTAAACCGGTGGAATTATCAGTCTATATTTCTACAAAAATGATGCCGGTGCGAACGCAATCGCGCCAAGATAACCGACTATTTGATGCCTGAAATTTAAGCTAGTGATCTCGGCGACATTTGGTTTCTACAATATAACACAGCACCACTTCTCACACATCGCATCAATCAAAGGATTTATTAGGAGAACATTTCGGTAAACAGATAATTTCACATTTTCGGCCGATCGATTGGCCACCAAAATCGTGCGATATCACACTATTAGACTTTCTTCTGTGGAGATATGTAAAGTCTAAAGTTATGCGAACAATCCCGCTTCGATTCAGGTCTTGGAACAAAACATCACGCGTGGCATTCGCCAGTTACCAGTCGAAATGCTCTAAAGAGTCATCGAAAATTGGACTCAACGGATGAACCTTCTGAGCGGTAGCCGTGGCCAATATTTTAAAGAGATAATCCTCAAAAAATAAATGCCAAAGAATGTTCTTTCGAATTATAATAAACATTTCGCTTTAAATTTGAAAATTCTGTGTTTTTTTCTTAAAAAAAAAAATTATTTGCAATCAGCAATCCGCAAATTTTATAAAAATCCTTAAAAATAGGGTTATTCATTTCGTGATTTCAAAAACAAAGATTTATATTTTGTGGTCTGTCAAACTTTTATATAAAACCAAACAATCCCACACCAGAAAATATTCTAAATGTATTTTATTTACGTTAATTTTCGAAACCCCAAAATGGGTACTAGTTGGAAGTTTCAAAATGTGATATCCTTTTCAAAGTCTTACATATATGCTATTCTTTAATTAATTTATTTTCCAGAAAGTTTTCGTGGATATTCAATCTCTCTCCGACAGTCTTTGTTGAGCGCATCTCTACCGTAAGGTAGTTTAAGCCTTAGTGAATTCCGTATTTGCTACATGCCAAGAAACAGCTACAATACTTCTTAAAGTCGTGGATTTATATCATTGGAAAGATTTCAATATTAAATGTACTCTCAGATCATTTAAATTGTACTTTATTTTCAAGACAAAGTTGGGATCGCGGACATAAAAATGCGCACAAGAAACATTTGTGACAGTAAGAGTAAACAGACAAATGAATTAATAATACAAAAAGAGAAAAGAAGAAAAATAATAGAAACATAAAGCAGGTGATTAAGTGAAATCAAATCAAAAGAAGAGAAAATTATATATGTGTGTGTGCGATTTTTAATGAAATAAAGATATGTGCATTCACGGCATTCAACAAATTTGACATACACGTATACTATACTTATAGTAGATATCTTTTCTTCAAGAAATTGCAAACATTTCTACTAAATCGATTGACGAGCAGGATACTACTAATAACCCATAGGATGTATCAAGCTTCCAGCTTCCTTTGATGTGCTAACATTTATTAAAAGGCATTCAAACGCCCACAAAAGGCAAATAGCGCTTTATGTTACTTCAACAGTTGTTGCGCAGCAAATGAAACATACTTGTATATACACGTACATACAAACATACGAGTATAATATACGAGTTTAACAACATCCTCACACAATCTGGTTGCTGATGTATAACAACAACAAAATAAATAAATTTCACAAATTTTCAATGAAAATTGAATTATTTGTCAAACGCATCCTGTCAGGATATTTGCCAATGAATTTAAATTATTATGTGCATACACGTTTATTTATAAATTTGTTGTATATGTGGCAAATTGTTATGTACTATGTATGTGTTGTTTTTATACGCGTGTAGCAGTAAATAATGTAGTGAAATGCGTGTGTGGCGCAATAAAGCCAGCTTGTAAAATTTAATAGAAATGTAATTCACTAGTAGTAAACATATATAGTATGTGTATGCACATATATAGAATATAAATAAATAAAATAATTTTTAAAATATTAGTAAAATATTAGCCACTATTTTTGCAATACAGAGCTTTAGTGATTTAGATCTCGCGTTCTATAAGTGCGATTGGATTACGCTAGATGGCGTTAGGCAGATGTTATTTTGAGCTAAAAGAGATAGTGGGACCAGTGTTTATTACTTAACTCATTATTTTTTTAGCGCACGTCAAAGATGGCCTCCAATAAAAATAAAATGTCCTATATGCTATAATTTTTCTTCGAAAAAGGCAAAAACGACAGTCAGGCCTGGTCCTGATACTATAACAGTCGATCATGCACGATCATGACGAGCATGTCCAAAAAATAATGAAAATAGTCGAGTCTGAGCCAATTCTATTGGATGAGTGCATAAGTTCGTGCCCGATTCCGCTGGATGCCGTACGAATCGTTTGAGAGTGGCGCTCGTGAAAGAAATATATACATATTATATATCGTTGGAAAGGTGACAGTCCGAACTGTAAATCAAGCATAAAATAACTTCATTTTGATTTGAGTTGCTTAGTGAAAAGACGCATGGAAGATGAACAACGAAAAAGATCATATGCGTCATATTATGTTATACGAATTCCGCAAAGGAAAAACAGTGGGCGCTGCAACTAAAGATATTCGCGAAGTTTATTTGGACCGTGCTCCAGCACTCCGCACAGTAAAGAAATGGTTCGCGAAATTTCGTTGTGGAGATTTTAACCTCGAAGATCAACCTCGCAGTGGACGGCCTTCTGAGCTTGATGACGATGTTGCGAATAACTCACGTATTTCGACGGAAGAGGTTGCCAGTGAATTGAACGTCAACAAATCAACAGCGTTTCGTCGTTTAAAAAAGGTTGGGTACACTTTGAAGCTCGATACATGGGTGCCACATCAGTTGAGTGAAAAGAACAAAGTGGACCGTATGTCAACAGCAATTTCTTTGCTTCGACGGATCAAAAACGAACCTTTTTTGGATCGGCTCGTGACTGGTGATGAAAAATGGGTCCTGTACAACAATGTTCAACGCAAAAGAACATGGAAACAGACACACGAAGGGGCGGAACCGATGTCGAAAGGTGGATTGCTTCCGATGAAGGTACTGCTGTGCATTTGGTGGGATATCCGAGGCGTGATCTATTTTGAGCTCTTGCCAGCTGGAGAAACGATCACTGCCAACAAGTATTGTCAGCAATTGGTCGAATTGAAGAAAGCAATTGATGAAAAACGTCCGATTTTGGCCAATCGCAAAGGAGTTCTTTTCCATCATGACAACGCCAGGCCGCATGTTGCAAAACCGACCCTGGCCAAACTGAAGGAGATGAATTGGGAAATCATGCCGCATCCCCCATATTCACCCGACATTGCACCTTCTGATTATCATTTGTTTCGATCGCTGCAGAACAATTTGAATGGAAAAAAAATTTAAAAATGTGGAAGACGTCAAAAACCACCTTGACACCTTTTTCAACGAGAAACCGCGCGATTTCTATGAATCAGGCATCCGTAAATTGGTTGAACGTTGGGAGTGGATTGCCGAACATGATGGCGAATACATGATTGATTAATAAAAGCGCTTTCTTCAAAAAATTTCAATTTTAGTTTGCACTTGAAATCGGGCACGAACTTATGCACTCATCCAATATTTCGACTGCCCAGGAGCTAAATATTGCACAAAAAAACAGTTGGGAACCACTCAAAAAAGGCTGGATACAAAAAGAAGCTCGTTGTGTGGGTCCCATATGAGTTAACGAGAAAGCACCTCTTGCACCCAATTCTCATCTGCGAACTGCTGCTGAATCTTTACAAAATAAACTCATTTCTGGCTAGTGATGAAAATTGGATCACTTACAGTAACGTCAAACGAAAACGGTAGTGGTGGTATGGCACATATGGTCTCCTAACCAGGATTGACAGCCGGGATGGTGTTGCGCTGGTGGAAATGGCAAGTAATCATCCAATATGAGCAGTTCCCTTACTACTAAAATCCTAATTCACAACTGCGCTGTTTGCAATTGGACGTTCTGAAGGAAGCAATCGGCCAGACAACACACAGCTTTGACCAACTGGATGCGAATTGTATTTCATCAGGACAACGCCAAACCACACTCGCCAGAAGCTCTGACAGCTTGGTTGTGAGGTTCTTATGCATGCTCCTTATGGTCCGGACCTTCACCAAATGATTATCATCTGCTCCTGTATACATCAAATGATTTTGCTGGTGAAGAATTGGCCTCAAGAGAAGCCTGTGAGATCGATTGCCCCAATTTTTTGCAAATTGGGACAAAGGTTATCGAACAAAACAGAAATGGGTGGAAAAAATGGAGCTGTTGAGACAACTTAGTTATGTGAAGAATACAATTAACATAAAAACTCAAGCCGGCCAATCATCAACGACGTCGGGTCTTTGCTGATTGGGCCCTTGAAATGCATGAAATGATCCGTCGTAATTTCATCAAAAAATCATCTTGACTGGCTACGTCAACAAGCAAAACTGTCCCATCCTGGGCTCGGAAAACCTAAGATTTACGGTAAGGAAGCCTCTCCATCCTCAACGTATAACTGCTGGGTGCGGTTTATGGTCCGGCGGAGTCATTGGAGCTTACTTTATCGAAAATGAGGCTGGAGCAACAGTCAAGGTGAATGGATTGTGCTATTGGCGCTACGTACCACACAATCAACGAAACCATCGATCTCTTAAGGGAAAAGTTTCCGGATCGTGTTATTTCTCGAAGCGGTGATCGCAATTGGACACCGAGATCTTGTGCTTTAACACCTTGCGACTTCTTCCATGGGAAGCACATGCAAGACAAGATCTACGCCAACGGGCCATTGTCGATTTAAAACCTCAGAGGTGGAAATCGTGAAGCTATTGGGGGCACACAGCAGCCGCTTTGCGATTTGGTGATGGAAAATTTCATAAAAAGGATACGGACTTGTAAGCGTAGCGCGTGGCAGCCACTGGTATTGTTTTCCTCTTTACATTGAAATGAACATCCGATTATTTATCTCAAAAAATCTGTTATTATAACCATGTATATGTATTTCGTATATCCAGGCTGTATTAAGAATCCTGGAACCTCTAATCGACAGTGGACAAGCAGTACATTCTGAATCAAGTAGCGATGTCTGGCCACAATACCATATCGAGCAATGACATGTTAGACGAGTTCCCTTTCCACTTTCGTCATCATAATATTTTAGCTATCATGGGACAATAGAAGGTCACGAGAGTTTATCTCACCAAAAAGGAAAACAGATATCTACAAAAATGGGTCTACATACGAAACATCCTGCATTGGGAAAGTACGAAGAGAGGTACGCTTATCAAACGACTGCAGGAGTTGAAAAGAGGAGGAAGAACCTGAAACCTTAAGGCGCTTCCTTTGCGATTGTCTTGTTCTTTGGAGGACCAGGTTGAAGTTAGAGATTGGAGCGAATAGTGAGTGTCAATTTCTAGTGTGTGGTTTCGTGAGTGAAGGTTCTTAGGATTATCTGTGTCATGGCACGGGCACGTTTGGAGACCTAAGTTACTTTATGTGATTTTGGTTTGGTCAGGACTGGAATCTGTGACGCCGTGTTTGGTAGTAGGCAGTGCTAGCTGTGTATTAATAGCAAAATTTAATTTTATTAATTTTTTTCGTCTATTTTTTTATTTTTAATCAAAATACAACTCAGGTAATCTATTTACGGAAAAACTTGATGTTTTTTTGGCTAACCCATTATTCAACCAATCGACTGACTTTTTCGAAAAATGTTTTAATGAAGTAATCAGTTACATGTCACTGCTTTAACTGACAACAACAACTGACAATGATGATGTGCACGATGCTCACACAATATGCCGCACGAAAAAAAAACTCTTATTTATATTTATAATAAATTGTTTTTGTTATTAACAATTTTCCAACTGTCAAGAGCAAACGTACGCATTTTAAGTAATTTAAATCAAATCAAATTCACAGCTTTCATGCTACTTTAATGCTTCCGAAATGAATAAATGAATGAATGAATGAATTTATCAGCCATGGCGTATACGCAATTATTATTACACAATATTTTATTTATTTTTCATTGTTATGCTGCTGCTGTGTGTTTGTGTGTGTGTGCCTGCCGAATAAAAGTGTATGAATTTATTACCGTTGAATGCTGCGTTTAATTAGATAATCTTAAATAAGTTATATAACTTTTACTGACAATGAATTGATTTTGAAATGTTGGCGCAATTAAAATCCTTTTGAGCGTATAGTGAATGTGGCATGGTCGGCGTAATTTATAGCTACTTAGACGATTAAATGGCTCCGGCGATTTGGCGCGTCTGGCATTGACAATTTTAGAATATTTAAGTAATTGCATTTGGCTACAATTTTGCGTGCAAATAAATGTATGAATGTACATTTTAATGGTTAAAAATTATCTGTTGTCTACAACTCTTTGGCCACCAGCCAAGCGTTCATGAAATATTATGCTTAAAATGCTCCGGCTGGCAAGAAGAAAATGTATGCAGAAAAGATTAAAACTTAATGCCGTTTTACTGTTTTTTTTTCTTTTTATAGTTTTTCATGGAACGTGTGAGAAATAAGGTTGCTTTAAAAGCAAGCGGCAAAGATAATACTTCTAAAGTGTAATAGTGAGGCAGAATTTATAAGATTATAAATATTACAATTCAAAAATTTTGCTGCTGAAATAGTGCAGTTAAGAATACAAAATACAAAAAAAAACGCAAAATAAATTCAAATTAATTTCAAAAAAATTAAATAATAAATTTAAAAAAATTTAAAAGTAATGTAAAAGAATAAAATTGAATAACGAAAAGTTAAATAAATTATAATAAATAAACCCAAAAAATAATATTATTAAAATAAATAAAACAAATAAATTAATGAAATGAAATAATGTAAATAATGTAAAAGAAAATAAACAAACATAAATTAAGAAATAATCAAAATAGTGAACAAAAATTATAAATTAATGGAAAGGAAAAAAAAGTATAGCCAAGTATAGAGGATTCTAAAGCAACTCACTAAACACACTATTAAGAAAATACCGGTTAGTTAGCGCACTCAATAGTTGTTGGTTAATAATGAATTGAATAAAACAACATTAGATTACATGGCTGATATTGGCGCAGTCGTAAAGCACTCGTCTGTTAGTTAAGTCAGGCTCAGTTGGTTCGATCCACGTTAAAAGAAGTCTGATGAGGAGATGTGGTGATCTCCGAAACAGCTGTCACATCTACCAATTTTTTTTGTTGTATAACAAAAAATTCAATTCATATAAAGAAACCAGGCCTTCAGCTCACTAAAAACTTATAACAGAAAAAAAAGTTAAATTGAATAACCTAAGCCAATTATCTTGAACCAGTTCGTAGGTAATTTTAAGCTATTCTGTATCTAAGCAGAGATGATCCCATCTGGTTGAGGTGTTTTATATGGACCGAAGATGCTAATTACAAACGCACCAGTTTTTCGGCAGATGATGGAAAACTTAGAATGTGTTCGCTTGGTACAGTACATTTATGTGTCTTCGGAAGTCACTATCTTGGACTTATACGAGTATTGCGTTAGAGGAAGTGCAGGAAAGAAGGCTTGAGTAAGACGCTGGAACACCTCTTCTGCTTCCGTCTACGCGCTTCGCAGTTTTAAGAACTATAAGAAGTATCAAAATTAGCGCGTTGAAGGCCTACCAGAAGACTACTTTAGCTCAAATTAAACTGTCTCCATCTGGTACTACATATGTATGTGTAACAGCCGGTCAGTGCAACGTAACTCAGCCTTGTATAAGTAGGCTAAATCTACATTTGTTTCTATAGAATATACTATACCCTAACATTTAGACCATCACTAGAAAACGTTAAGTTTATAGCTTTCTCACGGTTTTCGTTTAGAATGGTTGGTACTCTTCTTCTGTTACAAGCGGTGAGCGCTGGCAGCAATCCTAATCTAAGTCAGCTACATAAGTTAGATTAACTGTCATTTATATGTCAGGTGTACAACTTTGCTTCCGCCGTTTTCCGATAGATGGCTGTACCGGCTGAGGCTGGTTGAAATAATAATGCCTTTAAAGCGCGTGTGGACAGTGCCTAACGAATTGTCATCGCCGTTTCAGTGACAGTTGTTCTTGTTTTCGTATTATTCACGCTCGTAAATGTCCGTTTATGTGCCCAATTCTCGCCATTTGCGGGAAGTTTTACTTTTCTGTTACAATTCGAAAAAAAAAATGCAGCTGAAGCGCATCGAATGCTCTCAGAAACTTACGGTGATACTGCTCTGAGTGAAAGAACGTGTCGGGAGTGGTTTCAACGTTTTAAAAATGGTGATTTCGATGTCGAAGACAAACATGGTGGTGGAAGAGAAAAAACCTTCAAAGATGAACAACTAGAAGCATTGCTTGATGAAGATTCGTGCCAAACCCAAGAACAGCTTGCCGAATCGTTGGGAGTGAGTCAGCAAGCCATTTCAAAACGTCTCAAGGCCCTGGGCATGATTCAGAAAGAAGGAAACTGGGTGCCGTACGAGTTGAAACCGAAGGACATCGAGTGCCGTCTATGTTTATGTGAGCAACTGCTTCAAAGACAAAATCGTAAGAGGTTTTTACATCGAATCGTAACCGGTGATGAAAAGTGGGTTCGATACGATAATCCTAAACGCAGAAAATCATGGGGAAAGCCCGGGCATGCTTCTTCGTCGAAGGCAAAACCGAATATTCACGGCGCCAAGGTTATGATTTGTATTTGGTGGAATCAGCTCGGTGTGATTTACTACGAGCTCTTAAAACCGGGTGAAACCATCACAGGAGATCGCTACCGAACGCAACTGATCCGCCTTAGTCGCGCGCTAAAAGGAAAGCGGCCACAATAACAAGAGTGACATGACAAAGCCATCCTCCAACACGACAATGCTCGGCCTCTCGTCGCAAAAGTGGTCAAAAAGTACCTGGAAACGCTGAAATGGGAAGTCTTGCCCCACCCGCCGTATTCCCCAGATGTCGCTCCTTCTGACTTCCACCTATTCCGCTAGATGGCACACGGCCTGGCAGATCAACATTTTCAATCCTTCGAAGAATTGGAAAAATGGATTGCTTCATGGATAACGTCAAAAGAGGACTCCTTTTTTCGAGCCGGGATCCGAAAATTGCCGGAAAGATGGGAGAAAGTTGTCGCTAGCGAAAGACAATACTTTGAATAATATATCTGTAAGCACTTTTTCGCAATAAAGCTTTTAATTTTGGAAAAAAACGGCGGAAGCAAAGTTGTACACCTGATATTATATTTGTGTCGAGATGACAACCTATTTATTAAATGCAAAATCGACTTATGGGGTTACATCCACTTTTAATTTTCACAAAAATATATATTTTTTTTTTTATTTTTTCGAATACACATCCGCTTGTATATTTGAGAATATTATCCGAAAATCTGAAGTTGATCCGACAAAGAGTCTCGGAGATATGATCGTATTATTAAGGACGTCTCGCGGCGTTCAAAAATATTCGAAGCGCAAAGCGGAGTAGTTTAATTTGGTGTTAATGTTTCGCAAAACTTTAAATGCGCTTTCAGAGGCGGTTAGAAAAATTACTCTGAAACGGCTGAACCGAACGGCTTAAAATTTTCAAAAGACCTTTTAAGATATATTTGTTAGGTAATAATCGAAGAAATAAAGCTTTTGATAATAATTTCAATTTTTTAAGCCACTTTGAAGTGTAGAATTTCTCACAAAAAATTATTTTTTTTTTGTCAAAAATCAAAATTTTCACTATTTCTTCGATCATTACCTGTATTCACTGATAATAATACAATACTAAATTTTTTTCGGCTACAGGAACATGAATCCAATATTTTTTTAAAATGAATAGTTTATTGTTAAATTAAGTTAAATTTTTTCTATTAATATGTTTTATATTAATTTATAGCAGAAAATCCCTCCCGAAAAGAAATTAACAAAGAAAAGTATTTATTCGTTTTGCAAGTGGATATAACCCCTTAAAGCTTTCCAAAAGAAACGAGCATAATGACTGGTATGTCACTGGCTTAAGGCGACTTTTGTCCGAGAAAAACTATTGGGAATGGTTAATTTATGCAAAGATCGAATTGTTTTGAAGATGCTCAAGGCCGTGAAGGACCATCGAGAACATCACACCAGAACTTATGCAAGAAGTTGAAAAAATTGTTCTCGACGCTGCCCGAATAAAGAAGAAAGAACTCGCAAAAATAGTTGGAGCATCCCATACAAACATTTTTAAAATTCTACGCGATCGTCTTGGCATAAGGTCAGCGCAAGATGGGTGCCGAAAATGCTGGGGCCTAGGCAAAAGAAAAGAGGGTATTGAGTCAACCTTTCCTGGATACTAAACCTAGGTTCGTCATTATTAACCTGAATCGATACAAAACTCCTAGCAGTGGCATAAAAAAGGCACAACACCTTCCAGGAAGTTTAAGATGTCAAATTCAGCAGGGAAACTCGTGAGAAAGGTTCTTTTTGCGAACCGGAAAGAACATTATAAATATAATTGGGTTTCTATAACTGGAAAATACTACGCTTCCACACTAGAGTGACTAAAGGAAGAAAAGAGGAGAGAAATTGAGGAAAAGTTGCGAAAGTTGGTTTCTTCGATTTCGTTCCTGTAATTTTGATGTAAAAGCTGCTTTACGGTGTGCGACCACTATTTCTATTGTCCTGGAACTAACCACCAGGACAGCTTGGAAGCACTTGAAAAAGGCTGGATACACAAATAAGCTTGAAATATTGGTGCCAACAGAGTTAACAAGAATCAGCGTCATGGACCAAACTTCCATCTGCGAATCGCTGCTGAATTGTAACAAAATCGACACACTTCTGGATCACTTACAGCAACATCAAATGGTCGTGGTCGAAGGGCAATGAGCCGGCGCAAACGGTCTTCAGCGAAGGATAGATAGCCAGCAGGTTTTGTTTTATGTTTAGTGGCATATGCAAGGAACGTCCAATATGAGCTACTACTCTAGGCCAAACTTTTAGTTCGGACCTTTATTCTCAGCAATTGGGAAGTTTGAAGCAAACAATCGCCTAGAAGCGCCCAGCTTTCCCAGCAAGAGGGGAATGGTGTTTCATCAGGACCACGCTAGATCAGACACATCAATAGTGACTTGCTAGAAGCTGAGAAAGCTTGGTTAATAGATTTTTATGCATCCACCTTATAGTCCGGACCTCGCACCAAGGGATTACCATATGTTTCGGTCTATAAGAAGTGATTTGGCTGGTGAAGAGTTGGCCTCAAGAGATCGCTCGATTGGGTCATTTTTTTGCCAATAATAAAAACAAGAGTCTCTATGAGAGAGGCATAATGACATTACCCTCAAAAGTAATGGGTAATTTATTACTTGACTTAATATATATTGAAAAGTAAAAATAATTTGGCCGTCGTTAATTCAATTTCTGGCTACTGCAATGAGAGCCATATTTAAATAGATTTCGAGACAAATTGTTTAAAATTATAAATATTTTATGCCCATTTAAAAGAAGGAGGCAAAACTACTCAACTTTATATAAAATAAAATTCCTTTAATTCACTTGATTGATTTCATCCACAAATAAGTGGCATGAAATATATAATAATATCATAGTTTAATCATAACCCCCACATTATTATTAATTATCACTTAGTAGGCAATCCATCATGATTGATCATCTTTGATGAAACCGCAAAATCTGCCCATATTTTAGCAAACTCATTAAATTGTAAAATTTCCCCAAATTGACCACAATTTGTGTGCATTAAAGGCAAATCATAATTAATTTTAATGCAAAATTCACTTAGTTAGGCATTTACAGCACATGGCCAGCGACATTAACACATACTTACAAGCGAGTAAATGTATAAATTTCCACTCACATTCCTCTAATGCTTACTTTGGCTAATTAGATTGCATAAAGTTTAGAGTAAAAGCAATTAATTCACGCTTTGCAAGAGATTTCACAGGAATTGAACGAAGGACTGAATGAATGAGGAAGCGTAGGAGCAGAAAAGTAGAAAACTATGCGAGAAAAATGTATAAAAGCAGTTCGCTGAAGTGGATCAGCATAAACTGTTGCGAAAGAATAGTGAACAAAAAAGTATGTATGTTTATGTGAAAGAGTTGGGGAAAAATAATGTCCGAGTGAGCTAAGCTGATGAGTACTAAATGCACATATACGAGGTGTGACAATTAAGTAATGAGACTGATTATTTTGCCGCGATTGTGATAACCCTACGGCCTTCTCCCGACATCCTTCCCCTTTCCATAGATATATTTGCCATCGCCCTAGCTTGTTTTGTTCGCCTGCTGTGTCGTGTTGAGTAAACGTGTCTTCGTGGAGCTCGTTACGAAAATGGAAAAACGAAATCAAGAGCAACGCGTCGCGATAACATTTTGCGCCAAATTGGCCGAAACAACTTCGGAAACGTACGCTAAAATTGTAAAAGTGCATGGTGATAGTGATCTCAGTCGTGCCCAGGTGTTTCAATGGCATAAAGAGTTTAAGTTTAAGTAAAGCTCGCATGAGCAAGTCGAAGGTGAAAACGATGATTATTGCGTTTTTTGATAGCCGTTGAATCGTCGACAAAGAATATCTTTCACCGGGGCAAACCGTAACTCAAGTCTAATATCCCCAAGTACTCGAAAGATTGCGAAAACGAGTTAACAGGGTGCGCCCAGACATCGCTCGTAACTGGATTCTTCATCACGACAACGCGCCGTTGCACACCGCCCTCAGCGTGTCCCAGTATTTGGCCTCTAAAGGGATCGCCGTGTTGCAACAACCGCCTTATTCGCCCGATATGTCACCCTGTGACTTTTTTTTGGTTCCCTAGAACAAAATCGGTTGTCAATAGAACCCATTTTAAGTCGATTGATTGACATCCAGGCGGCCGTGACGTGGGTGCTCGCGGACATTCCAGTGAAAGCGTTCCAGTAATGTTACGAAGCATACAAAACGCGCTGGAATCGTTGTATAGCTGCCCAAGGGGACTATTGGATGAGTGCATAAGTTCGTGCCCGATTTCAAGTGCAAACTAAAATTGAAATTTTTTGAAGAAAGCGCTTTTATTAATCAATTATGTATTCGCCATCATGTTCGGCAATCCACTCCCAACGTTCAACCAATTTACGGATGCCTGATTCATAGAAATCGCGCGGTTTCTCGTTGAAAAAGGTGTCAAGGTGGTTTTTGACGTCTTCCACATTTTTAAATTTTTTTCCATTCAAATTGTTCTGCAGCGATCGAAACAAATGATAATCAGAAGGTGCAATGTCGGGTGAATATGGGGGATGCGGCATGATTTCCCAATTCATCTCCTTCAGTTTGGCCAGGGTCGGTTTTGCAAAATGTGGCCTGGCGTTGTCATGATGGAAAAGAACTCCTTTGCGATTGGCCAAAATCGGACGTTTTTCATCAATTGCTTTCTTCAATTCGACCAATTGCTGACAATACTTGTTGGCAGAGATCGTTTCTCCAGCTGGCAAGAGCTCAAAATAGATCACGCCTCGGATATCCCACCAAATGCGCAGCAGTACCTTCATCGGATGCAATCCACCTTTCGACATCGGTTCCGCCCCTTCGTGTGCCTGTTTCCATGTTCTTTTGCGTTGAACATTGTTGTACAGGACCCATTTTCCATCACCAGTCACGAGCCGATCCAAAAAGGTTCGTTTTCGATCCGTCGAAGCAAAGAAATTGCTGTTGACATACGGTCCACTTTGTTCTTTTCACTCAACTGATGTGGCACCCATGTATCGAGCTTCAAAGTGTATCCAACCTTTTTTAAACGACGAAACGCAGTTGATTTGTTGACGTTCAATTCACTGGCAACCTCTTCCGTCGAAATACGTGAGTTATTCGCAACTAAAGTCCTTAGAACATCGTCATCAAGCTGAGAAGGCCGTCCACTGCGAGGTTGATCTTCGAGGTTAAAATCTCCAGAACGAAATTTCGCGAACCATTTCTTTACTGTGCGGAGTGCTGGTGCACGGTCCAAATAAACTTCGCGAATATCTTTAGTTGCAGCGC